>OW203749.1:0-1200000 GCA_934045075.1 Yponomeuta sedellus
AACACACCCACGGTGAAACCAAGAGCAACCGCGGAGGGACCGCTCCTCGCTTGCGAGTCGAGCGGTCAGTAGGTGGCGGTGCTGTATGGGCAGCACCGCCACTGAGGCGGGCTGCGATGCCGTATGGGCGGCATCGCAGCCGTACGGAGGAGGCCGCGGCGGGAGAGGAGTGCCGGTATTACGGTGCGCCGCTCTCCCTGCCTGCCGCGGCCTTGCCGGGGCCGCCACCGGCTGATGGCGGACGCGGTGGGGTCGCAGGGGAAGAGGAGTGCTGGTATTGCGGTGCGCCTCTCTCCCTATCCCCTGCGACCGTTTAGTCGCTTGGGCCCTGCTTCACACCGTGGAGTGGGACCCAAGCGACCAAGAGGAGGAGGTCCGGCTGGGGGGGGCGCCTTGTGCGCCTCGTACCAGTCGGACCAGGGCCGTGGGCGGAGGGTCAGGGGACCCGCAGCCTCTAACACGGCGGGCCGGAAGGCGCCCCTGCGTGATCCGGGGGTGCCTTCCAGCACAGAGAGGGCCCGCGCGCTCGCTCTCCACCTTCTCTGCTTCATCAGAGAAGCGCTGGTGAGCGACGCGACGGGCCTCGCAGCGATGCGCCGCCCCCTCTAGTCCCGTTGTTTTAGCAATTGGATGGGGGGGGGGCGGCGCATTGGAGCGTATGGGGGCCTATATGGCCCCCCGAGGAGACGCGGCGTTTCCTTGCCCCGTCGTAGCGATGGGGCAGGGGGCGCCGCTGGGGAGCCACTTTGGCTCCCCCACCAGTCGAGCCCCTCACGTGGAGGGGCGACCTCTTGCCGGGTCGCGGTGATTTAACCTTTGGCCTACCCCGCGACCCGGTAGAGGAGAGGAGGATCACCGCGGGGGTTTAGTGGGTAGTCCAGCCCTCGGGCTGGGAGTCCCACACGAAGCCGCTCTGTTGTCCCCTGACAGCAGAGTGGTGAAGTGCGTAAATGCATTCCCCCGCGTTACCAAAAAAAAAAAACCTAACCTAACGTCGACGAAGTCGTAAAGTGACAACGGCTAAAATTTGTAGTCTGGGTATGGACATAACCATACCGCGATGCAGAATTATGATGACGCCATCTATCGGACCCTGCGGACAACTGCTTAACAATCTTTGTATTTGTATATTCTGAACCTAAATAGAACGTTATAAGAATTCTAAATTGATAATATATATCTTTTCTAATAAATTACATATACCTAGTAATAAAAATTAAACAAAAAAAAAAAATTTTATCCGTCCCGGGTAACTTTTTATGAAGAGTCTCAAATAAACGAGATTGAATACTTAAGATACACGATTATATATAAAAAAAAAAACTTTAATTACAGGCGGAATTTACAATGAAGACAAAAAAAAAAAAAAAAAAAAAAAAAAAAAAAAAAAAAAAAAAAAAAAAAAAAAAAAAAAAAAAAAAAAAAAAAAAAAAATTATTCATACGGCTGCCCCCAGTGGGAATCGAGCCCACGATCTTTGTCTTAGTAACCAAGCGCCTTAACGGTTAGACCAATGAGTAAAGGAGAATGTTATTAGTTTCAAACAATGGAAGATTGTAATTAGTTTCATTACATTCTCTGTTTTGTTGGTCAACTGCATCGTGCGGTTAACACGCGTAACTACTTAAACAGAGGACGTAAGTTCGATTCCCATAGGAATTGTTTTGTACCAATGGCCTAGTCTGTGTGTAGTTCTCTACTTGTGACTGTGTTGTGTGGATGTTACTATTATCATTTGCTTTCGATAGTACAGACGACAGGGAGTCAATCTTTATTTTAACCAACTGTGCTGTGAACTGCATTCAAAATATTCCAATTTACAATCCAATTTTACATTCTCCCCACGGCTCAAGTCTTCTCTCAGTGAGAGAGTAAATAAATAAATAATAAATAAATGCTCATGGACATTACACGGATCTCAATAGCCCTATACTAAGTACAACTAAATGACTTGTGGTATAGGTGCTAACTCGACGATAGATTTAATACAACAAATACATAGATAACATCCAAGACCCGAGGCAAACTAGAAAAGTTCGTTTCCTAGTTTGACCCGGCCGGGGATCGAACCCGAGACCTTCGGTTTTACATTCAGCGTGCCAAACCCCTGCGCCACCGAGGCCGAGTATGATCTTAATTACAACCCATGCCCACCGCGGGGTGGCAATTTCAAGACCTCCTCAAGTTTCGGTTACCTCGCAATGTTTTCCTTCACCGTTAGCGACTGGAGAGAAGATGCGCTTTTAGAGTAATTACACTAGACTTGCTGTAATTTTAGAATTTTTTAAAAGATTCACTTTTGTAAGCCAGTAATTGAATGTTTGAAAAAAAAAGAAGATAAATAAAAGATGTGTGGTCGGCTTAGAGAATAGTACCAACCCAAATTCTTCCCGCGGGTGTCGTAAAAGGCGACTAAGGGACACAAACCGAGGGGTAGGCAGCAGCGCCCCCTGCAGTACAATTCCACCGAACTGCGATCCCCAACCCGCATGCCCAGCGTGGGGATTATGGGCATTACCCCCCCAATGATGGCACAACCTTGCGCTATGGCGCTCATTAGGGGAGGACTATGTCCCAGGGATGTTATACGTGTCATAATTATGGTACATGTACCATAATTCAGTTGTTCGTACCATGTACCATGATACATCCATTATGGTACGCGAAAGTACCATAATTTTGCCATTTTTTGATCACAAGCACTTTTGCATCACATATTTTCATCTTTCGCTTTTGCTGTTGACGAGTTTTTTTTAAATACCTATATCTAATAAATGCGATAAATGCTACGTTGTAACTTTTAGTCGCAAAGCTAATCCTATAACCTTTGATTACCAACTATGCAATGAGAACCTAGATAAAGTTCAAGAAATAAGAGATCTAGGTGTCACGCTTGATTCTCGGCTCACCTTTATACCTCATATTAGTAAGATATTCCGAAAATCATATAAACAGTTAGGCTTTATTCTGAGAGTAGGAAAACCCTTTCGAAATGCACTTACGTATAAATTGCTTTACAATAGTTATGTCCGTAGTCGACTTGAGTTTGCGTGCACTGTCTGGAATCCATTCTTTAAGTATCATATTGACAGGCTAAAGAAATTACAAAATAAATTTATGTTTATTGTCATATGTTTACGGATTATCATACGGCAGCAAAACGATATAACATCATGCCCTTAGAGCAGCGGCGTAATGTCATTGATTCTGTTTTTCTATTTAAAATTTTAAACAACCTCGTTGATTCCCCCGCGTTACTTCATGCAATCAATTTTCGTGTACCCCGCAAACAACAGAGAAGCTGTTGCCGAAAAGATTTGTTATAACATTAGTATAATTATACCCAGATAGGTATAATTTAGTTTAAGAAAAGGCCTTGCCTTAAAATCGGCAACTAGTTGCATATTGGTGTACATTAGTTACAAGCCGAGGCACAGACCTTTTTGTCTTCATTTGTTATTTATAAGCTGTTAAATAATAGTCTCTTTAAACTGTCATTAATGCCTCTAGTATAAGTGATTGTTGTGTCTTACTTAGCTTGAAGACAAATAAATATATTCTATTCTATTCTCAATCCCTCAATAATTTCCTGAGGCGTTCCTGTGACTTATATAATTCTAAGCTAAGTGATGTTGATATATTTAATCCATTTTGAAAAACCTGTTTAGAGGCTAAAAATTCCACCCATGCAGGGACTCGAACCCGTGACCTCTGGTTATCCGAGCCAGCGCTCTTTTCAACTGAGCCAATGGGCGACTCGCCGGCATCAGTGAAATTTCGAACCTCTTTACACTATTCTCTGTATTATTTTTGTTTTTATAGTTGGAATTTCTGATTTTGATTCGGAGCGCTTCTCCGACCGATGTTAAACTAACCTTAAATATATGTTTGCATTTGAAATTATGAGAAACTAGAGGTCTATGTATTTAACATAAGATATCATTTATATTGCATTTAAATGACGGTTTGTTTCTAAAATAAAGATAAAATAAAAAAAATCTAGCAACACTAAAAAATCATTCTTTCATTTCGTTCAGTAAGTTGATAAGAACGTTCCTACCTGTGATAGTTTTTGTAGTCTGTGGATTGAAAGTGAATTTCACAGGTGAATCTTCAAAAAGTTGAACTTAGAAGTAGCGAATAGCACAGACTTAAAAGAAAAAAGCGAGTAGATGTAGAGTAGATTTTTTCACATTACAGTTCCTTTCAAGAAATTCTTATCACCATGTAAAAGAGACTACATTTGCTAAATCCAAGGGACTTATTTCGTGAAACGCACTTTAGAGTGTTTGTTTGAAGAATTTATGAAAATTCGAAGAAATTTTAATACTTTAATTAATAGTACCTACCTAATTTATTAAATCCGTAAGAGTTTTCCTACCCGTACCTTATTTTTTTCATAAATACCATAATTTTGAGCTTCTGGTGCCATAATTCAAAAGTTGGCATCTAACATCCCTGCTATGTCCAGCAGTGGACTAATATAAGGTAACATAAGATAAGAATATTCTTTATTGTATACCGGAAGAAGACGAAGAAGAAATAAAAGATACTTGTTGTTGAATTTATGCATTCCAGAGAATATTGTCTTCCAGAAAACCTTTACTTGAAGCACCTTCGTTTAGTGATAAGGCCGCCGTCTGTACTCTAATTTTATTTTATTTATTTAGGATTACTAACAACTTATATACCAACAGGTTCACAAAATGCTTAAGTAAAATCAACTTATGCTATGTTCACATTTAAAAACCTATTTAGAGGCTAAAAATTTCACCCATGCCGGGATTCGAACCCGCAACCTCTGGCTATCCGTACCAGCGCTCTACCAATTGAGCTATGTTCACATGCACGCCGGCGGCATGCGGCGTCCCAGGCCGGCGAAAATTCAAGCTGTTCACACGCACGCCGTCGTGACAGTCAGTGCCAGCATGGCGGGCAGCGAGGATCTCGATGTTGTTGCTGCCATATCCTTTGGCTTAACTTATTTTTATTGATAAAAATTGAAAAAAGACTGCGAAGAAGAAGGTGGTGGGTGATAAAAGTTCACAGAAATCGTACCAAGTAAGTACCTATGTTTTCTCTGATCTTGATTCAGTGGTATAGAATGCTTACAAAATTACCCATTTATAATTAATTCTATAATATATATTTTCGTTTACAGAAAGTTCATAGAACGGCGCGCGTGAAAACAGTCACCGGGCGCCCGCACATTCATCCTTTGAGCTTTGCAAAAAAAAGAAAACTCGCCCGTTTCGCGGCATTCACGTTCACAGGCGCGTTTACGGGCTCGGGCGTATGTTATGTAGGTACACAGTTTGCTGGAAGAAATCTCTTACAGAGATAAGCTCGCCTTTGTAATGTAATGTCCTATTCAATGTTTCGTGCGCACTCAAGTATAATAAAGGTTTATTGTATCTTGCTAAACCTTTATTTACTTGAGTGCACACGAAACATTGAATCTTATGTTAAGAAATATCTGTGCAATTTCCATTTTCATGTGTAACTAGCCGACACAGCGAACTTCGTACCGCCTAACAGTCGATTATTTAATTTTTTTTTATTTCTCTCTCCGTAAGAACCATCCTCGTACGTCAAGGAATATTCTAAAAAAATAGCGAAATCGGTTCACCTCCTCTCGAGATTTGCGCTTGCCAACACATTCAGCGATTAATTTTTACATTATAGATAGTGTTCTCTATCTCTATATTTCTATCTATCCATAATAATGAGGGTACAAAAATCACGGAAACCGTATGCAATTCGCATCCACAGGCAGGTTTCTCCGTTTGTTATTGTCATAAATACAAATGATTGTCACTCTATCGATCCTGCAAGCGGTATGCGTGTCGCTTGCACAAAGCCGGCGACGTGGAAGTCAGTGGAAGTGGGTCAAACGATGGCTGCGGCGGCGGCGCTCCCGCCGGGAGTTGTTTCAGTCGCGCGCGGTACTCGCAGCGCTGCGCCGGTACTGGCGGACTTACCTACACGCTGACCACACCACGGTTTCGGTAACGTAAACTTGATCGTAGAATATTTTTTTAGTTGACATGAAAATAATAACATTGCTTCTGACCTCACACTAGGATACCCTTTGTCGTGGGAACCAGAAACAAACATCCAAGTCCTGGGGTTTTTTTTGTTCCCAGCCGGGACCTGTTGTATGATAGGCAGATGCGCTACCGCTGTGCCACAGAGGCCGCATAATGGTGGCAACAAAGATACTCTGCTGTATCACGCTTGAATCATAGGTGCAGCTTTTTTATTTTAAAACTTTTGTTAAGTTTGTTAGTACCTATAAAGTTACATTATATTAATCGAGTCTAATTGCAATTATTTATTAGGTAAAACCTATTTACTCTAATCCTGGACGTTTCCGAAGCGATGTTGTTAGTATAAAACTATATACGAGCTTCACAAAGCATTAATAATTACTGTTGTTAGTACAAACTTTACGAAAACTTTTCAAAGTAGAGAGAGATTGCACAGTTGGCAACGATGCAATAAGTTTACCTTTATTAATGATATTAACCCTTGTATGTCTCCACTGCTAGTGCACGGAGTGCTTAGTGCGAGTTTGACAGATCCAATCGAATAACTTTACTACCGCGTTAATCGAACATTGAGTAGTGAGTATGAGTAAGTTAACCGTTCGAACTGGCAAAACGCTGTCACAGTACAACTCGCACTCGCGTTTATCCATGTTTTGGCTGGTAAACGTGTTCACTTCTCAACGTAAACCATTACAAATCGCACTCAGCAATTTTATTTTCCATACTTGTCGCTAGGTGGCGCTTCCTCGATGCCATAGAAATATGAGTTTACGTTAACGCCATCGAGTAGTAAAAAAACTCGCACTAAGCACTCAGATCTCTTCCTGCATCGCAGGGAGGTTAGACCATATAACACGGGTGCCAAGTCCGGGTTGGTGAGAAAATAAAGCCTTTATAAGAAAAAAAGTATATAAAGCAAATGTCAGAACAAGTTAACGAGATAACGGGAAATATTCAATCTCGTCTACAGTCTGCTAACTTTTAGAGTTTACCTCGGCTACTATCGGATAGAATAGGATATATTCGTGTAATGGAAATATCGGATCTAATAAGACACTTAGGGCTGATTTTTCATAAGTCAAATAACTTTTATCTGAGAAATAAACATGGCGGTTTGACATAATTTTCATACATAAGCTGTCAAACCGCCATTTTTATTCCTCAGATAAAAGTTATCGGACTATTGAAAAATCAGCCCTTAATGAAATAAACTTAATAAGAAAAGTTTTCTACAGAGTAGGAAGTAGTATTACACTCGTGTGCTTTCGGCGAACACCGAAGCTAGTCCAGAGTGGCCTACTTTAGAGCCAAAGGTGTAATATACGATAGAGTAAAGAATAATGCAATGGCGTGTTACCACAGAACATTACAGATATTTAAAATTTTCTTTTAAACTCCTTAAGCTTCATGCTATCGCATATTCTGTGAAAATTTCAACTTACTACCTGACTACTGACTACGGCGGTTTAAGAGACAAGGACACGTGGGATTCTTTATGAGCTTTTAATGATCGGCAATTTGTATTGTTATCTGATGGTCAGTACTCTCTTTAGAGAGCTGTCGAGGTTCCTCGTGAAGACGCTTTGTGGCGCATTATTTTATTATTTTATTTTATTATATTAGGAAAACTTACAGCTATGAACAAAATACATTACAACTGAAATAAAGTCTGAGAGCCAATAAAATTTATTATGAGCTGATAGATAGAAAGAGAACATTTTATTGCACCACCAGAAACAGTAATACAACAACCATGATTTTTTAAATCTATGTTATGTCTATGCCTCATGATGATTTGTCATTCCTCTGTGCTAGAGGCCGCTCTGGGCATTTGTGCAGCAGCGTGCCCGCTGTACACTTGGTCGGTGTACAGCGGCATCGGCAGAGCCCTAATGCGACGATTAGGGCTCTGCCGATGCCGCCTCTATCGCTGGCGTTGGCATTAAAACAGTAATATTTTCAGCAGTAATATTTTTAAAAGTAATATTTTTAAAAGTAATATTGCGCACCCTGGGAGGCAATGTTTGCGCACCCTGACGGGTAGAGCATGCCTGTATCATAATGTTAAGTTACCACAAACATCATATGTAATTACTATGATTTAGCAAATATTCTATTCTATTGAAAAAGTACAATTTCATGGTGTTATTTAAGTTATCAATACTATGCGTATAGGTGGTATCTAATGTATTAGATTTAAGAGGACTTGAGAAAAGATGGTCAGAGTGGAGTTTTTTTTCCCGCTGCCTTTTTCTCCACTACACTACGGCCCGAAGGCGGCGGCTTTCACTTTCATGTTACATTGTACTTTGACATTCAGCAAACAGAATGTAAATTCTTTACGTTGAAATAAATTGAATTGAATTTGATTTTGTGCAACAATAAAGATAAGATTCATATTATTACAATGTGCCGTTTTCAGCACAAGTTCACAAATCAATTCACAGATGGCGCTTCCAGCCGTGGCCATCCAAGAACAGGGTCATGTCTTGTCAGAATTCGCTCAGCGCAGATTAATTTTGACAGCCGTATTCTGGTTCTTCCACGGCCACGCTGTAAGCGCCATCTATGAATCCCTGGGTGAATTTGTGCTAAAACTGCTTATTATAGGAGAGTCTTCCAACTTTTTAATCTGTTAATTGATTCTAAAAATAGTTGTCACCGTTAATTTGGTAACTTTTATGATGTTCGCTTTTTGAAACGTATTTCAAAACATGATATTTTTTTTGTACATCTACTTCTTTCTGTATTAGTCCAGTTCATCCAAAGGTTGTCTGGAAGAGATCACTTTTAGTGATAAGGCCGCCGTCTGTACTCTTAGGTTAAGAAATATCTGTGTAATTTCCATTTTTATGTACAATAAAGTGTTCTCTATCTATCTATTTGATTCATTGGTGGCGACAGTGAGCACTGAGTAGCGCCATAACATTGGCTTTTGGCTGAATGGCTTTTGATATTTTAATAACAGAACAAAGGTGAAAAAAAAAACAAAAGAATCAATTTTGTTTCGGTACTCTTCTATATTCTTTTCATTTATATTGGAGTGTAGTACGCGTGGTCTTCGGGTCGGGCGTTACTTATTTATAACCCTGTACAAGTCGTGGTTAGGGAATTGTTTCATCAATAATTCCATCGCGATGTATCGCACACCGCACGGCGAAGCATTCGACACAGATATGTCAGTTGTCAATGATTGATGATCCCTGCTTTGTTCAGCCTTGAAAATATCAAGGACACTCGCTCACGGGAAATTGGATCAACGAGCTTTGCCCTTTGCAGCATTGTATTTATTATGCTGCAGGGAAGAAATCTAGATTATCGATATCAACTTTTGGTATGTCCCCACTGCTGGGGCACGGCCCTCTTCCGGCATCGCAGGAAGGTTAGGCCATACTCCACCACGGGGGCCAAGTCCGGGTTGGTGGAGGATTGTAAGACAGTGGCGGGCCTTACTGTCAAAAGTTATTGAGCCGCCCGTAAGGCCTCTGACGTGGGTAAACGACTGCCATTACATGACAGCCAGCACCAACGGGTTAATGTGCATTGATCAGAAAAATGCCATTAACGGTAATCCTGCACCTGACCCCGCCTATATCACTCGGTTCAGTAGAACCGAGTGATATAGGTAATACAGATAGGCCACAAGCGCTTCAATCAAAAAATCAAGAACCTTGGAAGAAATATACATTAAATCAGTTCTCGGACTCAAACCGCGTTTTTACGATCTTCGTAGACTAGGGGGCGCCGGCAGTCCAATAGGTGGGACGATGGACTCGGAAGCGAGAGACCCAAGTTCGATACCCAGTACGGGCATGTACGATGTACCAATGACTTTGTTGTATCAATAACCTGCGCCCTCCCATGGGACGGCTACATAAAAAATGTATTCTCGAAACTAGTGTGGGGCCAGAAGCAACGTATGTGCTTGTATGTAAATGTTAATGTTAATTTTAACTAGTATGTATACCGTTAGCTTTTCGTTTCGTACACATCGGCCATCTTAGTAAATAATAAAATGTCACTCTGATGAAAATGGCCATGTGAATATACTATTTTTATTTTTAATGCACTAACCCGTGCTAAGGAACAAATTTAAAAAACCTATTTAGAGGCTAAAAATATCACCCATGCCGGGATTCGAACCCGCAACCTCTGGCTATCCGTGCCAGCGCTCTACCAATTGAGCCAATGGGCGACACACCGGCATCAGTGAAATTTCGAACCTCTTTACACTATTCTCTGTATTACGTACAGGCAGCGACATCTGGCTGAAGTAGATTGCATCACTTACAGCCCCGACTACCTACTTTGCAGTTAGGTTTTAACATCGGAACGATATCACTGTACCCACATCATTATACTATTTTTATTTTTAATGCACTAACCCGTGCTAAGGAACAAATTTAAAAACCTATTTAGAGGCTAAAAATTCCACCCATGCCGGGATTCCAACCCGCGACCTCTGGCTGTCCATGTCAGCGCTCTTTCCAACTGAGCTAATGGGCGACTCACCGGCATCAGTGAAATTTCGAACCTCTTTACAATAGATCCTCTGTCCTGACCGTATAGGTGCCATGGATCTTATTGTGTTCGAATTCGAATCGTGACATAATCAAGAGCAATAAATTCATAAATAACAGAGCGCTACATTTATTTTTTAATTTTTATAGGCACAAATAAGTGGGCTGTGCCGGCCAGTATTTTCTTTTCTCTATCCAATGAGTTTAAACCTCATTCTCGCCACTTGTTGAACACCTCTAGTATTAAATAAATTTACTCAAACCCGCGTGCCCTAGTGGAACAGAGTGAATGGAATCAATCACTATGGTTAAGCAACAACAGGCGCGGTCAGGTGCTGGATGGGAGACCATCTCGTGACTACCGCTAGTGGCATGTTTTCCGAGCACTTCCACGCTTAGCAAGGCACATTAAGCCGTTGGTGCCGGCTGTGATGTAATGGCAGTCGTTAAGGCATATCAGAGGCCTTTTGTGGGATGGGTGTTTTCTGACAGTGATGCCCGCCACTGTCTCACAATCCTTCACCAACCCGGACTTGATCCCCGTGGTGGAGAATGGCCTAACTAAGAAGGCAATCGATTCGTCGTCTTTGCGCGAGTCTCATAATTACGAAATTGGAATAAGCACAACAAAACAAAATTTAAAACACTAAAAGGGCCTGAATAAAAAACTGAAATAGCACTAACCAACAACCCAACTAGAGAGGGTGGGACGTAACCACTAAGCAGGTGGAACCCAAATCCAATAATATACTCGTAACTAACGGTCAAGGAAAACATCGTGAGGAAACCCGCGGCTTGGTTGGCTCCGCAGGTATTGACTAGTCTTTCCTGTGGGCTAGGCCGACTAAGCTGTCAGGATGGTATAGGTACTGGGCAAGCCTATATCATCTATAAAAACCATGTCCCAGGCACTACAGCGTCGGAGTGGTCCCTTCACCCGTCTAGTGTGAGTGAAGATACCACTGGACGCTGCATAAATCATCCCATTAAGTAGATGCAAAAAGGCCAATATTATTACTCGTAACTAAGTTGGTCCCGCCTGCCTGCTCAGCGGTTAATGGTCAACAGTTGGGTTGTTGGATATTTTCAATTCAGTTTTTTTCATTTGAGTGTTACTTTTATACAGTATTAATGTACAGTCTGTTAGCTATACTATTTTAATTTTTAATGCACTAACCCGTGCTAAGGAACAAATTTAAAAACCTATTTAGAGGCTAAAAATTTCACCCATGCCGGGATTCGAACCCGCAACCTCTGGCTATCCGTGCCAGCGCTCTACCAATTGAGCCAATGGGCGACTCACGGCATCAGTGAAATTTCGAACCTCTTTACACTATTCTCTGTATTACGTACAGGCAGCGACATCTGACTTAAGCAAATTGCATTACTTACAGCCCCGACTACCTACTTTGCAGTTAGGTTTACATCGGAACGATATCACTGTACCCACATGATTACACTATTTTTATTTTAAATGGCATGGGTGAAATTTTTAGCCTCTAAATAGGTTTTTAAGTATGTTAGCTTTTTGAATACTTATACCTCGGGCTCTAGAGTAGGCTCCGGTTTTCGCCGAAAGCACACGAGTGTAACGCTAAGATAAGATAAGATAAAAAGATAAGAATATTCTTTATTGTATACCGGAAAATTGATACAGAACAGCAGATACAGAAGATAAGATACAATTGGCGGCCTTATTGCTAATAGCAATTTCTTCCAGGCAACCTCAAATCGGAAATTTGCCGAAGGAGAAATAGACACGCTACTTCCTGCTCCGTATAAAACTTTTCTCCACTATTTTAAAAAGTTATGTGAAATTAAGTGTCATATTAGTTCCGATATTTCTACTACACGGATATATCCGATTCTATCGATGGTAGCCGTGGTATATTCTAAAAGCTAAGTTAGGACTCCTGATTTCCGCGGGCGGGCGCGGCGGCGGGAAGCGGGCGGGCTTTTCCCTCGGGAAGCGGAAGTCTGCGCGTTCATTATTCAGGCGGCAGGGCTAGCACGCGCGCGCCACCCCGCCCTAGTTTACTTCAAAATAAAATAATAAAATAAATGAAGATATGAGTGGATTGATTTTTCAATAACTTGTTCGAAAAAATACCTTAACGTAAGTGTAATAACGCGAAACGTCCAAAATATTTTTTATTGTCTGGTCTGTCCCTTTGACGATTAGTAATGAAAAGTTTAAAATACTCATAGATAAGATAAATATGATCTGAGGGTTTAATAAGCAATAAAATAATGGACATTTTAAATAGTTTTTTGTTTAGAAAATCAAGCAGAAAAAGAGTTGTTTCCAAATGAATTAATTTTACTATCAAATTTTCTCCATCTAGAATTAAGTATTTACAGTATAAAAACATATGGTATGAATATCTATAATTTTATTATCCATTATAACATGAGACCGCATTAAACAAAAGTTTTCTACTTTGTTTTTAAATAAAAAAAATTGACGGTGCAAGGAAACACCATGCCCGACAAATCAGTAGCTGTAAGAAATGAAATAAATGTTATTTCAACGTTAAAAATTTACATTCCGTTTATGAATGTCATTGTACAATGTAAAATATAAGCCGCTGCCTTCGAGCAGTGGTGAACTAAAGAAAAAGGCGCCGGGAAAAAAACACTTCACTATCACCATCTTTTTTCAAGTCGTATTAATCAGTTGCCACCAATAAGTCGGATAAGATTTTATAATTGCCATCAATAACTTTAAATACCTGAAGCATTAGTAGTACTTTTCTTACAAAAGTAAGGAAAACATAAGTGCTGCGGCCAGACACGAACAGCACTCGTCCACGAGCTTAACGCAGTGCTCAGCCATCATCAGTCTCAACCATTTTGGAGGGAGATACATGACCCGGCCACTACGCTCTAAGTTCTTGTCAGTGTTGTTGTGCCGCGGTCGCGTGCTAGGCGCACGCTCCACTGCAGTTAGTAATTTGAGGTCACTCACCCCGCGTCGGCTTTGTTTCTATTTCTATGATATTGACTTTACTACAATTGGTCGTTTACATCCAACATGAAGTGATCTACAGGGCGTCTACTACCTGCGCTACGTAGGTGAACTCACCAGTCAGACATTGTAGTGTCTGACACAGAAAATAGGATAGACTTCTTATTCGTATTTTTATAAACCAATTTAGAGGCTAAAAATTCCACTCATGCCGGGACTCGAACCCGCGACCTCTGGCGAACCGTGCCAGCGCTCTCCCAACTGAGCTAATGGGCGACCACCGATATCAGTGAAATTTCGAACCTCTTTACAATAATACTCTCTGTATTTCGTACAGGCAGCGACATTTGGCTGAAGGAATTTGTATCACTTGCAGCCCCGAATACCTACTTTGCAGTTAGGTTTTACATCGGAATGATATCGCTGTACCCACATGATTATATATTCTTTTTGTTGCACTAACCCGTGCTGAGGACAATTTTAAAAACCTATTTAGAGGCTAAAAATTCTGCCTATGCCGGGACTCGAACCCGCGACCTCTGGCTAACCGTACCGTAACCGTATTGTAAAGAGGTTCGAAATTTCACTGATGCCGGTAGTTGCCTATTGGCTCAATTGGGAGAGCTGACTGGCACGGTTGAGGTCGCGGGTTCGAGTCCCGGCATGGGTGGATTTTTTCGCCTCTAAATAGGTTTTTAAATTGTCCTTAGCACGGGTTAGTGCATTAAAAATAATAATCATATTTTTATATTATGTAGACGTATTTACGTCCCACTGCAGGGCACGTAATCTCTCAGAGAGGGAGAGAGCGAGTACGGGCTTAATCGCCACTCGTGCCCACCGCGGATTGGCAATTTCAATCGTTGAGGAATGTGAACACTTCAGACACACAGGTTCCCTCGCGATGTTTTACACCACAGAGTGTCTTAGCGAGTGCTATTGCTACTATATATACATTTACAAATGTGCGTAACTCAGAAAACGATAAGTCACTGGTACATGCCGGGATCACACGACCTCCTAAAGCTATAAACTAGAAGAAACTAAATTATAGTTTTTCCTCGTTATTGAGTAAAAGCGATTGTGTAAGGGTATCCCCTTTACTATTTACATACAATCGCTTTTACGCTTTTGCTTAAATATATACAATGATAATAAATATATAAAGGTGCCTAAGGTCTATACACAAGGGTGTATGTGGTTTATATGTAGTATTGTGGGTGGTTGTGTTTAGGTAAATGATGTGTGTGAGTGAAGGTACCATTTGCGTTTATAATATTACTAGGGTTCATCTCATCTCGTAGATACGAGTACAAGGGCCAAAGTTTCTTACAATTGCTTTTAAGCGTAATTTCCGACGTTTTGGCAAAGTTCTGCGTTATTAATGTACAAATCTAAATGTTTCACTCCCAGCGGGAAATTTACGACGAAATACATATCCAGTCTTTCGCAGTAGGATTCCTAGTGTCCCGACACCACGTCGAATTCCTTAAACTTGGCGGCCATTTTGAAATCCCAACCTAGTTCGCCAATGTAGTAAAGCTCTCTAACCATACATAGGTTTCTTTAGGCTACCCTACACTACAAACCTACGACCAGCTTACCCGATAGGCCTACGAGGCAGTCAAAGTAGTTTCGTAACGGACCGGACTCGGCTTACATCAGTAATAAATAATGGATAAAGTTTCTCCATTTCCTGTCAACGAACTTTCGTTGAAATGAAATGAGAAACTTTATTGTTCGAATTTGGGTGAATATTAGCAGGTACAGGCGCTTTATATACTACACTAGCTGTGCCCCGCGGTGTTACCCCGGTTTACCCATGGTCATAAGATATTTTCCCAAAACGCAGTTTATGTTTTAATTTAAGGTGTCAGCTAACTACAAAATTGCTCCAGCCTTTTAGACGTGAAAAAGTAACGAACATACACACTCACAAACTTTCGCCTTTGTAATATTAGTGTGAGTGTCATGTGATAGTGTGTTGTGATGTGGTGTGATGTGATGTGATGTGATTTGATGATAGGGTGATAAGTATTCTATTCTATATGGTATGTATACCCCACGGTTGCACCACACCGCAGTCTGTGACGCTCGCGGGGTAGCAACTGGCATTGACTGAAAATCAGCGCTGAAGGCTCGTCCATCAGCATGTCGCTGACTCAGCTGCCTCTTAAAGCAGCTGTGACACGCCGTGGCCTTTCATTTGTCTTCCTTTTTTTTTGTAAATGTTATGTCGTAATAGGCCACGAGCGCTTAAATCGAAGACATTGTTTTGATTGAAAAGAATGTAGACTACTGAACTATAGTCATTTGCCAGCGACCTAACCCTGAGTCACCTGTACAGTTTTCGTAACCTATACCTAATCCTTATTTAAACTTCATTTTTATTTAGATGCTTCGATCATTGCGTGACCATATCAGCCCCATCAGCTTACTTGATGGCATGACTTACAGGATATCGGGCGCCCCATATTCCGCTAACGACAACGCCTGGTAGCCGCCGTCGTGGTAATCGGGTCACAGTAATGATCCCCCTCATTTATTTATGTACCGATGTACCTCTCTGTTCCAAGCGAGGTATAGTCTGTTAGCTTTTAGAAATGCCTCGGGCTCTAGGGTAGGCTTCGGTTTTCGCCAATTTTCGACGGTTTTCGTACTGATCTGATTTCGAAATTAAGTGTCATATTCGTTCCGATATTTCTATTACACGCATATATCCGATTCTATACGACAATAGCCGAGGTCAGACTCTACAGGCGCGGGGGTGGGTTATATGAGACAAACAACATCGCTTTATAAAAGCTATAGGCTTTAGGTACATGCTAAAATCAGGGTGATGTGAAAACCGCGGTTACGTAATTGGTAATTAAAAATGCCATCTTTATAAACGATGTGACATTTACTTTATAAGTCCTCAATGCTGGAGTCCGGGCCTCTTCCTGCATTGCACGAAGGTTAGGACATACTCCCACACCATTTTGAGGTATAGACGTAAAATAAAAAAAATTGAGTTGACAAATATTGTTTCAAATATTCGCGAACAATATCATCTGTTCGTCTATCAGAACATGACTGAAGTGGTTCCTATAAATTCTGAGACACGTCTGTAGAACTAGTGGGAATGATCCGCTTCTAACTTTGCTTTTTTTGTTTCAGATGTATCCAAGATGGCGGTGACCACCTCGAGGACATCCCAATTAGCAGCGTTCATACTGATCACAATCAACCTTTGTGCATCGGTATGGCTGCTCTATGCCTGACTTATTGTGATTTTACTACTCCTGCTGTTTCTTGTAACATTAGATTTACAAAACATAAACTAAGCTCAAAATTTACTCGAGACACTCTCTCTTTATGCTATGAAATAACGCCTGTATCTCAAAGGCCCTAGTCCCTTAGTCTGGGCCACATACCGCACGCCACGTTGATCATAGTACATTACACAACTAGGGTGGTAATACAAAGAAAGGCCGAGATCGCAGAAGTTTGCGGCCCGAGCTGCAAGCGAGGGACGTAAATATGCGATCGAGAGCTTTCTTTATTACCTCCCGTGTTGTGTACATCTTTTTATGTCTACACTTGGCCAGAAAGCGGCTTTTTCCGTACGCGCAGCGTGCGGATAAAGCCACTTTATTGCCAGGTGTGGCATAAACGTGCATTATTGCCCATGTTCATAAAAATCATGCTATTACGGTGATTTCAATCAATCAATTATTTCTTCTTCTTCTTCTTCAGGCTATATTATGTAGTCCACTGCTGGACATAGCCCTCCCCTAATGAGCGCCATAGCGCCCTGTCATCAGCTCGCCGCATCCAGCATCTGCCGGCAGTTTTTCGCAGATGGTCGGAGGGCGTCCTACGCTACGTTTGCCGAGTCGCGGTCTCCACTCAAGAACACGTTTATTCCAACGGTTGTTGATTCTTCGCGAGATATGGCCAGCCCACTGCCACAGTCCCTTTATTTTCGTCATTTTCACTACTATTTCGTGTTCCCTCGGTTCGACGTTACCGCCAATCCGCTGTCTGGCCCGCACTAAGTTCGATGGTCTGTCAGACTATCAACTTGGTGCGGGCCGGACAGCGGATTCCCGCTATTCCTGCACCTGTGTCCCGCAGGCGGCGTGGGGCGCGCTGCTGGCGGCGAGCGCGTGGTTGCTGGCGTCGCCCGGCTCGCTGCACGCCGTCGTACAGGCCACCGGCAGCGCCACCATCAAGGTACCACCACACATGACCACCCGTCTTAAGACCATAGCACGGAAGCTCTACCGTCCTTGAGCGAAATATAAAGAGAAAAGTTATGAAAAAAGCAAAGGGCTGGGATGGCGAACCTTAATTATACCTTATTGCGCACGAGACATTTAACAGGATAATTACATAAGAAATATCGTGTACAAAGGCGAGCTTATATCTGAAAGCGGTTTCTTTCAGCAAACCTTAGAGAGTCGAAGAATCAGTGAAAAGCGGGTCTATTATACGTGTACAAAATATAAGATAAGATAAGATAAGAATATTCTTTATTGTACACTAGAAAAACAACAAATACAAAACAATTGCAAATATACATAGTACAATTGGCGGCCTTATTGCTAAAAGCAATTTCTTCCAGACAACCTTACGATGGAAAGTTATATACTAAGTACATAAATATTAAATAGCCTACGTAACTATGGAAGAAATAAATAAACTGCATAAACTTAAATATAGAAAAAAAACTATACATACATAAAAAAAAAATAAACATAAGTCAATGTTAACCTTAGTAGAAAAAGTAACAACATTTATTTTCAGTAAAAGTGTATTACAGCTGTGAACAGGAAGCATGCTAATCTTTGACACTTATAGAATCTGAAATGAAAAAATGGAACCTAGGTCTACCCAGGGTCCAACCATTTTAAAAGCTCCATTTTTTCTGGAGAGTGTGGTATTCTTGTGGGGATTGTGTGCTAATTTTGTCTGGTTACAAGGCCGCTAGTTAAACGTGAATATCAATTTATACATTTGTGTGCGCAGGCAGATTGTAGTTGATAAATTGTGCAGACACGCGCACATTCGCGTTAACAGTGCAAATTTGAAAACCTATTTAGAGGCTAAAAATTTCACCCATGCCGGGATTCGAACCCGCAACCTCTGGCTATCCGTACCAGCGCTCTACCAATTGAGCCAATGGGCGACTCACGGCATCAGTGAAATTTCGAACCTCTTTACAATATTCTCTGTGTTACGTAGGCTCAATTGGTAGAGCGCTGGTACGGATAGCCAGAGGTTGCGGGTTCGAATCCCGGCATGGGTGAAATTTTTAGCCTCTAAATAGGTTTTTAAATTTGTTCCTTAGCACGGGTTAGTGCATTAAAAATAAAAAAGTGTAATCATGTGGGTACAGTGATATCGTTCCGATGTTAAAACCTAACTGCAAAGTAGGTGGTCGGGGCTGTAAGTAATGCAATTTGCTTAAGTCAGATGTCGCTGCCTGTACGTAATAAAGAGAATATTGTAAAGAGGTTCGAAATTTCACTGATGCCGTGAGTCGCCCATTGGCTCAATTGGTAGAGCGCTGGTACGGATAGCCAGAGGTTGCGGGTTCGAATCCCGGCATGGGTGAAATTTTTAGCCTCTAAATAGGTTTTTAAATTTGTTCCTTAGCACGGGTTAGTGCATTAAAAATAAAAAAGTGTAATAGTGTAAATTTGGCTACCAATTTCTGGCATCACTTTGGAAGTTCGGCTACGCCCCTACTAATGTATAGAACACTGTAATATTTTATGATAATGATGATATCAAGCCTTTGTATGTCCCCATTGCTGAGGCACGGGTCTCTTCCTGTATCGCAGAGATTTATTTTATTGCGGTATAATATTTTCACGAGTGAAGTGGAGTTAATTTTGGTAGACAATATTTATAGTGGTTTCACCTATTTAAGAAAAGAACCTTTTGTGGCTCGGTGGCGACAAACTGCATGGGGGGGGGGGTACATCCTATGTCCGTTGCCAGGACTACGGTGACCGGGTCACGCGGGGAGCCGTGTGGTACCAGCTGGCACCGCCGTACTCACTAACCGATCGACACTATGCCTATTTCTGACCACGGGGACTAGTCTACTATTTGCATAGATAGATTGAGATAGAGAAAACTTTATTGTACATAAAAAAGCAAATTACACAGATATTTCTTAACCTAAGAGTACAGACGGCGGCCTTATCACCAAAAGTGATCTCTTCCAGACAACCTTAGACAATAATATTGGTTAAGTAAAGTGACATCAGCATAAAAATAGTGGTTTTCCTTACATCAATTTAGTTTTTTACTAGCCATTTGCAAGTAAAAAACTCGCCGCCTCGCACATTTCGTTTGCTTTCTCGAGAGATTTAATATTCGCGGGTTATTTATTTATTTTTTATTTATTTGGAAAACTAACAGCTTATCACTAACACAATAGATTACATGCATAGCAACAGAAAGCCCACAAAGTTTTCACAGATAGCCATATTTTAAAAAACATTTAGCACCGGTGAAAGAAAAACAGGACATGAAACATCAGGCTCAGTAATTAGGTACATCCAAAAATAGAAGAAAGAAGATGGAATGACAACTAGAATGATAATATTGTAAAGCTATTACGCTAACTGTGAATAAAAATATCGTGAGGAAACCCGCAAATTGTTGGCTCCGCGTGTATTGACTAGTCTTTCCTGTGGGCTAGGCCGACTTATTTGTCAGAATGGTATAGGTGCTGGGCCAGCCCGGGCACAGCAGCGTTCGAGTGGTCCCTTCACCCACCTAGTGTGAGTGAAGATACTACTGGACGCTGTATAAATCATCTTATTATTACGTAGGTACAGAAGCCATTAGGTAATGCTATTGCTATGTAGACTACGAAATAGCGTCAAATAACAACTATGCACTTAGGAGACTCGCCCCCTGGAATTACGTTGCAAATGTTAGTTTTCCTTAACATAATTGATGGCACTATTTGCCATATATATAAAAATAAGTATATATATATTAGCCTTTTTTGCATCTACTTAATGAAATGATTTATACAGCGTCCATTGGCATCTTCACTCACACTAGATGGGTGAAGGGACCACTCAGACGCTGTAGTGCCTGGGACATGGTTTTATAGATGGTGTAGGCTTGCCCAGCACCTATACCATCCTGACAGCTTAGTCGGCCATTATCTAATCTGTGGCCTAGCCCACAGGAAAGACTAGTCAATACGTGCGGAGCCAACCAAGCCGCGGGTGTCCTCACGATGTTTGAAATTAAACGAAGTCATTGGTACATGCCCGCACTCGGGTTCGAACCTGGGGCTCTCGCTTGCCAGTCCATGGTTCTACCCACTGAGCTACCAATTAATCCTTACCGAGTAAATTTTATTCACACAATTTAAAACCATGACCAAATAGTCTACACTTTAGACATGCAACTGGCAGTGCGGGCACCACGCGATGCTTATCGCCAATACCAAAGGGGTGGACCTGAGCGCTTTAAATATTAATTCAAATTTTTTCAAATTCAAATAATTTTTTTTTTTTTTTTATATAGTCAATTAAGCGCGAGGTAAACAAACTTTCAGCCTTTCAGATATTTACGCTAATTTCCAACCTAATTCCTATTTGGTAAAAGGAGTACAGACGTTCTTTCCAGACACAAACTTTCTCTCAGAGAGAGCGCATGGGCGATAATAGTTATCTTTTCTACCCACTACCTCATTTTAAACCTCTGCTAAGTTTGGCTGGAATAGATCTTAAAAACCTATTTAGAGGCTAAATTTTCCACCCATGCCGGGACTCGAACCCGCGACATCTGGCTAACCGTACCAGCGCTCTCCGAACTGAGCTAATGGCCGACTCACCGGCATCAGTGAAATTTCGAACCTCTTTACAATCCTCTCTGTATTACGTACAGGCAGCAACATCTGGCTGAAGTAATTTGCATGACTTGCAGCCCCAAGTACCTTACTTTGCAGTTAGGTTTTACATCGGAATGATATCACTGTACCCACATGATTATATTCCCCTTAATGCACCAACCCGGCGCGCTAAAAACAATTTTAAAAACCTGGAAAACTGGAAGAGATCTCTCTTAAAGATTAGTTTGCATTTTGAAAAATGTTGTTTTAAAAACCTATTTAGAGGCTAAAAATTCCACCCATGCCGGGACTCGAACCCGCGGCCTCTGGCCAACCGTGCTAGCGTTCTCCCAACTGAGCTAATGGGCGACTTATCGGCATCAGTGAAATTTTTAGCCTCTAAATAGATAATTAAAATTGTCCTTAGCGCTGGTTAGTGCATTAAAAATAATATAAAAATATTGTTTTTATAGTTACTTTGGCTTTTTACAGACTCGGGGTCCGTGCCTTTTGTATACCTACTTGTTGAAATGTTTAGTTTTCCCTTGGTTTTTTCCCGCCTCTACTCCATGTACAGTTTCACAGTTTATACAAGTTGGTACCGATGGTATAGTACCTTACACGTATGCTAACTAATTTTACTCTAAGCCCACTTGCGCCAGCCCGGGTTAGCTCATTTAACTCGAGTTAACCCGGGCTGGCGCAAGTGGTCCTAAGTGTCTAAGTCCTATGTTTTCGTGTCGTACAGGTGTCGATTACAGTGTTGGTTTTATTTATTGTTTGGTTTTTGGTCCTTTGTGGCACCGTATTGCACTGGTGTTTTTTTTTTGTAACAATGTTCAGTTATAATTTTAAATGAATGGTTTGCAAGTAATAGTATACATGTATACTCTGTTAGTTTTATGAATATACCTCGGGCTCTCGGACTCTAGTAGAGAGTAGGCTTCGGTTTTCGCCAATTTTCGCCGGTTTTCTTACTGATGATCAAGTTTTGATTTCGAAATTAAGGTTCATATTACTCGTAGTTCTGATTTCGAAATTATGAGTCATATTAATTAGTTCTGATTTCGAAATTATGTGTCAAATTAGTTCCGATATCTCTATTACACGAATACATCCGATTCTATCCGATAGTAGCCGAGGTATATTCTAAAAGCTAACAGACGGTTTGTGTGTGTTACTGGCAGGCGCTGGTGCCGCGGTGGCGGCGGGCGCGGGAAATGGTACACATGTACAATTTTTTTTATCTATTTATTTAAAGTAAGAAAAAAAATACATGCATCATAATGCCTTCCATCCGCTGAAACCGACAAGGTTTATCTGTGGATTGGGTTTTTTTTTATTGTGAGCGCGTACTGGCAGGCGCTGGTGCCGCGGGCGGCGGCGGGCGCGGGAAATGGTACACATGCACAATTTTTTTTTATCTATTTATTTAAAGTAAGAAAAAAATGCATGCAACATAATGGCTCTTGCATAATGCCGTTTATCTGTGGATTTGTTATTTTTTTTTATTATACATAATAATATGTGCGCATGCTGGCAGGCGCTGGTGCCGCGGGCGGCGGGCGCGGGAAAAAGTATACATGCACTTTTTTTATAATTTATTTAAAGTAAGAACAAAACACAATGCAACATAAATACCTCCCATCCGCCGTTTTTTTTTGGATTGTTCATATTATTGTGTGTGCGTGCTGGCAGGCGCTGGTGCCGCGGGCGGCGGCGGGGGCGGGGGCGGCGGGCGCGGGGGTGTCGGCGGCGCTGCTGCTGGTGTGTCTACTGGGGCTCTACGCCGCGCTCGCCCGGACGCCCTTCCTACTGCTCATGGTGAGAACACCCCTTAATGTAGTGTTGGGACACTCGCAGCTTATTGGCCTTTATATTGGCCTTTTTTGCATCTACTTTCGTTATCAACACTTATATGTCCCCACTGCTGGGGCACGGGTCTCTTCCTGCATCGCAGGAAGGTTAGGCCATACTCCACCACGGGGGCCAAGTCCGGGTTGGTGGAGGATTGTGAGACAGTGGCCGGGCCTCACTGTCAGAAGTTATCAAGCCGCCCATAAGGCCTCTGACATGGCTTAACGACTGCCATTATATGACAGCCGGCACCAACGGCTTAGCGTGCCTTGCAAAGCACGGAAGCGCTCGGAAAAATGTCACTAGCGATAGTCACGGGACGCTCACCCATCCTGTACCTAACCGCGCCTGTTCCTGCTTAACCAAGTGATTGATTCCAATCACTCGGTTCGCCTAAATGAAATGAAATTGAAATGAAATGAAAAGGTTTAATTCAAAGTAGCGCGAAACTGCGGCTTAATCAACGTTACAATTCAAACTAGTTCATTTCAAAATCTACATCATTTTCGAGAAAAAATGGACAAAAAAAACTCCAAATTACTAAATTCAGATGATTCGAAAAGAGATTACACTATTTTTATTTTTAATGCACTAACCCGTGCTAAGGAACAAATTTAAAAACCTATTACCCGCAACCTCTGGCTATCCGTACCTGGTACGGATAGCCAGAGGTTGCGGGTTCGAATCCCGGCATGGGTGAAATTTTTAACCTCTAAATAGGTTTTTAAAATCGAAAAGAGATGTCACTCACAATCGCCCATCTTTATCCTAAATAGTTTTTTACTGTAGCAGGCAGATTTAGGCTACTGCCTACCTCACCGCGTGAGCCCGTGTGTCGTCACAGAGTGTGCGAGCGAGAGAGCGTCACACCATACTGGTGCAACAAACTACAAGGATGTCCAAAAGCGACACATGAAGAGATGCAACATAGAGCCCTCCCGCTGGGAATGTTTCGCAGCACAGCGGCCAGAATGGCGCAGGATCGTGAACAGCCAAGTACGTGAGTTCGAGGTTCAGCGCAAAGCTGACCTTGACACCAAACGCGACCAGCTAAAGGCTCGCCCACCTGCTGCCATAACATACAACTATGACAACGGCATTCTCACGTGCCCTCAGTGTGCACGGAGTTTCGCCGCGAAGATAGGCTACATAAGCCATCTTCGAGCGCGCCAGCGCCACATATGATTAGGGGTCAAAGTGGTCGCCATGGCCGAAATCGGTCGGATCAATCATCATCAAGTGCTCTGTACTAAGTAATCTGCGCTTTTGGGCCAGTACATTTTTGTACCTCTAGCGGTAGAGACAACTGGAGTCTGGGGAGTGCAGGGGAAGGCGTTTGTGAGGGAAATAGGACGTCGCTTGAGGGACCGTGGCTATGACTGCTCTGGGGCCTATCTTATGTAAAGAATTTCCCTTGCAGTGCAGCGAGGTAACGCCGCCAGCGTAGTGGGCACCTTTGTGTCAGATGTGTCCCGGGGCGGCTTATTCTCATAGTGTTTTTTGTTTTTCATTCAATGTTTTGTTTTAATTTTTTAGTTTTAGTTCTGACGAAGCTATTTGTGAATGAATCTTATTTTAATATGTTGACATTTGTGATTTTTTTTAATTTTATTGTTATAATTATTTATTTTTTCTTAATTTCCTTAGTTTAAGTAATTTGATTGTATGTGACATTTTTCAATTAATAAATATATTTTTGTCTAAGTGCGATCTTGTAATATTGTATATTAGTGGGGATATTGTAAATAAACACATGGTATTATAAATCGACCACTTATTTTATTGAGCACTAGTCACCTACCAATCCCTACAATACGAACTGTTATTAAGTATAACAAAATATGACTGTAGCGCCACCTGGTGGCTTAGTTTGTTTAGCGTTTTATTATTCAATAAAATTCGGTAGTCTGTTTAAAACCACGTTCTCGTTTCATTACGAACGATTCTTTTTTTTCTGTTGTCCAGTACTCGGTGCTGGTGGTGCTGCTGCTGCTGCTTGAATGCTCGCTGCTCTACTACTTCTCCTCCTACTTCATCGAGGTTGGTCACGTCCTCGATTTGAAGTGATCCTGTTGTGATTATTTCATTACTCAAATTGAATTTGCATTGAAAACTCTTCGACCAATCTATAATGTTAAGCTCTGCGAATCGGAGCGAAACCCGGTCGGACTCTTCCGATTTAACAGCACCCGTAAGTAGATCCGGACTAAAAGTCTACAATGTGTTGTGCTAACGAAAGTTTTAGTTCAAAAATAATGTATCGGTATTTCTTAATGATTCGCGATTCTCATACATATTTATTATATATTAAACGTATTTACCCTTATGTCCCGACGTTTCAGTCTTCCCGAGACACGGCAACTGTAACGCTGCCGAAACGTCGGGAAATAAGGTAATTACGTTTTACCTAATAAATAATCGCGGTTTGACCCGTTTAATATATAACTATACAAAGTGTAACGGTGCAAACCTCTTCACACCATTTTTATTTCTTTTTCTATCTATAATTTTCAAATATTTAAATTACGTCACACATTATTCAATTTCCCTCATCATCAGTACTACTTTACCCTTCGGCCAAATCTGACTATTTTACTGGCTTATCCGTTTTTATCCAGTTTTCTGTTTTATTGTAAAATATTACTACATATCTACAAATAAAGCCACAGTTGAAGTCGTTCCAGTATTTATTATTATTTAAAAAAAACCTATTTAGAGGCTAAAAATTTCACCCATGCCGGGATTCGAACCCGCAACCTCTGGCTATCCGTACCAGGATCCGTACGGATAGCCAGAGGTTGCGGGTTCGAATCCCGGCATGGGTGAAATTTTTAGCCTCTAAATAGGTTTTTAAATTTGTTCCTTAGCACGGGTTAGTGCATTAAAAATAAAAATAGTGTTATTATTATTTGTAAAAAAAATTGTTAAGTAAAAATATAAAATTTAAGATTTAAAGACAAGGTCGAGAGTAAAGTCGATGAAGGTCGGGGATGGGGGGTGGCAAAGTAAAGTTATATTTCAATATTAAAATAAAATCTAAAATATGGAAGATGGTTACACCCAGCTGGTATTGCCTGAATGTTTCAGAAAGGACTGCAAGAGCAGGACGGCCTGTGGACGCACGCGCTCAGACTGGCCTTCTCCTGCTGCGAGTTCAACGCATCGTGAGTAATGTGCAGCAGCTTTACATTACTGTAGTAATGAAAACTAGTAATAATGCACAAAGTAATGGGTGATTCATTTGGAGTTACTTTTTCCAAAACTAAAAAAAATATGAATAAAACAAATTTATCGGGTAATCTTTATTATAATACAAAAGAAACGTTCCTTACATTTACTCTTTAAAGATTATTTCTTTCAAATGTTGTCCGTAACTGCGATTAAGGTGGTCCATTCTGGAGTTCCAGTTTTCAATGACCCGACCGAGCATTTCCAGTGGTATTTGGCGAATAACGCGAGTAATGTTGGCTTCCAGTTGATCAATCGTACGCGGCTTATCCAAATAAACTTTGGACTTTACATAACCCCACAGAAAAAAGTCTAAGGGTGTGATATCAAAGGATCTAGGCGGCCAACTGACTGGTCCGAAACGCGAAATTAACTGTTCACCAAATTTTTCCCGCAACAAAGCCATGGTTTCACGTGCTGTGTGGCAAGTGGCGCGTACAAAACGGAGTTTCCACTTTTATGACTTTAACGGGTCATTTGCCCATAACCTGTAGTGATGAAAACTAGTAATAATGCACAAAGTATTTAATTACGGTGTTCAGACAACGCGCGATACAGTTAGAAAAACGGCTGAGAATGACAGGTAGGATAGTTCTCGAAAAAACCGCTAGGAGCGCACACGTAGCATAACTAAACGCACTATAAATACAGAAGCGTTGATGCGTTATGTTATCAAGCTGCAGGTTTACGTTCATATTCCAATAATTACACTAGCAATTATCTCTAAACTATTGGAGCGTAAGAATAAAAGACGAACCTAAGTAATTGTATTCAAATACTTGGTTTTATTTGTTTTATAGATATCTTCCGTATTCCTTGCGGATTTTAACATTTAGTAGGCGTTACGTCTTGTTGATATGCTCATGGCGTAATCTTAGTTTCTTTTTTTCTCTGCTAGGTGATATCCATCTGCTCGATCTAAACTAAACCAATCACTCTCTTTCACAAGTAGTAAGGGAAACATGCTGGGAAATCCTGGGAAAGTGTTTGTGTGCTTGAAGTAGAATAGAATGTAAATTATTTACGTTGAAACAAATTTCATTGAATCGAATCAAATCGAATGAAATGGATTGGAATGAAATAGGATTGAATTGTCTGCCGCATGTTGGCGTGGTGTTCGGGTCATCTATCTCCCTACAAAATGGTTGCGACTAATGATGGCTGACCTCTGCGTTATGCTCGTGAACGACTGCTGTTCGTGTGTCTGGCCGCAGCACTTTTGTTTTTCCCTACTTTTGTGAGAAAATTATCTAATGCTTTGGCAATTAAAGTTATTGATGGCAATCATGAAATCTTAGGTATACATATAGGTGGCAACTGATGTATTAGGTTTGAGATGACTTGAGAAAAGATGGTCAGAGTGGAGTTTTTTTTTCCCGCTGCCTTCTTCTCCATGTAGGGATCTCGTGATATAGGGATCGTGCTCTTCCACTATAAAGGAAAATTTCCCGCCAGGCTGATAGTATGCCTGGGGACGGCCGGTCCGACTGTTGTTAGTCGGACGTTATATTTATTGTATGTCATGTGAAACAAACCGGGGAGTGGGCAGCAGCGCCCCCTGCAGTACAATTCCACCGCACTGCGATCC
This sequence comes from Yponomeuta sedellus, assembly GCA_934045075.1. NCBI lineage: Eukaryota > Metazoa > Arthropoda > Insecta > Lepidoptera > Yponomeutidae > Yponomeuta > Yponomeuta sedellus. Next base: position 28,064 of record OW203749.1, read on the forward strand.
CCATCCCGCATGCCCAGCGTGGGGATTATGGGCATTACCCCTATGATAGCTCAACGTGGCGCTCTTTAGGGGATGGCTATGTCTAGCAGTGGACTAGTATAGCCTGACGATGACGATGTGAAATACTTTGATTGCGCGATGCAGGAATGTTGGAGTTTGTAGTGCGCGCGCAATGTTGACATGTGCTCGCCACATCCACTACAATACGGCCCGAAGGCAGCGGCTTTCATTTTACATTGTACCTACATTGTTATTGAGCAAACAGAATGTAAATTCTTTACGTTTTCTAAGGTTAACACTAGACATGATTAAAACTGTTTTTATATGGATTTATGCTCGTTATTACATTTTTACAATTTTCCGAGGTTTCGGCACTTTTTCAGATGCCGTGGTCTCGGATGACTGAGGTGACAGGCGTCTTTTAGAAAGCATAAACGGTTAGTTTACTACCCTCGGCAAACTAACCGTTGTATAGAATCAGGCGTTACTTTGCGGAAATCCATAATAGCATTAAAAAGTAAAAATTACTTTGCTGAAAGTGGGAGGGAGGGCGGTGCATTAGCTAGCCGCATGGTGCTTGTGGGATTTTTGGCGGAATTCAGCAAAGTAATTTTAACTTGTACGTAATACAGAGAATATTGTAAAGAGGTTCGAAATTTCACTGATGCCGTGAGTCGCCCATTGGCTCAATTGGTAGAGCGCTGGTACGGATAGCCAGAGGTTGCGGGTTCGAATCCCGGCATGGGTGAAATTTTTAGCCTCTAAATAGGTTTTTAATTTTAACTTTTTAAACTAACCGTTAATGTTTTCTAAAAGACGCCTGTCAACTCAGTCATCTGATACCATGGCATCTGAAAAAGTGCCGAATCGTCGGAAAAATGTAATAAACGGGCATAAATCCGTATAAAAACAGTTTTAATTGAATTCTTAACGTTGAAATAAGTTGATTTGATTGATCTGCAGCGCGCCGCAGCCGCTGCCGTGGTCGTGCTGCGGCGCCGCGGCCTTCCCCGACAACTGCACCGCCGCGCTGCTGCACGCTGCGGTCAGTACCTGCTGCCCTGCCTACTTATCACATAGATAACATAGGATATTAATTTAGTTATACACCAAACACACCTCCAAACATTTGGGTGAAGTTAACCCTGAAAGAAACAAAGACCATTTGCATCAGAACAATGCAAAATAAAATCTTATTCATTTACCATAATTATCGTCCTAGTCCTGGCGTGCTTTAAGTGGAACATCAAAGTGGAAATCATTAAAAATAAAAATTGTAGACTTTTAGTCCGGATTTACTTACGGGTGTTGTTATATCGGAAAAGTCCGACCAGGTTTCGCTCCGATTCGCAGAGCTTAATCACGGTGCTTGTCCCCGTGGTAGAGTAATCATGGGTGCCGACACTGGCTGCGGGGGATTCCCGCCCCACCTATCTCGGCGCGGGCGCGCCGCGCGCTTGCCCGTAGTGTGAGACGAGCAACCGACGACGCGAGCTCCGTCTCTGCTCACCATGATTAAGCTCTGCGAATCGGAGCGAAACCTGGTCGGACTTTTCCGATATAACAACACCCGTAAGTAAATCCGGACTAAAAGTCTACAATGTGTTGTGCTTACGAAAGTTTTAGTTCAAAAATAAAAATAGTATAATCATGTGGGTACAGCGATATCATTCCGAAGTAAAACCCTAACTGCAAAGTAGGTACTCGGGGCTGTAAGTAATGCAATTTACTTCAACCAGATGTCGCTGCCTGTACGTAATACAGAGAATAGTGTAAAGAGGTTCGAAATTTCACTGATGCCGGTGAGTCGCCCATTGGCTCAGTTAGAAAGAGCGCTGGCACGGACAGCCAGAGGTCGCGGGTTCGAATCCCGGCATGGGTGGAATTTTAAGCCTCTAAATGGGTTTTTTAAAAGTTTTATAACATGCAACATTAAATTAAATTTTATTGAACTGCGTTCCTTTCCCCAAAAAGTACTTCCACGATTTCATTTCATTTATTCAATAACAAGTGCTCGTGGCCTAATGGAACCGAGTGATTGGAATCAATAACTTGAGTTAAGCAACAGAGGCGCGGTCAGTTGCTGGATGGGTGTACGTCACGTGACTACCGCTAGTGGCATTTTTTTTGAGCGCTTCCGTGTGTCGTTGGTGCCAGTTGTCATGTAATGGCAGTCGCTAAGCCACGTCAGCGGCCTGCATTACAAGCCTCCACCAACCTGGACTTGTCCCCGTGGTGGAGTATCGCTGAACCTTTCTGCGATGCAGGAAGAGAGCCGGGCCCCAGCAGTGGGGACGTAGGTACAAAAGGTTGATATCATGTCCCCAGAACTGCCAAGTGAGCATCACGCAGTGGATCGAGCGCTACCAGACGGCGGTGTACGGCTCGCTGGCGGTGTTGCATGTCGTGCTGGCGTCCTGCTCGCTCGCGCGGCGGCGGCGCGTCGCGGCGTCTCTCTCTTACACCTAGCGCCCGCAGCGCCGCTTTAGCGGCGGTAAGCCACACTTTCACAACAGTTAAACTTTTTCGTAAAAAATAAAAACACTTTAAGAAAAATAAGCACCCCTTAAAAAGGGGAGTTCGATATTTTCACATAAATTCTCAGAATCTCAAGGATTTTAACGCCAGATTTTGACCAATATGAAATCGAACTCTTTAGGTAAATACACCTCCTCTAACAAAAAAAATTACAGTTATAAAATAAAGTGCTATTTTTGGAAAAATATACAGTATACAGGCGAATTGAGGGTAAAGATGGGCGATTGTGAATGACATCTCTTTTCGAATCATTTGAATTTACTAATGTTTATTTTCGAAAACAAGATTAGTAAATTACTAATATTCATTTTCGAATAAGTTTTACTAATATTACTAACTTACTAATCCGCGATTGCGCGAATGCGACTGTCGAGAATCGAGAAAACTGTCGACAATTTCGGAAATAAGTGCTACCTCTCTCATTTCGCTTGTTTAGTGATAATATTCGAAAACACTACTACTGACGAAAAGTTGTTAGTCATTTCGAAATTCATATCGGCCCAATTTTCGAAAACGCTTTAGTCTCGCGATTTTCGAAAACACGGTTCGTGGCGGAATGACACGACTTTACACGAGTCGCGCGCGTTTTGTTTGTTCAATGCTGTCTTCACAATATTGTTTTCATGCAAATGAAAGAGCACTTTCTTTCGAATAACAAAGAATATTTTCTAAACATTTGAATAACTACCATTTTCGAAAATTTCAGAAATGTTTTTCGAAAACGCCCATCTTTAATTGAGAGCCTCCTCCTTTTGTGAACTTTAAAATAAGTATATTCTTTTTGTTGCACTAACCCGAAATTTCGTTGATGACGGTACTTGCCCATTAGCTCAGTTGGGAGAGCGCCGGCACGGTTAGTCAGAGGTCGCGGGTTCGAGTCCCGGCACGGGTGGAATTTTTAGCCCCTAAATAGGTTTTTAAAACTTTAAAATTTTTAATTTTAATTATTCGTTACGACCAAAATTTATTCTTACTGGGATGGTGCGCGGCAGCTGACGTCAGAAAAATATGGAGGGGCGCATGAGTCTTTATATATAAAAATATGAGCCTTTGCCCACCAGACTAGTACTAAAGAGGTTAAGTGAGAAAAAATCTGTAAAAGAAAATGCCGTGCATTGATATAAGTTATTCCTTGTTTGAAAAGAAATGTTATTTGAAGAATAAATTATAATTATTATGTATTTTGCTCCAGCCGTGACGCCACCAAAGCTGGCCGACCCGTTCCCCGCTTGGCGTGAAAGAGACGCCGATCCACGAGTGCTGCGAGAGCGACAGAGAGGTCCGACTTGGCTGATACCGGCGAGAGTCGCGCCCGGAGATGACGTCATCATGGTGGTCCTCGGAAGAGCTACGAGAAGTTTCTAGAGCATGCTGATTCACACTCTCCGATGAAAATCTTCTGCTTGAGTGGCTTAAGAGGACTTGGGAATTACGATGGCATGAGGCACGCTTTTGTGGGCGCTTAAATGACGGAATTGGACATTGTACTGGAAAGTCGTGACCTTGACATGCAAAACGCGTTGTGTCCAAACACATAAACTAGTGACCTTTTCTTGCCTCGATCGTATCTCGAAGACTGCGTCACCAAAGTTGTGTAGGTATCAACCCTTGCATGTCCCCACTGCTAGGGCACGGGTCTCTTCCTGCATCGCATGAAGGTTAGGCCATACTTCGCCACGGGGGCGAAGTCCGGGTTGGTGGAGGATTGTAAGACAGTGGCAGGCCTTTCTGTCAGAAGTTATCAAGCCGCCTATAGGGCCTCTGACATGACTTAACGACTGCCATTATATGACAGCCGACAACAACTCAATGTGCCTTGCGAAGCACGGAAGCGCTCGGAAACAATGCCACTAGTGGTAGTTGCGGGACGATCACCAATCCTGGACCTGACCGCGCCTGTTGTCGCTTAACCAAGTATTGATTCCAATCACTCGGATCGACTAGGCCACGAGCGCAAGGTTGTGTTTTTCGACCGTTCTTGTGTAAAGTGACTTTATCAAAAACTTAATGCCAAAAAATATGTGCTCGAATATTACAAAAACTATAGTCAAAGAACACTTGAAATTAAAACAGCGGCTCAGTACAGCCAATCAGTACCTACACTTTTTTTATTATTTTTTTTATTTATTTTTTTGGGCATCGACTGTATTGCGTTGCGAACTTCAATGTTTTGGATTGTTAAATTGTATTTCATTTACTAAGGCTCGCTTATTTAGCTGTTTCACTTTCACTTGTTAAACTTAAAGAATTAGAATTACTAGAGACATAAGAAAACTTTATCTAGATGTCGCTGCCTGTAAATAATACAGGGAATATTGTAAAGGTTCGAAAATTTCGCCGATACCGGCACATGTCCATTAGCTCAGTTGCGAGAGCGCTGGTACGGTTAGCCAGAGGTCGCGGGTTCGAGTCCCGGCATAGGCGTAATTTTTAGCCTCTAAATAGTTTTTTTAAATTGTCCTCAGCACGGGTTGAACAATTAATGACCTTGGCTTAACTGTTAACTGAAGCCAATCAAGAACATTAAGATTTGTCATATTTCACTGCCTTGTCTGCGAGTCACCGAAACAAAGTCTAGGGGATCAATGTAATCCATTTGCTCAATTTATTGAATAAAAAACTGTTTATAATATTCACAAAATCGAAGTTTTAATAAATTTCCATTTTTAAGGATGACTACGTAGGAATGAGAGCTGTTATCCATATTACATTGAACCTCATGTAATGTGGATAACTGCACTCCATCACTAAGATGGCTCGTCAATTGCCCATCGTGTCGATACCCCACGACGACCTTATTTTTTATTAAATGGATTATAATTTACGTTTTATTCATAAAACGATGAATAAAACGTAAATTATAATCCAAACAAGCCGAACTCGAGGCATAACGATCCGCTCCTAATCCTGTCAGAATCCCAACGCTTGCCACGATAGAAATCGTTCAGGATATGACGCGTGTAGTTTAGGAGCTGATCACAGCTACGGGGTAAAGTATTATCGGAAGAAGGGTTCATGCTTGGCGAGTGACGTGATGGTGGGCAACTCGGCGCGGGTTATTTGACAGGGGATGCGTTGGAGGGGCGAAGGCCGGCAACCCCAACGCCATGCGGCGTAGCCGGAACCGGCGCTCCCCGCCGCCGCTGCCGGCTCGCTTCAGGAGCACCAGCCCACCCCCGCCGCCCGCTGCGCACATCGCGTTAGCCAGGTTCAATAGCAACCCTTGTATGTTGGGGCACGGCTCTTTTCCTGCATCGCAGGAAGGTTAGGCCATACTCAACCACGGGGGCAAGTTCGGGTTGTTGGAGCCAGGGTCCACAAGTGTATTTTGTACTTGTATTTGGAATGAGGAGTGATTGTCGGTGAGTCGGCGAAAGGTACGTGAATGGGGCTGCCGAGAGATTGTTTTTTGGCGGCCTTATTGCTAAAAACAATTTCTTCCAGACGACGGAAAGTTGATGAAGGAAATAAGAGACGGGTAGTCGGTGCAAATATGAATATTTTAACACACTACTTATAAAAATAAAAAAAACCTGCTGTAGTGCCTGGGACTGGTTTTATAGATGGTGTAGGGTTGCCCAGCACATATACCATCCTGACAGCTTAGCGAGTCAATACGTGCGGAGCCAACCAGCCGCGGGTTTCCTCACGATGTTTTTCTTCACAGTTAGCGTGTGGTATTTCGACTACAAATTCGAAAATGTAGGTAACTTTGAAATTAAACAAAGTCATTGGTACACGCCCGCACTGGGGATCGAACCTGGGGACTCTCGCTTGCGAGTCCACTATTCTACCCACTGAGCTACCACCGCTTCATTTACAATAGAAATACGAATATTATATTATAAGCCCCTGTTTCACAATGTTCAAATAAGGTTCCTGATAAGCTATCCGCAACCAGGGCTGCCGTTTGTTCTAAATTTAAATATTTTTTTGTATATTGCGTGTGTTCGTTTATAGCTTCAAATTTAGAACAAACGGCAGCCCTGGTTGCGGATAGCTTATCCGGAACTTTATCTGCAGATTGTGAAACAGATTTTAATAAATTACTCCTTGTAATCTAAAATTTACGTTTATTCAATTATTATTACTAGTTGCTAAACAGCGGAACAGTTTATGGACAACTGATTGCAAATAAATTTCATATCGTAAGTATAAATAATACAAGTATAGAATATTTTCGGGGCTTATTCGCGTAGTAATTTATTGCTATTTTACCTCGACGTTTTGGCGACGTTACAGTCATCGTGGTCACGAGAAGACTGGTGGCTGGCACCCTCGTGACCACGATGACAGTAACGTCGTCGAAACGTCGAGGTAAAAAAGCAATAAATTACTACGCGAATAAGCCCCGAAAATATTCTATGTGTACAAGTCGCGAAAGTTTCATATAATTATGTTAAATAACACAAATTTACATTCAGATGGTGAACAATAATAATGACATCACATTATAAATTAGGTCAATGCAGACGTCGGCTGAACAATGACGTGGCTAGTGACAACAGTGAACGCCGTTAAGTTGGTGTCCCTGCAGGGTTCATTCCAGGCGTCGGCGCGCGGCGTGTGCCCGCCCACGATGCCCGCCAGGAAGTACCGCGGGGCGCCGTCGCCGCGGGCCCTCAGGACCGCGATCCCGTTGCCACTGTTCTGCTGGCAGAGCGCATGCCGGCCTGGATAGTTGAGTCCACGTTAATGCATGTTCTTGGCTTGTTGAAGAAAAAGGATATAAAAAAACGCTAGAGAGAGTGAGAGAGAAATAATTCATTCAACGGCACAATACTAAAAACATATCAAAGCAGTAACAAATTGAAAAAACTTTAACAGATACACAAAGTTTAGACTGCATTAGACACAAACAAAAACGATGCTGGTTGTACAATGACTTATAATACTTCAATGTTACTTAAGATGCTGTTACCACTCATTGTAATTGTTTATTTACCCTAATAAAATATATAACAAAAAACAGAGAAAAAAGGAGCAAATAAGAAAATTAATTAAACTAACAATGGGCGATAGAAATTTTTAAATTAAATAAAAGAAACTATATAACTACTTCAGATTCCCAAAAATAGACTTTATCGCTCGCGACTTCAAAATAATTGGGATAAGCTCCTCTTGTGTGGAGATGTTAGAGTAATGTACGACGAGAAGCGTTCCCTGGTTCAAGGGGTCTAAATATTTTAAATGTTGAATATGTTGAAAAGTAGCAGGCCCAGAACACTACTTGCGCCATGTCATTTTGTTGTGATTCCAATAGACTTCGTTCGAGAACAGAATCCTGAAGGCGGTAGTTACTGACAAGTTCTTCGTGTGTCAGGCAAAGATCGCAAATCAGTCATAAAGCTTACAGATTGTGAACTTAACGACTAGAAAGTGAACCATAGTAGATTAAACTATTTTAATTTTTAATTTTTAATGCTCTAACCCATGCTAAGGACAATTTAAAAAAAACCTATTTAGAGGCTAAATATTACACCCATGCCGGTTTTCGAACCCGCGACCTCTGGCTAGCCGTGCCAGCGCTCTTTTCCAACTGAGCTAATGGGCGACTCACGGCATCAGTGAAATTTCGAACCTCTTTACACTATTCTCTGTATTACGTACAGGCAGCGACATCTGACTTAAGCAAATTGCATCACTTACAGCCCCGACTACCTACATTGCAGTTAGGTTTTTACATCGGAATGATATCACTGTACCCACATGATAGTAGATTGTTAACCGAGGGTAGCAAGAATCAATTCCCGAGGTATTTGAAATGAAATGAAAAGGTTTTATTCAAAGTAGCGCAGATACTGCGGCTTAATGAACGTTACAAGTCAAACTAGGTGTCCATTTCAAAATCTGGATCATTTTGGAGAAAAAATGGACAAAAAAACTCCAAACTTAGTCTTTTCAAATTCCTTAATTAACAGAATTTACACAGATTCTACAAAACTCGTGAATTTTACATGCTTGAATTCCAGACATCATTGTCATCTAAATAATCCTTAATATTGTAGTAGCTCTTTTGGCACAAAGTGTACTTTACACATTTTTTGAACCGCGCTTCAGTCAATATTTATTTATTTAGGCTATAGTCCGAGTAGGAATTGATTCTTTTACCCGTGTTAAACACTCTGCTTTTCATTTCGAATATGAGGAAAATAAAAACTCAGTTTTAATATTCAAATCTTAGCATAAAAGATTATTACCTATTTTTTTGAATTCCGTCACAGATACATAATTATAACAGATTTGTAACCGCCAATTTACGTCGACTTTTTAATTTTTTAATATGGAACTCACCGCGTTGCGGCTTATTCCGCGCGAAAAAGTTCGCGCTAACTTCACGCTGGCTGTTTAGAAACTCATTTTTTGCGCAGCATTTTTTTTAATTCGTTTTTTTACATAAAACTTATTGTTCTGGCCCTTAGGTGGGAAGTAATTTGAATGATTTTTTCCCTCTCTAGGGAGGGAAGCAGCATTTTGCACCCAATAATCAGATCAAAACAACACTACTCTCCGAGTAGAAGAAATGAAAATGTATTACCGGTAGCGCAGAACTTGTCGTTCTTAGACTCGTCCGGGTTCCGCGGCGGGGGGTGCCCCGCGCAGCCGGCGCGGCCTACGACCCGCAGCGACTGCACCCCCAGCCTCTGGCTGGCCGAGGTCACTCCCAAGGGCGGCCAGCTGGCTATCTGCCGCCATCAATAAAACATTTGGAAAATTCACACTTCACTTTTTCCACTTTATAGTGAAGATTCAAAGCTTATATATAAGAATATTAGTTGTAAGTCAGTTTATATACATATACTTCCTATTTACTTCATGTACATCTATCTACCTACTCTCTTCATCATGCAGTTCTATCCATCCCAATTTTGTCTGGAAGAGATCGCTTTTACCGATGAGACCGCCAATTGTATACGGCAATCCTTAGATATGTGAGCCTTTTTATGTATTTTCTTTTTTGGTATGTACAATAAAGAGTTCTAATCTAATCTTAGTTACTTGGGATATTGTTTTTTTGCCTGCCAACATAATTATAATCAAATCCTAACCACAAAACAAAGTCGCTTTTTAGTAATTTAATTTAAACGTTTTTTTGTTGACCTTATCATCACCTTCATTCAGGCAAGTCCATGCTGGACATAGGCCTCCTCAATGGATTTCCAAAACGACCGGTTTGAAGCGGTTTGCATCAAGCATTGCATTGGTTGATTTATTACTGTCCTTGCTATTAGATCTGTTAAAACGGCAAATCTGATGTTCACAGGTATTATAGGGAAGAGCGGGTGATCGTGCTCTTCCACTATAAAGGGAAATTTCCCGCCAGGCAGATCGTATGCCTGGGGACGGCCGGTCCAATTATTGTTAGTCGGACGCTATATTTATGGTATGTCATTGAGACACTTTCATTGCGCGATGCAAGAATGTTGGAGTTTGTAGTGTCCGCGCAGATTTGACATGTGCTCGCCAAATATCTTAGCTATTTTATAAAAACAGAAGGGTCGTGAGACGAGGTCGCGGAAAAGGTACCCCTTTCATTTCCAACACATGACATAACTTCACGCCTGTATCCCAGGGGGGTAGGCAGATACCAGGGACTGCCACTTGCCACGATCCTGAAAGAACACCTTCACTTCTTCAACGTTCATAAGTCCTTGCATGCACGCACGCTGATTCCGGGTACATTTTCTCTTCCCCTTTGATAATACATCCCCTATATGGTCGACGTATGTTCACCTGGTACGTCCCTTATCGGCCCTTCCACTTACATTCGCAATATATTGTTACGGGCTAGGGTTCTGGATTTAGATGTAAAACGCCAATGACAACTTCTTAGGATTTATTCACGCAGGGTCTGGTCTGCAGGTCTTCACGACACGAAGTCCACACGTAGATTCCAATCGCAGGTCCAATCGAAGTCCAATAGTATCGCTGAGGTTGTAGGTTATCGCTCGTATCGCAGGTATGTTCGCTCGAAGTTCACTCTTCGCTATTCCAAACGGAACTGACAGCGCGCCGCGGCGGCCGCTATTTATATCCGCCGGCCAGGGTTCTAGAACATTCCCGTAACTATGTACCTACACTCGGTACACGCGGCAAGGTCGCTCGAACAGTTACTCATTTAAAGAGTTTTGAACCTTACTCTAGTGCACATACGAGTCATTATTGCTTGCAGCGTTTATTGTTTACTAAAACGCAGCATGCGGCGACTATTCGATAGGCTCCTAGAAGGCTCTATTCTAGATGGTTCGGGATAGGACCGCGACACTGCTCCCCTCTTAGAGATGCTCGTCCCGAGCATCTTCATTACTGCCGTGACAAGAAGCTAAGCGGTCGATGTGAACCACTTTTTGTGCACCTCTTGGCTGCCATTGAATTCGGTACGTCACGTCATTTAACCGAGTTACCACTTTGTACGGTCCCTCCCATCTTGTCTGCAATTTCGGAGATTTTCCTTTTCGTCGAGTTACATTGTGAAGCCAGACTAGTGCTCCTTCTTTGAAGCCGCTTGTATTTGCTCGGCGGTCATACCTAGTCTTCATCTTTTCACTCGACTCCAATCCGTTTTCCCGTACTATGGCATGAATCTCTCGCATTTTCTCACGTAACTCGGAAATGTAGTCATGTAGAGAACGTGAGTCGTCAGGAGGGCCTCCAGTCAGCAGATCTACTGGTATTCTCAGTTCTCGGCCAAAATTTACACGCGCCGGGGTTACCTTCGTGCTTTCATGTTCTGCCGTTCGGTAGGCCAGAATAAATGGCGGTATGTATTTGTCCCAGTCTCTCTGGTGCCTGTCAACGACTTTTGCTAAATGTCTCTCAAGTGTTTGGTTAAATCTTTCTACCATGCCGTCAGATTGAGGATGATATGGGGTGGTCCTAGTCTTATGCATTCCCAATATTTTACAGAGTTCTTGAAAAACTTGAGACTCAAAGTTCCTGCCTTGGTCGGAGTGTATTTCCAAAGGCACACCAAACCGGCAAACTACTTCCTCAAACAACTTGGAGGCAACAGTCGTGGCTTCTTGATTGGGTATGGCGAATACCTCTGGCCATTTAGTGAAGTAATCCATAACTACCATGAAATACTTATTTCCTGATTCCGTTACTGGGAACGGTCCAGCCACATCAACTGCAATGCGTTCCCATGGCGCACCAACGTTATAAAGTTGCAGATTTCCTCGGCTTCTAGTTGGTGGGCCTTTCACCGCGGCGCAAGTAGCACACTTGCGGCACCAATGTTGCACATCTTCTCGACAATGGAGCCAGTAAAACCTTTCTCGAATCTTTGTTAAAGTCCTCTTTACGCCCAAATGTCCACCTGATACACCGTCATGTACTTCACGAAGGACATCTTGTACCTTATCTCTTGGGACAACTATCTGAAGATGGAACTCTCTGCCGTTAGGTTTCTCCCATTTGCGGTAAAGTATTCCGTTTTGAAGAATAAAATTGTCCCATTGAGCCCAGTATGCCTTGGTGACAGCACTAGTAGGAGCGACTTCGCACCATCTTGGCTTGTCCTCGCCTCGTTTCTTCCATGCGACAATGAGCCGTACATCTTCATCATCTTCCTGTGCTTCTTTCATCGCCTCATCTTCCCAAGATCTCGATGGACTCATTCTTGTCAACCTCAATGGCAGTTCCTTTGTGTCTTGATTGGCACGGTGCTTGCACTCTTCAGTACTCGGCCTTCTTGACAATTTGTTCCCATTGCATACTAGTGAGATTCTGGTTACCTGGGCTTTCTCCGCTCCAGCCAGTACTCGCCTCGGAATCCTAGTTTCGTTTCCCTGATTCACAGTGGAGGCCGGAGCGTCATGCTTCTTTACGAACTCTTCAAAACGCTGCTCCATTTTGTTGAGGCGCGCACCCAGTCTGTCATCTGTTTTGGTCGGTTGCCTTTCCTTCTTAGGACACGTGAACTGCAGATGCCCTCTTTCTCCACACTTGTAACACATGGGCCCGGAGTTCCTCTTGGGCGGTGTCTTGATCTCTTTGACCTCCTCCTTAACTTCTCAAAGTTTATACCCTTGCCGGATATCATGACGCACAGCTTCAACTTCCAGGGCGTGTGCCAGAGCTTCTTTTAATGAAGAATGGTGGCGAAGCTTTACTGCAGCCCTAATTTCAAGATCCCTGATCCCGTCGACAAAGGCTTGTAAAATGTTCGTGTCCACCATCTTACTATCAGCAGAAGGGTACGCCCTTCGAACCAGCTTCTCAATTTCCAACGCCCATTGTTGAAGTCCTTCACCCAGGCGCTGAGTCCGGTCGCGTAGCTGAGCACGAAAAACGTGTTCCAGGTGTCGTTCCCCATATCTAGCCTCAAGTGCCTCCAGCAAGTCTTTGAACTCGCTGCCTGAGGTGGGCAGTGCCTCCAGGACAGATAAAGCCGAACCTCTGAGGGCGACGGTGAGGGCTGTCAGGCTCTGTTCGTCCGTCCACCCGTTTGAAGCAGCGACAGTCTGGAACTGCTGTCGGTAGGCGACCCAAGATGTAGTACCATCGTACGGAGGCACTTTCACTTTAGGCCCCTGGCTGACAACTCCGCTGGACGTAACTCCAGCAGCTTTTATACGCCGAACTTCCTGCTCTAGACCAGTGACGCCGTTTTTCAGACTTTGTAGATCCTCCTCTAATTTGGTAACCCGTTCGGTCACTACCTCTACATGTTCATGTAGCTTAGCGACCGTATCGCTGAACTTTGTAACGGCAGATAGGATCACTTGTTGATCTGCCTTCTGTTCTTCTTGCAGACTCCGTATCTGCTTGCTCTGTTGTTCTTGCAGGCACTGCATCTGCTTGCTCTGTTCTTCTCGCAGGCCTCTCTGTTCTTCTTGCAGGCACTGCATCTGCTCGCTCTGTTCTTCTCGCATGCCCTTCAACATTGCCATCAGGCACGACATATCCAAAACTTCCATTGTACGTGACTGAGGTTTAATGTCTTCGGTGGGCGTGGCCAGGTGGGCGTGGCTACGAGGCGGAGCCTGTTGGTCGGTTGGTGAAACCTGGTGGTCAAGGCCGGTGGGCGGAGCCTGGTGCACGGGGGCGGTGGGCGTGGCCAGTAGGCGGAGCCGCTGGGCAGGTATGCAGTGTCTCCACTACGCGCGTGGCCTGGTGGGCGGGGCCAGGGGGCGTGGCTTGGTCGGTGGGCGTGGCCTGGTGGGTGGGGCCAGTGGGCGTGTCCCTATGTCCAGTGGGCGTGGCCTGAGGGGCAGTGGGCGTGGCCTCCGCAGCACTTCTGGACCTGGTCCTCACTCCAGAAGTATCCTCTCTCGGAGTCAGTGGCATCTCCAAATCCCACTTCTGACACCAAATGTTACGGGCTAGGGTTCTGGATTTAGATGTAAAACGCCAATGACAACTTCTTAGGATTTATTCACGCAGGGTCTGGTCTGCAGGTCTTCACGACACGAAGTCCACACGTAGATTCCAATCGCAGATCCAATCGAAGTCCAATAGTATCGCTGAGGTTGTAGGTTATCGCTCGTATCGCAGGTATGTTCGCTCGAAGTTCACTCTTCGCTATTCCAAACGGAACTGACAGCGCGCCGCGGCGGCCGCTATTTATATCCGCCGGCCAGGGTTCTAGAACATTCCCGTAACTATGTACCTACACTCGGTACACGCGGCAAGGTCGCTCGAACAGTTACTCATTTAAAGAGTTTTGAACCTTACTCTAGTGGACATACGAGTCATTATTGCTTGCAGCGTTTATTGTTTACTAAAACGCAGCATGCGGCGACTATTCGATAGGCTCCTAGAAGGCTCTATTCTAGATGGTTCGGGATAGGACCGCGACAATATATTTGTTTCGTCAATCCTTCTTCCTTCATCCTCTCTACATGTCTAAACCAACGCAACATTCCTTTCTCAATTCTAGTCTATGCATTGTCTTTCAGTCCACAACGTTTTCTAATCAGACTGTTGCGTATCCTGTTATTCAAATTAACCCTACACAGTAAATGTACAAATATTCGGGTACAAATATTCGCGTGCTATACTTCTCAAGGACCTCATTTCTACTGCATTAATCCCTCTTTCGTCATTCCCATTTACTTATATATAAAACTAGCAGACCCAGCGAACTTCCTACCGCCTTACAGTCGATTCTTTATTTTATTTTTTCTCTCCGTAAGAACACTCCTTGTACTTCAAGGAATATTCTAAAAAAAGAATAGGCAAAATCGGTTCAGCTGCTCTCGAGATTTACGCTTACCAAAACATTCAGCGATTCATTTTTATATTATAGAAGAGAGGAAGGGAACGAAACCTTTACAGAAGAGACGGGGTTAGGGAGCGAACTCTCTGCAGCGTGTCGTGTCGCTTCATCATCCCCTATGTGCTATGTGCTACGTTTTCTATGTGCTACGTACCTTGCCAATCTCGCCGACCAGCGGGCGAGTAGTGTAATCGAGGCAAATTGGCCTGATCCGGTCGCTGAACTCGATTGACTTGTTCAACAGTATGACGGCGACGTCGTCCACGTTGTTTTCATTGGCGCGCTCGCGGTTGGATTCGTAAGGCCGTCTCACGGAGGAGATCTAATGTAAAAGATCAGGTGAGATTGTTATATACTTGATTTACTAAGGTTGTAACTTGTTAGTGCTAGTAAGTTTGTGTAATGTAAGTTTGTATGTATGTACAGCATGACATTGAGCCCAGGTTAGCTAGAAAATAAATACAGGTCGTTATCAACCCTTGTATGTCCCCACTGCTGGGGCACGGGTCTCTTCCTGCATCGTAGGAAGGTTAGGCCTTTACCACCACGGGGGCCAAGTCCGGGTTGATGGAGGATTGTAGGACAGTGGCGGGCCTTACTGTCAGAAGTTATCAACCCGCCCACGAGGCCTCTGACATGGCTTAACGACTGCCATTATATGACAGCCGGCACCAACGGCTTAGCGTGCCTTGTGAAGCACGGAAGCGCTCGGAAAAATGCCACTAACGGTAGTCACGGGACGCTCACCCATCCTGCACCTGACCGCGCCTGTTGTTGCTTAACCAAGTGATTAATTCCAATCACTCGGTTCGCCTAGGCCTTCGAAAAAAATACAGAAATCTATTTATTTCTACAAGTTCAATTTGCATCGAATAAAGAAATTTTCGTCGATCTAACTATACCTAGATTGCGAGCATTATGCATTCAAAATTTTAGAGCGGAGCTCAATGAAAAGGAAGTATAACAATAACTTGTGATAGCTTGTTTTTTATCCCTAAGTTTCATGTCTGACAAAAGATCAGATTGGCTTAGACACTGTCGAAAGTTCCACGAGAAACCGGAGTTACGATCGAAAGTTGACTCGAGAGAAAACATGGTCCGAGTGGTTCACGGTGCCCCACTACACTATCAGCGTGTTACACTGTACATTTTTTTCCACGGTACCTCTTTTTCTCTACTACACTACACTACGGCCCAAAGGCAGTGGCTTACACTGTACATTGACCTTCAGCAAACAGGATGTAAATTGTAGACTTTTAGTCCGGATCTACTTCCGGGTGTTGTTATATCGGATGAGTCCGACCGGGATTCGCTCCGAGTGATACGAGCAACCGACGACGCGAGCTCTCTGCTCACCATGATTAAGCTCTGCGAATCGGAGCGAAACCTGGTCGGACTCTTCCGATATTATTATAACAACACCCGCAAGTAGATCCGGACTAAAAGTCTACAATGTGTTGTGCTTACGAAAGTTTTAGTTCAAAAAAGGATGTAAATTCTTTACGTTCAAATAAATGGTTTTTACTTCATTAAATTGTCATTTTAACGAAAATGTAAATAATCGTGAATCGTGACCCGTTTAATATAGAAGCACGTAAATTATTCATGTTAAAGTAAAATTGATTTGATTTTCATTCGGATGTCACGTAAAAATCTATGCGGGAATATGACATAAATATTTTGATCTTACAGTGCTGGTTTGAACGTTCGGGTCCGAAATGTCGTACTCCGCTTTGTCCGTTTTGCCGGCGACGACCACGAAGTGTTCATCCTTCAGACGCTTCCCGCCCTCGAAGAAGCAGTGTGCGGCTGCGGACAACCACATGCCTCGTTCAAAAAGCGAAGAAAAGAAATTAACAGAAGTAGATAGAACATTTGTAATACAGAAACAGTGCACACGGCACAATAACAAAGGCTCCCAACGGGTTTCGATCTGCAATGGCCTACTTGGCAGTCACTCAACCGACTCCGGACCCAAGTAGGTCGCTGCAGACAAAACCTAAGCTGGTGGGGTAATACTGCACCAACGGAGGAGCAATGTGATTGAGGAGTCTCATCGCAATCCATGGTGCACCTGCTGCGATGCCTATTGTGCCCTCACACCTGCACTCTGGAGGACCTAACAGAGGCCAACGCTGCTGCAATTGCTGTAGCCAACTATTGGGCAGGAAAAACACAAACTGGTCGAGTCGCTGCCACGAAAAGGAGAATAAGAAACTGAACTAAAAAATAAATATCCATGGACATATTACACAGACGAGATCTGTGTAGCCCTATACTAAGTACAACTACATGACTTGTGTGACAGGTGCTAATTCGACGATAGATTTAATACAATAAATACATAGATAACATCCAAGACCCGGGACAAAGTACAAAAAATCGTTTCCTAGTTTGACCCGGCCGGGGATCGAACCCGAGACCTTCGGTTTTACAGTCAGCGTGCCTAACCGCTGCGCCACCGAGGCCGTCTAGAATGGTGAAGACAAGAAATTACAAGAAGCAGTAGATAAAACATTTACAATACAGAAACAGTGCACATGACACGATAACAAAATAAACTAAAAACATACTATACTATTTTTATTTTTAATGCACTAACCCGTACTAAGGACAATTTTAAAAACCTATTTAGAGGCTAAAAATTCCACCCATGCCGGGATTCGAACCCGCGACCTCTGGCTATCCGTGCCAGCGCTCTTTCCAACTGAGCTAATGGGCGACTCAGGTTCGAAATCTCACTGATGCCGGTGAGTCACCCATTAACAGACTCAGTTGGAAAGAGCGCTGGCACGGATAGCCAGAGGTCGCGGGTTCGAATTCCGGCATGGGTGGAATTTTTAGCCTCTAAATAGGTTTTTAGTGAACTATAATATTATTATCCGAAAATTATTTACGACTAACTTTAGAAAGAACTAACTTTATGACATTTTTTCTACTTCATTTTCTTTTTTACGCCACGCTAATATAAGCTACTCTCAATACTAATCCTGCGCAAACGAAGTCGCGGGCACCAGCTAGTTTGTTATATGGAACATATTACATACAATTTAAAAAAAAGGAACAAAAATTTAGGGACACGGCGTGTCACTGCTGCTCTATGAGTCAGCGACATGCTGATGGCCGAGCCTTCAGCGCTGATTTTCGGTCAAAGCCAGTTGCTATCCCGCGAGCGTCACAGACTGCGGTGTGGTACAACCGTGGGAAATACCATGTAGAGTAAAATACTTATGAAATGAAATGAAAAGGTTTTATTCAAAGTAGCTGTTTCTTTGACATAATCTAGTTTGTCCTTTCCCAATATAACTTTGGTGTCAACTACTTTGACATTTGGTAGAATGAACTTTATACATTTTGTTTTTTTTTTTTAATTTAACAATAAGTTATTAGACGTAAACAAGTTTAGTACCTGAGAGAGCGCATCATTAGTATTGTCAAGGTCATCTTCTTGTCTCTTAATTTTGAAAATAAGTGACGTGTCATCTGCAAATAATACTGACATATTTTGAACCATGAACGGCAAATCAATTACAGAGGAACGGCCCCAAAATCGATCTCTGTGGTACTTCTATCCTGACCTCAGACCTCGTTATATTCGACCTCGTTATATTCTATCTATCTATCTATCTATCCAGCCCATGAATGAAGCCCACTGCTAGATAAAGGCCTCTTCCATTTCACGCCAACTCTCCCGGTCCCTAGCCAATCTCGACCACTGACCCCCGGCCGCTTTTTTAATGTCATCCCTCGTTTTATTGCATAATACTTATGTATGCATAATCTAAAATGTATATTTATTAAAAGCCTCCCAACCGAACACTCGAATAAGTCAATCACTGGTTTGTCACGACGCTTGACGGTTGAGGGGGTAGTAATGAAAATACATGATTTACCAGAGACGATGAGACCTCCGGAGAACATGGACCCGCCGCAGACATGGCGGAAGGGTGTGGTGTCAGTGCGGTAGATGTCGACGTGCCACGGCACCTGGGTCCTTTTAGAACTTTCCACCAGCCCCGAGCCGCAGTCTAAGTAACACAGAAAATATATTGATACGTTTCAAGCGCTCGTGGCCTAGGCGAACCGAGTAATTGGAATCAGTTCCTTGAGTTCAGCAAGAACGGGCGCGGTCAGGTGCAGGATGAGTGACCGTCCCGTGACTACCACTTTTGGCATTTTTCCGAACGATTCCGGAAAAATGCCTTACCGTGCCTTGCCAAGCATGGCACCTTAAGCCGTTGGTGCCGGCTGTCATGTAAAGGCAGACGTTAAGCCATGTCAGAGGCCTTATGGGCGGCTTGATAAATTTTGAAAGTAAGGCCCGCCACTGTATATAGTCCCCCACCAACCCCCGTGATGGAGTATGGCCTAACCTTCCTGTGATGCAGGAAGAGACCCGTGCCCAAGCAGTGGGGACATACAATGGTTGATAACGCGATAACGTAACGTTTTAGGTGTGAATATTTGAAAGAAAGAATTTAAATTTTAGTATCTAATGTTGTGAGTCACGTCGGTGACCTACCTATTCATTTCGTTCCTGTTGAGACTGATTCTGATGATCCCGATAGGCTGAAACGCAAAAAACACAATATTCATCAAAACGTATATCATGCTAAGTTTAGATAGATAGATAGATAGAGAACACTTTATTGTACATAAAAATGGAAATTACACAGATATTTCTTAACCTAAGAGTACAGACGGCGGCCTTATCATTAAAAGTGATCTCTTCCAGACCACCTAATAAGTAAGAACAATAAAAACAGATATTTCATTTCATTTTATTTATTGCACATATAAGTTTTAATTAAGCTTGGAACTTCGTAAATAAATATTGTTTTTTAAGCTATACCCGTTCCAAACGATGTAGATAATGACTAAAATACCTTTACAGTTTCTGATATAGATAACACAAAACATTATTCAACTTTAAGTACTGTTTTATGTAGAAGCTACATCAAAAAGGTACTTTTTACATTTAGAGTTTTAGACAGTGGATTGTTTTATTTTATTTTTTAGCCCGAATAGAGAGTCAGGTGCGTAGAAACGACAAATCAACTTATGCCCAAGACAGGGCACTGTGGCGCTCATTAGGGGGGGGCTATGTCTAGCAGTGGACTACATAATATAGCCTGAAGAAGAAGAAAAAGAACTTATAGCCAAATGAATGCCCAAAATAATTATCACGGACAGCATTCCCAACATCTACGCTACCACTTACCCAATACCGCTATTTAAAGGCCTCGGCTCCTCCTCGGGCTTGTACCGGAGCTCGACGAAGCTCCTGTGGACGGAGAGCTTGGTGAAGCTGGCGATGGCGAAGGCGTTGCATTGTGTGGAGCTCCGGGGGGAGGTGGAGACTACACCGCGCAGGAAGTAGCGCTCCACGCCGGGCTCGGTCAAGTGCGGGAACACCAGCCCGCCGCCGCTGTCACCCTGACACAGCGTCGCAGTACCTTCGCACACAAGTCATCAGATACCATTGAACCATTGAATTACCTATACTTAAAATTCAATGCTTCAATGTAGATAGACGTAGAAAGAATGTGTTAAGTAGGTACACTTTGTGCCAAAAGGGCTACTATAACATAAAGGATTATTTAGATGACAATGATGTCTGGAATTAAAATGCAGAGTTCTGTTTTAAAATAATTATGTAAACTCTGTTAATTAAGGACTTTGAAAAGACTAAGTTTGGAGTTTTTTTGTCCATTTCGTCTCCAAAATGATCTAAATTTTGAAATGGACACCTAGTTTCAGTTGTAACGTTCATTAAGCCGCAGTTACTGCGCTACTTTGAATAAAACCATTTGTTTATTATTCTAACAAGATAGATATCTGTCATCTCATTCTCTGTCTCGCTCTCTTCGTTCCCGGTCAATCACTCAATTAGACGTGTCTAAAGGTGCTCTGTTTTGTAATTTAATTTCTAAGTTCATACAATAAACACAGTGTCAAGAATCAGTGCATTTCAATCAGACAATCTTTCATGTGCTTTCAAATATAAAGACTTAATATTAAACACCATTTCATAGACAGAGGAACTAGGAGCCCAGTTACGGCCTCCTCGGCAACTTCTCAGATCTGAAACTAGTCTGCTGGATGGATGAAAATGGCAGACATTAGAGAATAATTTGACGCGGATTAAGTAGGGGAAGCCACTTGTCATTGTAACCTATTGAAGCCTTAAAACCGCGTACCGTTGTCATAGCCGGCGCATATTTTGTCGATGGTGATGTATTGCCAGTAGTTCTTCGGCGACTTGGCTAAGCATTCGTTGATGGCCACAACTGGCAGGTCGATGACCTGCAGTGCCGCCGTGCTCTGACCGTCTGACGAGGTCAGGCCCCAGCCGGCGACCTGCACGATAGGATACGGAGCATACAACACAAGTGGTGTTTGAAAATCTTACTGTCCGAATCTGTTTTGTTATTATTATTATTTATTTATTAAATTTCTTACATCTATCATTACAGGACAAGCCTAATGCGAAAGATGCGCTACAATATTAATTTTACATTGTATCCAGATCTACTATTTTAATAACACTTATATTTACTTTCCTAAACTAGTACTCAAAATGCATAGACAGGCCTTTGTGAACTCGTCAAAAGTGCATACAAATAAGTCCGTGTGATCAGCCACCGTGTTTTCTCAGAACAAAGGAAGGAGTGAGTACTGAACACAAGCTCGTGCCTTCTGCCACTTTTTCAGGATTTGTTGGATATCTTAAGAAAGAAATCAGGTCAGATATAATAAGAAGGAAACTCTGTACGAAGTGCAAGGAGTTGCCGGAAAAAATTGCGCCAGTCGCAAGATCGAAGGTTTTATTTTATTTCGTTTCGATTCGTTTCGTTTCGTTTCGCTTCGTTTCGTTTCGTTTCGTTTCGTTTGTTTCGTTTCGTTTCGTTTCGTTTCGTTTCGTTTCGTTTCGTTTCGTTTCGTTTCGTTTCGTTTCGTTTCGTTTCGTTTCGTTTCGTTTCGTTTCGTTTCGTTTCGTTTCGTTTCGTTTCGTTTCGTTTCGTTTCGTTTCGTTTCGTTTCGTTTCGTTTCGTTTCGTTTCGTTTCGTTTCGTTTCGTTTCGTTTCGTTTCGTTTCGTTTCGTTTCGTTTCGTTTCGTTTCGTTTCGTTTCGTTTCGTTTCGTTTCGTTTCGTTTCGTTTCGTTTCGTTTCGTTTCGTTTCGTTTCGTTTCGTTTCGTTTCGTTTCGTTTCGTTTCGTTTCGTTTCGTTTCGTTTCGTTTCGTTTCGTTTCGTTTCGTTTCGTTTCGTTTCGTTTCGTTTCGTTTCGTTTCGTTTCGTTTCGTTTCGTTTCGTTTCGTTTCGTTTCGTTTCGTTTCGTTTCGTTTCGTTTCGTTTCGTTTCGTTTCGTTTCGTTTCGTTTCGTTTCGTTTCGTTTCGTTTCGTTTCGTTTCGTTTCGTTTCGTTTCGTTTCGTTTCGTTTCGTTTCGTTTCGTTTCGTTTCGTTTCGTTTCGTTTCGTTTCGTTTCGTTTCGTTTCGTTTCGTTTCGTTTCGTTTCGTTTCGTTTCGTTTCGTTTCGTTTCGTTTCGTTTCGTTTCGTTTCGTTTCGTTTCGTTTCGTTTCGTTTCGTTTCGTTTCGTTTCGTTTCGTTTCGTTTCGTTTCGTTTCGTTTCGTTTCGTTTCGTTTCGTTTCGTTTCGTTTCGTTTCGTTTCGTTTCGTTTCGTTTCGTTTCGTTTCGTTTCGTTTCGTTTCGTTTCGTTTCGTTTCGTTTCGTTTCGTTTCGTTTCGTTTCGTTTCGTTTCGTTTCGTTTCGTTTCGTTTCGTTTCGTTTCGTTTCGTTTCGTTTCGTTTCGTTTCGTTTCGTTTCGTTTCGTTTCGTTTCGTTTCGTTTCGTTTCGTTTCGTTTCGTTTCGTTTCGTTTCGTTTCGTTTCGTTTCGTTTCGTTTCGTTTCGTTTCGTTTCGTTTCGTTTCGTTTCGTTTCGTTTCGTTTCGTTTCGTTTCGTTTCGTTTCGTTTCGTTTCGTTTCGTTTCGTTTCGTTTCGTTTCGTTTCGTTTCGTTTCGTTTCGTTTCGTTTCGTTTCGTTTCGTTTCGTTTCGTTTCGTTTCGTTTCGTTTCGTTTCGTTTCGTTTCGTTTCGTTTCGTTTCGTTTCGTTTCGTTTCGTTTCGTTTCGTTTCGTTTCGTTTCGTTTCGTTTCGTTTCGTTTCGTTTCGTTTCGTTTCGTTTCGTTTCGTTTCGTTTCGTTTCGTTTCGTTTCGTTTCGTTTCGTTTCGTTTCGTTTCGTTTCGTTTCGTTTCGTTTCGTTTCGTTTCGTTTCGTTTCGTTTCGTTTCGTTTCGTTTCGTTTCGTTTCGTTTCGTTTCGTTTCGTTTCGTTTCGTTTCGTTTCGTTTCGTTTCGTTTCGTTTCGTTTCGTTTCGTTTCGTTTCGTTTCGTTTCGTTTCGTTTCGTTTCGTTTCGTTTCGTTTCGTTTCGTTTCGTTTCGTTTCGTTTCGTTTCGTTTCGTTTCGTTTCGTTTCGTTTCGTTTCGTTTCGTTTCGTTTCGTTTCGTTTCGTTTCGTTTCGTTTCGTTTCGTTTCGTTTCGTTTCGTTTCGTTTCGTTTCGTTTCGTTTCGTTTCGTTTCGTTTCGTTTCGTTTCGTTTCGTTTCGTTTCGTTTCGTTTCGTTTCGTTTCGTTTCGTTTCGTTTCGTTTCGTTTCGTTTCGTTTCGTTTCGTTTCGTTTCGTTTCGTTTCGTTTCGTTTCGTTTCGTTTCGTTTCGTTTCGTTTCGTTTCGTTTCGTTTCGTTTCGTTTCGTTTCGTTTCGTTTCGTTTCGTTTCGTTTCGTTTCGTTTCGTTTCGTTTCGTTTCGTTTCGTTTCGTTTCGTTTCGTTTCGTTTCGTTTTATTTTATTTTATTTTATTTTATTTTATTATAATAGGAAAACTTACAGCTATGAACAAAACACATTGCGATTGAAATAATGACTGAAAGCCAATTACAAGTTTTCACTTATAGAAATATTTTAGAAAAAGAAAATTTTTCGCCCACTACAAAACAATACAAATACTCACACACACTACATATTTATGGTCTCGATCAATCAATCAATCGATCCCCGACAAAATGCATTCCAATAAGGAATACATTTTATCGGGTATTGATTACAAGGAATTGCAGAAGTCCAAGGTAACAAATCTGCGTACGCTGCTTATAGTATCGCAAAACAAATCGATGCTGTTATTTCTAACACAAAGTTCATTAAACGTTTATTACTTAGCATTTTTAAAAACCTATTTAGAGGCTAAAAATTTCACCCATGCCGGGATTCGAACCCGCAACCTCTGGCCATCCGTACCAGCGCTCCACCAATTGAGCCAATGGGCGACTTACGGCATCAGTGAAATTTCGAACCTCTTTACAATATTCTCTGTATTACGTACAGGCAGCGACATCTGACTTAAGCAAATTGCATTACTTACAGCCCCGACTACCTACTTTGCAGTTAGGTTTAACATCGGAACGATATCACTGTACCCACATGATTACACTATAGCACGGGTTAGTGCATTAAAAATAAAAATAGTGTAATTATTACTTAGCATGTTCAGTAAACATAGCTCTATCAAATAAAACATTTATGCTATTTATTTAAAATTAATTATTTTTTATTCGATAGCAACCCTCCCCACTGCTGGGGCAGGGGTCTCTTCCTGCATCGCAGGAAGGTATCAAATTATTTTTTATTTGATACCAACACTTACGTATGGTAGCGAGACTTGGGTGTGGCAAAAGAAGCATGAAAGAAGAATTCAGTAGAAATGAGGTCCTTGAGAAGTATGTGTGGTGTTACTTTGAATGACAGGATACGCAATAGTCTGATTAGAGAACGTCGTGGACTGAACGAGGATGTAGTGACTAGAATAATTGAGAAAGGAATGTTGCGTTGGTTTGGACATGTGGAGAGCATGAAGGAAGAAAGATTGACGAACCAAATATATACTGCGAATGTGAGTGGAAGGGCTGGTAAGGGACGTCCCAGGCGGACATCGACCAAATGGGATGTATTAGCAAAGGGGAAGATAAAAAGTACCCGTAACCTTAAAAATAAAACTAAAGGTTGGCCATTACCTCAGTTGGGAGAGCGCTAGTACGGTTGGCCAGAGGTCGCGGGTTCGAGTCCCTGCATGGGTGGAACTTTTAGCCTCAAATAGGTTTTTAAAGTTTATCCAATCAATTATTTGTATTCATCATAGAAAGAAAATAATTGCTTAATGAACATCAAAGTTGTTACTTTCGTAATAGATTTATGTTGTGTAGAAGGCAGCTTTGTTGAAGTCGTCGTCTTCTGGCTATATAAGTCCACTGCTGGACATAGTCCCTTCCCTAATAAGCGCCATAGAGCCCTGTCTTCAGCTTGCCGCATCCAACATCTGCTGCACTTTATCGCAGATCGTCATCCCATTTGGTCGGAGGGCGTCCTACACTACGTTTGCCGAGTCGCGGTCTCCACTCAATGACACGTTTACTCTAACGGTCGTCGGTTCTTCGCAAGATATGGCCAGTCCACTGCCACTTCAGCTTGCTGTTTCTCTGAGCTATGTCAAAAACTTCGGTTTTCTGTCGGATGCATTCGTCACGAATCCTATTCTTCAGAGAAACTTTGCTGAAGTGTTATGTATTAATGTTGGTGAATAGAAGGTGGTATATTTTCTGCAGCTAGCTGAGTTTGGACTGCAGTGATGGGAATAAGTTCGCCAAGTGTGTGTTAGTCAAGTGTGGTGACCTTCCCCAGGCTCCCGGGCCGCAGCTGGATCTCTTCCAGGCCCAGGTCAAAGTCCAGGCACACGGGACTGAGGTAGGGCTTGTACTGGAAGGCGCGCTCTAGCACCAGCAGCGCCAGGTCCTCGGCAAAGTTGCGGTCCACCCCGCGGAACAGCCGCGGGATCAACAACTCTTCCAGCTGCGGACGGAAGCGTAGAAAGATAGATAGAGATTACTTTAGTTTTTTCTTATAATAAAAATGAATTGCTAAATGTGTTGGCAAGCGCAAATCTCGAGAGCAGCTGAACCGAGTTCGCTAATTCTTTTTTTGAAATATTCCTTGAAGTACGAAGATGGTTCTTACGGAGAGAAAAAATAAATAAGTAAATAAAGGATCGACTGTTAGGCGGTACGAAGTTCGCTGGGTCAGCTAGACTATAATATAAAACTGAATCGTTGAACGTGTTGGCAAGCGCAAATCTCGAGACCAGCTGAACTGATTTCACTAATTCTCTCTTTAGAATATTTCTTAAAGTACGAGGATGATTCTTACGGAGGGTAAAATAAAAAAAATTAAGAATCGACTCTTAGGCGGTACGAAGTTCGCTGGGTGAGCGAACAATTACACAGATATTTCTTAACCTAAGAGTACACACGGCGGCGGCTTCCAGACAACCTTTCGAAATATCACTGATGCCGGTAGTTGTCCATTGGCTCAGTTGGGAGAGCGCTGGCACGGTTAGCCAGAGTTCAGAGGTTCGAGTCCCGGCATGGGTGGAATGTTTAGTCTCTAAATAGGTTTTTTTAAATTGTCCTTGGCATGGGTTAGTGCAATAAAAAGAATATAACCGAGATTATTGTGAAACCAATGGCAAGAACTTTGCTCAGCATTTCATTTTCACTGGAGGACCAACGTGGCGTTTTTCACGTACATCGGAGTGCTGCGCGTCGGGGTCTTCCGGCTCATACCACGGCTTGTAGATCTTGCCTCCCGCGACGGCGAAGTCCGAGGCGGGCGATAGCTCGTTGGAGGTGTCCCAGAAGCAATGCGCCGCTGACAGTAGAAAAGCAGAAATCAGGGTCTTCAACTTTCGAAATTTTAGGCTAGGCGCATGCTGAAATGCAGGCAACGCAGTACAGCACAGTTCCGTAACAGCACAGGGACATTATTACTACGTAAGTATCCACTGAGTCGTGTGACATTGATTTTTATTTTTTTTAAGCTACTCCGGCTGTCAAATGCATACAATTTTTGACACTTAGGAGTCGTCTAAATGCTTCACTCGATAGAATAGAGTGCTACGTAATAG
Source organism: Yponomeuta sedellus (assembly GCA_934045075.1). NCBI lineage: Eukaryota > Metazoa > Arthropoda > Insecta > Lepidoptera > Yponomeutidae > Yponomeuta > Yponomeuta sedellus. The sequence continues at coordinate 54,836 of OW203749.1, forward strand.
GAGGGCTGGGCAGTCATAGGCCCCCACCGCATGCTGCGACGCAACTATTCGCTCCATTCCTTGGCAACTCTCACCCATAATAACTCTTTCAATGTCTTTTTTGAATCGTTATCAACCCTAGTACGCCCCCACTGCTGGGGCACGGGTCGCATCTTGCATCGTAGGAAGGTTAGGCCAAACTCCACCACGGGGGCCAAGTCCGGGTTGATGGTGGATTGTAAGACAGTGGCGGGCCTTACTGTCAGAAGTTATCAAGCCGGCCATAAGGCCTTTGACGTGGCTTAACGACTGCCATTACATGCCTTTTTTGAATAATCTGCATGATTTGTATCATGCGAACAAGGTTTACAGCGAACTAATTTAATTAAATGTTCTGTCATTGCAACAAAATTGTTAATAAACACGCCTCGACGTGCACGCGTCGCGCAGAAATATGTGCCGGCATTGACGTAGCTAAATTACGTGCTTTACAAAATCTGCGCTGCGTCGCCTGCGTCTCAGCATGCGCCTAGCCTTAGTCCTCAATTTTAGATTTCATAATCATTGTATGAAATCGGGCGTTACTTTGGCGGAAATCCATAAGAGCATTAAAATGTGAAAATTACCGCCAAAAATCCCACAAGCACCAATGCGGTTAGTTAATGCGCCGTCCTCCCTCCCACTTTTTCAAGCAAAAGCAAGACGTTTCGCCTCTAATACGAGGCATCCAATAATACCTCGAGTTAGAGGCGAAACGCGTCGCGTATTGTCTCACACTTGCTGCCGATGGTGGCAGTTCGTGTCTTGCTTCTGTTTGAAAAAGTGGGAGGGAGGGCGGTGCATTAACTAACCGCATTGGTGCTTGTGGGATTTTTGGCGGAATTTAGAAAAGTAATTTTCACACTTTAATGCTCTTATGGATTTCCGCCAAAGTCACGCCCGATTCCATAGAATGATTATGAAATCTTAAATCGAGGATTTGTCGGATTTTTGCCGGAATTTAGCAAAGTAATTTTCACATTTTAATGCTCTTATGGATTTCCGCCAAAGTCACGCCCGATTCCATAGAATGATTATGAAATCTTAAATCGAGGACTTGTCGGATTTTTGCCGGAATTTAGCAAAGTAATTTTCACATTTTAATGCTCTTATGGATTTCCGCCAAAGTCACGCCCGATTCCATAGAATGATTATGAAATCTTAAATCGAGGACTTGTCGGATTTTTGCCGGAATTTAGCAAAGTAATTTTCACATTTTAATGCTCTTATGGATTTCCGCTAAAGTCACGCCCGATTCCATAGAATGATTATGAAATCTTAAATCGAGGACTTATCGGATTTTTGGCGGAATTTAGCAAAGTAATTTTCACATTTTAATGCTATTTCATGGTCAGTTTGGAAGATGGTAAAAAGATAAATTATACTGACGTCTACGAACCAAACTCATAGCCTGAACTGACCAGATATGACGAGCTTCTGGCTGACGATGCTGCCGCCGCAGATCTGCCTGTACGGGCGCGAGGTCTTGCGGTACACTCCCACGTGCCACGGCAGCTCCCCGCGCCGCGCTCGAGTACCCCCCACCACTAGGGGGTCGGCTAGGGGGGTCACTCGCCCGCAGTCTGCACGTTTATGGTCATCAAGGCGAAACAGAAAGAAAGGAGATGTTAGAGCTTGTAAAAGCACCTTAAGTCGAAAAGGATTTGCGTGTCTTGAAGATTAGTCTGGATCTTACCTTCTTCTTCTTCAGGCTATATTAGTCCACTGCTGGACATAGCCCTCCCCTAATGAGCGCAAGATTATGCCATAATTGGGGGGTAGTGCCCATAATCCCCACGCTGGGCATGCGGGTTGGGGATCGCAGTTTGGTGGAATTGTACTGCAGGGGGCGCTGCTGCCCACCTCCCGGTTTGTGTCCCTTAGTCGCCTTTTACGACACCCGCGGGAAGAATTTATTACTTACCTTACATGTTAATTAATGTTATCTTGATAGTTTATTGGCTGATGTCTGCTTTGTGTGCTTAATAAGAAAATAAGATCATCTATAAGGGCAAGAACTTAGAGCTTGACTGTGTCAAGATCTTGATACATTTTCGGAAATTAGTACAAAGGCCTATAAAAGGCTACTCGTAACCTGCAACTACAAATTCGCAAATGTACGTAACTTTGAAATTAAACAAAGTCATTGGTACATGCCCGCACTCGGGATCGAACCTGGGGCTCTCGCTTGCCAGTCCATGGTTCTACACACTGAGCTACCGCCGCTTCTACACGCTAACGGTGAAGGAAAACATCGTGAGGAAACCCGCGGCTTGGTTGGCTCCGCATGTATTGACTAGTCTTTCCTGTGGGCTAGGCCGACTAAGCTGTCAGGATGGTATAGGTGCTGGACAAGCCTAAACCATCTATAAAAAAACCATGTCCCAGGCACTACAGCGTCGGAGTGGTCCCTTCACCCATCTAGTGTGAGTGAAGATACCACTGGACGCTGTATAAATAATCTGATTAATTAGATGCAAAAAGGCCAATTTATTATTTTATTATAACCTGTAAAAAATTATGTTCGTACTTTCTAAAGTATGTAAGATGTTTATTTCCTTATTTCTCTAATGAACTATTAGCTCAAAGCTGTTTTATGCTATTAAATTATTATTAAATTCTGCTATTAATTTCGCTACAGAAGTCATATGAATTTCCCTATAGCGGAATGTGATTTTTTTACACAGACATCCTCTCAGAAAGAAAGAGTAAGGGCTTAATTACTAAGAGTGCCCGCCGCGGATTGAATTGAATTTTGAATTGAATTGAATTGAATTGAAATAATTTTATTCACTTAAAAACACAGTACAATGACAGAATATACATAACAATGTACAGGATTAATAATTTTAGATTAAAAAGAAACATGCAAGGAATATCAGTGCACTGCGTTTGTGAAAGGACCCGACTCAGCATTTGTCACAAAAGGAATACCTTCTGCAACGCTGGTATTCTGTCGGCACCTAATATGTAAGATAAGTAAGAAACAAAAGACTCACAATAGATAGTTATGAAAAATAATGAATAAGTAAATAATATATACAATAATACATACATACACATATATATATATATGTGTATGTGTGTATGTGTATATATATATATATATATATATATTATATATATATATATATATATATATATATATATACACATACACACATACACACACACACATACATATATATACATATATATATACACATACATATATGTATAGATATGTAAATTTCTAATTATATAAGTATTTATTTTATATATAATATAATAAATTAAAAGTTTAAATAGGTTAATTCGACCGATCCTATGGCAGTTACTTAGTTAGTTAGATTGGCGATTTCAAGCGCGTAGGTATTTAAACACTTCGAACACTCCGGTTACTTCACGACGTTTTCCTTCACGATTAGCGAGTGGTATTGCTTTTACAAATTATTGTAGAATGTGAAATAGTAGTTATGCATTTTTGTTATTAAAATTGCTGTTGAAAAGTAAAGTCTTAAACCTATTTAGAGGCTAAAATTCCACCCATGCCGGGATTCGAACCCGCGACCTCTGGCTATCCGTGCCAGCGCTCTTTCCAACTGAGCTAATGGGCGACTCACCGGCATCAGTGAAATTTCGAACCTCTTTACAATAATCTCTGTATTACGCACAGGCAGCGACATCTGGCTGAAGTAATTAGCACCTTAGCACGGGTTAATAGTGCATGAAAAAAATAATATAGTCATGTGGGTACAGCGATATCATTCCGATGTAAAAACCTAACTGCAAAGTAGGTACTCGGGGCTGCAAGTGATGCAAATTACTTTAGCCAGATGTCGCTGCCTGTACGTAATACAAAGAATAGTGTAAAGAGGCTCGAAATTTCATTGGTGCCGGTGAGTCGCCCATTAGCTCAGTTGCAAAGAGCGCTGGCACGGATAGCCAGAGGTCGCGGGTTCGAATCCCGGCATGGGTGGAATTTTAGCCTATAAATAGGTTTTAGAATTATCCTTAGCACGGGTTAGTGCATTAAAAAAATTATAAAGTAAAGTCTTACCATAACGTTTCTGCTCTTGACTTGAGGAAGTGGCTGCAAAAATGGTCAATAATCAACGTCAATAACACTTTTCTTTATTTTGAGGTTAGATGAATAGATGTACTCACGAACTCACCAAGAATTGTAAGAAAAGCAATAAGAAAAAACATAGTCCACATAATACTTTTGGCACAACAATTTTAATCAAAACTATTTTTTTTTAAATTAAAACTTTTTTTATACGAAATTCACTCGTTTTATCGAATGACTCCGAGACCACAGCACCTGTAAAAGTGCCGAAACGTCGGAAAAATATAATAAAACGAGTGAAATCCGTATAAAAACAGTTTTAATTATGTCTAGTTAACCTTAGAAGATACTATTTTTTTTGTTATTGGCTGACTCTGAACATTATTTTTTGTCACACTTGATTTTAGGAGCCTAACTAAGGCGTATCGCCTTCACTAACGGTACTGCAGCGGCTGCTCTGCGGCGCAGACAGACAAAACCGGTTTCAAGACATCACCTACGTCGGTTTTATCTCGCAGGGTTATCGCCACACCACATAAGCAATATTGCTGTTTACAATTTTCCTGTTGGCACTTACGAACAGGAAATTCAGGTTAAATATACTAGTAGGTACTTTGAATCTTTGATTACCTCAAAAAAGTCGTTGAGACGTTGAACGGGTCACACGTTGTTACGTGTGTGTGTGTGGGGGGGGGGGGGCGTAAGAGAGAGAGAGAGAGGATAATGCGTGTTTACACATGTAAATGGGAAACACGCATTATCCGTGTCAGTGTTTGTTTGGTGTATAATAATATTGTTTTTGTGGCATTTCCTTGGTTTGCGGAATGCGGGCTGACCGTGATCGATAAGCGATGCTTACAGGAGCATTAGCGATGGCCAAATCAATTCAATCAATCAAATAGTTTTTCCTCGAGATATAGATAGCTTGCCTAAAACGACGGTTTTTCGTGACCACAATAAAATAGCCAATCAGAAGCATTAGTTTACTCGGATGGCGCACTCGGTCCGAGCGCAATAACACCGTGAAAACCTGGCATAAGTTTGGAGTATTTTTTCTCCAAAATCATCTAGATTTTGAAATGGACACCTAGTTTGAATTGTAACGTTCACTAAGCCGCAGTTTCTGCGCTACTTTGAAAAAAATCTTTTCCTTTAATTTCATTTCAGATGATCTCGAAACAGTAATTTGAAACCTGTTTTAATACGTGTCTACTTGAGCACGCCAGCAGTCTTGTCATTAGTAGCTGGTTTCGTGTTTACATTCTCAGCAATATTTGTGACTTGACTGATTTCTCATTCGAGTGTTTACATCGCAAAATAGTAAAGCTATAACATTGGATTTTAAATTGCTTTCGTGCTTTCATTCTCAACAAAACCTCACGCCTTCATCCCAGAGGGGTAGGCAGAGACCAAGGGCAGCCACTTGATACATCTTTACAGTTGTTTTAAAATTATGTGAGCAATGTTAAGTTGGTTATTTTTTTTGGGACTTTTCGGTAAGTCCGTAGACAAGGCTTCGTCTTCAAAGTTAAAAGAGATTTTCCCTTATTGATCACACAATGAAACTGGTCCACAGCCACCTCATTGAGTCAACAGCAGCAGAATTATGGTAAGGAACGATTAATAATTATGGTAGTATTATAACTATGGTCGTGAAGACACCCGTGGCTTGGTTGGCTCCGCACGTAGTGACTAGTCTTTCTTGTGTGCAGCCAAATATGAAATGAAATGAAAAGCTTTTATTCAAAGTAGCGCAGATACTGCGGCTTAATGAACGTTACAAGTCAAACTAGGTGTCCATTTCAAAATCTAGATCATTTTGGAGAAAAAATGGATAAAAAACTCCAAACTTAGTCTTTTCAAATTCCTTAATTAACAGAATTTACACAGATTCTACAAAACTCGTGAATGTTACATGCTTGAATTGCAGACATCATTGTCATCTAAATAATCTTTAATATTATAGAAGCTCTTTTGGCACAAAGTGTACTTTAAACATTTTTTGAACCGCGCTTCAGTTAAACTTAATATTAAGTTGAATCTTCAGGGATTTTATTGTAGATGCGTATACAATGATCCATTAAGGATGTATTTTGAATTAAGACAAAGATTCATTTACATTTTGGTTTTATTGCTCAAAAATCATAATGCTTTTTCGTTACCTCCTGCGGTTGACTGGTAGAAAATGCTTATGGCATTAGGTTCGCCGCATTGTACGATTTTATGGTGCAATAAAGTATTAATAAAAATAATAATAAATTAGAACATTAAGTTTGAAACGATTATTTAATTTTTTTTTTCTATCCAAGACAGCCTTCAAATAGTAACTCATTTAAAATTTCTTAAAATTAAGGGATTCTTTAAAAATTGTTTACCTTCATCGACCTTGTTCAAGTTTATGAATTATTATGAATGTGAACTCATGATTACGCAGACTGCGGGCGAGTGACCCCCGTAGCCGGCCCTCTGGTGGTGGGGGGCACTCGAGCGCGGCACGGGGAGCTGCCGTGGCACGTCGGCGTGTACCAGAAGACCTCGCGCCCGTACAGGCAGATCTGCGGCGGCACCATCGTCAGCCAGAAGCTCGTCATATCTGGTCAGTTCTGATACTACTTTGGAGTCTCAGAAGCAATAGCTTACATACATAACCTCACGCCTGTATACCAGAGGGTAGGCAGACCAGGGGCTGCCACTTGCCACGATCCTGACAGATCACCTTCGCTTCATCAACGTTCATAAGTGGTTGCTTGCACGCACGCCGGTTCCGGGTACTTTTTATCCACCAGTCCACCGTACTTGGCCCCCGTGGTGCAGTATGGCCTAACTTTCCTGCGCTGCAGGAAGAGCCCCGTGCCCCAGCAGTGAAAACATACAAAGGGTCGATATCAACCAACCATCTCAGCAACTTTCGCGGTCCCTCACCAATCAGAAGCATGGCCCTCGGCCAACTTTATCACATCGCACGACTTTTCGGGTCCCTCACCAATCAGAAGCATAGCCCTCTGTCAACTTTATCACATCGCACGACTTTTCGGGTCCCTCGCCAATCAGAAGCATACTTAGCCGTCTGTCAACTTTATCACATCGCACGCCTCTAAATAGGTTTTTTAAATTTGTCCTTAGCACGGGTTAGTGCATTAAAAAAAAATAGTATAATCATGTGGGTACAGTGATATCGTTCCGATGTAAAACCTAACTGCAAAGTAGGTAGTCGGGGCTGTAAGTGATGCAATTTGCTTAAGCCAGATGTCGCTGCCTGTACGTAATACAGATAATAGTGTAAAGAGGTTCGAAATTTCACTGATGCCGGTGAGTCGCCCATTGGCTCAATTTGGAAGAGCGCTGGCAAGGATAGCCAGAGGTTGCGGGTTCGAACCCCAGCATGGGTGAAATTTTTAGTCTCTAAATAGGTTTTTTAAATTTGTCCTTAGCACGGGTTAGTGCATTAAAAATAAAAATAGTATAGCAAAATTCTCAATTCAGAAACTGGCCCCCAGAAACCAATTTCAAAATGCTTGAAGCGGTGGTGATTGGCTATTGTTTCTTCCATCCTCAGCGGCGCACTGCTTCTGGGACACGGTGGACAAGCTGGCGCCCGCCTCGCACTTCGCGGTCGCGGCCGGCAAGATCTACAGACCGTGGGACGAGGGACACGATCCCGATGCACAGCACTCCAATGTACGTGATTAACTACACTTATGACTGTTCCCTGTAAAAAATAAAAAGAAAAATATGTTTGTCCGCACTGCTGGGGCACGGGTCTCTTCCTGCATCCCAGGAGGGTTAGGCGATACTCCACCACGGGGGCCAAGTCCGGGTTGGTGAAGTGTTGTGTAAGACAGTGGCGGACCTTACTGTCAGAAGTTATAGAGGCCTCTGACAGTAACGACTGATATTATATGGCAGCCGGCACCAACGGCTTAAGGTGCCTTGCTAAGCACGGAAACGCTCGGAAAGATTGCCACTAGCTGTAGTCAAAGGATGGTCACACGTACAGCACCTGACCGCACCAGCTGTTGCTTAACCCAAGTGATTGATTATACTATTTTTATTTTTAATGCACTAACCCGTGCTAAGGACAATTTTAAAAACCTATTTAGAGGCTTATATACTCTAAGTTTAGAGGCTAAAAATTCCACCCATGCCGGGATTCGTAATACAGAGAATAGTGTAAAGAGGTTCGAAATCTCACTGATGCCGGTGAGTCGTCCATTAGCTCAGTTTGAAAGAGCGCTGGCACGGATAGCCAGAGGTCGCGGGTTCAAATCCCGGCATGGGTGGAATTTTTAGCCTCTAAATAGGTTTTCCAAGTGATTGATTCCAATCACGCGGTTCTCCTAGGCCACGAGCGCGCCTACCACTTGACTAGAGATCAAATTTCAAATTGGAGTGGTACCATCAAATTTAGCCAATCATTTGTATCATTCAGGTGTCTGAGGTGGTGTTACCGCCATATTTCCGCGGGGCGGACCGCAACTTCGCCGAGGACCTGGCGCTGCTGGTGCTCGAGCAAGCCTTCCAGTACAAGCCCTACCTGCGCCCCGTCTGCCTGGACTTTGACCTGGCCCTAGAGGAGCGCCAGCTGCGGCCCGGCAGCTTGGGGAAGGTCATTATCATCAAAATCATCAACCTATTATGTCCCCACCGATGGGCACGGGTGCCTTCCCTGAGGTCTTCTTCTTCTTCAGGCTATAATAGTCCACTGCTGGTCATAGCCGTCCCCTAATGAGCGCCATAGCGCCCTGCCTTGAGAAGGTCATCTGGTCTAAATTAATTGTGTTGATCCATTTAATTTCATAACTAGCTAATCACTCGTGTACATAGTCATGTGGGTACAACGATATCATTCCGATGTAAAACCTAACTGCAAAGGTACTCGGGGCTGCAAGTGATGTAAATTACTTCAGCCAGATGTCGCTGCCTGCACGTGATACAGAGAATATTGTAGAGGTTCGAAATTTCACTGATGCCAGTGAGTCGCCCATTAGCTCAGTTGGAAAGAGTGCTGGCACGGACAGTTGCGGGTTCTAGTCCCGGCATAGGTAGAATTTTTAGCCTGTAAATAGGTTTTTAACAATTGTCCTTAGCACGGGTTAGTATAGTAAAAAGAATAAAGCTAATCTCTGTTGTTGGAGCTGCTTAAAATATAATTGGGCAGCAATGCCAGCTGAGTCAGCTGCCATTAACAATAGCAGTGACACGCCGTGACCTTTGTTTTCCTTCTGCTTGTTTTTGTATGGTTTGTATGATGTTTTTATTCTTGATTTTGTTTTGTTTTGTGTACTATTTTTATAATAAACTAGCTGACCCAGCGAACTTCGTGCGGCCTAACATTCGATTCTTTATTTTTTTTATCTCCGTAAGAACCATTCTCGTACTTTAAGGAATATTCTAAAAAAAAAAGAATAGCGAAATCAGTTCAGCTGCTCTCGAGATTTGCGCTTACCAACACATTCAGCGATTTTTATATTATAGAGGATAGATAGATTTGGTTATAATAAACCTGGTCACCAAGTCACGATCTGGTTGGATTGAAAATGCAAAATGACATTTAAAATTGAATCTTGAAACAAATTAACGAAAACATAAGATAAGAATATTCTTTATTGTACACCAAGAAAAAATAAACAAAAAATAATTACAAAGATACAGCACAATTATTGGCGGCCTAATTGATTACGTGGCTGTTTATGTTTTTCTTGATTATAGCGCGGTACGAAGTTCGCCGGGTCAGCTAGTCTATCTATATTATATATATATATATATATATATATATATATATATATATATATATATATATATATATATATATATATATATATATATATATATATATATATATATATATATATATATATATATATATATATATATAAATACAATAAAAAAAGAATTAGTGAAATCGGTCCACCCATTCACTCGTGATGCCGTGACCAAGTGAAAAAGGGATTCATATTTATTTATATTTATATATATATATATATAAATAAATATGAATCCCTTTTTCACTTGGTCACGGCATCACGAGTGAATGGGTGGACCGATTTCACTAATTCTTTTTTTATTGTATTTGTTATTATTAGGAGAAGCTTCTTATGTAAGAAAAATTACGAAAGTTGCGCAGGAAAATAGAAAAAAGGAAACATTTTATTTTTTTAATTTGCAAATTAACGAAAAAAATTACAATGAAGCATTAATTTTAATTGACGACATGTGCTTGATGTTTACAAATACAAAATCATTTATTTGTGGAATGTAGGTGGATATACAAGTTGGTAAATACAAACAAAGGATTAATACAATTAGGAATGACAACGCCCAATCGCTCAATGCATGAGGTATTTAATGTAGAATTGAGACGCCAAACTCAATATGATTCTGAGGCATTAAAAGAAACCGTTCTAAGAAACGTTCCTCTTTTAAATGAGCAACAAAAATACTCTTATGAAAGTAGTGAACGATGGAACAGGTGGATTTTTTTAGATGCTCCTGGTGGGACTGGAAAAACATTTTTGACATCACTGATTTTGGCAACGATTAGATCCCAAAATGGTATTACACTTGCACTTGCTTCGTCAGGTATTGCAGCCACGTTGTCGGAAGGCGGTCGGACAGCTCATTCCGCACTCAAGTTGCCCTTGAACATGCAAATAAATGACACTCCAACCTGCAACCTTTCGAGAAATTCAGCAATGGCCAAAGTGTTGCAGCAATGCAGATTAATAGTTTGGCATGAGTGCAAAATGGCACACAAAAAAATCTTTAGAAGCATTAGACCGCACTTTGCAAGATTTTCGAAAGAACCAAAACCGGTTTGGTAGTGCAGTGTTATCATTGGCAGGTGATTTTCGACAAACATTACCAGTAATACCACGATCAACGCCAGCCGACGAACTTAATGCATGCTTAAAGCCATCGATTTTATGGAAATATGTTAAAACGCTCAAATTAAGTATGAACATGCGAGTCGAACTGCAGAATGACCAATCTGGAGAAACCTTTTCAAAGCAATTGCTCGATATTGGTAATGGAAAAATACCTGTTGACTCATCGTCTGGGTACATTACGATCCCTACCAATTTCTGTAATTTTATGAAATCTAAGACAAAACTGATTGAAAAGGTTTTCCCAAATATTGTACAAAATTATAAGATTGGATGAGCGATTGAGTTAAATTGACTTATATTGGCAAAAAACATTGATGTCAATGAAATGAATTTTAAAATTCAAAATAAGATAACTGGTGAATTGATTACATACAAAAAGATTGATTCAGTCACTCACCAAGATGACATAGTTAACTATCCAACGGAATTCTTAAATTCGCTGGAATTACCCGAATTACCACCTCTTAGTCTGCAATTAAAAATCGGATCGGTAATAATCATGTTGCGGAATATAAACCAGCCACGTCTTTGCAATGGCACCCGACTTGCGGTGAAGAGATTAATGAAAACGTGAAACAAGCCACAATTTTGAAAGGGAAGTACAAAAGAGAAGACGATTTAATTCCACGGATTCCTCTAATTCCGAACGACATGCCGTTCGAATTTAAACGGTTACAATTTCCAGTGCGGCTAGCATTTGCAATGTCGATAAACAAATCACAAGGACAGTGGCTAAGTGTTTGTGGCATTAATCTTGAAAACTCATGTTTTTCACATGGCCAGTTATATGTCGCCTGTTCCCGTGTCGGAATACCAACAACACTATTTATATACGCGCCAGAAAATAAAATTAAGAATATTGTGTATAGTAAAATCTTAAAAACAAAATAAATAAAAATAAAATAAAGCATTAGAATAATAAACACTTTGTTTTTGGAAAATTTTTGATTTATTAATATACCAACAGCAGTACTTAATAAAGAAATTATCTTAATTCAGATAAAACGCACTGGTCTTGCATTGCAGGATCCGAGTCCGCATTCATTCATCCAGTGTGAGCGCAGGTGCCACTGGTCCACCACTGGACGCTTCATAAATCATCTTATTGCTCACATACAAAAGGCCAAAGTTAATGAATAAATAAATAATAATAATATAGCCTTCTATTTCACAAATTATTTTACATTTCATAAAATATCTTTAAAGTAATTAATCTTCTATTTACGTGCATAATTTAGACATTTTATAATAATTTGGAAGAAATCACTAAGTTAATTTTCGTCACAATAAATAAAAATACATTTCGTGCATTTATCAAAATCTAATTAGGTTCTCTTACAATGAATAAAGGCCTAAGTTACCATGCCTAAAATTTAACTTACTGCTGTCCTTGGCGCCTTATGAAGGCACTGAATGGTCGTTTCTGGAATCCTCTTCCACAATTCCCAAGCTTTGCAAGAGAACCTTTGTTCACAGGAAACGGACTTCGATATCAACCCCTGTATCTCCCCACTGCTGGGGCACGGGTCTCTTCCTCCATCGCAGGAAGGTTAGGCCATACTCCACCCACGGGGGCCTAGTCCGGGTTGGTGGAGGCTTGCAAGACAGTGGCGGGTCTTACTGTCAGAAGTTATCAAGGAAACGGACAGCAGTATGATATTCAAAAACCGCTTCTACAATTACCCAAACCCGTTTTCCAGGTCGCCGGCTGGGGCCTGACCTCGCCGGACGGGAAGAAGACGACGGTGCTGAACGTGATCGACCTGCCAGTTGTGTCTATAGACGATTGCTTGGACAAGTCGCCGAAAAACTATTGGGAGTACATCACGATCGACAAAATCTGCGCCGGCTATGACGATGGCAAGTGGATTCGCAGCATCAACTCCATTAACTTAAGCTCTTTTTAATAAAATTAAATGAAAAGGTTTTATTCAAAGTAGCACAGAAGCTGCGGCTTAATGAACGTTACAATTCAAACTAGGTGTCATTCTCAAAACTTTGGAGAAGAAATGGACAAAAAAAAATTTTTATTAGCCTCTAAATAGGTTTAAAAAAACTCCAAACTGATAAAGTCCTTAATTAATACGCTAGATTAACATCCTAGGTGACAATCAGGGAGTACTTTACGCTGATTCGCAAAATAACGTTTCACCACGATTGCTTGCCATCGACTCGCTAAGTAGAAGAATGAAAAGAAATAAATTTATTTGATTTTATATAGCACCCATCAGCAGCGCTTTTCTCTCTCTATCTTTCTCTCTCCAAGAGTGAGAGAAAGAAATAATTTATTCAACGGCTTAGTACTAAAAACACAAAAAAACGGTAACAAATTCACAGAACGCTAGAGAAAGCATGCACCTCGATTTTAGTAAGATTTTTTACAATAAAGGCTTTCTACTACGTCAACGTGTACTGTCATAAGACTATATATCGTGTCTTTAATCACACCTTGTTTGAAGCCTATCATATCCCTCCTTGAATGCCCGTCCGCGCTCAAAAGTTCGGGCACTGATGATCAGTTTCGTGGGTAGGCAAGGCGACGCTGTGCCAAGGCGACAGCGGCGGCGGGCTGGTGTTCCCGCACTTGACCGAGCCCGGCGTGGAGCGCTACTTCCTGCGCGGTGTAGTCTCCACCTCCCCCAGTAGCACCACCATCTGCAACGCATTCGCCATCGCCAGCTTCACCAAGCTCTCCGTCCACAAGACCTTCATCGAGCTCCGGTACAAGCCCGAGGAGGAACTGATGCCTGTAAAAAACGGTAGTGGGTAAGTGACTTCTTCGTTGATATTGCAAAATGTATGTCAAAAAACAACATGATTTTTGTTTTTTTATCTAAATCCGCTATTTGACTCTCTTTTCAAGTAAGTCTTAAACGGTAAATAACTCTTCCATTAGACCAAAAAATATTTTAGCATATTTTTTGAGGACCTAAAAGCAACATAAAAATATATTTTAAAACTTTATTTTACTAAACAGCCAAAAACGCGGTCAGCCATTTTTGTCTATGGTTTGAAGTCCAAAAAATTGTAAACAAAGTTTGACATTCAATTTTCTGTAAGTGATCTCTGAGCATAGTGAAATAACAATAACGCAACCATGATTTCATCGAATTCACATCCAAAATATACCAATAATTATCATTATTGCATTGTTCGAGAATGAAAAAACACGTCAATAAAGACCCCCGGGAAGTTGTGGATTCGTGTACCCAGTGAAATTAACATTCGAAAAACTTGGCTCAAACTTGCCAAAAGAGACCCCGACGCTTTATCAATTGAAACTCGGGTGTATTTATGTGAAGATCACTTTGATGTAAGTCCTATAATAATCAATGTCCACAGGCTCTGGCTGAAAGATGTTTGTTTACATACTTTAGATGCTTTCAAGATGGCGGATAGCGTTTTCGCCGTTAAACGAGGAAATTTTTTTTGTACTTTGCAAATTTTGCAGCCATCCTTAGCAAAATTATTTAATTACTTAGCGAAATCAATATATTTCGGTTTCTTACGTTAAATAGTATAGAAAATATTCATTTATCGCGTCAAATTTGATACGTGTCAAATAGCGGATTGAAGACAAACTCGATTCTCAATGTAAGTGTAAGAAATGATGACAACCTTATTAGGTAAGGATTATGACAACCTTGTTAGGTAAGGAGTATTCAGATTATTTATTTTTTACAAATTTTATGAAAAATTGAAAAAAAAAAATTTTGCCACTTGTCTTTTTGCAATATTAACGACGCAAATCGTCGCGATTAGATCCGCTTAATGTTATGAATTATTATTATATAAGGATACTATGTATGAGGATCGAGAGTAATAGAAAATACTACGAATTTCAGTCTCTGGGTAAATTGGCAAAGTTTAATTAATATGATAATGGTTACACGACTTAAAAAACAAAGAGAAACTAGTGATCTGTTTCACAAATAAGGAAACGCTTGTTATGCTTTCTTGGTCTGCAAGTGGGCAATATGAAATGAAATGAAAAGGTTTTATTCAAAGTAGCGCAAAAACTGTGGCTTCATCGTTACAATTCAAGTCCATTTCAAAATCTAGAATAATTTTGGAGAAAAAATGGACAAAAAAACTCCAATACGTTGATTACCATACCAAACGGGGTAACCTACAGTACCCCTTAAATTAAACAAATCTTTGGGTTGGTTTCTGAATTGAGAATTTCACTGAGTAAAATACTTTTAGTTGCCCTCTTTTTTGAGGAAAACGAGGAGACACCGCACAGTTAACTCCTTACTTAGCGAGATTCTCAATTCAGAAACTGGCCCTTTGTTCTTTATTAGTTTTACTTACAGTTTTGCTTACATTTCATCATAGGTTTTAAGAATAAGAATATTTATTGTGAGCATAGACATGGGTTACACATTTAGCAGAACAGTTCCTATTTAAAATAGATTCAACAAATCTTACCTTAACAGGTGTATCCTTATCCTTAACAATATGAGATCATCTTTAAAACTAAATAACTGCGTATCTAACAATAGCGACACACTTAGCTGCACAATAAAATTATTGAACAATGATGTTCAATAATTTTATTGTGCAGCTAAGTTGAAAGAGTTTATGGAGTATGAACTCCATAAACTCTTTCAAACTATAAAAACAATAATCTAGGAGCCACTTCTTTGTTTACCTTTTAAAAGTATTTAATGTTCCTTTTTTAAAAGACTTTGGTAATTTGTTATACATATTTACACACATTATAAAGGAATTTCTAGATACTTACTAAAGATAAATTTGCTGGTGGTTAATGTTGCTTTTGTGAGTATTTCGGTCGGAGAGTTCTTGTTGATATATCCTGATTACTTTGAAAGACACCTATTTTTAAATACAAATAAACATATTTCAAATATATACAGACATTATATAGATATTTTGAGTCCGTTACGGACGATTGGAACAGTACCTAAGAGATTGACACTTTTTTGAGTGACTAAAAAGTCCGATACATTTAAATCATTAATTAACTGTTTAATTTATCCTTAAAAGCGAATTAGGTTATTGACATAAACAGAATAATCTAAGATAGATAGAGATAGAGAACACTTTATTGTACATAAAAATGGAAATAACACAGATGTTTCTCAACCTAAGAGTACAGAGCGGCCTTATCACTAAAAGTGATCTCTTCCAGACAACCTTCGGATGAACTGGACTAAGATATGTTTCGAAATAATATGTTTAGGTCCATGAGTCGTTGTTACTGAAAAGAAAATGATGCTTAACTTCCTGCAAATCCATGTTGAGAAACATGGGGCACTAATGTAAACTGTACTAGTCCCAATAAAATTGTTAGTTTATGACAAGTGTGTTTTTTGGAATTTCATACAGTAAAATTGTTCGAATAACTTAGCTCAGCACAATTTTGAAAAACGCAGTCTAAATCCTAAGCTAGCGAACTGCATCAATCAATCTTAATTTTAACATCTTGTGCTTTATTAATTAACAGCGTCCATTTCGGCTTCCGAAGGCGAATCTATCCAAATGCGATCTTCAGAAGAGGAAACTCATCATCAAACTCAACAAGTCCACCCGGAAACAACTCTTTTGCGTCAAGCTCATCAAGATCAACTGCATCAGGAACTGGCTCACCGAATTCATTTGCATCGAGCTCGGCGAGAGCCTCATCAGTCGCCAGCTCACTGGGACCAAAATCATCACTAGGAAACTCATCAGGAGCTGAGGTTTTTAGTAAGTTTTCAGTTCTATTTATTGTCGTCGTCGTCGATATCAACTCTTATATGTCCCCACTGCTGAGGCACGGGTATCTTTCTGCATCGCAGGAACGTTAGGCCATACTCCACCACGGGGCCAAGTGCGGGCTGGTGGTGGACTGTAAAACAGTAGCGGTTCTTACTGCTGATTGTTCTGCATCCATACAATACATGTAACTGAGGCGCGGATGTATGACATTGATTATTTTTTAATGGCTCGGCTTAATGTAATATTAAGTTTTAAAAACCTATTTAGAGGCTAAAAATTTCACCCATGCCGGGATTCGAACCCGCAACCTCTGGCTATCCGTGCCAGCGCTCTACTAATTGAGCTGGGTAGTTCAATTGGTAGAGCGCTGGCACGGATAGCCAGAGGTTGCGGGTTCGAATCCCGGCATGGGTGAAATTTTTAGCCTCTAAATAGGGTTTTAAATTCCTTAGCACGGGTAAGTGCATTAAAAATAAAAATAGTAAAATATTAAGTTTGTTAAAGAGATGCGATCATCAACGTAATCGAGAACGCAATGGCTTCTCCTTGAGTTTCATGTTCCTTTTTAAAACTCTTCAATTTATTTAATGTCTATCTACTTAATGATTACATAGTTATATGTTAAACTCGTCTAATCGCGATTATTTATTATCGCGATTATATATTATTAATGCCCATAATCCCCACGCTGGGCATGCGGGTTGGGGATCGCAGATTGGTGGAATTGTACTGCAGGGGGCGCTGCTGCCCACCCCCCGGTTTGTGTCCCTTAGTCGCCTTTTACGGCACCCGCGGGAAGAATTTAGGTTGGTGCTATTCTCTAGGCCGACACCGCACAGCAACCCCCACAAATTATTTATCAGGTAAAACGCTTATTACCTTATTTCCCGGTCTCGGGTAGACTGATGTGGCGAGGACAGTCAATTATTGTGGGTAGTCACTTTTAGTTTTTCGCAGCTGGCCGACACACAACACTCACTACGTCCACGGACAGGTCCGGTGATAAAGCGCGTGATTTGTATTTACTTATTACAGGATTCCACGTACATGAAATCTTGAAACCATCCTCTCTATTAAAATGTGTTTTTCAATTTCCCGAACAATTCTTCGATAATAATGTCGATCGGTTGAGAGAACTTTCGGGACAGGTCCGGATTGGTCCCATATTATAAATGCTGCATAAACAATATAATATTTACGTTAACTGAACATAATTATTGTCATGTATGAGATAATGCCAGTCGTTAAGCTATGTCATAGGCCTTATAGGCGGCTTATCCTTACAATCCTCCACCAATCCGGACTTGGCCCCCGCGGTGGAGTATGGCCTATACTTTCCTTAAGGAAGAGACCCGTGCCCCTCGGTGGGGACAGACATACATACATAACCTCACGCCTGTATCACAGAGGGGTAGGCCGAGACCAGGGACTGCCAGTTGCTACTATCCTGATAGATCACCTTCGCTTCATCAACGTTCATAAGTCGTTGCATGCACGCACGCCGGTTCCGGGTACTTTTTATTTTTCCCTTTGCTAATACATCCCCTATTTGGTCGATGTAAGTCCGTCTGGGACGTCCCTTACGAGCCCTTCCACTCACATTCGCAATATATATTTGTTTCGTCAATCTTTCTTCCTTCATCCTCTCCACATGTCCAAACCAACGCAACATTCCTTTCTCAATTCTAGTCACCACATCCTCTTTCAGTCCACAGCGACTATTGCGTATCCTGTCATTCAAAGTAACACTACACATACTTCTCAAGGACCTCATTTCTACTGGGGTGGGGACATTTAACATATAAATATGTATGAATATCGCGGATCATTTGGTTTAGGTTTAAAGTATTTAAAGTCATCATTAAGCCGCGAACCCGCGACCTCTGGCTAGGCGAACCAGGTCGCGGGTTCAAATCCCGGCATGGGTGGAATGGAATTTTTAACCTCTAAAATAGGTTTTTAAAAAAGTCCTCAGCACGGGTCAGTGCATTAAAAAGAATATAATAATTACAAAGAATTAGAATACAAAGTCATTGGCGCATGCCCGCACTGGGAATCCTACCTCTCGGTTCCGATTCCATTGTCATTTATTACGATGGTACATATATTGCTATGTGGTGTCGGCCTAGAGAATAGCACCAGCCCAAATTCTTCCCGCGGGTGTCGTAAAAAGCGACTAAGGGATAGGGGGCAGCAGCGCCCCCTGCAGTACAATTCCACCGGACTGCGATCCGCAACCCGCATGCCCAGCGTGGGGATTATGGGCATCACTCCCCAATGATGGCACAACCTTGCGTTATGGCGCTCATTAGGGGAGGACTATGTTCAGCAGTGGACTAATATAGCCTGAAGAAGAAGACATACATTGAAGTTAAATAAGGATAGTGTTTGTGTGTTCCAGACAATGCTTTTCCGGCGAGGAATACCAGTGCAGCCAACCCACTGAGAACATACGAAGCAGACGAGGGCTATTCTCCAAACCAGGTCTTGAAATCTCTAAGAGACATCGGTGGCTCCGATGCAATATCATCTAACAGAGAAAACAATTTAACTGGCGTTAATGCTTCAGAAGCCTTAAAAACCCTTATGTTCACACCTCGGCGAAATTTCTTCATGAACAGATTGAGAACTCAATCGTTGTTAAGTAACAGTTCTGTGTTGTCATTTCTGAATAGTTCTCAACTCAACCGGGACCAAGGACAGCAACCGCCACTTAGACACGGAAAGTTCAGTTCGAGCTCCAAGGTGTGCGTCAATGGTCAGTGTTCTGAGAACAAGGGCCAGCGGATCACTTGCGTCAACGATCAATGTATGGTGGCAAATGATTCTCTTATATAACACGGTTTCCACCATCAAACGACGACACAAGATGATTGAAACAATATGGTAACCTAAAAATACAAATAGTTTTATTATTTCTATATAGAAAATACATTTCATCCTTATTCTCTAGACAATACAATATCTAGACAATCAGTGTGGACAATAGATTATTGGTGACCCTCACACTAGGTCAGACCTGTTCAGTGAGGGCCATATAAAAATATTACTAGCTAGTTCTTTTTTGAGTAGCTTGACATAGTGGACGCTTATTTATTTCAGTTAATCAAAATTAAATGCAATTAAAAATCTATTATATATATATATATATATATATATATATATATATATATATATATATATATATATATATATATATATATATATATATATATATATATATATATATATATATATATATATGTATGTGTGTATGTTTTAAATAATGTTGAATATATATATTTAAAATATGTTATATAATATATCTTAAACAATAGGTACTAGTACTACGCCTCGGTTGGCCCATCTTCGTACTGTTCTGTCCGGTTCTCCGCCTCACCTAGATTTTGCCCTTATCAGCACTTAAGTGGCAATTGACATTACATATTTTACAACGCGCAAGACTAAAAATACCGTTTCTTAATTTGGCTATCTAGATGACGATTAATAACCTTATCAATAACCTTATTATTGCTTAATTTTAGAGAAAATAAATAAAAAGGCGGCAAAGGTGTTAGTATTATTAAGCCGTATGTGTGACGTCATTTGGCGGATGCGTCCTTTTAGAATAAGACGAAATTCAAACAGAAAATTATGAATGAAAATCATCGAATATCCGAAAAAAATATGGGTCGTTTTATTTCGTATATATGTCACCGGAAAGCGGTGGTAGCTCAGTGGGTAGAACCATAGACTGGCAAGCGAGAGCCTCAGGTTCGATCCCGAGTGCGGGCATGTACCAATGACTTTGTTTAATTTCAAAGTTACGTACATTTGCGAATTTGTAGTCGCAATGTCCACACGCTAACGGTGAACAAAAACATCGTGAGGAAACCCGCGGCTTGGTTGGCTCCGCACGTATTGACTAGTCTTTCCTGTGGGCTAGGCCGACTAAGCTGTCAGGCTGGTGTAGGTGCTGGGCAAGCCTACACCATCTATAAAACCATGTCCCAGGCACTACAGCGTCGGAGTGGTCCCTTCACCCATCTAGTGTGAGTAAAGATACCACTGGACGCTGTACAAATCATCTCATTAAGTAGATGCAAAAAAGGCCAATATATATGTCACCGGAAAATAACAAGATCCGCCAGCTTATAAATTTCCTAGGAAAGGATTGTAAACGAGAGATATATATTGTATTATCTTACGCCCACATTTTCGCAAATTGATAAACTTACCAAACTCAAGCGTAAAATAATAAGTAAGCATTAACAAAACGCCACCTGCGCTCTGATTGGTTGAATAAGTCACGTGTTCCTCCATCTAGAAATATTGTTGATGAAGTGAAATTTACCACAGAGCTACGAAAATTTTATAGTGGTCATAACCAAAATAGTAAGAAGTCTGATTGGACACAGGAAAAAATTTAAAAAGTCGTTAATACGAGAGAAACTATATTGAAGCTAAAGCTTTGGGACATGGACCCGTCGAATTCTACGCCATAACACCGCGAGCTGTTTTCCCACAGATTCAAAATAATTTTAAAAAAATTTAAAAAAACTTTAGTTTATTAAAATATAGACGTTTTTAAATAATTACTGTGTCATCATTATGGAGGTCTGAAAAAGCTTTCGTCTTGGACCGGTTTTTATGGCTGGTCTTTTCTCTGGATCACTCTGGACCAGGCGCTTGCTGAAAATCAGTGCTGTGGGCAATAAACCTGCAGCAATTACTAAGCCTGAGGCCGTTTCACCGCCGCGTGGACATGGCTCGTATCTCCTTACTGTGTTCTGTCGTGTTTGTTTGTTTTTATCACTTTAGTTTCGTTTTGTATTATGTCTGTGTGGCGATAAATAAATGTGTTTCTTCTTCTTCTTCTTCATTAGAGATCTAAAAATAGTGTTGAACCAAAATCAGGTTTTCAATAGTTTGTTAGCTTGAATATACCTCGGCTACTATCGGATAGAATCGGGTATATTCATGTAATAGAAATATCGGAACTAATATGACACCTAATTTCGAAATTAGAACTCGATCATCAGTACGAAAGCCGGCGAAAATTGGCGAAAACCGCCTCCTAAGCCCCGGAGGTAACAGTTACTTTATGTCTTCTAAAACTACGTAGTTTTTGAAGAATTTTTTCTTCTTGTTGTCCGAAAAATGATGAGGAAAATATTGGACCTGGAACAGTAACTTTTCCGGACTTCCTACTAAATCATTGGGTGTGAATTAAGAAAGGTATTCGTGATGTCCTATTTCTAGGACGCCAGGGCTTAGGAGGCTAGAGCCCGAGGTATATTCTAAAAGCTAACAGACTTACTATGATGTAGTCATTTTTCTAGACTCTGTTTCTAAATTAGTATTAGTGTGTTTCCGGTTCCATCAGTGTACCTTGGTCCTTTTTGAATTATGTTTGCGAAAAGAGGAATGTTAAATTAGCTCTGCCATCTAGAAATGCATGCATGCATCACGCATAGTGAATACCGCGTTCCAGTGGATATCTGATCTATCTTTTCCTTTCGTGTCAGCGATTCGATCCGTCTATATTTTTCCTGCCCAATAGTTGGCTACTGCAATTGCAGCAGCGTTGGCCTTTGTTAGGTCCTCCAGAGTGCAGGTGTGAGGGCACAATGGGCATCGGAGCAGGTGCACCATGGATTGCGATGAGGCTCCACAATCACATTGCTGATTTATGGCAGTGATATCTGATATACGATACTAAATCTTTCATGTATACATCTGTTTGCAAAAACGGAATATCTACTGGACTTTGTCGTACAATTGTGTGGATAATTGTACATACGACAATGTCTACTAGATATTTCATTTTTGCACACAGATGTCGTCGTCAGGCTATACTAGTCCACTGCTGGACATAGCCCTTCCCTAATGAGCGCCACGTTGTGCTATCATAGGGCATAATGCCCATAATCCCCACGCTGGGCATGCAGGGGGCGCTGCTGCCCACCCCTTGTGTCCCTTAGTGGCCTTATACGACACCCGCGGGAAGAATTGGGCACACAGATGTACACATGAAAAATTACACAAACAAGGCGCTGGTCGGATTCTTCCAAAATAAAATTAAAGAAAGTGAATCCGGAATCAGGCTAAAATAATTTGGTCACGAAAGTTTTAGTTCAAAAATATGGTAACTAAATAAAAATTATAACACCGTTTCAAAGTATTTCATTTATTTAATAACCATCAGAATAGCGTTGTATCATACCTTTTGGGATAGCACTGGCTCCTAGTTCAGCAGTCAGGGCACAAACATATTGTAACAAATTTAATCTTTTTGAGTTCAAATAAACAATTATCTTATCTTATCTTGCCGATTTTGTTGGAAGGGAAGGTTCTTCAGCAACTCACCAATCAGCACCCAATGCCCTGCTCTGCGTCTCGTTGTAGTGCCGGCACAGATTTCTGCGCGGCGCGTGCACGTCGAAGCGTGTTTACTAACAATTTTGTTGCAATGACAACATTTAACTGAATTAGTTCGCTGTGAACCTTGTTTGCATGATACCAATCATCTAGACTATTCAAAAAAGACATTGAAAGAGTTATTATGGGTGAGAATTCTCAAGGGATGGAATGATTGCATCGCAGCATGCGGTGGGGGCCTATGTCTGCCTCAACTGCCCTGCCCTGGACTAAAATAAGCTGCGCTGTGCTGCGTCGCCTGAGTCTCAGCATGCGCCCAGCCTAAAAGTGTGCGTTGCAACTGATCTCTAACTGCATTGCAACATCATGCTGAGTCGGGCCCTTTTTTTGAACGCAATACTTATAAATATCCGATATTTCAAGATTATTGTTTTTCTCCTTGTTATTTACAAATTATTTTGTTTCTTTGCACATTTCGGCTGATATAGTGTGTGGTGAACTCCTCGCCTATTATATCTTTTGTCAAAACAGTCCTTTTATACGTCAGATAGTTCGGTGTTTTCTCGTGGTCCCAACATTTTGTCGCGTTAATGGAACCACGAGGAATAGTTTATCCCTCGTGGACCCATTGATGACGAATAACGGGACCACAAGGGACAGTTATCCCTCATGGACCCGTTAACGGGACAAAATAATGGGACCACGAGAAAACACCCGATGGTTGTTTTGTTTTGAAATTATATTTTTTTTTTAATTTCTGAACCGATAATAAATATATTTCATTTCATTTTTTCATTTTAAATATTTTGGTTGTCAATTAATTAGCTTTTCTGCCCATGTGTTTAGGGGATTTTTACGCTTATATTTTCAATCATATAGCATTCATACAGTCCATTAGTTCCGTTATTTCATTGTGTTTTCTGTTTCAGTGTATTTTGTATTTTGATGTGAGATTTAAGGTTTTTGATCTGTGTGTCATCAAATAAATATATATTTCTTTCTTCATTTCTCAAATATAACAAACTAGCTGGTGCCCGCGACTTCGTCTACGCAGGATTACCGGGTAAATTTTTTCGTTCGTACTTGACACTTATCGTCATATTTTGGAAAATTCACACAATGTGTTTATAAATTGTAGCCTTTGTATTATTCTGATGTGGAAGCTATATTATTGTAAAGTTTCATTAAAATCCATTCTGTAGTTTTTACGTGTAATAGTAACAAACATCCGTCCATCCATACTTACAAACTCTCGCGTCTATAACATTACTTGAATAGTAGGATATAATCTCTTAACAATGCAGGTGTTCTCGAACGGGGCTATACTTTTCGTTTCCTGGCGGGGTTTGAGTCAGACAGCGCCCAGGCTAATGACTTAATATCCTCCTCAGGCAAATTGACTAGTAACTTCTTGTCAGACAGTAGCAATGGCAAGTTTTCAATCAAAGATTCCTTTGTGGTCGACGCTGAAGATAATGTTAGGGGGAGCTCCGTAGTGACTACAGGTGGTATGGTACTTGAAATCACATTCCCTGCGCTGCCTTCAGTGATATTAGGGGTATTGTCTGCTGCAATGGATTTCCTCAAGAATAAACTGTGGCTGGTGATATCGGTGAAGGCAGTGGTGTTAGTGGAGCCGCAGGCGGTGCTGCTCGCCCGGAAGAAGGCCGTGTGTCCAGCAGCGACGCCGACCAGGAAGTACCGCTGGGCCCCATTGATGGTGCGCGGAGCGACCAAGCCACCGCCGCTGTCCTCCTGGCAGACTGCTACGATACCTAGAGATGCAAATAGAAATAAAACTATTTTTTTTTTTCAAAACTTTGAATTTGGTTTTTTTTCAGAAAAGGTGTTATTCATTAAATGATGGAATAAAACATAAAATATTATCGTTTTTCATAAACAAAACACCACCCACAAGACGAAGTCTCGCAAAACAGCAAAATTACCAAGCAATAATAGTCAATATTCTAATAACCATACTCTACAAATAAAGAGCTTTGTATTGTCCTTGACTACTTTGACCTCTTCTTTAGGTCGTTCATACCATTGGTCAGATTTATATGTAAGAGTGGAGAGAAGAAACTGTGAAAAAAAACGTCCCTCTGAAAAAAAAAACCGTATTTTTTTTTCAAGGTTTTTTTTCACTTCAGAAAAAAAAAATGTTTTTTTACATCACTAACGATACCTGAAGTAATATTATCTGTGATTAGGTTTTGTAGAGCGGCGGTAACAAAGTGGGTTGGACGTTGGACTCGCAAGCGAGAGACCGGGTACCAATGACTTTGTTTTCTAAGCTATGCATATTTTAAAAACCTATTTAGAGGCTAAAAATTAGGCATATTTGTGAAGTTATAGATACAACAATATAAAATGACGAAGGAATTGCGAAAATTAATCGCAATTCCTTCGGCATTTTATTAAAGGTTACCGGTCCCATGCAAAGTACGCTAATATGATAAAATTGCTTGCAGCTCCGGCAGCCTGAGTGATCTTAAACGAGAACGAAGGTTAAGCAACACAGGGCCCGTTCAGTGCATGGATGTGTAAACCTTCTATGACTAACGCTAGCGGAATTTTTCCAAGCGGTTCCGTGCTTCGCGAGGCACGTTGAGCTGTCGGTGCCGCCTGCCGTCGATAGTTAGCAGTCGTTAAGCCAAGTCAGAGGCCTTAGGGCTCTTTGAAAATTTCTGACAGTAAGACCAGCCACGACCAGTCTTGCAAGCCTCCACCAATCGGGACTTGGGCCCCGTGGTGGAGTATGGCCTATACCTTCCTCAGGGAAGAGACCCGTGCCCCTAGGCGGGGACATAATGGGGTGATTTTGATGCCAAAATCACTGATAACGTCTTACCGGTGCCGCAAAACTTGTCACTGTTGATGTATCGGTGGAACTGATCCTGTAAGGTCTTCAGACAGGCCGCGCGTGCTTTGGTCGATAAGCTGATGACCTTCAGCCCGCTACTTGTGTCTCCAACGATCGGCAGCCAGCCAATCATCTGTTGTGAA
Organism: Yponomeuta sedellus; assembly: GCA_934045075.1. Classification (NCBI taxonomy): domain Eukaryota; kingdom Metazoa; phylum Arthropoda; class Insecta; order Lepidoptera; family Yponomeutidae; genus Yponomeuta; species Yponomeuta sedellus. The sequence goes on from OW203749.1 coordinate 80,879, forward strand.
AGAAAGAGAAGGAGAAACATTTGTTGCATCAACAGTCATACACCTAAGGCTACGCGCGCACGGGTTACTATTGTCACCGTTAGCCTTGGGTAACTCAAGAGCCAGATATGAGTGGACACACAACTTCCTCGCCGTCAAGTGTCCTATTCATATCCCAGAGATGTCAACTATATCTAACTCCCTCACACATACTCTCAACTTAAGCCTAAAGGCACATCTACTAGGCTGTAGATGTGTAAATATATTTCATAAGAACTTAATCCAGCTCGATAATAGTTTCTTTCATATAATTTATTTCAAGCGCTGCGGGCGCTGACTAGCGCCAACAATGGAATAAAAATAATAACTTGTTTTCTAATACGTTTTTTTTGTCAAAAAATAAACATCACTAATCTTAATAACAGTGATAACTATGTTTAGAAATGATAGCCAGCCGTTTTTAGTGGAAATTAGTTAAAGTCGTAGCATTTTTGTTTTAAAAATATTATATATTTAATAATATTATATTCTAATGCACTAACCAGTGCTAACGTCAATTTTAAAAAACCATTTAGAGGCTAAAAATTCCACCCATGCCGGGACTCGAACCCGCGACCTCTGGCTAACCGTGCCAGCGCTCTCCCAACTGAGCAAATAGGCGACTCACCGGTATCCGTGATATTTCGAACCTCTACACTCTCTGAGCTTCCGTGCTTCGCTAGCCACGCTAAGCCGTTTGTGTCGGCTGTCATATAATGGCAGTCGTTAAGCCGTGTCAGAGGCCTTATGGGCGGCTCGATAACTTCTGGCAGGCCTGCCACTGCCTTATCCTCCACCAACCCGGACTTGGCCCCCGTGGTGGAGTATGGCCTAAACTAGCTGCAACGCAGAAAGAGACCCGTGCCCCAGCAGTGGGGACATACAAAGGGTTGAATCTACTGTTTATGTCACTTGAAACAGCCTCAAGGCATTCTGGGAACCCACCTTAGCCTGGTCTCCGGGCTGCCAGCCAGTCGCGGCGTTAAAACCGACGCTCACCGGTCTGACCCAGTCCGTAAGCAGGAACGGCTTTGCCACATCCACGACGGCGATGTCATTCGCGAAGCTTCGCTTGGAGCCAACGTAGTCTTTCGAGCGAGCTATTCGGCTTATCTGTAACAGGGTATTTGGAAAAAATAATAATAATATATAAACCCATTAGATTAAGTACATACATTTTTGAAAAACCTATTTAGAGGCTAAAAATTCCACCCAAGCCGGGATTCGAACCCGCGACCTCTGGCTATCCGTGCCAGCGCTCTATCCAACTGAGCTAATGGGCGACTCACCATTTTTAGCCTCTAAATAGGTTTTTAAAATTGTCCTTAGCAAGGGTTAGTGCATTAAAAATAAAAATAGTATAAGTGTTAATTTACATGTTAATTTAAAAGTATGCGATAATAACTGATTGTATTTAAAGTCGCTATGCTATGGGCTTGCGACAATTTATTTATTTTATTTAATGAAAATATTTGACCTGAATTATTTCACATTTCACATAAACAAATGACTAAAGGGTTGCCACCAAATAAATAGTGGCAGTACGTCGATAACAATAATAAAAAAAACCGACCCGTGACCACGGCGTTACAGTTGCCGTGGTCACGGGTCGGTCTACCCGTGACCACAGCAACTGTAACGCTGCCGAAACGTCGAGGGGCAGTACACTCAATTATCTGTGGGTCGTCACTTTGTATTTCGCAGTGGCCCGACACACAACACGTGACAAACGCAATTACGTTTTACCTAATAAATAATCGCGATTAGTCACGTTTAATATGTAACTATTATGAGTATCGCGAATCATTAAGAAATACTGTGATAGGACCTTTCAAGCCTCACTTACTCGTCTGATCTGGAGCACGCCATCCTTCTGTTCCTGAGAGTCGTCAGCGTAGAGCATCCCAGCAGTGTTGCCAGCCACGACGCGGAAACTCTCTTGGGACACGTTGCTCTTGAAGCAGTGTGCCGCTGAATTTAGAGCATTTTTAATAATTATGCATTTATTTCAGGCAAGGCCCATATAGTGTCAGTAACAGTTTGACTTCTGCTATGTTAATAAACTATTTACATTATTAAATTTACTGTAGTGTACAGCCTAGTCCCAGCCAGCCCCCCTGCTTGACGGCATAAGGTGCATTGACACCCAGTGGCGCTGTATGGGATCCGTCTGATCAGCCTACACCTTCAGGAGACTGCTGGTACTGACCCTTACCCTGCACATCAGGGATGCTATGCGTTTGCGGATTAATGCGTGTAAATCATTCGTTCGCGCGTCAGCAAACATCCCCGATGCACTACAGCATCGGGGCAGCCCCAGCAGCAACCTGAAGGCGTTGTTATATTGGACCCATAGGGAATTATGAGACAAAACGTAATAATTTCGCAGCGTGGGCCCTCAAAGCGCTCGTGGCCTAGGCGAACCGAGTGATTGGAATCAATCACTTGAGTTAAGCAACAGGTGCGGTCAGGCGCAGGACGGGCGACCGTCCCGTGACTACCGCTAGTGGCATTTTTCCGAGCGCTTCCGTGTTTCACAAGGTACGCTAAGCCGTTGGTGCCGGCTGTCATGTAATGGCAGTCGTTGAGCCATGTTAGAGGCCTTATGGGTGGCTTGATAACTTCTGACAGTAAGGCCCGCCACTGTCTTATAATGCTCCACCAACCCGGTCTTGACTCCCGTGGTGGAGTATGGCCTAACCGTAAGAGACCAGTGCCCCAGCAGTAGGGACATACAAATTGTTGATATTGTTACGGGCTAGGGTTCGAGATTTGGAGGTAAAACGCCAATGACAACTTCTTAGGATTTATTCACGCAGGGTCTGGTCTGCAGGTCTTCACAACACGAAGTCCACACGTAGATTCCAATCGCAAGTCTAATCGAAGTCCAATAGTATCGCTGAGGTCGTAGGTTATCGCTCGTATCGCAGGTATGTTCGCTCGAAGTTCACTCTTCGCTATTCCAAACGGAACTGACAGCGCGCCGCGGCGACCGCTATTTATATCCGCCGGCAAGGGTTCTAGAACATTCAAGTACGTACCTACACTCGGTGCACGCGGCAATGACTCTAGAACAGTATATTGTCAAAGAATTTTGAGCCTTATGATGGCAGTAGACATACGAGTCATTATTGCTTGCAGCGTTTCTAAAACGCAGCATGCGGCGACTATTCGATAGGCTTCCAGAAGGCCCTATTCTAGATGGTTTGCGACAGGACCGCGACAATATCATCACACTTTTACCCTTCCACCTGCAGATAGCCAGCTGGCCGTTAGGGAGAGTCAACTCGTCAGCCGAGGGCCTAAATAATTACTCTGAGACGTTGAGATATAATTTATGAATGAGCATTGCGAATAAATAGGAAACACTAGAGGCTCACCTTGTTAGGTAAGGGACCCACTAAAGAACTAAACTAAAAACTAATGAGATAACAAGACACAAAGTCTGTCCGCGTCGACGCCTCTCGACTTGGCAGCCGGCGCTGTTCGGGATGGGTGCACTGAGGTTTGGGGATTCCTAGACTTCCCCGTCTATCCCCAAGAGCTCAGAAAGCTACCTACCTGCATTGCACTATCACGGCACCGCGTTTCACCAAAAGATGTCTACTATTTTGGGCGATCCGTCGCCCAACACCAAAACTGTTAATACGGTATCCGTCCCTGAGCTTATTTCACACTTCACACGAAGATATAAGCCCTGCAATCTAATTGCCACACAATTTACACGTTTTACACCAACAAAAAAACAAGAGGTCAATGTTCCAACTCATCCGACAGCTGTCAAGTGCAGTGTTGCCAAAATCACACTTCTATTCTAAACACACCTGTGACAACCTTAGTCGCGCTGACGAGGGATCCCCCGCAGAACGGACGGTAGGGCTTCGGCTGCGAGACGTCGTAGAAGCCGGCGTGCCACGGCGCGTCCCCCGGCACCGCCGCCACCAAGGCTGCCGGGCTCGGCTTGCTCTCCACAGCTGGCTCAGTGGTGCCCCGTGAGCTGGTCTCTAAGAAGGAGTTTACACGTTCAGTCTCGTTATCAACCCTTGCATGTCCCCACTGCTGGAGCCCGGGTCTCTTCCTGCATCGCAGGAAGGTTACGCCATACTCCACCACGGCCAAGTCCGGGTTGGTGGAGGATTGTAGGACTGTGGCGGGCCTTACTGGCAGAAGTTATCAAGCCATAAGGCCTGGCTTAACGACTGCCGTTACATGACAGCCGGCACCAACGGCCTAAAGTGCCTTGCGAGGCACGGAAGCGCTCGGAAAATGCCACTAGTGGTAGTCACGGGATGGTCACCCGCCCTGCACTTGACCGCGCTTGTTGTTGCTTAACTCAAGTGATTGATTCCAATCACTCGGTTCGCCTAGATCTGCGGTCAATCAATTCTATCAGTCTGGTTAGACTGACGGCAGACTGATTGTCTATTCAGTGGACTGATGGACCAGACTGACGAGTATTCGCATATTTTGATGCTAATATTAAAATTTGAAAATTACTTTACTAAATTCCGCCAAAAATCCAGGTTACCAGTGCGGTTCGTGAATGCACTCCCTCCCACTTTGACTTGTGAGCCTGAGGCTGCCTCATGTCTCGTACGTGTCTCGTACGGTCCGAAGGCAGCAGCCTTCACTATCATTTTACATTGTACATTGACATTCAGCAAATAAAAAGTACTTTTCGTTGAAATAAATTAAATTGAATGGACTCAGGTTTCCTCAGTCAGTGGGACTAGTCTTGCAAGCCTCCACCAATCCGGACTTGGCCCCCGTGGTGGAGTATCGCCGAGTCGGGTAAGCCTGAGGATGCCTCGTGTTTAGCAGAGTAATTTTCTCATTTTAATGCTGTAAGATAAGATAAGAATATTCTTAATAATGGATTTCCGCAAAGTAACGCCCGATTCCATACATCCTAATCCTGGTGAATTGAAAGCTAACCATTCCGTGTCTCGTTGACTCTCACGCACCGCGGCGTGGGGTGGTGCCACTGGCCAGCGGCGCAGTACACCAGGGCGATCCCCAGCAGCCGGTAGCCCGCCCTGCACGAGTAGCGCAGAGCCACTTCACTGTACGCGTCGCCGGACTTCGCTTGCTTGTCGTCCGTAGTCCACTTTCCGGCAGGCGGCTGCCGCGGCAGGATGCACTTAGCTGCTGGTAGCCTGCAAAAGGGAACAAGATAAGATAAGAATATTCATCCATAACTGCAACGTAGGTATAGATGCAAATTACTACAGCCAGATGTTGCTGCCTGTACCTAATACAGAGAACATTGTAAAGAGGTTCGAAATTTCACTGATTCTGGTAGTCGCCCGTTAGCTAAGGTGGGATAGCGCTGGCACGTTTAGCCAGAAGTCGCGGGTTCGAGTACCGGCGTAGGTGGAATTTTTAGCCTCTAAGTAGGTTTCTCCAGTGTACCAGACACTGGAGCATCCAAGTAATCTTTCACCCATCTAGTGTTAGTGAAGGTTCCACTGGACGCTGTACAAATCATCTCATTACCTATATGAAAAGTTCAAAGCGTTTTTTAACCCTACAATCTTGTAAAATATAAGAGCTAAATGATAAATTCCTGAATAATACGCTCTGAAATCTAGATTGCACTTCAGGTCTTGAGAAACAATATTACGACATTCATGTTAGCAGCAGTTTGTAGATTATTTATGTATTTACATAGAAATTAAACGTGAACAGCATGAAACACTCGTGGTCTAGTGGAGCCAAGTGATTGGAATCAATCACTAGATTTAAGCAACAACAGGCGCGGTCAGGTGCAGGATGCGTGACCGTCCCGTGACTAACGCTAGTGGCATTTTTCCAAGCGCTCCCGTGCTTCGCAAGGCACGTTAAGACGTCGGTGCCGGCTGTCATGTAATGGCAGTCTTTAAGCCATGTCAGAGGCCTTAGGGCCGCTTTTTATCTTCTGACAGTAAGGCCCGTCACTGTCTTACAATATCAACCCGGATTTGGCCCCAGTGGTGGAGTATAGCCTAACCTTACTGCGATGCAGGAAGAGCCCCGAGCCTCAGCAGTGGGGACATACAAGGGTTGATACCGGATAAGATAAGAATATTAAGAATGAATTAGATAAGAATGTACACCAGAGCACATATTATAAAACATGTAAAGATACAAAGTAAAATTGGCGGCCTTATTGCTAAAAGCAATTTTGTCCAGACAACCTTACGACGGAACGTTACGGATATCTGTGGAAAGCTTATTTATGTATATGGTCCGTAGAGCATGGTGTCCTATTTAAAAACCTATTTAGAGGCTAAAAATTAAATAAACTAAACCTAACTGCAAAGTAGGTAGTCGGGGCTGTAAGTAATGCAATTTGCTTAAGTCAGATGTCGCTGCCTGTACGTAATACAGAGAATATTGTAAAAAGGTTCGAAATTTCACTGATGTCGTGAGTCGCCCATTGGCTCAATTGGTAGAGCGCTGGTACGGATAGCCAGAGGTTGCGGGTTCTAATCCCGGCATGGGTGAAATTTTTAGCCTCTAAATAGGTTTTTAAATTTGTTCCTTAGCACGGGTTTTTTTTTTTTTACGTAGCCTCGTTTGTGTCCCACTGCTGGGCAAAGGCCTCCCCCAACTCAGACCAGCACGGGTTAGTGCATTAAAAATAGTGTAATGGTGTCCTATGTTGAGAGCTCATTTTTACAATGTTCGTGATTATATTGTATAGTTGCACTCACCCACTAACAGTGCTCGTTGGCAACGTCGACAACGGCTCCTCCGGCTCCTCCATGTCTTGCTTATACCAGGGGCTGATGAAGCTTTTGTGCACCGAAACTTTGGTGAAGCTGGTGATGGCGAAGGCGTTGCAGATGGTGTTGCTACTGGGTGAGGTGGAGACCACCCCACGTAAGTAGTACCGCACTACTCCGGACTTGGTGGTGTGCGGGAACACCAGCCCGCCGCCGCTGTCGCCCTGGCAGAGAGACGTGTATCCTGAGTAAAAAAATAGCAAAATTATTAACAACATATTTAAAAAACCTACAGGCCTTTTTTTTTTGCATCTACTTAATGAGATGATTTATACAGCGTCTAGTGGTATCTTCACTCACACTAGATGGGTGAAGGGACCACTCCGACGCTGTAGTGCCTGGGTCATGGTTTTATAGATGGTGTAGGCTTGCCCTGCACCTATACCATCCTGACAGCTTAGTCAGCCTAGCCCACAGGAAAGACTAGTCAATACGTGCGGAACCAACCAAGCCGCGGGTTTCCTCACGATGTTTTCCTTCACCGTTAGCGTGTGGTATTGCGACTGCAAATTCGCAAATGTACGGTGAATGTAGCGGTGGTAGCTCAGTGGGTAGAACCATAGACTGGCAAGCGAGAGCCCCAGGTTCGATCCCGAGTGCGGGCATGTACCAATGACTTTGTTTAATTTCAAAGTTAAAAAACCTAATTAGAGGCTAAAAATTCCACCCATGCCGGGATTCGAACCCGCGACCTCTGGCTGTCCGTGCCAGCGCTCTTTCCAACTGAGCTAATGGGCGACTCACCGGCATCAGTGAAATTTCGGACCTCTTTACAATATTCTCTGTATTACATACAGGGAAAATTAGTTTTAAAACATGACGAAAGGAAGGATAGAATTCGTAACGAATGCATCCGACAGATAAAAAACGTTTTCGCCATAGCTCAGAGAATCAGCAAGTTAAAATGGCAGTAGGCTGGCCATATCTCGCGATTAATCGACAACCGTTGTAGTGTTCTTGAGTGGAGACCGCGACTCGACAAACGTGTGTAGGACGCCCTCCGACCAGGTGGGATGCGGCAAGCTGAAGACAGGGCGCTATGGCGATCATTAGGGGAGGGCTGTGTCCAGCAGTGGACTAGTATACTATATACAGTATTATATATATATATTGGTTTGTTTTGTAATTATTTAGATTTAGTTTATAATTAGTAATACATATTTAGATATAAGTATACACTTAAAATTATCATAAATCTTATAAACCTATTTAGAGGCTAAAAATTCCACCCATGCCGGGATTCCAACCCGCTCTTAAATCTGTGGGAAAACAGCTCGCAGTGTCATGGCGTCGAATGTGACGTCACGCGTGCCAGTAGTCACCGTGCGCACTTACCGTGGTCGTAGCCAGCGCATATTTTATCGGCTGTGATGTATTCCCAGTAGTTTTGAGGTGACTTCGTCAGGCACTCGTTGGTTTCCACGACCGGTAGCTCCACCACGTTGAGCACTGTCGTCTGCTTGCCGCTCGGTGTGGTCAGCCCCCAGCCGGCTACCTGTGGGTTTTGGGTTCAATCTTTTAACACTATGAAAATCTATATATATAAAATTCAAAGTCCTGACCGACTGACTCACTCATCAACGCCCAGCCCAAGCCGTTGGACCTAGGAAGCTGAAATTTGGCACAGAGGGTCTGTTGGGAATATGGACGCCTGGCAAAAAACTAATAGCAATGCTACGATTGCTCACGTCTGCTGTCTACGATCTGTAGGCACTCTCTCGCCTATATAATCTTGTGCACTGTCATTGTTTTCTAATTACTTTTATTTCTAATAAATAGTTCTATATGTTAAATTGCCTTCGCTTTCATTTCATCAGGTTATGGGCCGTCCCAAGCCTGCCGTTTAGTGTTATCTTTGTGTTTTGGACAGTATTTAAAAAGTAAATGTAAAATTGCGAGTATAACATAACCTCAATCATAGTTACCGCGCTCGCGAGTGAAATTTCTTTTCAGCTATTTACATATTGAATGTTATATAAATATGGCTGGAAGTAATTCATTGATGTCAATTGAAAAGCTAACGGGTCGTGACAATTGGGCAAGCTGGAGTTTTGCAGTTAAGGCTTACTTAGAGCTTGAAGATTTGTATGACTGCATTTTGAAAGAACCAGCGGCCACTGATGCCGACTTAAAAAAGAAAGACACCAAAGCCAAGTCAAAGTTAATACTATTAGTTGACCCAATTCTATTTGTACACATTCAAGAAGCCAAAAATGCAAAACAGGTATGGGATAATTTATCCAAAGCATTCGAAGACAATGGATTGACTCGAAGAGTTGGATTATTGAAAGAACTCATTAACACCACTTTGGAAAATAGTTCATCAATTGAAGACTATGTAAATAGAATAATGACAGCCGCGCACAAGTTAAGGAGCATAAATTTCAATGTGGATCCCGAGTGGTTGGGCGTTTTAATGCTGGCAGGGTTGCCAGACATGTACAAGCCAATGATAATGGGCTTGGAAAGTTCCGGTATGAAGATTAGTGCTGATTTAGTTAAAAATAAATTACTGCAGGAGGTAAAGACATCAGACACTACCGCTCTTTATACAAACACTAAAAATTATCAGCCCAAAAGTGATCAAGTAAAAATAAAAAAAGGCCCGAGGTGCTTTAACTGCAATAAGTACGGACATCTCAGTAAAAAATGTTGGTATAAGAACAAAGACAAGACAAGTACTAATGAAAAACAGAAAACAGGTTATGTCGCTGCTTTTTCAGCATCCACAGCAAATGATTCCAATTATTGGCATGTAGACTCAGGAGCATCCATGCACATGACCATGCACCGGGACTGGCTCGCAGATATTACTCCTTCACCTGTACCGAATATTCGAATTGCCAACAACAAGGTACTAAATGTTGAATGCTGTGGTAATGTATGCATCAAAGTGAATGCAGAGGATGGCGGCACCGATTTAATACAGGTCAGGAATGTGTTATACGCACCAGAATTGAAAACAAATTTGCTGTCTGTTAGTCAAATAATTAAAAGCGGATGCAAAGTAATATTTAATGAAAATGGCTGTCAAATTTACAATCCGAGTAACAAATTAGTTGCAAAGGCCAAATTAATTAATGAGACATATATGTTGAATACTTGTAAATATCAAGAAATGCAAGTCATGATGGCTAAAACTGATGATGATACTTATCTGTGGCACCAGCGGATGGGTCACTTAAATTTTACAAGTCTTAATAAAATACCTAACTGTACAGAAGGCGTAAAGCTGACACCGAGAACCGAAAATTCCACATGTGTAACCTGTCTTGAAGGCAAGCAAACAAGAAAACCTTTCCCTACTGAAGGCTCCCGAGCAACCAGCTTGCTAGAGCTCATCCACAGTGATGTTTGTGGACCGATGAAGCATGCTTCTATAGGAGGGTCAAAGTATTTTGTAACCTTCATTGACGATTTTTCTCGGCGAGTACATGTATATTTTATCAACAGTAAAACTGAAGTCTTTAATAAATTTGTGGAATTTAAGACAAGAGTAGAAAATGACTTAAATAAAAAAATAAAAATTCTCAGAAGCGATAATGGAACCGAATACAAAAATAATAATTTTGATACTTACTTGAAGATGCATGGAATACTGCACCAGACATCAAATCCCCATACTCCCGAGCAAAACGGTCTCAGTGAGAAAATGAATAGAACTTTAATTGAGCGCGCTAAATGCATGATTTTAAATGCTGAATTGCAGGTCACGTTCTGGGCGGAAGCAGTAGCTACAGCTGCTTACATTGTGAATAGATCGCCCACCTGCAGCTTATCCGATGCGACGCCTCATGAAGTATGGACTGGAATGAAGCCAAATCTAAGCCACATGAAGATTGTTGGATGTCCCGCTATGGGCATATACCTAAAGAAAACAGAACTAAACTGGATGCGAAGTCACGTAAGCTAATATTCGTTGGCTACAGCGACTGTACAAAAGGCTACCGATTTATAGATCTGGAAACAAAAAAAGCTATCACAAGTAGAGATGTTGTATTCCTAGAAGCTGCAATTAAGAGAAATAAAGTGGATGATATACCTGAAAAAGAAAAGGAAATTAGTAAAAATAACATTGAGATAGAGGAAAAGGAAAATGAAAATATGAAGGAAAGATGTAATGAAATAAAAGAAAAGAAAACTGTTACCTTACCTCTGTGTGATGAAACCGAAGAATCTGTGGAAATAAACAATGATAATGAAAGTCATGAAAACAGAGAAGCAGGAATAACTCAAGAATCTCCAAGTATTTTAATTTCAGATGACTCTGACCAATTTGAAGATGTAAATGATGAGACATACGTACCTGATGAGACAGTTGATTCTCCATCAGAATCTAATATAACTTTGAGACCGCGACAATGGAGAATGAGAAGGGATGATGATGAAGATGATCATCAAATTCCCTCATCACTCATATGCCAGAATGCTGAGTCAGCAATGAATTTTCTAAACAGTGATCCACAAAGTCTTCAAGAAGCTCTAAACGGAGAAAAAGCTGCCGAGTGGAAAAGAGCTATGGATGACGAATATCAGTCGTTAATAAAAAATAATACGTGGACACTTGTTAACTTACCAAAAGGAAAATCGGTAATTCCCAGCAGATGGGTTTTTAAAACCAAGATGGACAGCAGTGGCTCTGTCACGCGTTATAAGGCTAGGCTGGTAATTAAAGGCTATAAACAAGTCAAGGGCATCGATTATAATGAGGTGTATGCTCCTGTGGTTCGCTATACATCCTTAAGATATCTCATTGGCCTTGCTGCCAGATATGAACTTAAAATACACCAAATGGATGCAGTCACGGCATTCTTACAGGGCGAAATTGATGAAGAGATATACATGTCCTTACCACCTGGCTATGAAGATAACAATAATGTATGTAAACTGAATAAATCAATATACGGACTTAAACAAGCGAGCAGGCAATGGAACAAGAAGCTCAATACTGCTCTGCTGGAAATTGGAATGACTCGCTCAAACATAGATCCATGTGTTTATTACCGTATTTTAAATAAAAATGATATATTTTTTATAGCAGTATACGTGGACGACATACTTTGTTTTTTTAATAACGAGGAAACTGCAAAAATGATCAAAGAGAAATTAAAAGAAAAATTTGAGATGAAAGATCTAGGAGCAGCGAAACATTGTATCGGGTTTAGAATTTCCCAAGATGTCAATGAGATCTGTCTTGATCAGTCTTTATATATAAAACTCATACTAACACGATTTGGCATGGACAACTGCAAGGCAGTATGGACGCCTGCTGATGCTAATGTCAAACTCAAGAAAAGTGAAGATCAACAAGAAATTTTAAAAAACATTCCATATCAAGAAGTCGTTGGTTGCTTATTGTACTTGTCACAGGGCACCCGACCAGATATTACCTATATAGTAAATTCTCTGAGTAGATACAATAGCCAGCCCACTAATGATCATTGGGTAGCTTTGAAACGTGTCATGCGGTATTTAAAAGCAACCATATCTATGAAACTGGTGTACAAAAGGAATGTAGATGATAAAATTACAGGCTACTGTGATTCAGACTGGGCTAATGATGTTGAAGATAGAAGATCATGCACGGGTTACGCATTTTTATTTCAGGGTGCAGCCATAAGCTGGAATTCTAAGAAACAGCAAACCATAGCCCTTTCTACAACCGAGGCTGAATACATGGCTCTAGCGTCAGCCATACAGGAAGCTCTTTGGTTGAAACAGCTGGCAGACGAGTTTCAACCTGAACTTAAAGGTACACCTATAACCCTTTATTGCGATAATCAGAGTGCGATTAGTCTTTCAGGAAATGCTGTCTACCACGCGAGAAGTAAACACATAGACGTCCGCTTTCACTTCGTGCGGGAGAAGATTGCTGCCAAACTAATCATGGTGCAATATAGATGCACTGCAGAGATGGTCGCCGACATTTTGACGAAAGGACTCCATCGACCGAAGCATGAAAAATTCGCCTCATTAATGGGTTTAATTTTAAAGCGTCTGCGTCCAGGAGGGGATGTTGGGAATATGGACGCCTGGCAAAAAACTAATAGCAATGCTACGATTGCTCACGTCTGCTGTCTACGATCTGTAGGCACTCTCTCGCCTATATAATCTTGTGCACTGTCATTGTTTTCTAATTACTTTTATTTCTAATAAATAGTTCTATATGTTAAATTGCCTTCGCTCTCATTTCATCAGGGTCTATAATAAATAATGCAGGCAAGGTATAAGATTTTTTTTTTAAATTCAAACCCTTAGGGGGCGAAAAGGGTTGCCAAAATTTGTATGGGAGGTATATAAAGAATGTTGTCTGATTTTCTTGAAACTTAAAATAAATACTCTTCAACACAATCCGCTATTTGACACGTATCAAATTTGACACGATAAGTGAATATTTCCTATAGTATTTAACGTAAGAAACCGAAATATATTGGTTTTGCTAAGTAAGTATGTAGGATGGCTGCAAAATTTGCAAAGTAAAAATATTTTTTCCTCGTTTAATTCGTAACCGCGAAAACGCTATCCGCCATCTTGAAACAATCAAAAATCCAGAACTTCCCGGGGGTCTTTATTGACGTGTTTTTTCATTCTCGAACAATGCAATAATGATAATTGGTATATTTTGGATGTAAATTCGATGAAATCATGGTTGCGTTGTTGTTATTTCACTATGCTCAGAGATCAATTACAAAAAATTTAATGTCAAACTTTGTTTACAATTTTTTGGACTTCAAACCATAGACAAAAATGGCTGACCGCGTTTTTGGCTGTTTAGGAAAATTTAGTTTTAAAATATATTTTTATGTTGCTTTTAGGTCCTCAAAAAATATACTAAAACATTTTTTGGTCCAATGGAAGAGTTATTTACCGATTAAGACTTACTTGAAAAGAGAGTCAAATGGCGGACGTGTTTCGCCGTTTTTCAAAATTTAACCCTTAGGGGAGTAAACGGGGTTACAAAAAAAGTCCACGCGGACGGAGTCGCGAGCAAAAGCTAGTATTATTATGTATGTCAGGAAAAATATTAGCAACTGTAGGTAGCCAACACAATGTATATACTAGAAGTAAACATACACTTTTGAAATGAAATGAAATGAAAAGGTTTTATTCAAAGTAGCACAGAAACTGCGGCTTAATGAACGTTACAATTCAAACTAGGTGTCATTTCAAAATCTAGATCATTTAGGAGAAAAAATGGACAAAAAAACTCCTAACTTAGTCTTTTCAAAAGTCCTTAATTAACATAGTTTTGATCCCATGATTTAGGCTGGCAAAGGTTGATACATCCTTCATTGGATGCATTGTGCTCGTTTCTATAATAAAATCCCTGAAGATTAAGTTAAAATTAAGTTTGACTAAAACGCGTTTCAAAAAGTGTGTAAAGTAATGCCAAAAGGGCTAAAGGATAACATAAAGATACTACGAGTATAACATAAAGATGACAATGATTTCTGATCTAGATTTTGAAATGGACACCTAGTTTGAATTGTAACGTTCATTAAGACGCAGCTTCTGCGCTACTTTGAATAAAACCTTTTCATTTCATTTCATTTCTGGAATTAAAGAATGTAAAATGCACGAGTTTTGTAGAAATTATGTGAGCTCTGTTAATTAAGGACTTTGAAGAGACTACGTTTGGAGTTATTTTGTCCATTCTTTCTCCAAAATGATCTAGATTTTGAAATGGACAGATGGACACCCAGTTTGACTTGTAACGTTCATTAAGCCGCAGTGTCAGCGCTACTTTGAATAAAACCTTTTCATTTCATTTAATTGAATTTAATTTCCGAGGCAGTCGACCTAGTTCAAGTTCGTTTATTGCTTCATGTGGTACAGAATAGGTCTTAACATATGGGTATAATAGTGCGCAACATGAGCCCTGTAAGGGCACTGCAATTTTATACATAAGTAGCTTACGTATAGGAAAAATAAGTACTTAATTATTTTTATGCACTAAAACAGAATAAGAGTGTCATGTATTTTTAATACAATTAGTTTAGACACTGTTACTTATACCTATTTAATACTAAAAGGCTAACTTAAAACTATATAACGCCAATAGAATCATTAACATTACTCACACCAGCTTCATCTACTACTTAAGTAATTATTATGTATTATTAATACCTATGGCTTTCTTCCATAAATTCTTTTATTGTATAATAGCACTTTTTAACAAGATATTCTTTTAGTTTATTTACAAATATATTATATACCATCTCTTCTAAAATATACTTCGGTAATTTATTGTATATCTTAGTTGCCATCGCATGTGGACCTGAACTATGCAGTTTTAACGTTGAGGTAGGTATGGCTAATTTGTGTTGGTTTCTTAAATTCAAAGGCTTAGAGTATTGATTTTTTGCGAGAGAGAACAGCTGGTGGTTTTTTTTAACAAACTTACATATTTCTAATATACACAAGGAGGCAAGTGTAGGTTACTGTTATGAAGAGTGATATATAACAGACCGTCCAGATTTTTTTTTTGTTTTTAAGTAACACAGGTTACACTTGACCCTTGTCACGCCTGATGGTAAGCGACGATGGGGTCTGTTACGTGCTTAAATGTTAAATTAAATGTCTCCGGAAAGACAGACGACGGCAGCTTGTTCCACAACTTTGCCTTTCTTATTATAAAAGAAAGCGCAACGTTTAACTTCGGTTCGCTCTGACAAAGGAGCGCGAGCTTTGGAATACCATCACAACTTTAGCACTTGGGGAAGACGGTGTTAAGTGCAAACAAGTCTTGAACCGGGGGGTGGGCAGCATCGCCCCCCGCAGTACAATTCCACTGAACTGCGATCCCCAACCCGCATGTCCAGCGTGGGGATTATGGGCATTACCCCCTATGATAGCACAACGGCGGTGCTATCATATGGTGCTCTTTAGGGGAGGACTATGTCCAGCAGTGGACTAGTATAGCCTGACGATGACAACGAGGTCTTGAACTGGCAATGCTGTATCTTACCTTCCCCATACTGCCGGGCTGCAGCTGTCGCTCCTCCAGGTGCCGTTCAAAGTCCAGGCAGACGGGGCGCAGGTAGGGCTTGTACTGGAAGGCGCGCTCCATCACCAGCAGCGCCAGGTCCTCGGCAAAGTTGCGGTCCACCCCGCGGAACAGCCGCGGGATCAATACCTCAGAGACCTGGCGAAAGACGTTTTTAGTTACAATCTTCTAAAGGCGCCCACCGCCTAGAGGTGGAAATTAACGCAAACTGAAGCGCTCGTGGCATAGTGCTAGTTGCTTAACCCGAGTGTGACACGGAATCAATCACTCGGGTTAAGCAACAACAGGCGCGATCAGGTACCTACTGGATGGGTGACCATCCCGTGACTACCGCTAGTGGCATTTTTTCCGAGCGCTTCCGTGGTTCGTTCCGTTTCGAGGCACGTTAAGCCGCCGTTGCCGGCTGTCATGTAATAACATTGGTAAGCCTTGTCAGAGGCCTTATGGGCGTTAAGTTCTGACATGAAGTCCCGCCACTGTCTTACACCCGGACTTGGCCCCCGTGGTGGACTATAGCCTAACCTACCTACGATCCAAGAAGAGACCCGTGCCTTAGCAGTGGGGACTTACAAACTTTGCTTTTATATTTTGTACAGGGACCAGTCATAAGTGTAGTTAATCACGTACATTGGAAGTCTGTGCGTCGGGATCATGGGCCTCGTCCCATGGCTTGTAGATCTTGCCGGCCGCGACCGCGAATTGCGAGGCGGGCATCAACTGGTCCACGGTGTTCCAAAAGCAGTGCGCCGCTGATATCAGAAACCATACGTTCACAAAAATAATCTCTACTTCATCTCGAATAGAACACTGAACTTTTCCAGATTCAACGGTGATTGAAGCGCTCGTGGCCTAGTCGAACCGAGTGATTAGAATCAATCACACGTATAAGCAACAACAGGCGCGGTCAGGTGCAGTATGGGTGACCGTGCCGTGACTACCGCTAGGCACGTTAAGCCACCGGTGCAGACTGTCATGTAATGACAGTCGTTAAAATAATAAAAAATAATAACCTATTATAATTATTAAATGAGATTAATGTAATTAATGGAAATAGACTGCCTGCTTAGATTGCCCTATTGTAATTGTAAATGAATACCTAACGGCTAATCATGTCCTGACGCCCACGATACAGGCTATGCCTAGTGTGCGGTCACCATTACTCTTGTTGTTTACACAAAATTTTACTTTTTAATATCTAAATACCACTGTTATCTGGCATTGTGTATTATTCCTTATATAAATAAACATCATTTGAATTATTTCAACTAAGCCATGTCGGCTTCAAAACTTCTGGCAGTAAGGCCCGCCACTCTTAAAATCCTCCATCAACCCGGACTTGGCCCGTGTGGTGGAGTATGGCCTAGCCTGCCTGCGATGCGGGAAGAGACCCGTGCCCCAGCAGTGGGGACATACAAGGATTGATATCGAATGGTGGTGATGGCTAACACTGAATTACCAGATATGACGAGCTTCCTGCTGACGATGCTGCCGCCGCAGATTTCAATTCAATTTATTTCAACGTAAAGTATTTACATTCTATTTCTCCTTCTTCTTCAGGCTGTATTAGTCCACTGCTGGACATAGCCCTCCCCTAATGAGAGCCTGTTGACGTACAACAGGCATCTCAGCGACGAGGCTACACGGGGGGGAGCCCGAAGAATCCCTGCCTGTGCCAGCTGACGACGCTAGGGGCGTCGAGCCATCTCTCGTAAACAACTTCATGCAGGCGGTACGGGATGCGGTTGCGCAAGCAACGCCGTCTGCAAACAAGAGCGCTCCCCAAGTAGCGCCACGCTATTTATGCGAGCTACACCCTTTCGCTGGAGATCCGAGCGAGTGGATTGCCTTTCGAGCAACTTATGAAGATACTGAAAAGTATTTTAGCGACATAGAAAATGTCGCACGGTTACGGAAAGCCGTAACAGGAAAAGCACGGGAAGCGGTACGCTTCACGCTTTTCAGCAGCGTGAACCCTCAGCTAGTAATGCGCACTCTAGCTCAGCTGTTCGGTCAACCGAAGAGGTTGATAAAAAACGAAGTCAGGATTATAGAGAAGATGCCATCATTGGCAGAAGACGGGAGGAACCTGACTGAGTTCACTGGTATCGTCACGAACACCGTGAACACCATCGAACAAATGCACTACCGGACTTACCTAGACTCTGAAGAGATTGCGGAGAGGATTGTCGATAAACTGACGCACCTTTACAGAGTCAACTGGTTCAAACATCGAGCCAGACACAAGGACAAGCCTATCATGATCGCGATGAGAGATTTCTTGAACGCCTCTGTCGAAGAATGCGACGCTTACGAGCCTGAAGGGGTACGAAGAAAGGAACCCCAGCGAACTCGCGGGCCTTACTTGAAGCCAGTACATGCTACACATGCGCAAGACATCGAGGACGAAGACGATAGCTTCATATCGGATTATGAGGAGGATGAAGAGACACTGAACGTGAACATTGTCGCCGCCGAGGACTTGAAATGTCTACACTGCGGAGACAAGCACGCACTGAGGAAGTGTCACAAGTTCCTGCAACTCGAGACACGACAAAGATGGGACATAGTGAAGAAGGCAAACGCTTGTTTTAGATGCCTAAGCAACAGACACCGGTATGCCAACTGCGAAGCACAGGTGTGCGGTAAGGGTGGTTGTAAAGGACGACATCACGAGCTACTACACTATGAAAGGAAACCCATAGAGACAACAACACCTGTATGCATACTCAGCAATTGAAAGACGTATCTGAAGATCGCACCAATTGAAATAAGAGGACCTAACTGCTCGAGAAGAGTTTTCGCGCTACTCGACGAAGGATCGTCTGTGACTCTGGTCACATCAAGATTAGCAAGAGAACTCGAAGAGACTGGTCCACGAGAGAGACTGAGTATAAGAGGCATCGCAGACACGAAATTGAACCACCTGTCGGAGAAGCTAAACCTGCGCATCCGCGGACTTCACCGACAAGACTACCATGAGATGGAAGCTTTTACCATACCCGAAATGAACATCTGCACCCAGTCTGTAGAAATGACAGACCTAGAGAGCTGCATTCATCTGGAAGGCATCAAAGACCAACTGACCTACGAGAACGCGCGACCTGAAGTGCTGATCGGCCAGGACAACTGGAGTCTAATAGTCTCAAGAGACTTACGATGCGGAACGCCAGACGAACCCGTAGCATCATTGACTACTTTGGGATGGGTATTACACGGAATAAAGTCGTTAGCGCCATCAGCGACAAGGAAACTGTATCACATCAAGCACGCTGCACCACAGCAGGACAATGCGCTTGACAACATGGTGAGAGAACACTTCGCCATCGAATCGTTAGGAGTAGCACCTAAGCTACCAGAAAAGGACCCAGAGCGAATAGCGTTAAGAACACTCGACGCAACTACTCGAAGATTACCGCAAGGAGCCTTCGAAACCGGCCTCATCTGGAAGTCTGACTGCCAGACGATGCCCAAGAATCGAACCTGCGCTCTCCAACGCTTACACGGCATGGAGAAGAAAATGAAGCGATGTGAACAGTTTAAGGAAAAGTACACGGAGCAAATAAACAATTTGCTGAACAACGGCTATGCAGAAGAAGCCAACGCTACACCAACGTCTCCAAGGACGTGGTATCTTCCGCACTTCGCCGTAGTACACCCCCAGAAGGGAAAAATGCGACTTGTCTTTGACGCCGCTGCCAAGACGAACGGCAAAAGCCTCAACGACGCGCTGTTCCCTGGACCAGACTTACTACAGTCACTATTTGGAGTTCTGCTACGCTTCAGAGAGGGAACGATAGCCGTAGTCGCCGACATAAAGGAAATGTTTTTACGCGTCAAGATACGCGAAGAGGACAGAGACAGCCTCCGATTCCTGTGGCGAAACCACCCACAAGAAGAACCCAAAGAGTACAGGATGACATCTCTCATCTTCGGAGCAGCCTCATCACCTTGCATGGCTATCTACGTGAAGAATCGAAATGCCCGAGAACAAAAAGACGCAGATCCTCGTGCAGTACAAGCTGTAGAGAAGAACCATTACATGGACGATTACCTGCAAAGCTTCCATAACGCCAAGGAAGCTAAATTGATCGCGAAAGAGGTTGACAGAATCCATCAAGCAGCCTCATTTCAACTGCGCGGTTGGGCGAGTAATCAACCCGGCATATTGAGCGACTTCCCAGAAGAGTTGAGAAGCACAGAAGACGTCGTATTAGGTGGTTCAAAAGACCAAGTCGAGAAAACCCTTGGCCTCAAGTGGAACCTACAGAAGGATTGCTTCAACTTTGCTCTCAATCTCCTAAATACACCAACTGAAGTCCTTACCGGAGACCGACTTCCGACGAAGCGTGAGGTAACCAGCGCCGTCATGTCCGTATTTGACCCGCTCGGACTAGCCTCACCAATACTAATACAAGGAAAATTAATGATCCAGCACATCTGGAGATCGGGCATTGAATGGGACGACCCATTAGAACCCAGAGAGTACGTGAGATGGAAGAATTGGCTTGACGAATTGCAAAAACTGCAAGAACTCGACATCCCGCGTTGCATTTCACCGCACGGGAAACAAGGAGAAATCCACGTGTTTTGCGACTCGTCAGAGCAGATCTACGCCACGGCAGTCCACTGGAGGACAGAAGACCCTCACGGAAGCGCGAACGTCCATCTTATCGCCGCCAAAGCCCGCGTGGCACCGCTAAAACCGGTGTCAATACCGAGGTTAGAGCTACAAGCAGCATTATTAGGATGCCGCCTCGCTGCCTCGATCACGAACTCACTCCAACTAGAAGTGACTAATACAACCTATTGGACAGACTCAAGAACAGTCCTAGCCTGGATAAAGTCCGAACCTAAGACATTCAAGCCGTACGTAGCGCATCGCTTGGCTGAGATCGAAGAAAGATCGAAGAGCAAGCAATGGAGATGGGTGCCTACGAAGGAGAATGTAGCGGACGACGCTACCCGTCATGCACCAACCAAATTCGCCGCTGATCACCGTTGGTTCACAGGCCCATCTTTTCTACGGGAAAGCCCGGAACATTGGCCAAGAGACGAAAGACAGTCAACACCTCTCGAACCCACGGGCGAAGAAAGGCATACGGTAGCCATCATCACAAGGCCGCCCAAAAGGGAAGTAGAAATACCCGACGCAACGAGATTTTCCAGCTGGACAAGACTCGTCAGAGCAACCGCCAGGTTTCTGCAAAGCGTCGACGTATTTAAGTCAAAATTAAAGGGTAAAACGGTTGCCAAAACGGAAACGGATCCTGCATGGAACCCACGGCAGAAGCAATCGAAACCCAAACCACCGGATATGACCTATGTCGCACCTAAGGAATTGAAGCTGATACCTCTAGAGAATGTTTACATTCGAAGAGCTGAACTGATGATTATCAAAAGAATTCAAGGTGATAAATTCCAAGACGACATAAAACAACTCAAGAATGACAAGCCACTAGACAAGAGCTCAGCATTGCGACGGCTGACCGTCAGAGTGTCACCAGACGATGGTGTTTTACGATTAACAACTCGCGTCAATGCCGCTCAGTATCTAGCCGCTGACTACAAGAACCCGATAATACTACATGGAAGACACCCTGTAGTTAGACTTCTCATAAAAGACGTCCACGAGAAATTCCATCACGGCAACCATCACACCGTGATGAATGAAATACGACAAAAGTATTACATAATATGTACGTAATACAGAGAATATTGTGAAGAGGTTCGAAATTTCACTGATGCTGTGAGTCGCCCATTGGCTCAATTGGTAGAGCGCTGGTACGGATAGCCAGAGGTTGCGGGTTCGAATCCCGGCATGGGTGAAATTTTTAGCCTCTAAATAGGTTTTTAAAGTATTACATAATTTCTCTTCGGTCAACTCTTCGCTCTCTCGCCCACGCTTGCACCACTTGCAAGATAATGAAGAAAACGCCGTCAACGGCACCAAGAGGCGACTTACCATCAGAGAGACTCCAGAGGAAGCAACCGCCGTTCACTCACACCACCGTAGACTACTTCGGCCCGATGAACGTGACCGTTGGAAGACGTCATGAAAAGCGGTGGGGAGCACTGTTTACGTGCCTGACCACGCGAGCAGTTCATATTGAACTGGCCGCCTCGCTCAAACCGGACTCCATGATTCTTGCACTCCGAAGAATGGCCGCCAGAAGAGGGACCCCGAAAACCCTATATAGCGACAACGGGTCAAACTTCGTTAAAGCCAACAAAGACATGATCGAAGCAAATTGAGTGGAAATTTATTCCGCCAGGCGCCCCACACATGGGAGGAGCTTGGGAGCGAATGGTACGCTCTGTGAAAACCGCCCTGACAGCGACCCTGAAAGAACACAACCCGAGGGAGGAAATTCTTCACACACTGTTAGGTAAACTCACGACCGCTGATTGGTGAGGTTCGCACAGATCCAGACGAACCAGAAGAACTTACCCCTAACCATTTTCTTATTGGAAGATCGTGTGGGACGAACCCACTAGGGAACCACAACGACGCCGTGCTATCCTGCCCAGCGACATGGAAGAGCTGTGAAAGACTAGCAGACCATTTTTAGACTATATGGACGAAGGAGTATCTGCCTACTCTCGTCCCGAAACCCGATCTTGACAAGAGCAAATCGTACACGAATCCTCAGATAGGAGATGTGGTGCTCATCATGGACTCGTCAACGCCTAGAGGCACATGGCCCAGAGGCAAAATCATCGAAACACACCCCGGACCAGATGGTAACGTGCGAATCGTGACCGTTAGGACTCGTACCGGAGACTTCCGCCGCCCGATGTCAAGAGTCATTACTTTGGTCCCTGCGTCCTATTGTAGCGCCGTCAACACCTAGTTAGAGTGCATAGTGTTTCACCACTCTGCACTGGGGGGGAGACTGTTGACGAACGACCTTGCGCTACCTAGCAAGTTGTCACATAATTTGACCCAGTCAGATTCATGGTTGGACAATAGGTGTGCGTAAGACAGGAGCAAAAGGGGGCGTGGCCCGCTCCAAGGCCAACGAGTTTCGCTGATTTATTGTAAATAGATTTGTTGATTAATTTGATTGATTTTATAATGTTTGACTGATAGAAATAAGTTGTTATGAAAGATATAAGTTGATTTTATTGAAATTACTTCATTATTGTACTCACAAGTATCAAATTGATAGGCAGAATCACTTTGAGAGTTGTTTTATGTTAAAAGGGGAAAAAACCCGTTTGAAGCCTAGGAAAGCGGCTTATTTATGTTTATTTGTACTCAGGACACCGTCCTGCATCTAATTGTAACACGAAACTTGTCTCGTTGTTCTCATTTAGCGTAAATTTCATGTCTTGTTGTTTGAATATCGAAATCCGTGTAAAACACGCTGTAGACCTGCGATTTGACCTGTAAAACCCAGAACATTAGTAAACTAAGCATAAGTACATCAATAGTAGCAAGTTAAGTTAAGAAAACCTTACGAAAATAAGCAAAACAATGTTGACACAATTTTTATGTAATTCCACTTTGGTACCTGTTTTTTGTATGTAATAAGACATTATTGGAATCGAACCCGAACCTATGTCAAAAGTTTGACTACATAGTCCTTAAGATATAGAGACATTGCCGAATAAAATATCTACTTGCGTTGTCTAGTTATTCCATATCCCACACTTAGTTACGAGGAAATTAGCTAATATATTTAGTTATTCTTGTGTTTTCCTAATTTATATGTACACGTATCAAAACCATTGTTATCTTATAAGAATCTAGTAAGCGATCTCTGTAAAATACCGTTTGAATCATGTCGATAGGTCTATAAATGTAAAAGTTATGTCTGAAAATGTAACGCTCTAATGAGGAAAATAAACAAGCGCGAGATAACGTTTTGGAAGGAAATTGCACCGGCTCTCTGAGCCGTAAAGCCCAAGTCAAGGGCCCTCAGCCCGCTAAAACTTCCGGTACCGCATCGGAACTACTACGAGAGCAGCAAAAAGAAGAACTAATCTGAAGAAAACTACCAGAGAGCTGCAACTTCCTTCCAACATCCGCTAGCAAGATCACCGCTAGTTTCTCTTCGCACCCCGCTCCCGAACCCCCCAGCGACGTCGGCCCTGCTGGCACTGCCGCGCCCACAGCCTGCAAGACCGCCCTGCGTCATCGCCGGTCGACCACGCTGTCGTCGCATCGCCGTGTCGCCGCTGTAACGTCGTCGTGTCGCCGCCGCATCGTCGTCGTATCGTCGCCGTGCCGTCGCCGTATCGTCACCGTACGTCGCCGTATCGTCGCCGTGTCGTCGCCGCCACTATCGTCGTGCTGTCGTCGTGTCGTCATCGTGTCTACTACGCAAGGGCTTGAACTCAGGCACACACCTACCTTGCACGTCCAACTTCAGAAATAGGGGAGCTGTTGACCCTGTGACGGTGCAAACCTCTTTACACCATTTTTATTTCTTTTTCCATCTATCATTTTCAAATATTTAAATTATGTATGTCACTCATTCTTCGATTTCCCTCATTTTTCACCACTACTACTTTACCCTTTGACCAGATCTGACTTTTTACCTGCTTCTCCGTTTTTATCCAGTTTTCTGTTTTAAAGTTACTATAAATCTACAAATAAAATCACACCTGAAGTCGTTCCAGAGTTTATTTATTAATTATAAAAGTTATAAAACGTTCCAACCCTATACCCCAACAGAGCCATAGTGCCCTGTCTTCAGCTTGCCGCATCCAGCATCTGCCTGCAGTATTTCGCAGATCGTCATCCCACCTAGGATGAAGATCTGCGAAATACATTCTATTTGCTGAATGCCAATGGACATGTGGCGAGCACATGTCAACTCTGTGCGCGCACTACAAACTCCAACATTCCTGCATCGCGCAATCAAAGTGTTTCAATGACATACCATAAATACAATGTCCAAAAACAATAGTTGGACCGGCCGTCCCCAGGCATACGATCTGCCTGGCGGGAAATTTCCCTTTATAGTGGAAGAGCACGATCACCCGCTCTTCCCTATAGACAATACAAAATGTGAGACGCTGCCCCCTGCAGTACAATTCCACCGAACTGCGATCCCCAACCCGCATGCCCAGCGTGGGGATTATGGGCATTACCCCCTACACAACGTGGCGCTCTTTAAGGGAGGGCTATGTCCAGCAGTGGACTAGTGTAGCCTGACGACGACGAGACTCAAACTTTGAACTCACCAGATATGACTAGCTGTCTGCTGACGATAGTGCCGCCGCAGATCTGCCTGTACGGGCGCGAGGTCTTCTGGTACACGCCGACGTGCCACGGCAGCTCCCCGTGCCGCGCTCGAGTGCCCCCCACCACCAGGTGGTCGGCCAGGGGGGTCACTCGCCCGCAGTGTGCTCGCAAGGAAGTTTATCATGGTCAAAAACTCCTCTTATTTTTTTAAAGTAGCGCAGAAACTGGTTTAAAAGTAGCGCAGAACTGCGGCTTAATGAACGTTACTGTTCAAACTAGGTGTTCATTTCGAAATCTAGATCATTTTGGAGAAACACGGACAAAACTCCAAAGTTGTAGACTTTTAGTCCGGATCTACTTACGGGTGTTGTTAAATCGAAGAGTCCGACCAGGTTTCGCTCCGATTCGCAGAGCTTAATCATGGTGAGCAGAGACGGAGCTCGCGTCGTCGGTTGCTCGTCTCACACTACGGGCAAGCATCCGGACTAAAAGTCTACAATGTGTTGTGCTTACGAAAGTTTTAGTTCAAAAACTCCAAAGTTATTGTTTTCAAAGTCCTTAACAGAGTGTACATAATTATTGTAAAACATAGAACTCATGCATTGTACTGGTTTTAATTTCAGACATCATTGTTATCCAAATAATCCTTTAAATGTCATAGTAGCCCTTTTCGCACAAAGTTTACTTTACACATGCTCCTCAAATAAAAATCATTTTGGAGTTTTTTTGCCCATTTTTCTCCAAAATGATTTAGATTTTGAAAAGGATACCTAGTTTGACTTGTAACGTTCATTAAGCCGCAGTTTCTGTGCTACTTTGAATGAAACCTTTTCATTTTATTTCTTCAAGGTGCTAACTAACGCCACTAATGGAAAAATCATAACTTGTTTACGTTTTTATCCAAAAGTAAAAATGAGAAATCTTAACAATTATACTGTATTTTTTATATAATTTCTGTTACTGTAATTTCTGTGTAAAATAAAGAATATTCTATATATCTAACAATTGTGACAACTATTTTTAAGAACCTAATTAGTTGTTCAATAGAGACTTATAAGTCCGGTAATGGTCGTTTCATTCACACTATCAGGTAGTCTAGTAACCAATTGCATTGCAATGGTACCTATAACCCGTCTCGCGTGATTCTATCATCCTCACGAGAGCTCCTATTTAATTTTCCCGGGTTACAGCCCTGGAATGACGTTGTACTGCTTTGTAGACTACCAAATTATTTAAAAAACTATGCAAGTAGACTCTAGGTCCAGGAAGCTTGGAAAACAGTGGGCGTAAAATGGCTGATGAATATAAATACCTTATTATGATCAGCGCTCGTGGCGTAGTAAAACCGAGTGATTGCCATCAGTTACTTGAGTTAAGCAACAACTGGCGTGATCAGGTGCAGGATGGGTGACTGTCCCGTAACTACCGCTAGTGGCATTTTTCCAAGCGCTTCCGTGCTTCGCAAGGTACGTTAAGCCGTTGGTGCTGGCTGTCATGTAATGGCAGTCGTTAAGCCATGTCAAAGGCCTCATGGGCAGCTTGATAAGTTCTGACAGTAAAGCTCGCCACTGTCTTAGAATCCTCCATCAACCCGGACTTGGCCCCCGTGGTGGAGTATGGCCTAACCTTCCTGCGATGCAGGAAGAGACCCGCGCCCCACCAGTGGGGACATACAAAGGGTTGCTATCCTGTTATGATCATGAAGCCTCTGCCCAGTGCTGGGGTATTTAGTACCTAGTACCGATTACTTACCATATTTCTGTAGCTTTTGATCGGTGGAGGTAGCTGCGAAACAGTTTTAAAATAATTCATTATCAATCAAAGAACTCCGCTTCGCCTTGAGACTCATAGCTAGTTTCTGAATTGAGAATTTGGCTATGTAAATAGTTATTTGTAGTGTTGTTTCTTCGAATTTCTCAAAAATGAGCGGGACAGAACGTTACTTAATTATTTGCTTAGGAAAATTCTCAATTCAGAAACAGGTGTGGCGAGCACATGTCAACTCTGCGCGCGCACTACAAACTCCAACATTCGTGCATCGCGCAATCAAAGTGTTTCAATGACATACCATACATATAACGTCCGACTAACAATAGTTGGACCGGCCGTCCCCATGCATACGATCTGCCTGGCGGGAAATTTCCCTTCATAGTGGAAGAGTACGATCACCCGCTCTTCCCTATACAGGCCCTCAGTGCCAGTTTCTGAATAGAGAATTTCGCTAAGTAAGTGCTGTCTCTTCAAATTTCTCAGAAAAGGCGTGACGGAATGTTACTTAAGTATGCTATATACTTTGTGAAAATTTCAATTGATAAACCGGCAATCAGTGCCAGTTTCTGAATGGAGAATTTTTCTAAGTAAATAGTTAACTGTAATGCTGTCTCTTCGAATTTCTTAGAACAGAGTAGGACAGAACGTTACTTAAGTAACGTTCAAGTAAGGTTAAGTAAAAGGCCCTCAGTGCCAGCTTCTGAATTGAGAATTTTTCTAAGAAATTTCTTAGAAAATAGCAGGACAGAACGTTACTTAAGTAACGTTCAATTAAAGTTAAGTAACAGGCCCTCAGTGCCAGCTTCTGAATTGAGAATTTTTCTAAGTAAATAGTTAACTGCAATGCTGTCTCTTCGAATTTCTTAGAAAAGAGCAGGACAGAACGTTACTTAAGTAACGTTCAAGTAAGGTTAAGTAACAGGCCCCCAGTGCCAGCTTCTGAATTGAGAATTTTTCTAAGTAAATAGTTAATTGTAATGCTACCTCTTCGAATTTCTTAGATAAGAGTCTGACGGAATGTTACTAAGTATATACTTGGTGAAATTCTCAATTGACAAACCGTCCCTCAAAGGCAGTTTTTTTTTCTTCTTCTTGTTCTTCTATGAGTAGACTCATAGCTAGTTTCTAAATTGAGAATCTCGCTATGTAAATAGTTAGGTATTTGTAGTGCTGTCTCTTCCAATTTCTCAGAAATGAGCGGTACAAGACGTTACTTAAGTATTTACTTAGTGAAAGTCTCTTTTCAGAAACTGGCCCTATAGAAACAAAGTATTTACTTAATGAACGTCAAAGCTGTTAATTTAACTATAAGTACTAAGACTAAGTTAAAATTTTAGAAGAAATAGGCCCACAGCCGCTTAAGCGTACTCACCGAACATCGCCAAAAAAACAAAGTTGCAAAGGCACAGAACATTATTAAACATATTGTGGATTCACAACCACATGCGGTTTCTTTATGAAGAAACTTTTGTACGTCTCATTAAATTGTATAAAATAGTTTTTGCGTCGTGATTTCACTTGTAAAATGATTTTATGCCACACCTGGCAATAAAGTGGCTTTTTCCGCACGCTGCGCGTACGGAAAAAGCCGCTTTCTAGCCAAGTGTAGACATAAAAAGATGTACACAACACGGGAGGTAATAAAGAAAGCTCTCGATCGCATATTTACGTCCCTCGCTTGCAGCTCGGGCCGCAAACTTCTGCGATCTCGGCCTTTCTTTGTATTACCACCCTAGTTGTGTAATGTACTATTACTTGATTATACCTAGTTTATAGGCCAATTTTTGGGTTGAGAATTTCACTAAGTAAATACTGAAGTAACGTTCTACTTGAGAGTATATACAGTGACGGAAGAAGGAATACACAATATCTCCAGCACTAAATTAGTATAATAAAGAATATTTAAAATAATAACGTACTTTATTACATGTACAATAATGTCTTAAGGGCTGATATTTCAATAGTCAGATAGATTCATACATAAGCTGTCAAACTGCAATTTTTATTCCTCAGATAAAAGTTATCTGACTATTGAAAAATCAGCCCTGAAAAGCTCAAGTCTAGGTCTGTTTTTTGCTAGGCAACCTTTTTTTTACACTATTGTTTTTATTTTTAATGCACTAACCCGTGCTAAGGAACAAATTTAGCAAAGTAGGTAGTCGGGGCTGTAAGTAATGCAATTTGCTTAAGTCAGATGTCGCTGCTTGTACGTAATACAGAGAATATTGTAAAGAGGTTCGAAATTTCACTGATGCCGTGAGTCGCCCATTGGCTCAATTGGTAGAGCGCTGGTACGGATAGCCAGAGGTTGCGGGTTCGAATCCCGGCATGGGTGAAATTTTTAGCCTCTAAAAATTGGTTTTTAAACCTTTTTTTTCTTAACAGTTCTGTCACGGTCTTTGCTGAGAAATTCCAAAAGACAGAACTTTTTATTTATTTACTTGTATCACCACTGAACATGTATCATAACGAGAAAAGTCAATCAATGCTATTGTTACATATTGGTAATGAACAAGAAATGATTTAATAATTGTGTAAATATTTTGAGTTATCGATAAAAAAAATGTAATGACATTTTATAAAATAAGTATAAAAGAATTATTACGAAGCATGTGTGATATTAAAATAGTGTTTATATAATAATGTTTGATAATAGTACAATATAATTAGAATTAAAATGTCATAGGCCTAGCTTATAAAGGCCTTCTATAATTTATAATATTGCGTGCCCTACAGGGTCCACAAAGATCCTTATTTTAAGTTATGTCATCTGTATCCTCTTCAGGCTATGTTAGTCCACTGCTGGACATAGCCCTCCCCTAATGAGCGCCATAGCGCAAGGTTGTGCCATCATTGGGGGGTAATGCCCATAATCCCCATGCTGGGCATGCGAATTGGGGATCGCAGTTTGGTGGAATTGTACTGCAGGGGGCGCTGCTGCCCAACCCCCGGTTTGTTTCCCTTAGTCGCCTTTTACGACACCCACGGGAAGAATTGGGTTGGTGCTATTCTCTAGGCCGACACCACACCTGTATATTCTTGTGGAATGCAATAAATTATTGAGTATATAACATTAAAATAAACTTGGACAAAAGACAACACTCACTATCACACATATGTACATTACAAAATACCTACGTTCTTAGCTTAAAATCTGAACACTACAGTTAAGTATTGACTTAGCGGAATACTCAATCCAGATGCTGGCCTTATAACATTCACTATTAATTTAATACTTGACTTTAGCGAGCTCAGCTACCGCCGACCGCTACAAGGAAACTAGCTCCCAAGGCGAGAAATATGAACGAAACAGGTTTGCAGCATCATACCGGGTCTAGATTTGTAAAGAGTTTTTGGTACAGTCTATTTATTCTTACTTGTCCAATTTAGTAAACAAGATTCTTCCCTTAACCTTACCGACCTTAAAATTGAGATTAGATGCTTAAACAAGACAGTTGCTCGCAAATACATGAACTATCATGAACTATGTTTATAAAATTGGCAGCGTGTTATCTAAAAGAGTGTTCCAGGTTACTTCATTTATGGAAATATGGCAGTTTTGTCCTAAAAAGTCACAGTTTAAGGGTAGAATCTTGTTTACTAAATTGGACAAGTAAGAATAAATAGACTGTATATATGTATTTACGAGTGCACTAGCTGCGCCCCGCGGTGTTACCCGCGGTTTCCCCGTGGGAATAAGATGTTTTCCCGCTGCAAAACGTAGCCTATTTGCTAACCCAGGGTGTCAGCTAACTCTATGCCAGATTTGATTAAAATTGCTCCAGCCGTTTGGACGTGAAGAAGTATTTTATAAAAGCCGGCCAAGTGCGAGTCAGACTCGCGCACCGAGGGTTCCGTACAAACCTGTATTATAGACCTGAGTATTTGGTATGAATTTCAATTTAATACCTCTACGCGTTTATGAGGAAATGGGTAGTAAGTTTAAAATTATTAAAAAAAAATATATTATGTGATGTAACTAAAAATTTATGGTTTTCGTAATTTTTCCTTTATCTATGCTATAAGACGTTGCTTCGTACCAAATTTCAAGATTCTGAGTTCACGGGAAGCACCCTGTAGGTTTTGATTCCCTTGCAAGTGTCGAAAATTTGCGGCATAAGCGGCTGTATCTTTTGATTGCGTTGGCTTAGAAGTTCGATTTTTTTACAGCTTCAAGGGACAGTAGACCTGAGTAATTGATATAAATTTCAGCTTCATACCTCCACGCGTTCCTGAGAAAAAGGGTCTTGACAGACGGACGGACGGACAGACGGACAACAAAGTGATCCTATAAGGGTTCCGTTTTTTCCTTTTGAGGTACGGAACCCTAAAAACTATTTATAGGCAAAAAATTTCATCCATGCCGGGACTCGAGCCTTTTAGCCTTTTTTAGCCTCTAAATAGGTTTTTAAAATTGTCCTTAGCACGGGTTAGTGCATTATAAATATTATAATAGAATATAATCATCTAGCAGGGTACAGCGATATAATTCCGATGTAAAACCTAACTGCAAAGAAGGTACTCGGGGCTGCAAGTGATGCAAATTACTTCAGTCAGAGGTCGCTGCCTATACGTAATACAGAGAGTATTGTAAAGAGGTTCGAAATTTCACTGATGCCGTGAGTCGCCCGTTAGCTCAGAAGAGCGCTGGTACGGTTAGCCAGAGGACGTGGGTTCGAGTCCCGGCTTGGGTGGAATTTGTAGCCACTAAATAGGTTTTTAAAATTGTCCTTAGCACGGGTTAATGCATTATATAGAATATAATCGTGGTAATAAACGTACACGCTCGCACACTCATTAACTTTCGCTTTTATACTATTCGTTCACACTAATAGTATAAAGGCGAAAGTTTGTGTGTGATTAGCACTATTTGGACATTTGTGCAATAATGCCGCATTGCCGCCAATTGTGTGAACTTACATTTATATTAAATTTTTATTTATTCAACAGAAATCCACGATAGTAGGTACATACAATTTAAAGAATCAATAGGTACTTAATAATTTGTACATGCAACCATACATACATACATACATACATACATACGTACGTACGTACAAACATACATACATACATACATACATACATACATACATACATACATACATACATACATACATACATACATACATACGTACGTACGTACAAACATACATACATACATACATACATACATACATACATACATACATACATACATACATACATATACATACATAAATAACCTCACGCCTGTATCCCAGAGGGGTAGGCCGAGACCAGGGACTGCAACTTGCCACGATCCTGAAGATCACCTTCGCTTCATCAACGTTCATAAGTCGTTGCATGCACGCACGCCGGTTCCGGGTACTTTTTATCTTTCCCTTTGCTAATACATCCCCTATCTGGTCGATGTAAGTCCGTCTGGGACGTACCTTACCAGCCCTTCCACTCACATTCGCAATATATATTTGTTTCGTCAATCTTTCTTCCTTCATCCTCTCCACATGTCCAAACCAACGCAACATTCCTTTCTTAATTCTAGTCACTACATCCTCTTTCAGTCCACAACGTTCTCTAATCAAACTATTGCGTATCCTGCAACCAATGACGTTTTTATTATTATTATTATAAAAAGAATTTAAGAATTGCACAAACATATAGTATTGTTACAGTTTGTCCAAAAATTCAAGAAACCGGAAGTGGAACTGGAAGTGGAAATTAAGACCACTTACCTACTACCTTTGATTAAGCGCAATACAATCTTTTAATGAAATGACTGTAGTTTTTATTTGTATAATGCTTTTGAGTGCAATAAATTAACTACATAATAACACAGGCAAAAAGTCTGAGCAAAACCTTACTCTTTAATTTCTACACTTTTTGGACAATACAAATCATAGTGAATTTAGTTTAGAAAAATAGATGGTAGTGTAATTTTAAAACTCTTATTCTAAGGTACACAAAAGTTAAGCCACGTCAGTTATGGGCGGCTTGATAAGTTCTCACAGTAAGGCCCGCTGCTGTCTTACAAACCTCCTCCAACCCGGACTTGGCCCTCGTGGTGGAGTATGGCCTAACCTTCCTGCGATGCAGGAAGAGACCCGTGCCCCAGCAGTGGGGACATACAGGGTTGCAATCGCAAGGTACACAAATAACCATAGATTACAAGTAAGTGTCGGAGCCCAACAGTGGACGGGGCAATTGATTGAGGAGTAAACAATTAATCATCATCAGGCTATACTAGTCCACTGCTGGACATAACCAATGACTTGTGCTAAGCAGCAACAGGCGCGGTCAGGTGCAGGATGCGTGACCGTCCCGTGACTATCGCTAGCGGCATTTTTCGAGCGCTTCCGTGCTTCGCAGGGCACGCTAGGCCGTTGGTGCCGGCTGTCATGTAATGGCAGTCGTTAAGCCATGTCAGAGGCCTTAGGGCGGCTTAACTGTCTTACAATCCTCCACCAACGACTTGGCCCCTGTGGTGAAGTATGGCCTAGCCTACCTGCGATGCAGGAAAAGACTCGTGTCCCAGCAGTGTCGACATACAAGGGTTGATATCAAAGTATGCCTAAAGAGCATGAAATAAATAACCGTAAATCGGAGTGGCAGGGAATGGCCGGTAACAGGGGGGAGTGAAGAGCTAAAGGGGAGGCCTTTGCCTCTCTTCTCTGTCCACTCTGCCCCTAAAGACACTACATATGTGAAAAAACAGGCTTTAACTCTATACAAGTTAAGTAGAAAAATAAACATCGTAAGCGCTTCCACTTTACTGTGGTAAAACGTGTTTACAATTTTATTATTATTTGTATTGATCAGACAAATGAGACGAAGATAGCCAGAGGAAACATCAAACACAAATGATAACCATGAACGTTTTACCCACATCCTTGGTGATAACCTATAAACTGCAAATAACTTATAGGGAAGAGCAGACCAGGTGATGGTGCTCTTCCACTATACAGGGAAATTTCCCGCCAGGCAGATCGTATGCCTGGGGACGGCCGGTCGAACTGTTGTTAGTCGGATGTTATATTTATGGTATGTCATTGAAACACTGTGATTGCGCGATGCAGGAATGTTGGAGTTTGTAGTGCGCGCGCAGAGTTGACATGTGCTCGCCACATCACTCCCCTTCAAGACCGTAGCTACGCATAGCTAGGTCTGATAGGAACCGAAGTCTGTGCTCTAAAGCCTGCAAGTGCCAGGTGACGCTGAGTCAGTGAGTCGACTAGCGGTTGAGGGTGTTCGGCGGCTAACAGTCACTTCACCGGCGACAGTACCATGGAGCCTGCGCATGTGGTAGGAACGTGTGCTGTTGCTGTGTACGTGTGCTGTTGCTGTGTGGCTGCCGTGCCGAGGGGTTGGAGGAAGATCACCATCAGTCCCAGTAGTCAGTGCGTTGACTGTAGTGGAACTGATGAAGTGAGAGGGAAGATTTTTGGCCTTGCTTTGAGACTAATGTAGTGGGGTGCTGCGAGAGCGAAGGAAGGTTGACAATGTTCTGTCAGGGGTCACAACTATAGGGAAGAGCGGATGATCGTGCTCTTCCACTAAATAGGGAAATTTCCCGCCAGGCAGATCGTATGCCTGGGGACGGCCGGTCCAACTAATATTAGTCGGACGTTATATGTATGGTATGTCATTGAAACACTTTGATTGCGAGATGCAGGAATGTTGGAGTTTGTAGTGCGCGCGCAGAGTTGACATGTGCTCGCCACAAACTTAAGTAATGATAATAAAATGATTGAATCATTTAATCAAATGATTGAAGACTACTTAAACCAGTTCAATATTAGTCTCCAATACAGGCCTAACGGTACTACCGAGTCATTTTCTGGTTCCTAATGCCCCAATTAAAACTTGTTTTAAAACATTCACACATCAAAATCACTTGCCCTCGTAAAAAACTAGAATACCGATTGTAGTTTTGGACTTGAGAACTACATATACAGAATGTATCTGCAGCCTACGAGATTTACTGATTTACATGTCTACGCCATCATAGAGTTTACATCGGCAGGAGGTTTCATTGTACATATTGACATTCAAAAAACCTATTTAGAGGCTAAAAATTCCACCCATGCCGGGATTCAAACCCGCGATCTCTGGCTATCCGTGCCAGCGCTCTTCCAATTGAGCTAATGGGCGACTCAAAGCACGTTAAGCAGTCGGTGCTGCCTGCCGTCGATAGATAGCAGTCATTAAGCCAAGTCAGAGCCCTTAGGGCTGCTTGAAAATTTCTGATAGACCAGACTCTAGTCTTGCAAGCCTCCACCAATCCGGACTTGGCCCCCATGGTGGAGTATGACCTATACCTTCCTCAGGGAAGAGACCCGTGCCCCTCCGTGTGGACATAATGGGTTTTTTTATAAATACAGCTTGTTTCCACAGACTTTGTTTTCTGTTGTAAATAGTTTGATTGTCCCTTTCTCTCCATATTCCATTTGTACAGTTGCTTACAAATCTGGTGGTATTCGTACACACACGTTCTTACAGCTAATGTAACTTTTAATCTAATTCTTACAGCTCGTTTTAGTTTTTTTCCACTTTGTTGCTTTTTTCATGATTATTGATGCCCTTTTTTTGTTTTTGGTGCAGGGAGTGGTTTTTTTCCGTAATCTTAGGCTGACATTCAGAGACGAAAACTAAGCTAAGACCGGTCTTAGAAATATCAAAATCACGTACTTAGAAATATTTCGTATTCAGAATCGAATCTTATCAAGTTGAGTATGAAATGGTACTTAGCTAAGTGTAAGTAGCCAATATTGGTGACTTTATCTGAACTTAGAATTGTCGTCTGTCATTTGGTTCTCTTCACTTTGAGGTTACCTACCTTATTGTTTTGGTTGGAGTTTGTGATTAGCATTGTGTTTACTACACACTAAAAAATAATAGACAATATAGATGACTTTCTTGAGACAGTTCTTCTCTTAGCTCATGCTTAACTCCGGCTCCCGATCGAATGTGAATACGAAAATTTCGGCGCCTTACAAAGTATGACTTTAGTTTACTTTGCTAAGACTGCTCTAAGCGTGAACTTGGGATTCGTCTCTGAATGTCAGCCTTAGTGTTCGTATTTAATTACTACTTGTACTACAAGTGGACATAATGGGTTGAAGAGCATGATGAATTGAAATATTAATTTATTGCACAAAGATACATTAAACTGATGACTTATTTTAATGCGAATGTGAGGGGAAGGGCTGGTAAGGGACGTCCCAGACGGATTTACATCGACCAAATAGGATAGGGGATGTATTTGCAAAGGGAAAGATAAAAAGAACCCGGAACCGGCGTGCGTGCATGCAACGACTTATGATCGTTGATGAAGCGAAGGTGATCTGTCAGGATCGTGGCAAGTGGCAGTCTCTGGTCTCTGCCTGCCCCTCTGGGATACAGGCGTGAGGTTATGTATGTATGTTATTTTAACGCCCGGTGCAAAGCTTATGTGATTATAAAAAAAACTTTCCAGGGGTCCCCAAACTATTCAAGGCCTGTATCTTGGGGAACCAGTTAAAATGAAAAGAAAGTAACATCAGTAACATACTTAATATTAATTTATATGAACACAAATATTAAAAATGAAATCAGACAGCTTTGAAAATAAATTAAAAAACTTTATTGTAAAACGGTTACAAAACACGGTTACTGGGTACCAAACTAGGATTCCCTGTTTGGGAGCCAGTAACCATTTCTTTATTTGTATTTAGGATTAGGAACTAGTTTGCAGTTAGTTTTTAAGTCGGTGCTGAAAAACAGCGCCTTCTATAGTCATTGTTGTCTCTGGCGGCACATGCTGAGCACACACCTTTTTTAAAACTGTTTTTATACGGATTTCACTCGTTTTATTATTTTTTACAATTTTCCGACGTTTCGGCACTGTTACAGGTGCCGTGGTCTCGGATGACTGAGGTGACAGGCGTCTATTTAAAAGCATTAACTGTTAGTTTACTACCCTCGGCAAAAATTACAAAAGTTAATTATGAAGTTACGTTCCAAAATAGGTAAACCAATTATTTTACATGAAGTCAAAGTCTATTACTAATAATCAATATTGTTGACTTTATATAAAATAATTTATTTATTTTAGAACGTAACTTCATAATTAACTTTTGTAATTTTTAACTATTAATACTAATAATCAATATTGTTGACTTTATATAAAATAATTAATTTACCTATTTTGAAACGTAACTTCATAATTAACTTTTGCATTTTTGCCGAGGGTAGTAAACTAACAGTTAATGCTTTCAAAAAGACGCCTACCACCTCATCATCCGAGACCACGGCACCGGTAAAAGTGCCGAAACGTCAAAAATTGTAAAAATGTAATAAAACGAGTGAAATCCGTATAAAAACAGTTTTAAAAAAGGTGTGTGCTCAGCATGTGCCGCCAGAGACAAGACAATGACTATAGACGGCGCTGTTTTTCAGCACCGACTTCAAAATTAACAGCAAACTAGTCCCTAATCCTATATACAAATAAAGAAGTGTGTTAGTTGGGATATTTGAGTTGTCCAGTGTTTCAAACTACATACTGCATTTTCAGCAGTCATCTGTAGGATTTTATCTACGAGTCCAGATTCTTCCGAGCCGGCAGCGTGGCATTCCAATCGCCTTAATATGAGCTAGGCAGCTACACAGCGAGGGGGCGGACTTTGCCAAAAGCCACCAGCGCAGGCGTTGAGGGCGGAGGCCCCTCTAAGCTGGTACGGTGGGTCGCAGGAGTACCGCAGCTGGACTTCTCTGACGTCTCCGGGCTTGGCGCCCGGTATCACTTCGCCCCTCCACTCGGCCACCCACTTGCCGTTCCGCGGGTACTGCGGCAGCACGCACTGGTCCTCGGACGAGCTGAGAAAGAAAACATTTTTATATATTAACTAGCCTTTGCCCGTGACTCCGTCCGCGTGGAAAAGGTTCAAGAAACAAAACTTTGCAACCCCGTTCACTCCCTTAAGGGTTGAATTTAGAAAAACGGCGAAACACGTGTTCAATCAATAATTGTGTTGAAGAGTATTTAAAAACCTATTTAGAGGCTAAAAATTTCACCCATGCCGGGATTCGAACCCGCAATCTCTGGCTATCCGTGCCAGCGCTCTACCAATTGAGCCAATGGGCGACTCACGGCATCAGTGAAATTTCGAACCTCTTTACACTATTCTCTGTATTACGTACAGGCAGCGACATCTGACTTAAGCAAATTGCATCACTTACAGCCCCGACTACCTTCTTTGCAGTTAGGTTTTACATCGGAACGATATCACTGTACCCACATGATTATATTCTTGTTTTTTAATGCACTAAGGACAATTTTAAAAACATATTTAGAGGCTAAAAATTCCACCAAAAGAAAAACTATAGTGGGAAGCTTACATCTCTAGAGTTTGGAGTGACATTCAATTTAAAATAAACGTGACTAAACAAGGCATATTGTCATACTGTACATTCATAATTACCACGACATAACGATGGACAGGAAGGTTGTAACTGCGCACAATAGGATGTTTTTGTAAATAAGATGTACATTATAGGCTGGCACGAGTAGCCAGAGGTTGCGGGTTCGAATCCCGGCATGGGTAAAATTTTTAGCCTCTAAATAGGTTTTTAAATTTGTCCTTAGCATGGGTTAGTGCATTAAAAATAAAAATAGTAGAAATGAGATGTTTGTATTGCTTTTCTAGTCTTGTTATAAACATTAATATTATGGTTGTGTTAAATTTTGTCTCATATTTATTGTGTGTGTTTTGGTATGGAAAATGTTTTTTTATCTATATATTTATAAGATAGTACTGACCTTACTGACAGAGGTTATCAAGCCTCTGATATAGCTTAACATCTGCCATTACGTCACTTAACATGCCTCGCGAAGCACGGAAGCACTCGGAAAAACGCTACTACCGGATGGTCCCCCATCTATCCCGCGTGATGGATTCCAATCACTCGGCTTCACTAGGCCACTGTCTTACAATCCTCCACCAATCCGGAGTTAGCCCCCGTGTCGAGCCCCGAGCCCCCATTGTATGTCCCCACGCTGGGTCACAGGTCTCTTCCCCGAGGAAGGTATAGGCCATACTCCACCACGGGGCCAAGTCCGGGTTGTGGCGGTGGGCGTCATGAAGCGTTTGCGTGAGAGTATCCGCCGAAAACGTCCAGATTTGTGGCAACACAACTCATGGATGCTGCACCATGATAATGCACCATCACACACAGCCATTATAGTGAACGAGTTTTTAGCGAATAATTCAACAAAAGTTCAAGACCAAGCACCGTATTCATCTGATTTGGCTCCGTCTGACTTTTTTTTATTTCCCAAGTTAAAATTACCACTTCGAAGAAAATGTTTTGAGTCGATAGAAGCCATAAAAGAAAGTTCGCTGAATGAGCTAAAGGCCATACCGTAAATAGCCTATGAAAAATGTATGGAAGACTGGGTGAAGCGGTGGAGATGTTGTATTGTAAGCGATGGGGCCTACTTTGAAGGCGATAAAATAAATTTAGATGAATAATTTGTATTTTTTGGTTTATTGGCAAATTCCCGATACTTAGTACACAGAATGTATAAGCAACAGTTTTCCAGTTTATCCAGTGAGATAGTGGGATTTCACCAATGCGTTAAAATACCTTTACCGTATACCTTTTTATCGTAATCATACCTCCAAAAAGTCTTACTCACTTATCTGTATCCAGAGCCGATGGCTCCTCTGTGATGACCTCTGGCATGTACCGGAGTTCGATAAAGCTCTTGTGGACGGAGATCTTGGTGAAACTGGTGATGGCGAAGGCGTTGCAGACGGTGGTGCTGCTGGGTGAGGTGGAGACCACGCCGCGCAAGTAGTAGCGCACTACTCCAGAATTGGTCGTGAGAGGGAACACCAGACCGCCGCCGCTGTCGCCCTGGCAGAGCGTAGTATTCCCTAAAGAAAAATCGAGATGCCACTAACACATAACATAACATGACCGCACGCTTGTATCCCAGAGGGGTAGGCAGAGACCAGGGACTGCCACTTGCCACGATCCTGACAGATCGCCTTCACCCTCGCATGTACGCCCTCCAGATCCGGGTATTTTTTTATCTTCCCCTTTGCTAATATCCCCTATTTGGTCGACGTATGTCCATCTGGGACGTCCCTTACAGGCCCTTTCACTCACATTAGCAATATATATTTGTTTCGTCAATCTTTCTTCCTTTATGCTCTCCACATGTCCAAATCAACGCAACATTACTTTCTCAATTCTAGTCACTACATCCTCTTTCAGTCCACAACGTCCCAATAAGATGCCAATAAGTTTCCTTGAAAACCAACCGACCGTACCGTTTCACAGCACAAAAGTTATGATATTTTTTTGTTTTAGGATACTCACAGATTTTTATTTAGAGTACAGAAAAACTATCCTAACCTAAACCTTGAAATCATAATTTAAGAAAAAAAAGCTTACATAGAGATGCCCATATACCTATCAGCACTCTCCAGCAATCTCCCTCAGATCATAAGTTTATCGAGCTGGTGGGCGTCCTATGCTGTGTTTGCCAATGCGTGGTCTTCAATCGAGAAATCAGAAATTTGTTATAACGTAAAGGATATTAAGCATTCCTTTTATTGAATGTCAGTGAACATGTACAATGTTATCGCTGTCTCCGGGTCAGAGGAGAATAGGACAGTTCGAAAAAACACCACTCCACCTTTTTTTAAATCATCGTAAATCCAATTATTAGTTGGTGCGATTACCTACTTAGATTACATTATTTAGATGACAATGATGTCTGGAATTGAAGCATGAAAAATTCATGAGCTTTGTAAAAATTATGTAAACTTTGTTAATTATAAGGACTTTGAAAAGACTAAGTTTGGAGTTTTTATGTCCATTTTTTCTCCAAAAAGATTTTGAAACGGACACCTAGTTTGACTTGTAACGTTCATTAAGCCGCAGTAACTGCGCTACTTTGAATAAAACCTTTTCATTTCATTTAATTTCATTCTTTTTCTTCTTTCTGTTCTTCAGACTATAATTATGTTAGCCCACTGCTGGACATAGTAGTGGGCTAACATATTTAATTTCATTACACGAGAATATTTGCACCAGATTATTACTTCGTTATCAACCCTTATATGTCCCCACTGCTGGGGCACGGGTCTCTTCCCGCATCGCAGGAAGGTTAGGCCATACTCCACCACGGGGGCCAAGTCCGGGTTGGTGGAGGATTGTGAGACAGTGGCGGGCCTCACTGTCAGAAGTTATCAAGCCGCCCATAAGGCCTCTGACATGGCTTAACGACTGCCATTATATGACAGCCGGCACCAGCGGCTTAACGTGCCTTGCGAAGCACGGAAGCGGTAGTCACGGGACGCTCACCCATCCCGTACCTGACCGCGCCTGTTGTTGCTTAACCAAGTGATTGATTCCAATCACTCGGTTTGCCTAGGCCACGAGCGCTTCTCTCGAGCGATTATTACTTACCATGGTCGTAACCGGCGCATATCTTGTCGATCGTGATGTATTCCCAGTAGCTTTGGGGTGACTTCGCGAGGCACTCGTCGGTGTCTACTACAGGCAGATCGACCACGTTAAGGACTGTCGTATGCTTGCCACTTGGTGTGGTGAGCCCCCAGCCGGCTACCTGTAAAGTTTACAAGTACCACATCGTCTTATAAAAACCTATTTAGAGGCTAAAAATTCCACCCATCCCGGGACTCGAACCCGCGACCTCTGGCTAACCGTGCCAGCGCTCTCCCAACTGAGCTAATGATATAATAATGTGGGTACAGCGATATCATTCCGATGTAAAACCTAACTACAAAGTAGGTTCTCGGGGCTGCAAATGATGTAAATTACTTCAGCCAGATGTCGCTGCCTGTACGTAATACAGAGAGTATTGTAAAGAGTTTCGAAATTTCATTGAAGCCGGTAGTCGCCCATTAGCACAGTTAGGAGAGCGCTGGCACGGTTAGCCAGAGGTCGCGGGTTCGAGTCCCGGCATGGGTGGAATTTTTAGCGTCTAAATAGGTTACACTATTTTTATTTTTAATGCACTAACCCGTGCTGAGGAACAAATTTAAAAACCTATTTAGAGGCTAAAAATTTCACCCATGCCGGGATTCGAACCCGCAACCTCTGGCTATCCGTACCAGCGCTCTACCAATTGAGCCAATGGGCGACTCACGACATCAGTGAAATTTCGAACCTCTTTACAATATTCTCTGTTTTTAAATTTGTTCCTTAGCACGGGTTAGTGCATTAAAAATAAAAATAGTGTAATCATGTGGGTACAGTGATATCGTTCCGATGTTAAAACCAAACTGCAAAGTAGGTAGTCGGGGCTGAAAGTAATGCTATTTGCTTAAGTCAGATGTCGCTGCCTGTACGTAATACAGAGAATATTGTAAAGAGGTTCGAAATTTCACTGATGTCGTGAGTCGCCCATTGGCTCAATTGGTAGAGCGCTGGTACGTATAGCCAGAGGTTGCGGGTTCGAATCCCGGCATGGGTGAAATTTTTAGCCTCTAAATAGGTTTTTAAGTCTAAATAGGTTTTTAAAATTGTCCTTAGCACGGGTTAGTTTAAAACTTTAAAAAGAATATAATCACACAATCTTGCCTAATAAAAAGGAAAGTATCGTGATCTTCATCATCAGAAGCCATTTGGCGCCTACTGCAGGACATAGGCCTCCGTCATGGTTTTCCGAGCTTCCCGGTCTTGTGTCTCCCGCATCAGGGGTGATCATCGTAACCAGGGTTGGTGAAGGGCACCATTAGGTGTAGATCATACTGATTTCATTCGATTCTAAGTGATTGAGACACTCACATATTAACGGATTATAGCGCTCGTAGCCTAGCGGAACCAAGTGATTGGAATCAATCACTTGGGTCTAGTATTATGTTATATGTGCTTGGGTTAAGCAACGACCGGCGCGGTCAGGTATTGGATGGGTGCCTATCTCGTGACTACCGCTAGTGGCATTTTTTCCGAGCGCTTCCGTGCTTTGCAAGGCACGTTAAGCCGTTGGTGCCGGCTGTCATGTAATGGCAGTCGTTAAGCCATGTCAGCGGCTTTATGAGCGGCTTGATAACTTCTGACAGTAAGGCCCGCCACTGTCTTACAATCCTCCACCAACCCGGACTTGGCCCCCATGGTGGAGTATGGCCTAACCTTCCTACCATACAGGAAGAGGCCCGTGCCCCAACAGTGGGGACATATAAAGGGTTTAAATCGATCGAAGCGATTATAATCGCCAATCCATGAGCACTCGAAGTGATGAAGCCCATAGTATATTTCTCTCAAAGAGATCATCTGTGCTCTGCTGTGAGAATTTTATAGGATTGCTTATGCTATTGTCAAATTAAAGACCTACACTCAGAGCGCCTGTATCAATCAAACTTGGATCTGACTGGTCGCCTTCAGAGGATAACTAAGGTCTCTTGATACTATGCAAGAAACAGTCCTATTAATAATCTTAGCCTTAAAAGTTGGTAATGAAATGAAAAGGTTTTATTCAAAGTAGCGCAAAAACTGCGGTTTAATGAACTTTACAATTCAAAGTAGGTGTCCATTTCAAAATCTGGATCATTTTTGGAGAAAAAATGACAGAAAAATTCCAAACTCAGTCTTTTCAAGGTCATTAATTTACAGAGTTTACATAATTATAATAAAACATAAGAACTCATGCATTGCACTGGCTTTACTTCCAAACTTCTCTATGTTATAGTAGCCCTTTTAACACAAATTGTAACACATTTTTTGAACCGCGTTTCAGCCAGTCTGAGCTGCCAACCTGACATTAGTGCTCTAAGCTTGAAGCGAACGGGGCTCACTGAAACAGGCGTAGAGCAGGCAAAGCTTGACTCCCGTACGTCCTCACCTTCCCTATACTGCCTGGCTGCAGCTGCTGCTCCTCCAGTTCTGGGCTGAAGTCCAGGCACACGGGGCGCAAGTAGGGCTTGTACTGGAAGGCTTGTTCGAGCACCAGCAGCGCCAGATCTTCGGCGAAGTTGCGGTCTGCCCCGCGGAATAGCCGCGGGATCACTATCTCAGACACCTGCAGAGGGAAGTGATTTAACTTAAAATATTCCA
The DNA here is from genome assembly GCA_934045075.1 of Yponomeuta sedellus. Taxonomy (NCBI): domain Eukaryota; kingdom Metazoa; phylum Arthropoda; class Insecta; order Lepidoptera; family Yponomeutidae; genus Yponomeuta; species Yponomeuta sedellus. The sequence continues at coordinate 124,683 of OW203749.1, forward strand.
AAGATCAGGTGCTGAAGCACTCGTGGCCTAGCGGAACCGAGCGATTGGAATCCATCACTTGGGTTAATAGGGTGACCATGCCGTAATTACCGCTAGTGGCATTTTTTCCAAGCGCTTCCGAGCTTCGCAAGGAACGTGAAGCCGTTGGTGCCTGCTGTCATGTACAGGCAGTCGCTTTTCTAATTTCTTTCAGCCAGTTTCCATCTTGACGTTGTCTGGAAGAAATTGCTTTTAGCAATAAGGCCGACAATTGTACTATGTAATAATTTGGATTTGTTGTTTTTCCTGTGTACAAAAAAGAATATTCTTATCATATCTTAAGCCATGTCAGAGGCCTTATGGGCGGCTTGATAACTTGAGACAGTAAGGCCCGCTACTGTCTTACAATCATCCACCAACCCGGACGTGCGCCCCGTAGTGGAGCACTGGCTTACATTCCTACGATTCAAGAAGAGACCCGTGCCCCATCAGTGGGGACGTATCAAGGTTTGATATCAACACCATCTGGTGCTAAACTTGTGAAGTCCAAAATTTGCTTAAAATCAATTGCCATAACTTTGCTTGTATTTCAACCAGAAAGTGTGAAGTGTCCCACGTACATTGGAGTGCTGCGCGTCAGGATCGTGTGCCTCGTCCCACGGTCTGTAGATCTTGCCGGCCGCGACCGCGAAATTTGAAGCGGGCGCCAGCTTGTCTACCGTGTTCCAGAAGCAATGCCCCGCTGATGGTGCGAGCAAAGGAATCATCAAACATACATTTTTGCGTCAAATAATAATGTCAGTCGTTAAGCCAAGTCAGAGGTCTTAGGGCGGCTTGAAAACTTCTGACAGTAAGACCAGCCACTAGTCTTGCAAGTATCCACCAATCCGGACTTGGCCCCCGTGGTGAAGTATGGCCTATACCTTCTTGAAGGAAGAGACCTGTGCCCCTCGGTGTGGACACAATGGGATGATGATGATGATACATTTTGATGTCAAGTCGAGCAATAATCGGCTATGTTGGAGATAAATAATGTAATACTTAAGATGCCAGCAATTGAGTTTAATTTATGTTTCGTTCACACTTTTACTTGCTAGATTCAAACCTTAAACTGACCAGATATGACGAGCTTCTGGCTGACGATGCTGCCGCCGCAGATCTGCCTGTACGGGCGCGAGGTCTTTTGGTACACGCCGACGTGCCACGGCAGCTCCCCGTGCCGCGCTCGAGTGCCCCCCACCACCAGAGGGCCGGCTACGGGGGCCACTCGCCCACAGTCTGTTAAAAAAATAGCAGTAACGCTCAGGGACTTGCCCGTATTTTCTATGTGGGCTTCGTCGCGTCCCTTCAACTTTCCATGAGAGTTAAAGGCCTGGGGACAAAAGTCCCTCTGAATCATAAAAAAATGTCCTCCAAGTACTCGTCGCGAACTCAACACCTACTGTGTGCGGTCATTTGTTCCCCGGAAATTGAGTGAAGCGTACGATATGGAAGCAAATATTCTGAGATTACATTGTGTTATAATTTACATGAAGTTGAAAAAGAAAAAGCGTTTTAAAAGAAGACACCGAACTTTTGTCCAGTCCGGTCTCTTAATGTCCTCGGCAACTTGAGGGACTTTTTGTACGGGGTACTTTTAGTCCTTCGTGTTATTCGATACAATTTAGAAGAGATCTATATCGACGGACAAAAAAGTACCCGGGGGATAGTCCCTTGTCTGCGCAGGCCTTAATTGGAACGACGACGTTTTTTAGGCCGAATCTTCAGAACAAAGATCGGGGCCGGAGTTTTAGTTCAAAAAAAGATGGCCGAGATCTTCGCCATGACAGTTTTCTCATGACCGTCTGTCTGTCTGTATTTGCGCGTGGCCGGACACGGACACGCACTTGAACCTTGGTTTATTTTTTGTAGGTAGAGATGTTTACCCCTTATAGGTAGACCGGTAAATATTAAGAAGCATTAGATTGTACGTAGTGTAGGACGCCCTCCGACCAGGTGGGATGACGATCTGCGAAACGCTGCGGGCAGATGCTGGATGCGGCAGAAGACAGGGCGCTATGGCGCTCATTAGGAGAAGGCTATGTCCACCAGTGGATTAGTAAAGCCTGACGACGGCGACGATTAGATTGTATAGTTATTATTTTTTGAACTGAAATGAATTAATTGCTCTATTTACTCGATTTGTATGCCAGTCTGGCGCAGACATGCATGAATCAGTGACTAAGTAGTTTTAAGAACTTATTGTGTTCGATGTTGGCCTACAAATACATTTTAATTTAGTTAAACGTGCAAATTTTACTGTGTCACGTAGAAACACTTTCCGTTATAATTATAGTTATGTATTAAACGAGTCTAACCGCGATTATTTATTAGGTAAAACGTAATTACTGTTCAATTCTAATATTTTGTGTCAGCAACCTTAAACTAAGTTATTCTGTGAACGCATTTCTATGTGTAATTGTCATCTGTCTCTGTCACTGTTATACTGTTATCTGTCTCTCTCTCTCTCTCTCTCTCTCTCTGATCACGTCACAGAACATAAAAAAAGAGTAGAAGTCGTAAGTGGGCGGTGCCCGCGTGCCTCACATTAGCAATGTATTGCCTATGCGTAGTCGGTGACAGTTTTGTTGACTTCAGTTGCCGTGCGCTTCTAGTAAAGAAAAAATGGTGAAAACTTGATTAAAATGCCATGTTATGCTGTGTTAGAGAGCAAAAATAAAAGTTGGGGACCAAAATATACCGATCATGCCGTAACATTTCATGTGTAAGATGTATTTCATTGTATTTTTAATTAAATTTGTATTGACATGAACACGGAAACCAATCCGAAAATGAGAAAGTGAAACCACCTTTATTTACTGGTTAATAAAGTTAAATTTTCTTCGAAGAAAGTGTACATTCTCTAGAAGTTTCTGTCAAAATTTGAATTCTACTCAATTACGGATGGGGGCACACATGATAAAAATCTATCGATAATTTATTGTCTATGACATAGTAGTCATACATACTTAACGGTACTTAGGTATTGTAAATTCCAATTCGTCTAAGTAGGTAATAGTACATTACACAACTAGGGTGGTAATACAAAGAAAGGCCGAGATTGCAGAAGTTTGCGGCCCGAGCTGTAAGCGAGGGACGTAAATATGCGATCGAGAGCTTTCTTTATTACCTCCCGTGTTGTGTACATCTTTTTATGTCCACACTTGGCCAGAAAGCGGCTTGTTCCGTACACGCAGCGTGCGGAAAAAGCTACTTTATTGCCAGGTGTGGCATAAAATAATTATTGTTATTTTATACCTACTTCCTAAGTGCCTTTTCAAATGCTTCCGGTCGCCGGGCCGGGTAAAGTAGTAATGTATGAGCTCTTGTCGCCGGCTGGTTGTTGTGCATGTGAAAACTGTCATTGGAGCACAGCTAAATCGCGATATAGTTTTTCTTCACCAGTTTATCAGTGACTGAAATATCTAAGAAACTATCAAAGAACTTTTAATCAAATACAACAGAAAACCATGGCAATGATACAACAACCCTCTCGGAATCAAAACAATTTGGAAGTGAGTTTTCGTTTAGTTTTCCTAAGAAACCGAATACGAAAGTAAAATGGATGGCAGCGATAGGAAGGCAAAATTGGTTCAAAACGACGATGAGCACAATATATTCAGAGCATTTTCATGAACACTTCATAATAACTAAAAAAGGCGGAAGGTGGCACTTATGCAGCAATACCAGAAAAAAATGTGCTTCACTTCCAGGTTAGACTCTTGCGTATAATTGAAATATATTAGTACCATCATCAATAAAATTAGTATAACGTATGAAACATGGCGTACAGATAGACAAAGATCTGAATTGAGTCGTAGAATACATGATATTTCCCGTGTTATATTTTCTAACGCCCGCGAAGCAGCGGGTTAAAGGTAGTTTTAAATAAAAGAACATTTTAAAATATGAAATCTACCACATTGTTTTCTTTGTGCATCTATTTACCCTATTAGTGTTGTTAAAAATATAATGTGAAAAAGATGAATTTTCTACCAGTCAACCCGCAGGCAAAAAAGAAATAGCTAAAAATTCTTCTAAGTACCAGTATTCGTATTCGGCCATTAATGTGTTAAACTGTTTGTACGGGTATAATTTATCGATAGGTTCTCCCTATCGACAATCTAGAACTCGCATTGTCCCATCCCAAACTGAGAATGTACTTGTTTCTCAATTTTGACCTTTATGTCTTAGTAAGTAAAAGTTCTTTTCGGTCCGACACGGCGGTAGATCCATCTAGTGTAGAGTAGCGTTACTACAAAATGTCAACCTTAATTTCATCATTGTCATTTGACTTTGATCATTGTTGACATTATAAAAAGGTGCATATTGTAATTGAAACTTTTATGATGTACACCTTTTCGGCATTGAATTTATTTACCAATGGCAGCTCGGCATTCGTAGTGTGCGTTTGGTTTATAAGTATCAGTTTGGTTACACTGGTTTTCGTACTAATGTGTCATGTCGCTACTTCTACTCTTTTTTTATGTTCTGTGGATCACGTTATGCCGGTTGCTTGGTTATATTTTTCATCCGTCTCAATCTTGTAATATTAATTACTTTTAATAAGTTATTGATATTCATATTATTTGATTGATTGATAAATAATTTATTTACATAAGACACACACACGTATACAAAGTGAAGCCATAAGAATCTGGTTACAAGTCACAGCACGAAGAAATAATAAACAAACAAAACAGTAGCATTGGTACATGAAAAGCGAAACACACAGACAACAAGCCATACACAGTACGGCAATGTACCCGGGCAATGTACTGGACTAAGAGTGACCAACGTAGGACAACGTATTTGAGGTAATATAATAATAATAATAATAATAATAATAATATTGGCCTTTTTTGCATCTACTTAATGAGATGATTTATACAGCGTCCAGTGGTATCTTCACTCACACTAGATGGGTGAAGGGACCACTCCGACGCTGTAGTGCCTGGGTCATGGTTTTATAGATGGTGTAGGCTTGCCCAGCACCTATACCATCCTGACAGCTTAGTCGGCCTAGCTCACAGGAAAGACTAGTCAATACGTGCGGAGCCAACTAAGCCGCGGGTTTCCTCACGATGTTTTCCTTCACCGTTAGCGTGTGGTATTGCGACTACAAATTCGCAAATGTACGTAACTTTTAAATTAAACAAAGTCATTGGTACATGCCCGCACTTGGGATCGAACCTGGGGCTCCCGCTTGCCAGTCCATGGTTCTACCCACTGAGCTACCACCGCTATATCGGTAATATACGGTGTCAATAACCGAGTGCCTTTTCTTTCCGCCGTGAGTCCAACGACGTCTGAGGCCATCCACATTATCCTCCACGGATTCACCTCTGGTAGACAATTTCTACAATTACCTAATAAATAAATAATCGCGATTACACCCGTTTATTAATGCTTTGCGATACTCATACCATATACATAGTTATTTAAGAAATAAATACTCACCGTTATATTGATACTGCTGACAGGATGCGGTAGCTGAAAGTTAAATTCGATGTCAGTGATTTGCAAAAGCAAGCGTTGCATCTAATATTTCGTTTCAGTCGTCTTTGCTCTGGGAGCTGGGAGTAACCAAAAATAAAATTGAACGAAAAAAAGATACGGCCGTTAACGCCGGAAAAAGACGTGTGTGTACTTGGACACTCAAGGGAATCAAAATGAATAGAATACTTCCTGATGATCTAGAACTCTGAAATTTGGCAACTAAAATCTTTCTAATTCGATATCAACCCTTGAATGTTGGGGCACGGGTCTCTTCCTGCATCGAATGAAGGTTAGGCCATACTCCAACACGAGGGCCAAGTCCGGCTTGGTGGAGGATTGTAAGACAGTGGCGGGCCTTGCGGTCAGAAGTTATCAAGCCGCCCATATAGCCTCTGACATGGCTTAACGACTGCCATTATATGACAGCCGGCACCAACGGCTTAATGTGCCTTGCGAATCACGAAATCGCTCAGAAAAAAGCCACTAGCGGTAGTCGCGGGACGGTCACCCATCCTGCAGCTGACCGCGTCTATTGTTGCTGAACTCAAGTGATTGATTCCAATCACTCGGTTCGACTAGGCCACGAGCGGTTTTTAGTTTTAAAACATTTTATATCACAGTTTTTATTGGTGCTGCCTCTTTCCTTAATCTTTACGCCACATGAGGCAGAGCATTGTTAGAACTCAATCGTATCAATGTACTCATGCTTCACTAATCAATATTTTTATTTTTGTCTTTATAAAAACGTATACCTATATTTCGACACGTGAATGTAATACCTAGGTAGGTATTACTTTCTTGTTGCACTTTCCGTTGACCTAAACATTGGCGAGTCATATCTTCTTATAAGTACTACAATACATGAAAAAAATCTGAAACTTACCTATATATTTGTAATAATTATTAAAAAATAGACCGAGAAGTTCAAAAGCTCAGAGAACACGAATCTTGAACAATTTGAAATAAGTAAGTATTGATTATAAATTATTTAAGTAGGTAACTACAGTACGGAACTTGTCAGGTTTGAGAAATCCGAAGAGACGTGTTACTATACCTACTGCGAACTTAGAATCAACGGAAGAAAGAATACCTAACATACCAAAAATCCCGACAAAAACGGCAAAACAAAACATCGCAAAAATGGCGAAAACACGAACAATGCTGTACAATAATATTACGGGCGGTCTCTCCACTGGTTAAGCGATCGCTGATCGCTCACATAATGTCAATTTACTGATTTGTACACAAGTTAATGAGATCCTAATACACTTAACACACGTGATTTGCAAACGAGTCGAAGCTTAGCACTGATCACTGACGAGGAATCAAAACAGGTCCCGAACAAACGGGAAGGCTCGCAAATTATCTATAAGGTAAGTACAGTCCACAGCAGGTAAATCTTTACATAAGCGAAGTCGCGTTTAACGCAACAGCTTGGAGTGCATTTCGAGCGACAGAATTTGGTCTCTGGCTATTCCTCAGAGATAGTGGCGTGAGGTAATATTATGTTTAATTATTGTACATAATATTATACAAATTAATGGGCTGCCCATGTTCCTTCTGTGTGACCTTGCGCTGTGGTTCACCTCACCTCACCTCTGTTGATAAACGGAGAAAATTAATTTTGAAGCTCCGTAGTTTTTTCTAAAAACCGGATGGCATTACGCGACGTATCCAGCTCCACCTATTGCCCAATAGTAAAACTAAGGCTTGACAACGCTTTTACTGCCACCTAGCTAACTCTATGGGTAACCTTTCGTTTCTACAATGCTTATTCTAAGCTAAAAGTTCGGCTATTGGGCGATAGGTGGCACTAATTAGATAGTTTAATTCAGTTTTGTTATCTAGGTGGCGCTAATCTAATTTGCTGAATTGAAACTTGCAATACCTACTACAAAAAAAAATCACTTTTTACTCTGCAGTCTGTGGTTCAATTAAAAAAAAGTTCTGTCACAGTGACAGAACAACAACAAAAAGTTTCATAATTTCAATAGAAAAAGAAAAATCGTGTTTTTCGTCTTTTACAAGAGATTTTCATGTAAAATTCGTTGGACAACATTAGAAAAATGGAGAAGGCGGGTGACGAAGTGGATAAAAGCTGGATAGGGCGGCTTCCTAAAATGAAATGCTGTAGAAACATCTTCATAACACTCATCGGTAAGTAATCTAATTTACACTCGAACATGATTTATTCCCTATACAGGTACGGCTGTCAGTTGGTGGGTCTCTTCCCGTGATAATGAAGGTAGGATTGCTCCGCCGCTGACTCGTCCATTGCCTAGAGGTTGGGGGTACCTTAGAATCAGGTATTGCCTATAGTTATGGTGCTCGCGGTGCCCTAGCCAGAAAATAATATCTTCTGGGAATGGCTTACCCCAAACCTGAAGACTTTAGGCACCTTTCGCAAAAGGGCGTCACCGACCTCGTTGAGTTCATCTTCGAATAGACTGGTGCAAGGTCAAGGGGCAGACATAATAAATCCCACTGGGCCGAAGTATCGCCGGCTAACAGCCGGCCCACGCAAGGCTATTTTTTAAGATAAGATTTTAGATATAGCTTGTGGCTAGCTGGGCCTTCCTAAGTCGATTAGAGTCTTGTGTCATTTGTCTTGTCTAGACATTTTCAGGAAGGCTGCCATGAACGTTAGGCCTCACCCAATTTGCTCATGTTTTCTTAGAGTGCCGATGGCAAGCATAGTGATAGGACCGTGTCAATTAGCGTTAGGGTCTCGCTGATTGTTTCCCAGTGTGTGCTCGACGTACAGGCTGAGACTAAGACTTTGCTCAGTTGAAAACACATCAAAATATGTTTTATGTGTTCGGGCAACAAACAACTGGGCACCTTTTAGTGAAGCCAAATAAACCAGCATTGTATGGCTCAGTGATCAATTAAATATTTCAATATGTATGTAAGATAGGGTCACCAGTAGCATAGTTGCAGAAATCAAAATCATCCCCAATGCCATGACTTGGTTGTGGTAGTAGCTCGGGTGAGGTTCGACCTTCCTGATAATTTCACTGTGTCATTTTGAACCAATCAAAACACCAATCGGATTTTGGACCTGTTTTTCAGTCTTAAGTATCTTAAGATGTTAATAATTTTGCTGTCCTAATCATAACAAGGGTAATTGGAAGTAATTTCTGAGAAAAATGAGACAAATTTTGTTTGTATTCTTCATGCCATGCTTATAGTAATGAGAAGTTTGTGATTAAGATGGGTATTGTAATTACAGTACTTATGTGTAATTTTTTTATTATTTTCTTTGGGAATGACAAACAAAAACCAAATCAAAATTTTTATTTCAATATGAAGAATTTACATTTTGTTTGCTGAATGTCAATGTATTGATTATGTCAGTGGCTTACATCTTACATTGTCAATGTACAATGTAAAATGTAAGCCGCTGCCTTCGAGCCGTAATTGCAGTGGAGAAAAAGGCAGCAGGAAAAAACCTCTACCATCTTTTCCCGAATCATCTTGAACCTAAGACATTTTCAATTGAATCATCAACAGTTTCAAGCACACGACCTGAATTGAAACATTTAAATAGATAAAGGAGAAAGATAATTCACAAGGTAAAAGATAAGATCTCTGTGTACTGTAATTTTGATTGGAGATCTCAAGGTGTTCCTACTCTAGAGCCAATTGATGCCTCTGTTGATATGTAAACTGAATACTCTAATACTCTAACCAATTTCGGATTCACTTACTTGACCTTGAATCTGCAGCTAGTGGGACTCTCCTAACAAAAAGTCAAGTATGTGAATCCGGAATTTTGTAAATGTGTAGTGCTTTATGTCGCCACTGCTGGGACACGGGTATCTTCCTGCATCACAGGAAGGTTCAGCCATACTCTACCGAGGGGGCTAAGTCCAGGTTGGTGGAGGATTGTAAGACAGTGGCGGCCTTACTGTCAGAAAGACACGCATAAGGCCTCTGACATGGATTAACGTGACTACCGCTAGTGGCATTTTTTCCTAGCGCTTCCTTGCTTCGCTAGGCACGTTAAGCCGTCGGTGCCGGCTGTCCTGTAATGGCAGCCGTTCAGCCATGTCAGATGCCTTACGGGCAGCTTGATGACTTCTGACAGTAAGGCCCGCCACTGCCTTAAAACACTCCACCTACCTGGACATGGCCCCCGTGGTGAAGAATGGCCTAACCTTCCTGCGACGTAGGAAGAGACCCGTGCCCCGGCAGTGGGGACGTACAAGGGTTGGTATCGAAAGCTGTCTTTTAACCACCCATGTGGGGTGTTGCAGCGTGTGCGGTGGGCTACGCACACAGCGAGTACGTGGCCGGGCTGTTCGAGAACCACCTGAACTTCTCGCACCTGTCGCGCTTGGAGCGCGAGATGGCGCTGCGGTCGGAAATGGGCTTCTACTACTCGTATTACAAGACTGTGGTGGAGGAGCGGCCCTTCCTCGCCGCCATCACGAAGCTGATGTACGACCGCACTGTCGAGTACCCGAAGGAGGTGAACGCCTTCAACCGGTTCAATATACACGCGGAGGTGAGTCTGTGTGCGGTGGGTGCTATGACTTACATAATCGAGGTCACCATTGTCATCAGACATTTTTTTTATTTATGTAAAGTAAGAAAAAAATACATGTAATATAATGCCTCCCATCCGCCGAAACCGACAAGGTTTATCTGTGAATTGGGTATTTTTTTTAGTAGTCACTAGCTTAGGCCAGATTTTCACGGTCTTAGTACGCTCGGACCGAGTGCGCCATCCGAGTAAACTAATGCTTCTGATTGGACGGTTTTTCGTGATAACACCAAAATAGCCAATCGTAAGCATTAGTTTATTGCGTTATCGATCATTAGCCAAACGCGAGATAATGGTGGACATACATACATGCATACATACCATCGATAAAATATTACTAAAGTATAGATGGTTATTGTCCATACATCAAAGTGTACCTGAAATCTTAATTTTTTCCTGACTTACTAGATGTCGCTGCTGGTATTAATTTATCCATATCGTGAAAAAATTCGAACCATCAAAAATTCACACAACAACTACGGACACAGAAAGGTCTGTAACTACGGAAGTGGTAATGATAGTAGTACCACACAAATTCACTAGATGGCGCGATTTCGATTAATGTTATTCTTTGTTTTATTTCATGCGTATATTTATGCGAATGCTTAAAAATTACAGGTTATCCTTGGTAAGAGTAAGTATTAAATTATTGTTTTGTAGTTATAAGACATTGTTTATTTGTCAAATGACGTAAATCTGCAAAAATCTGTATTTTTTTGTATTTAGTAGACACAATTTATCGCGCTCACAGCGCTGTTGGCGTGAGTGATTCGAAACGCACCGTCACGCGTAATCGTCAGTCGTAAACTCATAAATAATAATAAAAAACTCATCAGCAGTATTATATTATTTTAAATGCACTAACCCGTGCTAACCCATTAGCTCAGTTGGAAAGAGCGCTGGCACGGATAGCTAGAGGTTGCAGGTTCGAATCCCGGCATGGGTAGAATTTTTTGCCTCTAAATAGGTGTTTTTCATTAGCAGAATATTATAATTTAGTATCGACACGTACGTATAGAAATGAGATATTGTATTTTAGGTAGTACGGTGAACAACGCGACGCGCTACCCCTTTTTGTTCGGTACACGCACTTATGCCGCGCGCGAGCCGTGGGGTATTCGACGGTGTCTGTAGTGTATCGACTGCACCTATTCTATTATTTTATGTCGATCACTAAGTGATCTTGACCTATAGGTCAAGTCTTGACCTATAGGTCAATAAAACATGTAATAAGCGCCATCTGTTGTGTAGTTTGAAAATTAATCATCGGAAACCTAAATGGAACTCTAGCGACTGCAGCGACACATTTTTATGACGGAATTTTTATGGAAACGTATAACAATCACTTCGCAGTAGCGCCATCTAGGTTTAAGTTAAATTTTGTGATTTAAAATAAGGTACGGATTCAATGTACGTGGGTAACCATCTATACTTTAGTAATATTTTATCGATGATACATACATACAGGTCAAACTGAGAACTTTCTTTAAGTTACCTTACAAGGCTGAAACTGTAAAATCCTAATTAAGTAAAAGTGTTCTAGAAGAGGGCCATTGGCTTTCATTTTAAACAAAACAAAAGGTATTTATACTCTTTTTTTAATGCACTAACCCGTGCTAAGTACAATTGAAAAACCTATTAATTTTTTTTTTTATTTTTTTTTTATTTATTTATTTATTTATTTATTTATGTGGGATAGAAATTAGACACCGGCACTAGTTTAAACTTAATATTACTTTAATTTCTTCATTTTTACAATACAGTCGTCGTTGCTTGCTTTCGCCATCTTGCCTTTTTTTCTCCTCTCTCCCTCGCACACATAACTGTCCTCCGTCTATCTCATTCCTACATTTTCGGCCATTCTGCAATTAGGCTGACCTCAGGCTATGAAACTCTTATAAAATCGTAATTTACTGACTTTTCTATACAATACTTGAAGAAATATCTAAACCAAAGCTTATTTTATTGCTTACACAGATAAAACAAGATAGAACCTTAAATAAGATGCACTTTTGCTAATAACAGACAATAGAAGTCATGAGAGGGAACCACAATGTTTATACCATCCTTAGGGATAACCTGCAACATAGAGAGACATAAAATATTAATTTAGTGAGCTTACTGGTAATTTCTATTGCTCCTCACTGCCACTATTACTTTCAGACAATGTGTCAATGTACTCAGGCCACTTTTTCATGCAATCTGCTGCACTTGATGTCTTTTTTGGTCCCTCTGTAGAGTTGTCCACTTTCTGAACATCATAGCGATTCAAACCTTTTACTTTAGTTACTTTGTAAGGTCCTAAGTATTTAGGTCTTAGCTTCAATCACACTCCAAATTGTGTCCTCTTTATGGCTATTAAATCTCCAACTTGATACTCTTTGCTTTGCTTCCTTTTCTTATTGTAACTTCGTCTATTCTCGTCTTGAATCTTTGAAATTTGATCTTTCGCTTGTAATCGTAGCTCTTCTCTGCTACTCATGAAAATTTCTCTGCATTCTTGTTCTATAATAGCAATAATTTCTGGGTCTTGATTTAATCTCATTTTAGTTCCAATCAGTAACTCGAAGGGTGTAGTATTGACACTTCTTTGATATGTGCTATTCAGTGCTCGTTGTAAGCTACTTACATGGCGATACCATAGGGCGGGTTGTTCTATGCATAACTTTGTCAAAACAGAGATAATTACTCGGTGTATCCTCTCGACTTGACCATTTCCTCGAGGGATCCCTGTTGTAATTGTGATATGCTGTATTGATTCTTTCTGACAATAATCTGCAAACTCACCACTTGTGAAGGCTGTGCCTTTATCTGTTACTATGCGTCGTGGGTTTCCAAACAGTTGTTGGTGAATCTTCAACTTGTCTATCATTTCCTTGCTTGTTGTAGTCTTTGTAGGAAATATCCATGTAAACTTTGTAAAGCCATCAATTACTGTAAAGATGTAATTGTATTGTTTTTTCGTCTCTGTCATAGGTCCAATGTGATCGAGATGCAATGTATCCAAAGGCGTTTCACCTTTATCAATTGGTGATAAGAAACCTTCCTGTTTACCTGCTTTGCGATTTGCCAGCAAACATGGTATACACGTCTGAATATAATCTTCCACTTTTTTATCAATATTCTTGATGTAATAATCTTTTCTGAGCAACTCAGTTGTTTTTTTCTTGCCAAAATGACCATTCTCATGGGCTTTGCGAATTATCTCTATCTCCATAGCTTTGGGAATCACCAAATGCTTTTCATTGCCTTTAAATAGCAAACCACTATCCAACCAATAATCTTCATATGGCCTGTCTTTTACTAACTCCATGATAGCTTTCAGTGCTGTATCTTTTGCTTGGGCCTGTTTGATATTCTCGTGGAAGCTTGAAGTGATTGTTGCTACGTATGGATTTCGGCTTAAAGCATCAGCGTGCCTCATTTGACTTCCACTTCTGTGTTCTACTGTAAAATCATATTCTTGAAGTAGCATTATCCATCTGGCCACTCTAGTCGATGTAGACATGTCTTTCTTCTCTAACGTCATCTGAAAAGCTTTACAATCGGTTACAATCTTGAACTTAATGCCGAATAAATATTTCCGAAACTTCTTTATTCCTTGGATTACAGCGAGAGCCTCAAGCTCATAGCTGGAGTATTTAGCCTCTGCGTCAGTTGTCCTTCGACTCATATAGTACACTGGGTGCAAGCAACCATCAACTTCATTCTTTTGCATCAAGATGGCAGCATATGCCATGCTAGATGCATCTGTGTGCAATTCTGTTTGAAGTTTAGCATCATAAATCTGTAGCACAGGAGTGCTTGACAATTTCTCTTTTAACTGTTCGAAAGCAACTTTCTGTTCTTGGTTAAATTGAAAATCACAGTCTTTACGGAGTAAGTCCGTTAATGGCTTTGCAACAAGTGCATAATCTTTGATAAACTTACGGAAATAGGATGTTAATCCTACAAAACTGTGCAGCTGTTTTACTGTCATTGGCTCTGGGAACTTCTTAACAGCATCCGTCTTACCAGGTGATGGCTTCACACATCCGTCTTCAATGAGGTGTCCCAAGTACTCAACTCGTCTCACAACTAACTGCGACTTCTTCCAATTTATTTCCAATCCATATTGTGAGGCAACCTGTAGTACTTCTTGTAGCCGTTCTACTGCTTGTTTTTCATTTTGTGCTGGAATGAGCAAGTCATCAATAAAAATAAGAACAATGTTCCGGGCAATCAAATCCCTGTAAATGATGGTTATAAACCGGGTAAAAACTTTGGGACAAACTGCCAAACCAAAAGGGGCCTTCAGAAACTCATATTGTCCATTGTTCGTAACAAAAGCTGTATACTTGACAGAGTCTTCATGTACTGGTAGATGAAAATAAGCATTTTTCAAGTCAATTGTACTGTACACCTGTGCCGCAGCAAGCTTGTCAATGTGGTCCTCAATAATCGGCAAGGGGTATTCATCTTTCACCATTTTACGATTTATCAACCTGTAATCTATGCATATACGTGTAGCACCATCCTTCTTCCGTACTAGAACTAATGGGCTAGCATATTCAGAGAAACTCGAAATGAAATGAAATGAATGAAATGAAATGAAAAGGTTTTATTCAAAGTAGCGCAGATACTGCGGCTTAATGAACGTTACAAGTTAAACTAGGTGTCCATTTCAAAATCTGGATCATTTTGGAGAAAAAATGGACAAAAAAACTCCAAACTTAGTCTTTTCAAATTCCTTAATTAACAGAATTTACACAGATACTACAAAACTCGTGAATTTTACATGCTTGAATTCCAGACATCATTGTCATCTAAATAATCCTTAATATTATAGTAGCTCTTTTGGCACAAAGTGTACTTTACACATTTTTTGAACCGCGCTTCAGTCAAACTTAATATATCTTCAGGGATTTTATTGTAGAAGCGTATACAATGCCCCATGAAGGATGTATTAACTTTTGCCAGCCTAAATCTTGGGATCAAAAGTTTATGTTTATTTCTAGTATTTACATTATGTTGGCTACCTGCAGTTTTAAAGTTGCTAATATTTTTCCTGACATACATAATATTTTCATAGATATACTGACTGGCAACTGTCAGGATGTTTGTTTCTTTAAAGAATTCTCTTAACGAGTCTCTACTGCCTAGCTTATAGATGAATCTGATCGCTCTTTTCTGCAAGACGAAGATGGTCTCAATGTCCGCTGCCCGTCCCCACAGTAGTATGCCGTAGGACATGATACTATGGAAGTAACTAAAATAAACGAGCCTGGCAGTTGCGACGTCAGTTAGTTCCCTAATTCTTTTAACAGCATATGCTGCAGAGCTAAGCCTATTTGCCAATTTTTCTATATGAGGACCCCATTGAAGCTTTGCATCAATTGTGATACCTAAAAATACAGTTTCTTCGACAAGGTCTAGTTTGTCCCTTCCCAATATAACTTTGCTGTCAACTACTTTGACATTTGGTAGAGTGAACTTTATACATTTTGTCTTTTTTGAATTTAACAATAAGTTATTAGACGTAAACCAGTTTAGTACCTGAGAGAGAGCAGCATTAGTATTGTCAAGGTCATCTTCTTGTCTCTTAATTTTGAAAATAAGTGACGTGTCATCTGCAAATAGTACTATCTCTGACATATTTTGAACCATGAACGGCAAATCATTTACATATACGAGGAAGAGGAACGGCCCCAAAATCGATCCCTGTGGTACTCCTATCCTGACCTCTGACCCTGAAGATTTAGTTCTATTTATATCAGCTCTTTGAATTCTTCCTTCTAAATATGATGTCATAAGTTTTAGGCTATTCCCGTTTATACCATAGTGCTTTAATTTTAAAAGAAGTGTTTTATGGTCAACGCAATCAAATGCTTTTGACAAGTCACAGAATACGCCTATAGCATCCTTGCGATCTTCCCATGCACTAAATATATGTTTAACTAACATGACGCCGGCGTCCGTTGTAGAGCGCCCTTGCGTAAAGCCGAATTGCTGACCATGGAGAAGTTGATAGTCATTGAAGTGTGTAAGCAGTTGACCTAGAACTATCTTCTCGAATATTTTACTCAAAACGGGTAGAACCGAGACTGGTCTGAAATTTGAAGGATCTTGCTTATCACCACTTTTAAATAAAGGAACGAGCCTACTATATTTCATTAGATCTGGGAATATACCCTCATCTAGACATTTGTTAAAGATTCTGGCTAAATAGGGTGCTAGGGTGTCGATTACTGAGCTAACTACTGTTACTGACATACCCCACAAATCTTCAGTTTTTTTAAGCTTTAGCTTTTTAAACGATTTAATCACGGTATGAGCTTCAATATAATCAAACGAAAAATCGTGATCGCATAGGGGGACATTGTCTTTCAAAATAGTTTCTGCAAGAGCTGGAGAAGAGTCTAAAGGAGCTGTCGTTATAATTGGAACATTTGTAAAGAACTGTTCAAAAGCCGCAGCAATGTCTTCATTTGAGGTTATTAATTTATTATTTATTTTAAGTGCAAATTCGCGATCTCCCAATTTGGATTTACCAGTTTCCTTATTTATAATAGCCCAAATTGTTTTAGATTTATTAGAAGATTGAAGGATTTTTGATTTTATATACTCGCATTTTGCTTTGTGGCAGACGGCCTTAAATAATTTTGAATATAGTTTTACATACTGTATAAAACTGGGGTTGTATGTATATGTTTTTTTCTCATACAGTGAATAAAGTGTGTCCCTACTTTTTCGGATGCCGGCAGTGGCCCATTCACTAAATTGTAATTTATTTTGTTTGCAGGATATCTGTTTTAATTTAAAAACTTTTTCAAAACTATCTGAAACAGCCTTGAAGAAATCTCGATAGAGAACATTAGCATCTTGAGTTTTATTTTTTTGAATAGGTAATCTTTTTTTTAAGTCAAGTTTAAACAATTCTAGTTTTTTATTTGTTATCACCCTGCAGAGTACATCTTGCTCTATTTTTTTTAAATCTGCTTTAAAATGTACAATTTGACCACTGTGGTCTGATTTAAGACAATTCACTGTAGAATAATGGGAAAATTCACAGTCACAGTATACGTTGTCAAGGCAGGTGGCGGTGGTTTCGGTAATCCTGGTGGGCTCTAAGAAAATATTCATCAAATTAAAAGACTTAAAAATAAGTTTTAATTTAGCACTCGAAGGGGAATCTACAAGCAGGTTTACATTAAAATCACCACAGACTATAACCTTCTTATTATTACTGCAGGCTACTTTTAATACATCCTCTAATACAGATTCGAATACACTGTAATCACTGGTGGGGGGCCTGTATACGCTTACTACAATGTGTGACGATAATTCAACACAAGATAGTTCAATTATTTTTTCAACAGAAAGCCTGCAAATATCTTTCCTTTCTTTAAATTTTAAACCATCCTTTACTAGTATTAAAGATCCCCCATGCAATGCTAACTTTCTATTGTAGCAACTGGCTAACTGATAATTATGTACAGAAAAATTCATATGAGATTCTAATAGCCAGTGCTCCGTAACACAAAGTATGTCAATCTCATGTTGCTCTAAGAACAATTCTAACTCTAGTAGCTTTCCAGAAAAACCACCCTGTATGTTCTGATTAGCTAAAGTGATTTTTTTTAAGAGGGGCTTTTCTGTGGTCTGCGCTGACAGTTTAAATCAGCAGTCAAGCTTAACTTATTTATGTTAGGTTTTTTTAAAGCCTCTGAGTACAGAGGTTTACTAGTAGAACTTTTTCTACAGTTTTTATTTACTAATGGTACCTGTTTTATTGTCGTAACAATAATAGGGTCATAAATATTGAATGCCAACAATTTGGCAATCTGTCGTTTTGAACGAAGGGGCACATACATTGTGTCCCTAGTCAATATAAAATTTCGAATAAAGTTATTCGTATCAAAATAAAAAACTTGATCTCTATGACCAAATGTCATGTTATATAACAGACGGTTAAGTTTACCTATCCGTGCATTCTGTGTCTCTGACAATGTTTTTGAATAGGGAAAAGCACAGATAATGATTTTCCTTACATTTAAAGCTATTATGGACTCATAGTAATTTATCAATTCACTTTCTTGAATCCCTGTGCTGTTCCCCATTAATAATACAATAGTAGTATTTCTATCATACTGTTTGCTGAGCAGAGCGTTGATTAATTGCATGTAAGAGGCATTTGGCATACATATGTTTTCTACATGCTGTTTTAAATGGATCTGCAGCCTGGTTCCTAGACCTACACCTATTTTGTCTGAGAAAATTATTGTCTTGTAAGGGGCACCATTGAATGGAACTGAACTGCTCGTTGGCCTGGTTGTCGGTTGTCTGTCCAGTACTGCATTCCGGGTCGATGGCGCACTGGTCTCCGCTATCGCATTTGATGGTGCAGGCTGTCTGTTTGGCTCGCCTTCATGCTGTTGTGCCCGATCCAGCGGTAAAGGGGCTGGTGTGTTGGGCAAGCTGCACGGCGGTGACAAGCATGGCTTCTGACTGCCTGTTGAGTTCAGCTGTGGAAGGGCTGGGTCTTCAAGCACATTATTCGGTGGCTGCAGGGGTAACCAGCTTGGTTTGTCTTCTGAGTCTTCTGATTCATGGATGAAGGTGGACTCAACACGTTCCAGGTTGCTTTTGCCAAGAGAAATCAACCCATTCACAGTTGAAATGCAGTCATTGTACTGAGTTTGCATAGCCGAGTACTTGCAGGTGATGTCTAGTAATTGAAACTGCAAATCTTCCACTTGTAATTGCAGTTCAGCCATCGCTAGCTCATGGTCCACATTACTAGCAAATAATTCTTTCTGGCATTCGGCCATTTCCGTTTCTAACTGTAGTTTTTGACGAAGAATTGGTACACTTTCTATACTTTTTCTGTTTCGTTTTATCAATTTCTGTACCTTCTGAATGTATTTATTTGTTTTAATATACTTCTTTATGGTTTTCACGCTGTTCATTTTGATACTACTGGTATTCCCCATAGCGCAGGACTTATCGCTGGCTGTGGTTAGGTCGACTGTTAGTATTCCGGCTTCACTCATCACTTCACTATACAAATCCATGGTTCTAGCGCTATCTTTTTGTTGTTCTTGTTCACTGATTTGCTGAAGCTCCTGGTGCGCCTCAGCAAGCTGGTGTTCAAGCGAGCGTATTCGTTGCAGTGCTACACCATGGACATCATGGCACTGGTTGAACGAGTTGACTTGCTGTTGCAGCTCATCCCGTTGGGCACTTAGATCTTGGCATTGTATGTCCAATTCACTGAGCTCTGCTTTAAGCGCTGAGTTGGTTTTATTCTGTTTATGAATCTCCTCTTCACTTTCCTCTCGTTCTTGTAGAAGTGTGTCGCACAACTCTTTGGTCTTTTTGAGCTCAAGCAGCGTGGCTTTCAGTTTCAGCTCCATGTCTCGCACAGTCACCTTGCTTCGGGTGAACATACTGGTGTCACCTGGAAAATAACCGGGAATCGGTGTCAGTGTGTGACCACTTAAAATGTTATTGGCTGATAAAGAGTTGGTGGTACGTTATAGATGTTGAGTGAGCGTGTTATGTTGACTGAGGCTAGTTGTTTTGTCTCAACTTTGCTTCCACTACGCGTCAAGTAAAGAGAGCCAGAACTGAGCCGGAATGTTTGTATGGGACGTGTCTCATGTACATGAGATTATGTACAGTTTGTTTATGTAGGAAAACTGTAGGATGAAGCGAAAATTACAGGATTAAAACAATACTTCCCCGGATAAGTCGTTGCAATTTGAACCGTTTGACAGTTCGGCCGCCCGTTGTAATTTTTCAGTACAATAATTTGTATTTGTTTGATTTTTCACCAGTAACTTTTATTTGCATGTCACTACTATGTATTGTTTAATGAATTTACGTTTAATTTGACTCGAAATACACTAATAACACTAATTAATTAAACAAAATCTACTGAGCCGCTTTTGAAAGCAGCTGTTCGGTCTGGAGTTGCCAGCCGAAAAACTCACCTGTATTATCCCATCTTTAAGCCAACCTTCAACCTGTTTTTCAACTTCTACCTGCTCACTTATAGCCAACCGTCGTGGTCGCTGAGCCACGGGTATGTCGTCCTTCAGCACGATCCGTAACTGTATTGGAGCCTCTTTAGTCTTCAATGGCTGATACCTTTCAACCATGCTCTGGACCCGCTGTCGAGTTTCCTTCGAAGCTTCACTACCTAAAATATCGGAAAAATCAGGGACATCTGAAACAGAACAAAACACGTTGCGGAACCAATCCTCATCGGACGGCAGAAAGATTATGTTTCCCTCGTGCATGACTAAAGTTACTTGGTTCAAAAATTCCTGTCCAATAATTAAACTATACGGCATAGCATCCTTCTGAACCACATAAAATACTACATCACGATAAACTCGGCCGTCGATCTTCACAGAAACTCTCAACCTTCCGGTAGAATACACTTTGGCTTGTCCTAAGCCTGACAATGCAATTTTCATCTCTTCATATTTCGGTGGATGATTAACTGTCTTGTAGAATTCCTCCGACATCAAATTTACGTCACTTCCAGTATCGATAAGTGCTTTCGTCTTCTTGTCCATGATTGTTACGTCTTTCTCGGGTTTATTTTTTAGTATTTCGGTTGACATCAAGTCGTTGTTTACATCCTCAATGTCATTGATCCTAACCTCATTGCAATGTGTCAAACATCCGTCATCTGTTGATTCATTGTTTGACACAACGTTGGAAACAGAGGCGCCATTTTTCTGTAACTCTATGGCCATTTCAGGTTGACCAACCGCAGCAAGATTGTAGTCCGTGAACATAGTCCTTTTCGGTACTTCAAAACGTCGAGTTTCCCCTGTTCTTGCGCCGCCATGATTGCCAATCTGACGGAACGACTGTTGATTATTCCGTCCATAGTTCACGTTGCTTGCGCCTGCACCGTATTGGTCGCCTCCAATGCTGCCTTGTGAAGTTTGCGCAGAGTATTGCGCCTTCTGTGGCTCAAACCACAGAACAATTAAATCAATAGAAGAAACGATGGTCACGTGACAGCGTACATGCCTAATTGTCAAAACGATACCTTGATGCCCTGAGTAAGAGTCCAAATTAAGATGGTATTGTAACTTACAATAGTGGCAACACTCTGAATGTTTTCAAATTTAGTCGGGTTATCGCAAGTGTAAAATCTGTGAAGACGTCGTCGGATTCTTTTAGAAAATTGAAATAACTAAAACATTTTGGTGCAAACAACTTACCCTGGGATATTGTACGATAAATGCACAATGAGGTGAAAAGTGCGTGGTTGCGGCAGGTCATATAAGAAACAAAGAAAACGCAGTTTATAATATGAACTTCCAAAGGTGAGTACCTAAAACCTATATTTTCTCGCGTAAAAGGACCGAGGAATGAAATATCACTTTGAAAATAAACTTCCTAACGACTCGGTAACCAAAATTACCGTAATTGTAGCTTCTAGAACCCTTTTACGCCCTAAAATTAGGAAAATAAACCAATCCATTTGTAGGTTGTACTAGTGATGACAAAAGCATGGTCGATGAAAATTCGTCATAGTAGTAGTATAGTCGATACTTGTTCATTACTCCTTCTTAGTACTTAATCCATTGTTTATTCTTGTTCAAGTTTTCCCAAATTGATGTATGGACGCAATAGCATGCTAAAACGCAGAAATAAGAAGCAGGACAGAAACGACTGTAAACTGCGCACAAGGCACTTTAGACCCGAGTGATTTGAACGAAGAAACTTATTGTGAACACGCCTGAAGGAAGATGTGGTGCCCACTTTACTCCAGTAAAAATTGAAGTAATGGTAAGAAAGTTAAACATTTGTTACAGAATATTTATCGCTTTTCATATACACTTATGACATGTTTTTACAAAATAGGATGCTCCCAGGAGTTTATTTTGATTTCAAGCATAACGAGAATAACTATGAAAGTTTACAAAATATTTTTTTCACCATACTTCCTTAGTAGTCTTCTACATCCAGACAGTGTACCAGGCACCACAGCGTCCGAGTGGTGCCTTTATCCATTTAATAATTTATCTTTATTTCAGTATTTCTAAATCATATTAAATAAACAGTGTGATGTGAGAATTGATAATATAAAAAAAACAGGCCCTAAATTCCCACATCACGATGTTGCTTATATTAAGACTTCTACGAGTAAACAATTGGTTTTCTAAACCCCATCAGCTGTTTTATGTTTGTCCTGAATTTAAATCGTACCCAACAATAATACAAACTACCATAAACTTTCCCACAAAAAAACCATCTCTCCAACAGTGTAAATCATAGATAGATGGATTAAGAAAGGTTGAAAGGTAAAAATAAAATGTTAAATGAATGAACATCAAAGCTGTTAGTTTCACAATTAATAAATTGTGTGGTGATCACCTTATTGCAAAAAATATCTGACACATAGATGCAAATTGTACCTTACTTCAAAGTATGTAATTACTTATCAGGATCAGTCAATAATGGAATATTTTATTATTTAAGTAGCTCTCTTTTGTAGGTATGCCTTTATTAAGTTTCTTTTTGTTTTCAGGTCAGTACTGAACTAGGGAACTGAGCAAAAATGTCTGTTATCTGCTAATGCCACGGTCATATTCTTCTTTCTTGATCAAATTTACTGAAGACTGACGTAGTATAGTCATCCGTTCGAAAATTCCTTCGTTGATGACCAGCCCTATCTATTGTCTAAAATCTGTCAACGAAACTTATTTAAATATCAGCATTCCTCACATGACACATTAAATTACTGCGTGCATCGAATTACTGAATTATTACTTGCAATATAATATTGTGATTATTAAATAAGGTTTGTTGGCAACTTTTAGCGACAGATTGCGGCCGAAGATGGATTTACCTAATCAATATTAGCAATAGTATTTTCCTTTTCGAATTTTATTGCAAGATAAACATGATTATTAAGTTTTGATAACTTTTTCAATTAACTTATATATAATACAAGGTCCTAGCTCGATCTGTATTTTAACTAAATGTGAGGAAGAAACGTAACGTCAATCTAATACGTCGTCACGGATTTTTTTCTGAAGCATAGGCCTTCAGCAAGAAATTCGAGACAGAGTATTATGTTGAAGTTGACGAATATAATTATAAATAAGCAATTTTGTGTGAAAAAGTGTCGCTTTTTAAATTATTGTTACTTTTTTTGATAAAACATGATTGAAAACTTGTATACAATTTATTTTAATTTATTACATTGTTTAAGATAAGAACATTATTTATTGTACACCAGGAAAAAAACAAACAAAACATAATTACAAAGATACATTACAATTAATTCAAGAGTCTTCATTTTTCAACGTTTTTATCGACATCGATGGAGAGTTAGGCCCATCCCTAGTCGGTAGCGTTTGACAGTAGGGCATGTACGCACCTTGAAATCGGTGCATTGATAAACGTAGTGCCATCTCTTTTTTTCTTATGGAAGGTTGGTTAGCGAAAGCAGGACAGCATTACTGTCAAAGGTTTCTGCTAAGTTACTGCTACCCCTTGGCTCAAACTGGCAACTTGTAGAAATATGGCCGAATGCATTGCATTTGAAGCACTTTAGACCAAGATGTTTCTTCGGACACTCTTTTGATTGATGACTTCTCTCTCCACAGTTAAAGCACCTCACACCCGTGTTTCTTGCAGCCGTACCTCCCGTATTGCCACGAATTTTCATGTTGGACTCTTCTTTCATTTTCTCTTTGATGGTGTCGTAAATTCTTAACTGTTCTTTAAGCTCAGAGTACGTGGTTGCGCCATACAACATCATTTTATTGTATTGTACGTCTTGGATGCCGTCGATGATGTATTTAATTGCGACGTAATCCGCCATTTTGCCACGTCGAGCGATTTCTTTCATTACCAGCAGATAATCCATGGATGTCTCGTAGTCTTGCTTCTTTCTACTACTCATGGTTTCATGTAGCGTTTTCTGGTCTATAAAATCAGGGAACTCTTTTGATATGCTTAACTTCAACTCTTCCCACGTCTTGAAAGGCCGTTCCGAACGGAGCCAGAGAGCCGCTGTACCAACTAGCGACCTCCTCGCAAAGATTAACTGTTGTATAGGCGTCCATCGCATGATTTCTCCATGATCTTCTACATCCTGGACCCATCGAGACACCGAGTAGATTTTATCTTGACCACTGAACTTCGGTATTAGTTCGTCTGCTAACTGGCAGCCACCATGCGTCATCATAGCACTTGCCTCGTCTTTTTCTGCATCACCTTTTCTCGACATTGTTCTTGAGTAATTAGTCCACTCACACTCGTCTTCGCCGGTACTCACGTCAAACGGCGCCGTCACCCTTGACCGCGTGCGTCCTTTCGGATAAAGTTGTAATCTTCGTCTTTAACGTCGTATTTCAGCTTCTTCTTTTTCTTGGCTTCTATCCCGGACGAGCCCCCAAAATGTGGGATAGAAATTAGACACCGGCACTAGTTTAAACTTAATATTACTTTAATTTCTTCATTTTTACAATACAGTCGTCGTTGCTTGCTTTCGCCATCTTGCCTTTTTTTCTCCTCTCTCCCTCGCACACATAACTGTCCTCCGTCTATCTCATTCCTACATTTTTTTATTTATTTATTTATTTATTTATTTATTTATTTATTTATTTATTTATTTATTTATTTATTTATTTATTTATTTATTTATTTATTTATTTATTTATTTATTTATTTATTTATTTATTTATTTATTTATTTATTCATTCATTCATTCATTCATTCATTCATTCATTCATTCATTCATTCATTCATTCATTCATTCATTCATTCATTCATTCATTCATTCATTCATTCATTCATTCATTCATTCATTCAATCATTCATTCATTCATTCATTCATTCATTCATTCATTCATTCATTCATTCATTCATTCATTCATTCATTCATTCATTCATTCATTCATTCATTCATTCATTCATTCATTCATTCATTCATTCATTCATTCATTCATTCATTCATTCATTCATTCATTCATTCATTCATTCATTCATTCATTCATTCATTCATTCATTCATTCATTCATTCATTCATTCATTCATTCATTCATTCATTCATTCATTCATTCATTCATTCATTCATTCATTCATTCATTCATTCATTCATTCATTCATTCATTCATTCATTCATTCATTCATTCATTCATTCATTCATTCATTCATTCATTCATTCATTCATTCATTCATTCATTCATTCATTCATTCATTCATTCATTCATTCATTCATTCATTCGTTTGTTTGTTTGTTTGTTTATTTACATAAATATTGTAACATAACAGTAAAATTACCAAAGCGTTACAATATTATATCAGAGCACTACTTTTCATACATCTTCTTCATGTTCTTTATAAAATATACATATTATTATACCCTTCGGCCACTTTGGAAACCAAAGTTTCGAAAACAGAATTATTTTTCTATTTAGGAAACCTGGTTTAATATATGAATAAGATATGATGGGGAATTTACATATACCACAGAGAGGCAGTCAGGTGGGCTGATGACGATTCATAGAATAAAAAGACACATGTATTAAGACATGTGTATTATGTCTCAGCATGACTGGCCTTATTGGCGGCTTGATAACTTCTGACAGTAAGGCCCGCCACTGTGTTACAATCCTCCACCAACCCGGACTTGGCCCTCGTGGTGGAGTATGGCCTAACCTTTCTACGATGCAGGAAAAGACCTGTGCCCCAGCAGTGGGGACATTCATGGGTTGGTATTGATCGATGACTGAAAATAAAGCCAGTTCAGTGCATGAGTTCTAGGTTTCAGAATAGAAGTGATAACTTTTTAATTGAGATCCAAAAATTAAAAAGACTATTTTATATATTAGATTGATTGAGATATAAAAATTATAAAATAGTAGTAATTATAAATAACAGATGTCAAAATGAAATAAAAAATTATATGTCAAAAAATTAAAAAATTCCAACCATGCCGGGATTCGAACCCGCGACCTCTGGCTATCCGTCCCAGCGCTCTTTCCAACTGAGCTAATGGGTGACTCACCGGCATCAGTGAAATTTCGAACCTCTACAATATTCTCTGTATAACGTACAGGCAGCGACATCTGGCTGAAGTAATTTGCATCACTTGCAGCCCCTTAGAAAAATTGGAAAAAAGCCTCAAAATTGTCCTTACGGGTTAGTGAATTAAAAATAATATAGACCTAAATGTCGGCAGGTGCTCCTCGGCTCCTTATTTCGTTATCTGGAGCCGTGGCTGAACGGGACGCGGACTTGTCACACAGTGCTTCGTGGGGAAGGCCTAGCGCCTGTCGAGAGCTGCGTGGGACTCGGGGAACCCATCATGTTCTACCTTCAAGCTATTTGGGTCTTCGCCGGCCTCACCGCCGCCGCCATCTTTGTTTACGGGACTGTGCTCAGGTTAGTTCATTCCTTATTTCATTTAATTAAACATGAGAGATAATTTTTAAAAACCTATTTAGAGGCTAAAAATTCCACCCATGCCGGGAGGCGAACCCGCAACCTCTGGCTATCCGTGCCAGCGCTCATCCAATTAAGCTAATGGGCGAATCACCGGCATCATTTCATCAACTAAATTATATGAAGAATCGACCACCGTTGGAGTAAACGAGTTCTTGAGTGAAGGCGTAGTGTGAGGCGCCCTCCGACCAGGTGGGATGACAATCTGCGAAAAACTGCCGGCAGATGCTGGACGCGGCAAGCTTAGGACAGGGCGCTATGGCGCCCGTGCCCCAGCAGTGGGGACGTACCAAGGGTTCATTTGAAATCGGATATCATAAACTTATTTCAAAGTAAATTTTCTTTTATTTTGTAAGCTTGTTTTATACAATAAGTCAAGTGATTGATTCCAATCACTCAGTTCGTCTAGGCCACGAGCGCTTCGCGTTTCTTCTTCTTCAGGCTGTATTAGTCCACTGCTGGACATAGCCCTCCCCTAATGAGCGTCATAGCGCAAGGTTGTGCCATCATTGGGGGGTAATGGCCATAATCCCCACGCTGGGCATGCGGGTATCGCAGTTTGGTGGAATTGTATTGAAGGGGGCGCTGCAGAATAGAATAGAAAGGTTTATTCCAAAGACAAGACACACAACACAACAACAATAGTACGGTTAAAGCATGGTGCTCACAGTAAAACTACGTTTTGTACAAAATTACTTTTTCTTTACTTGACTTTATTGCACAACCAGAAATAAAAAATAAAATAAAAAAACTTTATTGTAAAACGGTGACAATAAATTGTTACTGGCTCCCAAACTAGGATTCCCTGTGCTATGGGTAGCCAGGCTTCTCCCGAAATACATAAGAGTATAGGTATGCGATTTACAATTATAACTACTTACAAACTAAAAGTATAATACCTGTGTAGCAGTTCAGGAAACAATCCAAAAAAATAACAATCAGCTTATTCACTCCGAACACGATTTAGTTTTTGGTGTGAACAATCCAATGTAATAGACACTGAGCGATATATTATTATCTATTAGTCTATCTATTATATATGAATTTGCAGTCGCAATACCACACGCTAACCGTGAAGGAAAACATCGTGAGGAAACCCGCGGCTTAGTTGGCTCCGCACGTATTGACTAGTCTTTCCTGTGGCCTGTCGACTAAGCTGTCAGGATGGTATAGGTGCTGGGCAAGCCTACACCATCTATAAAACCATGACCCAGGCACTACAGCGTCGGAGTGGTCCCTTCACCCATCTAGTGTGAGTGAAGATACCACTGGACGCTGTATAAATCATCTCATTAAGTAGATCCAAAAAGGCCAATATTATTATTATTATATTATCTATTATATTATAAGAATATAACCATGATTTTATACCTAAAAATACATTCATAAAAAAACCTCACCTTCTCCCGCTTTGCCGCCTTATCCTTGAGCCTCTCCTCGATGACGTTCAAATTTCCGGCGGCCATCTTGCTTTTCTCGTCGTCCGCCATGTTGGATTCGGCCATGTTCGCGTTTGCGCTTCAGCAAGTCGGTGCTCGGCGGCGTGGTGTCGCTGGCGTGGTTCCTGCGGCACCACGGCGACTGCACGCGCGTCATGTGGGCGCCCAACCAGCGGGAGACGCTGGCGCTGCCGCTGCTTCTGGCGCAGGCCTGCCTGCTCACCAAGCGCCTGCGCCGCCGCCGCTCGCACCTCACAATGCAGGTGTGTGAACAGATGAGGCAGGTGTGTGAACAGATGAGGCAGGTGTGTGAACAGATGAGGCAGGTGTGTGAACGTGGCACTGCAGCGACCAACCGGCGAAAGACGCCGGCGCACTGCTAACCGCGCGCCTGCGTCGCCGCCGCTCGCACCTGACAGTGCAGGTGTGGGAACAGAGGAGGCAGGTGTGTGAACAGATGAGGCAGGTGTGTGAACACATGAGGCAGGTGTGGGAACAGAGGAGGCAGGTGTGTGAACAGATGAGGCAGGTGTGGGAACAGAGGAGGCAGGTGTGTGAACAGATGAGGCAGGTGTGTGAACAGATGAGGCAGGTGTGGGAACATAGGAGGCAGGTGTGTGAACAGATGAGGCAGGTGTGTGAACAGATGAGGCAGGTGTGGGAACAGAGGAGGCAGGTGTGTGAACAGATGAGGCAGGTGTGTGAATAGATGAGGCAGGTGTGTGAACAGATGAGGCAGGTGTGGGAACAGAGGAGGCAGGTGTGTGAACAGATGAGGCAGGTGTGTGAATAGATGAGGCAGGTGTGTGAACAGATGAGGCAGGTGTGTGAACAGATGAGGCAGGTGTGGGAACAGAGAAGGCAGGTGTGTGAACAGATGAGGCAGGTGTGTGAATAGATGAGGCAGGTGTGTGAACAGATGAGGCAGGTGTGTGAACAGATGAGGCAGGTGTGGGAACAGAGGAGGCAGGTGTGTGAACAGATGAGGCAGGTGTGTGAATAGATGAGGCAGGTGTGTGAACAGATGAGGCAGGTGTGGGAACAGAGGAGGCAGGTGTGTGAACAGATGAGGCAGGTGTGTGAATAGATGAGGCAGGTGTGTGAACAGACGAGGCAGGTGTGTGAACAGAGGAGGCAGGTGTCGGAACAGAGGAGGCAGGTGTGTGAACAGAGGAGGCAGGTGTGTGAACAGAGGAAGCAGGTGTGTGAACAGAGGAGGCAGGTGTGTGAACAGAGGAGGCAGGTGTGTGAACAGAGGAGGCAGGTGTGTGAACAGAGGAGGCAGGTGTGTGAACAGAGGAGGCAGGTGTGTGAACAGAGGTGGCAGGTGTGTGAACAGAGGAGGCAGGTGTGTGAACAGAGGAGGCAGGTGTGTGAACAGAGGAGGCAGGTGTGTGAACAGAGGAGGCAGGTGTGTGAACAGAGGAGGCAGGTGTGTGAACAGAGGAGGCAGGTGTGTGAACAGATGAGGCGGGTGTGTGAACGTGGCACTGCAGCGACCAACCGGCGAAAGACGCCGGCGCACTGCTAACCGCGCGCCTGCGTCGCCGCCGCTCGCACCTGACAGTGCAGGTGTGGGAACAGAGGAGGCAGGTGTGTGAACAGATGAGGCAGGTGTGTGAACAGATGAGGCAGGTGTGTGAACAGATGAGGCAGGTGTGGGAACAGAGGAGGCAGGTGTGTGAACAGATGAGGCAGGTGTGGGAACAGAGGAGGCAGGTGTGTGAACAGATGAGGCAGGTGTGGGAACAGAGGAGGCAGGTGTGTGAACAGATGAGGCAGGTGTGTGAACAGATGAGGCAGGTGTGGGAACAGAGGAGGCAGGTGTGTGAACAAATGAGGCAGGTGTGTGAATAGATGAGGCAGGTGTGTGAACAGATGAGGCAGGTGTGGGAACAGAGGAGGCAGGTGTGTGAACAGATGAGGCACGTGTGTGAATAGATGAGGCAGGTGTGTGAACAGACGAGGCAGGTGTGTGAACAGAGGAGGCAGGTGTGGGAACAGAGGAGGCAGGTGTGTGAACAGAGGAGGCAGGTGTGTGAACAGAGGAGGCAGGTGTGTGAACAGAGGAGGCAGGTGTGTGAACAGAGGAGGCAGGTGTGTGAACAGAGGAGGCAGGTGTGTGAACAGAGGAGGCAGGTGTGTGAACAGAGGAGGCAGGTGTGTGAACAGAGGAGGCAGGTGTGTGAACAGAGGAGGCAGGTGTGTGAACAGAGGAGGCAGGTGTGTGAACAGAGGAGGCAGGCGTGTGAACAGAGGAGGCAGGTGTGTGAACAGATGAGGCGGGTGTGTGAACGTGGCACTACAGCGACCAACCAACGGGAGACCTTGGCGCTGATACTCACCGCCCGCCTGCTCCGCCGCCGCTCGCACCTGACAATGCAGGTGTATAAACAGAAGAGGCAGGGTGTGAACATGGCACTCCAGCTACCAACCAGCGGGCGACCTTGGCGTTGTCGCTGCGCAGCTCAAAAGCTGCTCGCACCTAACGCTGCAGGTATGTAAACAGAAGAGGCAGGTGTTTGAACGTGGCACTCCAGTGACTAACCAGCGACGACCCTAGCATTGCCATCGCGCAGCTCCCAAGCTGCTTGCAGCTGCGACTGCAGGTGTGTCAACATGACACTTTACCTACCAACCAGCGGGAAACCTTTGCGCTGCTACTCACTGCCCGCCTGCGTCGCCGCCGCTTGCACCTGACACTGCAGGTGTGTGAACATGATACTTCAGCTACTTGTAAACAGTAGCCGGAAATATGTGAACTGTAAGAACTAGCCAGTGAGAGACCTTGGAAGTAGAAGTAGAAGACGCTGCTTATCACTCGCAGCTGCCACTGCAGGTGATTGTGGTGGCAGCAGGTGTGTGTGTGGTAGCAGCAGGTGTGTGAACGCGTCAGTTGCGTCTAAATTTGCAATTTTGAAGGGCCCCATGCCAAGCCCCTTTGCAAAAACTTTTTGGGAAGTTTCTTTCTATCTTTTTTATAATATTCTCCTTTAAGGCCACATGACCGACCATCGCCTTTAACGTTCTAGGGTTTGACCTGGAAAATAACAAAATAACTGAGGTGGTTCAAGTACACTCTCCAAACGTTACAATGAAATCTGACGACCTCTGTGGCGTAGCGGTATCGAATCTACTTACCAGGCATGAAGACCCGGGTTCGAATGCCGGCTGGGAACAAAATAAAACCCCAGGTCTTGCATGTTTACATGTTTGTGATGTCGTTGTTTCTGGTTCCCACGACACAGGGTATCCTAGTGTGGGGCCAGAAGCAATTTATGTGCCTGTATGTAAATGTTATCTTGCATTTTTTAAGTTAACAAAATCGTTCAACATTTTGGACGTAAATACCCTTTTATTTTCTAAGGTTAACACGAGCAGTAGACATAATTAAAACTGTTTTTATACGGATTTATGCTCGTTTATTACAATTTTTCAATTTTCCAACGTTTCGGCACTTTTTCAGGTGCCGTGGTCCCTGAAAAACCTGAAAAAGTGCCGAAACGTTGGAAAATTGTAAAAATGTAATAAACGAGCATAAATCCGTATAAAAACAGTTTTAAATACCCTTTTACTCTACTTTTGTGAAACTACGACCCCCGAAACACTATGAATGCCCCTCAAACCTGAACCTCTCACCTTCCAGGTGGCGATATTCCTGCTCAACTCGTTCTGCCTCCTCTTCTGGCAGTTCACCCAGTTCATCTTCCTCACGCAGATAGCCATCTTCTTCGTCATGGAGCAACTGCGGCTGATAGATCTCAAATCCCTCTGGCTGTTCCTTCACGCACATTTCTGCGGCCTCCACTTAGCCGTGCTACTTCTGCAGGGGAACGACATGCTAAAATCGTCCTTATACGCGTCCCTCTTCATAGTCGTCTCCGTCTACTGTTTGTTCTTCAGCACTTTCCGCATTAAGGTCCAGACTCGCCTGGACTTGTTCGTCGAAGCTTGGCTGGTGTTGTTGAGGATCTCTATAGTGGTCTGCGCCTCGATTTGGCTCAAAGGGGTGATCGGGGACTTTTTGAACGTGGATGAGGATTCCCACGTTTGGGAAATCCTCTATTCCAAATTCAACAGCGATTATAAAACGTTTCACACGATGATATACACCTGCTCGGCTGTGTTTGACTTCTTACCGTACGAAACGTGGAAAGACCTGGTACTGAGTGGTTTGATACCGGTGGTTTTGTTGGTGACTTTCAACGCCGTTTACTTCTGGTACCGGAGCACGAAGGAAGGCCTGGAAAGGCAGCTGGAAGAGAAGGAGGCGAAGGCCAAGAAAGGCCAGCAGTCCAACAGCGAAAGTGATGACGACAGCGGTATAGAGAATAACGCGTCCGAATCCAAGATGGCGGACGACGAGAAAAACAAGATGGCTGCCGGGGATTTGAACGTCATCGAGGAGAGGCTCAATGATAAGACGGCTAAGCGGGAGAAGGTGAGATTTTTTATGTATGTATTTTTAGGCATGAAATCATGGTTATATTCTTATTTATGGTTGTGCAATAAATTAAAGTAAATAAAAATTATTTACTTAGAAAACGGTGATTGGCAGTATACAATGTCTGGTGGGGTCCACGCTAGGTAAATCCGGTCTCGTGGGCTCCCGTTTGTGGATTTCTAACAGTAGAAAGTGCCACTGAGGCAGTTACGGTGTTGCAGAACTAAGGATTTCGTTAAAGTGAAAAGAAAAATAAACTGTGACGTGAAATAAATGTGTAGAGGCAAAAATTACACCCATGCCGGGACTCGAACCCGCGACCTCTGACTAACCGTGCCAGCGCTCTCCCAACTGAGCTAACGGGCGACTAGAAGAGGACTTGAGAAAAGATGGTCAGAGTGGAGTTTTATTCCTCGCTGCCTTTTTCTCCACTACACTACGGCCCGAAGGCAGCGGCTTTCACTTTCATGTTACATTGTATTTTGACATTCAGCCAACAGAATGTAAATTCTTTACGTTGAAATAAATTGAATTGAATTGAACTACCCGCGTCAGTGAATTTTCGAACCTCTACAATACTCTCTGTAATTACAGGCAGCGACATCTGGCTGAAGTAATTTGCATCACTTGCAGCCCTCTTTATTACTGTTTTTGTCTCTATAAAAAGAACATCTAACTATCTATGAGGCCTATAAACGTGCCCGCTGCAGGGCACAGGGCTTCTCTAAAATAGTGAGAGTACGGGCTTAATCACCGCGGATTGGCAAAGTTTTCACAGCGAGGAGTATTGGAACGGAGTTTTTAATAAGTTGGCGTGATTGTGATTATAACACATTCCAAAGACAAATAATAAATGAAGTGATGCAATTTGCTTAAGTCAGATGTCGCTGCCTGTACGTAATACAGAGAATAGTGTAAAGAGGTTCGAAATTTCACTGATGCCGGTGAGTCGCCCATTAGCTCAGTTGGAAAGAGCGCTGGCACGGATAGCCAGAGGTCGCGGGTTTGAATCCTGGCATGGGTGGAATTTTTTACCTCTAAATATGTTATTAAAAAATTGTCCTTAGCAATTAAGCAATTAATTGTCCTTAGCGGTTAAGATAAGATAAGAATATTCTTTATTGTATATTCATATTCATTTATTCAGTTTAGGTAACAACGTCGTCAATTTATATTTTAAGTAGAAAACAAAAGCAGAAGTTTATTTAGCTTAAATTACAATAAAACATAGTCACAATTTCATAATGAAAACAAATAAATCTGTATAATCAATTGATACAGAACAGCAGATACAGAAGATAAGATACAATTGGCGGCCTTATTGCTAATAGCAATTTCTTCCAGGCAACCTCAAATCGGAGAATTTCAACGATCGGTTAGTGCATAAAAAAGAAAATAAAAAAGTTTGTGTAATGGCTCCGCAGACGATATAGTGAAAGTTGCGGGAAAAGACTGGATGAAGACAGCTCAAGACCGAGAGCAATGGCGGAGGGAGGAGGCCTTTACCCAATGAGGGGCATCAATGTTTAATTTATTTTTATACTCATTTAATTTATTAGTACATTACACTATTTTTATTTTTAATGCACTAACCCGTGCTAAGGAACAAATTTAAAAACCTATTTAGAGGCTAAAAATTTCACCCATGCCGGGATTCGAACCCGCAACCTCTGGCTATCCGTGCCAGCGCTCTACCAATTGAGCCAATGGGCGACTCACGGCATCAGTGAAATTTCGAACCTCTTTACAATATTCTCTGTATTACGTACAGGCAGCGTGTAATTTTTAGCCTCTAAATAGGTTTTTAAATTATTAGTACATGCTTTTTTTTTTTAGTTGTGTACGTATTCTTTGTGTTCTAAGATGCATTAAAGGCTATTTTATTTTTTAATGGCTGCGCAGGACCACCTGATAGAGTTCGTTCGCGCGCTGGAGGTGGACGCGGGGGTATTCTACACGGTGGCGCAGATGGCCGTGTATGGCGCGATGGCCGCGCTGCTCATGCGGCTCAAGCTGCTGATGGTGCCGCACATGTGCGTCGCCGGCTCGCTGCTGGTCGACCTCAAGCAGTTCCCGTGAGTGATCTTTCAATTTTGGATCTTTCAGTTTTCGATCTTTCATTGTTCTTTACATAGATACATCTAGTATTAGGTATTAGTTAAGTTAGGTTGGCGTTAGTTAGGGCTTTAATGATGTAGGATTCTGTGTGACTTAAATTAATAAATGTGCTTCGTAAGATCACTGCTGGTCGACCTCAAGCAGTTCCCGTGAGTGATCTTTCAATGTTCGATCTTTCAGTTTTCGATCTTTCAGTTTTCGATCTTTCATTGTTCTTTAAATAGATACATCTAGTATTAGGTGGCGTTAGTTAGGGCTATAATGATGTAGGATTTTGTGTGACTTAAATAAATACATGTGCTTCGTAAGATCACTGCTAGTCGACGTCAAGCAGTTCCCGTGAGTGATCTTTCAATTTTAGATCTTTCATTATTTGATCTTTAAATAGATACATCGAAATTTCACTGATGCCGGTGAGTCCCCCATTAGCTCAGTTGGAAAGAGCGCTGGCACGGATACCCAGAGGTCGCGGGTTCAAGTCCCGGCATGGGTTGAATTTTTAACCTTTAAATAGGTTTTTAAAATTGTTCTTAGCACGGGTTAGTGCATTAAAAAGAGTATGTTCTTAACATAGCTTTTTAATCTCGATTTTTAATAACGACCGCTTGCATGTATTTTTTTCGTCCGTTGCTTCTACCAAATTATCTGAAATTATGAAACAGGTATCTTATCTCATCCCATCCCATCCCATCCCATCCCATCCCATCCCATCCCATCCCATCCCATCCCATCCCATCCCATCCCATCCCATCCCATCCCATCCCATCCCATCCCATCCCATCCCATCCCATCCCATCCCATCCCATCCCATCCCATCCCATCCCATCCCATCCCATCCCATCCCATCCCATCCCATCCCATCCCATCCCATCCCATCCCATCCCATCCCATCCCATCCCATCCCATCCCATCCCATCCCATCCCATCCCATCCCATCCCATCCCATCCCATCCCATCCCATCCCATCCCATCCCATCCCATCCCATCCCATCCCATCCCATCCCATCCCATCCCATCCCATCCCATCCCATCCCATCCCATCCCATCCCATCCCATCCCATCCCATCCCATCCCATCCCATCCCATCCCATCCCATCCCATCCCATCCCATCCCATCCCATCCCATCCCATCCCATCCCATCCCATCCTATCCCATCCCATACCATACCATCCCATCCCATCCCGCCTCGCCTCGCCTCGCCTCATCTCATCTCATCTCATCCTATGTTATCTGCGGTGCAGCAGCCATCCCATCCCATCCCACCTCGCCTCATCTCATCTTATCTCATCTCATCGTATGCTATCTGTGGTGCAGCAGCGTGGTCCGCGTGCGGGCGCGGGCGCTGCTGGCGCTGCTGATGCTGGCAGTGGCGGCGGGCGCGGCGCGCACCATACGGGAGGAGGCCTCGCACGTCGGTCAGTCACGGACTAGCTTTATTAGCTTTAGCTCCGGTTTCCTTCATAAGTGAAAGGGAAATTGTCTTACACCTGGCAATAAAGTGGCTTTCTGGCCAAGTGTAGACATTAAAAGATGTACACAACACGGGAGGTAATAAAGAAAGCTCTCGATCGCATATTTACGTCCCTCGCTTGCAGCTCGGGCCGCAAACTTCTGCGATCTCGGCCTTTCTTTGTATTACCACCCTAGTTGTGTAATGTACTATTTTAATACAGTTGCTCAAAAAGGGACGTATAGCGTGCGGCATGTGGGCTATTACACACTCGTGCTTTTTTTTTTACCTTTACCGCACTCGTGCTTTTTCTTTCCCAACTGTCAAAATAATGTCTATTAAAGAAAAATCAACCATGAAGTTTTTACAAAAAAATTCATAGAAGTTTTTGTGAGCTACTAATTTGTTTCGATATCAGATTTAATGATTTGATTGAATGAGTTAGGTTTCATTTCATATCAACAAAAAAATTCTACTGAAGACTTGGCTTGACTTGACTGAACTATGGGCATAGTTCCCTTTGCCTACTACAATGTGTGAAGAAAAAAAATCTCAGCTAATATTTTTTTACGGTTGGCGCCATTTTTCAAATAAATTTTCTGTATTAAATTGCTTATTTTTTCGCAACTGTATTAAAATAGTCGTTCAGTACACGTGCGGAACCGTCATTGCAACTTGTTCCGACTGTCAACCCTCGCCTTCGGTTGCGCCTCGGCTCGGGTAGACATTTGTCGGAACTCTTTGCAATGACAGCCTTTCCGCACTTGTAATGAAATATACTATTATGAAATGAAATGAAAAGGTTTTATTCAAAGTAGCACAGAAACTGCGGCTTAATGAACGTTACAATTCAAACTAGGTGTCCATTTCAAAATCTAGATCATTTAGGAAAAAAAATGGACAAAAAAACTCCTAACTTAGTCTTTTCAAAAGTCCTTAATTAACATAGTCTGTATGTAAATGTTATGTTATCTATGACCCCCCCCCCAGGCGAGTTCTCGGACCCGGCGCAGGAGGAGCTGCTGTCGTGGGTAGGGTTATCTTAATGTGGGCCCGGAAGCAACGAATGTGCCTATTTGTAAATATTAATGTTATATTATTTATCAACACCCCCCCCCCCCTTTCCCCCCTCCCCTCCCCAGGCGAGTTCTCGGACCCGGCGCAGGAGGAGCTGCTGTCGTGGGTAGGGTTATCTTAATGTGGGCCCGGAAGCAACGAATGTGCCTATTTGTAAATATTAATGTTATATTATTTATCAACACCCCCCCCCCCCTCCCCAGGCGAGTTCTCGGACCCGGCGCAGGAGGAGCTGCTGTCGTGGGTGGTTTCAGCGGGGGGGGCGCGCGCCGTGTTCGCGGGGCCCGCGCCGCTCATGGCCGCTGTACTGCTGGCGGCGCGGCGGCCCGTGGCCAACCACCCGCACTACGAGCACAAGGACGCGCGGTGAGTGGCCGGCTTGTACGCTGGGTCAAGGGGCTTATAGGGTCGGGGAGCTTAAACATAGGATTGGCAGGCTTATAGGGTCGGGGCGGTTATACATAGGATTGAAAGGCTTATAGGGTCAAGGAGCTTATACATAGGATTGGGATGCTTTTAGGGTCGGGAAGCTTAAACATAAGATTGGCAGGCTTATAGGGTCGGGGCGGTTATACATAGGATTGAAAGGCTTATAGGGTCAAGGAGCTTATACATAGGATTGGGATGCTTTTAGGGTCGGGAAGCTTAAACATAAGATTGGCAGGCTTATAGGGTCGGGGCGGTTATACATAGGATTGAAAGGCTTATAGGGTCGGGAAGCTTAAACATAGGATTGAAAGGCTTATAGGGTTGGGTAGCTTATGCATTGGATTGGAATGCTTATAGGGTCGGGAGCTTATACATAGGATTGGAATTGTTGAGGTGCTTATACATAGGGTTGGACACATTATAGACATATAGGTTTGGGCGTGCTTTTACACAATGTCATAGAGATTATACGCATAATCGATTATTTATACAAAAAACCAATTATAGAGAATACACGCAGTGAGTATTTTATACACTGACGTAGCCTGATGTCAGGCCCCGCGCCGCTCATGGCCGCTATACTAATGGCGGCGCGGCGGCGAGTGGCCTACCACCCGCACTACGAGCACAAGGACGCGCGGTTAGTAGGCGGGCTGTGCAGAGGGTTGGGGAGCTTATATATGGGGTTGGGGAGCTTATGCGTAGCGTAGGATAGATTATACACTGGGTTGGGAAGCTTATACATAGAATAAGAGAGATTATACACTTGCTTGGGAAGCGCATACATAGCATAGGAGAGATTATACATACGACATTATGACGGCCTCGGTGGCGCAGCGGTTTGGCACGCTGACTGTAAAACCGAAGGTCTCGGGTTCGATTCCCGGCCGGGTCAAACTAGGCAACGAACTTTTCTAGTTTGTCTCGGGTCTTGGATGTCATCTATTTATTTATTGTATTAAATCTATCGTCGAGTTAGCACCTATAATACAAGTCATTTAGTTGTAATTAGTATAGGGCTAACGAGATCTGTGTAATAAATAAATAAAATAAATAAGTCCATGAATATTAATTTATTTATTTTATTTATTTACATAAGGTTGAGAAGCTTATAGGGTAGGGGAGCTTATGCATAGGGTAGGAGGGATTATGCACTAGGTTGGGAAGCTTATACGTAGGGTTTAAGAGCTTATCCATAAAATTGGGGTGTTTCTACATAAAATTATACACAAGGTTGGAGGGCTCATACATAAGGTTAGAGTGTTTCTACATAGGGTTGGGAAGCTTATGAATAGCGTTGAAGAGATTATACACAGGGTCGGGAAACTTAAGAATTTGGGTGTGCTTTTACATAGTATCCTGGTTCCAATATTATATTGAGTTAGTCCCATTTTGGACACTCAATACATAAAACTTTACGAAAATTCACTTTATGTATTTTTTGGTACACTTCCTTCCTTCCTTCCTTCCTTCCTTCCTTCCTTCCTTCCTTCCTTCCTTCCTTCCTTCCTTCCTTCCTTCCTTCCTTCCTTCCTTCCTTCCTTCCTTCCTTCCTTCCTTCCTTCCTTCCTTCCTTCCTTCCTTCCTTCCTTCCTTCCTTCCTTCCTTCCTTCCTTCCTTCCTTCCTTCCTTCCTTCCTTCCTTCCTTCCTTCCTTCCTTCCTTCCTTCCTTCCTTCCTTCCTTCCTTCCTTCCTTCCTTCCTTCCTTCCTTCCTTCCTTCCTTCCTTCCTTCCGTCTCTCTCTTTCTCTCTCTCTCTATCTCTCTCTCTCGCTCTAACTCTCGTAACTGACGCCCGCCCCCTGCCGCAGTGACCGCACGTACCTGGTGTACCAGAGCTACAGCCGCGCCCCCCCCGCGCAGCTGCACCGCGCGCTCGCCGCGCTCAGGGTCACGCACCTCGTGCTGGACAAGACATACTGCCACGGACACAGCAGGTCGGTGACACAGACAAGACATACTGCCACGGACACAGCAGGTCGGTGACACAGACAAGACATACTGCCACGGACACAGCAGGTCGGTGACACAGACAAGACATACTGCCACGGACACAGCAGGTCGGTGACACAGACAAGACATACTGCCACGGACACAGCAGGTCGGTGACACAGACAAGACATACTGCCACGGACACAGCAGGTCGGTGACACAGACAAGACATACTGCCACGGACACAGCAGGTCGGTGACACAGACAAGACATACTGCCACGGACACAGCAGGTCGGTGACACAGACAAGACATACTGCCACGGACACAGCAGGTCGGTGACACAGACAAGACATACTGCCACGGACACAGCAGGTCGGTGACACAGACAAGACATACTGCCACGGACACAGCAGGTCGGTGACACAGACAAGACATACTGCCACGGACACAGCAGGTCGGTGACACAGACAAGACATACTGCCACGGACACAGCAGGTCGGTGACACAGACAAGACATACTGCCACGGACACAGCAGGTCGGTGACACAGACAAGACATACTGCCACGGACACAGCAGGTCGGTGACACAGACAAGACATACTGCCACGGACACAGCAGGTCGGTGACACAGACAAGACATACTGCCACGGACACAGCAGGTCGGTGACACAGACAAGACATACTGCCACGGACACAGCAGGTCGGTGACACAGACAAGACATACTGCCACGGACACAGCAGGTCGGTGACACAGACAAGACATACTGCCACGGACACAGCAGGTCGGTGACACAGACAAGACATACTGCCACGGACACAGCAGGTCGGTCTCACACTCAGACAATACACAGCAGGTAGGTCTCACACTCTGACAAGACACAGCAGGTCGGTCTCACACTCAGACAAGGCACAGCAGGTCGGTCTCACACTCAGACAATACACAGCAGGTCGGTCTCACACTCTAACAAGACACAGCAGGTCGGTCTCACACTCAGACAAGGCACAGCAGGTCGGTCTCACACTCAGACAATACACAGCAGGTCGGTCTCACACACTGACAAGACACAGCAGGTCGGTCTCACACTCAGACAATACACAGCAGGTAGGTCTCACACTCTGACAAGACACAGCAGGTCGGTCTCACACTCAGACAAGGCACAGCAGGTCGGTCTCACACTCAGACAATACACAGCAGGTCGGTCTCACACTCTAACAAGACACAGCAGGTCGGTCTCACACTCAGACAAGGCACAGCAGGTCGGTCTCACACTCAGACAATACACAGCAGGTCGGTCTCACACACTGACAAGACACAGCAGGTCGGTCTCACACTCAGATAATACACAGCAGGTCGGTCTCACACTCTGACAAGACACAGCAGGTCGGTCTCACACTCAGAGGAGACACTGCCACGGTCGGTGGCTTTTTACTACCCTCCCCGCCTTATACTGCCCCTCACTCACTCTCTTACACTAACCTCCCGGTGTTACGTTGGCTGGCCCGTAATACACTATGCGTCTGGTTTTACACTGCCTTCCCCGTCTGCATAGTACTTGACTCGTAGTAGGGAGTTGACGTACTGCTGCGCTTTAGTTGAAATGTACGTTATACGCTTAAGCAAAATGGGCGACGCTAGACCGCTCACTGTCTCACACTATTCTCCCGGTTGTACACTGCCTGCCCCGTGCCGTCTTATATACCTTTCCGGTTGTACACTGTCCATTCTGTTTTACACTACTCTCCGTGTCTTACATCACTTTTTAGGGTTCCGTTCCTCAAAAGGAAAAAACGGAACCCTTATAGGATCACTTTGTTGTCCGTCTGTCCGTCCGTCTGTCAAGACCCTTTTTCTCAGGAACGCGTGGAGGTATGAAGCTGAAATTTATATCAATTACTCAGGTCTACTGTCCCTTGAAGCTGTGAAAAAATCAAACTTCTAAGCCAACGCAATCAAAAGATACAGCCGTTTATGCCGCAAATACTCAGGTCTATAATACAGGTTTGTACGGAACCCTCGGTGCGCGAGTCTGACTCGCACTTGGCCGGTTTTTTTAGTAATACTCAATACTTTATTGCATTCCACAAGTTTCAAGGTGGTTACATTATAAGATAACTTAACAGTTATTTGATAAGATCTTTGTGGACCCTGTAGGGCACGCAACATTTTAAAGTGCTATATAAAAGTATGTATTACATTAATTTAAATTTAATTTGATTAATTATCATACAATTTTAATAGATTATATTTATAAAGTTACATTTATACAATTATTTATCTCATTTCATCTATACTATCTTTTAAATATTCTTCTATCGTATAATAACATTTTGAAATTAGTGTTTTCTTTAAATCTTTATTGAAAGTGTTGTCGTTATTTAATTCTTTCATGTGATTTGAGAGTTTATTATAAATTTTTATAGCCATTACCAATGTACTGGATGAGTGTAATTGCATTCGTGAGGTGGGTAATAGCAATTTATTTTTGTGTCTTATGGGTCTTATATGAAAAGTTCATTATGTTGTCTGACAAATTTTGAAATTATAACATTGCCTATATGTTAGGTTTTGAATTTAGCGCCAAGTAGGGCCTTCGATATTTTTCCCTCCCACCCCCAAATCCCCATCTTATTGGAAACGCGGGTGCATGAAGAAAAACACTGGTGACAAGCTGTCAAATAGAGTGAAAAAAATCGTGGTGTAGCACGGACTGTTCGGTCAACCAGCTGCGAATACTGGCCCCGTCAACGGCATTACCGTGATCACGAACATCTCGACCGCGCCAATTCCATCCGGTGCAATAAACTCATCAAGGAAAACACACGTAGTGGAAGGTTGAAGGGAAGACAGTCGCCAAGGCACGCCACCTACCACCATCGGCACGCCACGCTACAAGTGAACCAGGTACGCGTTTCCATCCCTCTCTTTAAACCGTCCACTATATTTTATACAACATTCACATTTTTACACGCTTGTTTTTGTTTCATCCTACCCTTCCCCGTTTTACGTATACATCTATGTTGTAGACTTCACTCCAAAGTTCCAGTCTTACTCTGCCTTTCCTGTGTTAAATTGTTCCCTCTTCCATTGCTATAGCAACGCGCTGCTGCGGCTACAACTTAAACTTTCGAGTTTTACACGTCCTTCCGGCTTTTACGTTGATTTTTCACCGCCCTCCCCGTCTTACACTGCCCTCCCCGTGTTACACCACTCTCCCCTTGTTGCACCGCTCTCCCCATCTTATACCGCCCTCCCCGTCTTTCACCGCCCTCCCCGTCTTTCACTGCCTTCCCCGTGTAAAACCGGCTTCCCGTTTTACACCGCCTTCCCCGTCTTTCACCGCTCTCCCCGTGTTACACCGCACTCCCCGTGTTACACGGCCCTCCCCGTCTTACACCGCCCTCCCCGTGTTACACCGCCCTCCCCGTCTTACACCGCCCTCCCCGTGTTACACCGCTCTCCCCGTGTTACACCGCCCTCCCCGTGTTACACCGCCCTCCCCGTCTTACACCGCCCTCCCCGTGTTACACCGCTCTCCCCGTGTTACACCGCCCTCCCCGTGTTACACCGCCCTCCCCGTGTTACACCGCCCTCCCCGTGTTACACCGCCGTCCCCGTCTCACATTGGTCTCCCCCCCGCAGCGGCGGCTGCAGCTGGGAGCGCATCTGGGACGCGCTGCAGCCGCCGCCCCCCCCGCCGCAGCGCGCGCCGCGGCTGTGCGTGCTGCTGCAGCGCGCGCCGCAGGAGCACTTCTACTTGCTGTTCGACAACTCGCGCTACACCGTGTACAAGCTGCACGACTACAGGTGAGGCCTGGCGCTCCTTGTGTCTCGCGAAGGAATGGGCATTGTCGCATCCTATTTTTTATTCTATAAGGGCTGATTTTTCAAGAGTCAGATAACTTTTATCTGAGGAATAAAAATGGCGGTTTTACACAATTTTCATACATAAGCTGTCAAACCGCGATTTTTATTCCTCAGATAAAAGTGGTCTGACTATTGAAAAATCAGCCCTAAATCTGAAATATAGACTAATACTTATAAGAAACTGATTTGAATATTTTCTTAATTTTTGATGCAATTATTTTTTAATTAATTATTTAAAGTTTTGTAAGTATGACGTCACCACTGGCATTATAAACCACGTTCATTGAATTTATTCATGATAAAAAAAAGTTGACGTTTCACAAATGTTAGTGTCAAGTCAATCAGCAAGACAATTTTTTTAAATATTTGTAGGCAATGGAACTACCGCTTTAGAGCCAATGATGACGTCATTGAAAGAAAAATGAAGTGAACATTATTTTAGGATAAATATTAATAATCCGTTTTTATTTTACCTATTTGAACCAAAAATGGTAATCAGTATGCCTATTCCTCGAAATGGTTTTCACTTTACGACAGTCGATGCCTCCCTGATCAATACCCTTGGCCATGCTACTTATTTTGTATACTGTAACACAGCTTCGCACTTAACGTCACCGCGGACTTTACAGAAAACTCTAGTTCTCAACTTCACCACTAGATGGCGCACGCACGTTTCTGCATCGCGGTATGATTATATCGTGCTGTGCTCTATTTAGACTAAACTCGGGCGTTTACTCTTGGGCGTCCTTTTATGCCTAGTTGGGCTACTGCATCTTCCGAGAACAGTAGATCGTGACTTGGAGTGGGTCGTTATCCGATTTTTCGACGACGAAACGTAACCGTTTTTTGTGGAACAAAAACAGGTCCTCGAAACGGTCCTCGTTCGCAACTGCAAGGTTCCGTTCCGAACGAGCAAGGCGCAGAGGACGGTCAAACGAGAGAAACTCTCGTTTCGTCTCGTCGACATTCGTCTCGAAGACTAGTAAAAAAAATGGTTGAGGAATAGATCGTTTTCAATATTTTTTTCTTTAAATTAATGAACTTCCTTTCATACTTTTCCAGGCTTAGGACTAAACATTAAAACTAAACTTTAACTTGAGTAAAATAAATACAAAATTACATAATTAACATTCACAATCAGTAAGTAGCATTGAATTATTAATTCAAACCGAAAAAAATTAAACAATAACCGTCACCCACAAACTGCGCGATCGAGCGAGCGAG
Organism: Yponomeuta sedellus; assembly: GCA_934045075.1. Classification (NCBI taxonomy): domain Eukaryota; kingdom Metazoa; phylum Arthropoda; class Insecta; order Lepidoptera; family Yponomeutidae; genus Yponomeuta; species Yponomeuta sedellus. Next base: position 169,196 of record OW203749.1, read on the forward strand.
CGAGCGTCGCGACTCGTTGCCATTTATTGCTAAACGACATTAGACGCTATACCAACGACATTAAGATACACAGCAATGACCACCGCTTTGCGAACGAGACGAAATCACGAAACATCTGAAAAAATAAGTTGTTTTACACGATATTCGACTGTATACTCATAGACATAAAGATTACTTTATTTTATCACATACCAAAACGAACGGAACGAGCAAGGGCCGACGACGACGTCGCAATGATCTCATTACGTTCTAGGCAGAATATAGTATTAAAGGACATATCCGCGTCAAACAATCTAAGGACTGGTCTCGCGACGAACAAACGCTGGTACTGATTTAGAATGAAACGTAAAACGGTCCTACCGTCGCGGAACGCAAAACGGTCTTATAAAACTGTTCGTCTTTGCAACGATCACGCCTAATCGTGACCACGACTCACGAGTCATCTAGGACAGCTATCAACTAGACTTGGGCAAAGTGTGTCCTTAGAGGGAGTTGTTATAATATCTCATATCTTTGCTCACCGAGACACAATATATATCTCTATCATATCTCGCTCACCACTTGTGTCCTCATACGACGTCCAATCAACTAAGTGCTTGTGGAAACAAGAGACACAACTGGTGTGTCAGTCTAGTCTACCTATTCCCTACTTTATCCAGATCACACGTTTCTTTTGGTGAACTTTCTCTCATCGCTCGTTATTTACGACGAGAAATGTGGCCGAATGTAACCGATGTCCGATGATGTTGATCTCGCTCTCGCGCATTGTGTGTGAGCTGGATAAAGTAGCAGGAGACGACTACCGTACTGAGTTGAGAGTACGTGTGAGGGAGCCAGATATAGTTGACATCTCTGGGATATGAATGGGACACACTTGATGGTGAGGGAGTAGTGTCCACTCATATCTGGCTCTTGAGTTACCCAAGGCTACTATCAACCCTAAACCTGCATCGACTGCGTGCATCCTCCGGGAACGCGTTTGCCGAAATTCCGCTCGTAGCATATTCATTTCGCTCATGTGCAGTTTTTGTTCGTGCGCCTTTTGTATTGCCAAGCACTCGCTGCCGTACGTCATTGCGGATCTCACAGAGGTTTTGTAAACATTGCCTTGTAAGTTTTCCTATTATAAGAAAATAAAATCATCAACCCATAATGTCTCCACCGAGGGGCACGGGTCTCTTCCCTGAGGAAGGCATAGGCCATACTCCACCAAGGGGGTCAAGTCCGGGTTGGTGGAGGCTTGCAAGACTAGAGGCTGGTCTTACTGTCAGAAGTTTTCAAGCCGCTCTAAGGCCTCTGACTTGGCTTCACTATTAAGTAAAGTAAAAATCAATAAATTGCATTCTATTCGTTGAGTCAACGGACAGTGTTAGCCAAATAAATAGTTCGAGTCAGTTTGTATCGGAGAAAAAATCTGGATGCATATCCATCTTTTTGATGACTTCCCCATAGAACAAAATATCGTAGTTAGAGACCGGAACAAGGCATTTGCATAGTTAGCGCTAAAGTAAAATCCGTAATTCGACGGAGCGGTTTGACAACTCAAAATCGCATAATGTTGCCAGGTTCAGCCTAGTGTTGTTTTCGTCGATAATGTACGATCCGGTTCGATCCGACCAAAAAACCTGTTTAATTTTTTCGAGTTTTATATTTAAAACGGGAATGTAATAATTAATTTAATAATAAAGACGTTGATGTGCAAGCTCCATGTTATATTGTTATGCTATTAAATTAAATTGACTTGATGTACATACTAAGCAAGAAAATATCGATTGTTGTTAAACCGTAAAAAACGGCACGATTTCTCATTACTTAATACTGCAGCACTGTTAGCTAACGAAATAATGGTTGATGGCCCAAAGGACTAATATCCAGGCCAAAATCTTCTCAAATAATAAATCTTCCTCTCCCATAAGGTTTATTCAAATGACTTGAGCGGTGTTGTTAGATAACCGACGATTTTATACTTAGGCCGGATTCTATCGATAATTAAATAGCGATCAACCTCATCACTATTTTATTTTCCTCACACATGGTAACACTCTATCTGTCAAACCGCTCCGTCGAATTAGGTACGGATTTTAGTTTAGGTACATTAAAAAACAGTGTAAACAGTGTCTGTATGTACAGTCTGTTAGCTTTTAGAATATACCTCTGCTACTATCGGATTTGGATTGCGAATTTGTAGTCGCAATACCACACGCTAAAGGTGAAGGAAAACATCGTGAGGAAACCCGCGGCTTGGTTGGCTCCGCACGTATTGACTAGTCTTTCCTGTGGGCTCGGCCGACTAAGCTGTCAGGATGGTATAGGTGCTGGGCAAGCCTACACCATCTATAAAAAACATGTCCCAGGCACTACAGTGTCGGAGTGGTCCCTTCACCCATCTAGTGTGAGTGAAGATACCACTGGACGCTGTATGTATAGATCATCTCATTAAGTAGATGCAAAAAGGCCAATATTATTATTAATATCGGATAGAATCGGATATATTCGTGCAGGTAATAGAACTATCGGTACTAATATGACACAAACTATACATAACTTTTCAAAATAGCGAAGAAAAGTTTTATACAGAGCAGGAAGTGGTATTACCCTCGTGTGCTTTTGGCGAAAACCGAAGCCAACTTTAGAGCCCGAGGTATATTCTAGAAGCTAACCGACTGTATATTTAATATTTTATAAGGTTATCATGAGCAGTAGACATAATTAAAACTGTTTTTATACGAATTTATGCTCATCTCATGGATTTATTGTCATCCGGGACCACGTCACCTGAAAAAATGCCGAAACGTCAAAATGTAATAAACGAGCATAAATCCGTATAAAATCAGTTTTATTAGACTGTATATTTGTTTGTTTATTGCAGCGTGCGCTACACGCCGCGGGTGCTGGACACGTGACCCGACCGCGCCGCACGCGGCGCACGTGAGTACACGCACGGACCACGCACGAGCAGACAGACAGACGAGCGAACGGTCGGACGAGCGAACGGTCGGACGAGTGAACGGTCGGACGAGCGAACGGGCGGACGAGCGAACGGACGGACGAGCGAACGGGTGGGCGAGCGAACGGGCGGACGAGCGAACGGGCAGACAAGCGAAAGGTCGGACGAGCGAATGGGCAGACGAGCAAAAGGTCGGACGAGCGAACGGGCGGACGAGCGAACGGTCGGACGAGCGAACGGCCGGACGAGCGAAAGGTCGGACGAGGCAACGGTCGGACGAGCGAACGGGCGGACGAGCGAAAGGTCGGACGAGCGGACGAGCGAACGGGCGAAAGGTCGAACGGGCGGACGAGCGAACGGGCGGACAGACGAAGGACCGGGCGAGCGCAATACGAAAAAACAGAAAGATAGCCGAATGAAAGGGCGGATGATCAACTGGACGGATAGATAAAAGAGCGAGCGAAGGATGAACAAACATAAGGTTGGTCGGACGAAGGAGCGGGCGAACGAAGGACGAATAAACACGAGGATGGACGGATCAAGGAGCGAGCGTTACGAACAATCGAACGAACGAATGAAAGAAGGAATGAACACACACGGATGACTCTGAAAACTACAATCCATAGTTTGTTAAGACAATTTGATGTAGATTGCTGGATGCGAAACTATGTGGGTGTTGGAAAACTATGAGGGAGGCCTGTGTTCTGCAGTGGGCGTCAAATGGCTGATAATGATGATGTAGATTGCGTAACACTGCAAAGTAGGTACTCGGGGCTGCAAGTGAGGCAAATTACTTCAGCCAGATGTCGCTGCCTGTACGTAATACAGAGAAAAGTGTAAAGAGGTTCGAAATTTCACTAATGCCGGTGAGTCGCCCATTAGCTCAATTGGAAGAGCGCTGGCACGGATAGCCAGAGGTCGCGGGTTTGAATCCCGGCATGGGTGGAATTTTTAGTCTCTAAATAGGTTTTTAAAATTGTCCTTAGCACGGGTTAGTGCATTAAAAATAAAAATAGTTTAGTCTTCCTACTTGTTAATCTGTAGGTTATGCAATGTACATCAAATTGTCATAGTTATTGCGCTCAGGGGCGCAAACCAATAGAATGAAAATCATAACTTGTAATTGGTATCTAAAAGTGAACATGAAAATCTTAACAATTACTGTGATAACTATTTTTAGAATCTACAGTCTAGAACCTAGGATCAACAATCTAAGACTTTAATCAATTTCCGCCAAAAACAGCCGTTTTTAGCAGAAATCGATTTAAGTCCTAGGATATTTATACTACATTCTAGGCTGTTCGAAAAATAGTTACCACACATATTAAGACGGCCATAGGCCATAGACGGTCTCGGTGGCGCAGCGGTGTGGCTCGATGGCTGTAAAACCGATGGTCTCGGGTTCGATCCCCGGCCGGGTCGAACTAGGAAACGAACTTTTCTAGTTTGTCTCGGCTCTTGGATGTTATCTATGTATTTATTGTATTAAATCTCTCGTCGAGTTAGTACCTATAACACAAGTCATATACTCGTAGTATAGGGCCAACGAGATCTGTGTAATAATTATGTCCATGAATTTTGCGCGACTGCCTACCGTGCAAGAGGTTCCGGGTTCTAATTCCGGCTGGGGACAAAGAAAAAGTCCAGGTCTTGGATGTTTACATGTTTGTGATGTCGTTGTTTCTGGTTCCCACGACACAGGGTATCCTAGTGTGGGGCCAGAAGCAATGTACGTGCCTGTATGTATAATGTTTGTTTGTTATTTATTATTATTTATTACTAGCTGACCCAGCGAACTTCATACCGCCTAACAGTCGATTCTTTAATTTTTTAAATTTTTCTCTCCAACCATTCTCATACTTCAAGGAATATTTTAAAAAAAGAATTAGCGAAATCGGCTCAGCTGATCTCGAGATTTGCGCTTACCAACACATTCAGCGATTAATTTTTATATTATGGATTGTTTTTTCTCTCCGTAAGAACCACCCTCGTACTTCAAGGAATTTTCTAAAAAAAAAATTAGCGAAAACGGTTCAGCTAACCACGAGATTTGCGCTTACCAACACCACACATTCAGCAATTATTTTTTATATTATAGATTTAGATTCCTTATGTTTAATTTTAGATAAAACCATATTATAAAACAAGTTATGATTTTTATTCCATTGGAGGCGCTAGATTGCGCCCCTTAGCGCCTTAAACATGGATTGTATAGTGCGTTCACATTAACTTGACGCGTGAGAGAATTGGTAGCACTGAGATGTTTACTGTTACCATGTTAAATAAGAAATCATTCCCATTACTTGGGGAAAATAAAAGCATTGAGGGCTTGTTTTACCATCTTCCGATTAGGTCCAAAAGCTAATTCACATGTTATGTCCTTGTTACCAATTCTCTCACGCGTCAAGTTAATGTGAACGCACTGTAGTTCTGAAAAGAGGCTCTGGTAATGCCTTCTGTTTGTCGTATGATTGAATACTCCCTACATATACTGTTCTTGTTCCAGATTCTAAATTCTACGGTCGAGGCGAGTTCGAAGTGTTTTACGGTATCTACTGATAACTGGCGCCGAACTGGCCCTACAGTCTAATACTTACACTATTTTTATTTTTAATGCACTAACCCGTGCTAAGGAACAAATTTAAAAACCTATTTAGAGGCTAAAAATAGAGGCTGTACGTAATACAGAGAATATTGTAAAGAGGTTCGAAATTTCACTGATGCCGTGAGTCGCCCATTGGCTCAATTGGTAGAGCGCTGGTACGGATATCCAGAGGTTGCGGGTTCGAATCCCGGCATGGGTGAAATTTTCAGCCTCTAAATAGGTTTTTAAAGTCTAATACTTGCATTGTGTTTCAATAGAATGACACACGCACGACAATGGTTGTTATTCGCCTCAATTTGGTAGTCTACAAAACAGTAGCCTCCTAAGCCCCGGCGTCCTACAAATAGGACATCACGAATAACTTTCTTAATGGGGAGTTTTTTTTTTGAGTATTAAAAAAAAAGTAGTTCTCAAGAAGTGTGTAGATGGCGCTGGACTGACTACGTTACTAGCCTTGTCTTACGATTTGAGACGATTGATAAACATTGATTGACTAAATATTGTTATTTACACAATGTAAGTTTCGTTTTATGATCTCAAAAATCCAAGAGAAATAATAAAAAAAGTAATGTGGTTTTCCGTACCTTGCAGTAACTTACCAAGTTCAGCGCCATCTATCCAGCGACTAGGGAAGTATTTAGAAAACATTAAAAAGAAAATCCCTTATTCACACCTAGTGATTAAGAAAGAAGTCCGTAAAACTTACTGTTCCCGGTCCAATATTTTCCTCAACATTTTTTGGACAAGAAGAACGAAAAGTGTTTCAAAATCTACGTAGTTTTAGAAGACTTGAAGTAACTGTTGTCTCCAGGGTTTTGGAGGATAGTACAATGTCATTCCAAGGGTATAACCCGCGCAAATTAAATAGGCTTCTCTCGCGAAGACGATCGAATCGAGCGAGGCGCCGAGTTAAGTAGCACGGGTTATACCATTGCAGTGCGATTGGTTACTAGGCTACCGATAGTGAAATGAAATGAAAAGGTGTTATTCAAAGTAGCGCAGAAACTGCGGCTTAATGAACGTCACGATTCAAACTAGGTGTTCATTTCAAAATCTAGAAAAAATGGACAAAAAAACTCCAAACATAGTCTTTTTAAAGTCCTGAATTAACAGAGTTTACATAATTACCTATTTTAAAACATAGAACTCGATCATGCATTGTACTGGCTTTATTTCCAGACATTATTGTCATCTAAATAATCCTTTATGCTATAGTAGCCCTTTTGGCACAGAGTGTACACATTTTTTGTGTGTGAATCAAACGACCATTACCGGACTACTATGACGCTATTGAACAACTGTGTATTTTGGAGACTCGCCCCCCCTGGACGGCGGAATTATTTATTGGGAAATGGTTTGGCATTTTTAAACGAAAGTGTTATAGTAAAGGTCAGCTGTAGAGTGAGCACTAACTTGTATCGAAGTCAAAATAGTTAATTTGTCATGTATCAGGCTAGAAGAGGTTATTGTGACAAGGTTCTAAGGTGTACATATTAGCGCACACAATTGACAACATTTAAATTTTTTAGTCTAAACGTATTTTGCTGTTCTAAAGGAAACTAGTTACGAAATAAATCGACCCATATTTTTTATTTTCTTAAATTCGATGATTATCATTCATAATTTTCTGTTTTAATTTCGTCTTATTCTAAAAGGACGTTACCGCCAAATGACGTCATACATACGGCTTAATAATAGTAACACCCTTGCCGCCTTTTTAAAAACCATTGGAATTAGGAAAAGGAAAAGTAATTTCTCCGACATGACATTTGAATGAAATTGAAAATGACATGTGTCATATCATTTTTAATATTAAGCAACAGTACCGCCTCATTCCACCGTATGTGTGACGTCATCACAAAATATTTGGTTTTTATTTATTTTCTCTAAAATTAAGCAATAATAAAATTTCTAAATATTTTTTTCGTAATCAAGATAGCAAAATTAAGAAACATTATTTTTAGTTTGCGCGTTGTAAAATATGAAATATTGTCAATTGTATAGGACGTAACAACCTTATATCTCATGTTTGACAAATAAATTCAACATAACTTATTTGTTTATTTATTTTTAATGCACTAACCCGTGCTAAGGACAATTTTAAAAACCTATTTAGAGGCTAAAAGATCCACCCATGCCGGGACTCGAACCCGCGACCTCTGGCTAACCGTGCCAGCGCTCTCCCAACTGATTTATTTGGCTAACATGGGTTAAAAGGCTGTTGTATTACAGTAATAATTATATTATCATTATTAACTAGGTAATTATGTATTTATCCGTACTTAGGTAATAGTAAAAAAGGTTGGTTTTCCATGAAAAAAATACGAAAGTTAACAAAGGTTTCTGCATTCAGCGGACATGTATCCTGGGACTAATGTCTCTGGTTTAACATTTAACATTCCTACATAATAGGCATATTTTAAATTTAGAAAAAGAATTATGTTATTCTTATTTTTACTTAAATTACTTACGGAATTTAAAAACCTATTTAGAGGCTAAAAATTTCACCCATGCCGGGATTCGAACCCGCAACCTCTGGCTATCCGTGCCAGCGCTCTACCAATTGAGCCAATGGGCGACTCACGGCATCAGTGAAATTTCGAACCTCTTTACAATATTCTCTGTATTACGTACAGGCAGCGACATCTGACTTAAGCAAATTAAGTAGGTGGTCGGGGCTGTAAGTAATGCAATTTGCTTAAGTCAGATGTCGCTGCCTGTACGTAATACAGAGAATATTGTAAAGAGGTTCGAAATTTCACTGATGCCGTGAGTCGCCCATTGGCTCAATTGGTAGAGCGCTGACACGGATAGCCAGAGGTTGCGGGTTCGAATCCCGGCATGGGTGAAATTTTTAGCCTCTAAATAGGTTTTTAAATTTGTTCCTTAGCACGGGTTAGTGCATTAAAAATAAAAATAGTGTAACTACTTACGGAAATTACTAAAAAAAAACTAAATGGAAAATAACCAAAAAGTGATTATAATCTCTACTTAAATTACTTACGCAACTTACTTAACACTAAACTAATTCGTAAATAAATAAAAGTGGTTTTTAACCAATAGTTTAACCTCTTCACTCACAGCCCCGAGTTGGGAGGTTAATGTTTTAAGTAACTTTAACCGGAAGAGATTCCGTATCAGAGTGAATCAGTTAAGCTAGCTGTTTAGAGACACACGTTTTGACTTTGCGATGAAAACGTGTATTTTTATCACAAAGCTTAGTATTTAGTATTGTATTTATTTGCTCATCGCGTAGATTGTTATACTATATAACGTATTTATGTAAGTTTATTATAACTATGTATGTAACTGTATATTTATATAAGTAGTGTATTAATATATTCATATTTGCACCGACTACCCGTCCCTTGTTTCCTTCAGCAACTTTCCGTCGTAAGGTTGTCTGGAAGAAATTGCTTTTAGCAATAAGGCCGACAATTGTACTTTGTATCTTTACATGTTTAATAATATGTGCTCTGGTGTACAATAAAGAATATTCTTATCTTATACCCAGTTTCTGAATTGAGTATTTCGCTAAGTAAGTCGTCGTCGTCGTCAGGCTATACTAGTCCACTGCTGGACATAGCCCTCCCCTAAAGAGCGCCACGTTGTGCCATCATAGGGGGTAATGCCCATAATCCCCACGCTAAGTAAGTACTTAATTGTATTGCTGTCTCCTCGAATTTCTCAGCAAAGAGCGTGACAGAACGCTACTTAAGTATTTACTTAGTGACATTGTCAATTCAGAAACCCGCCCTAAATTACTTCTAAATCGAAAATAAACAAAAAGTGATTTTAAACCAATAATTATTACTTATACATAATAGAATTCCGTATCGATGTAAATAAGTTAGGCTAGCCACTTAAGGCCGGTTTTAGAATTGAGAATTTCTTCTTCTTCATTTACTAGTCCACTGCTGCACATAGCCCTCCCCTAATGAGCGCCACGTTGTGCCATCATTGGGGGGTAGTGCCCATAATCCCCACGCTGGGCATGCGGGTTGGGGATCGCAGTTTGGTGGAATTGTACTGCAGGGGGCGCTGTTGCCCATCCCCCGGTTTGTGTCCCTTAGTCGTCAGCTCTGTAGTCAACTATGCACTTAGCGAGATTCTGAACTCAGAAACCGGTCCTTAGTCGTATTTTGTTTTTTTTTAAGTTGTATTTTGATGAGGCAATACTTTTTCTTTTTTTTTTCAACTTATCTGTGTATTTAAGTGGGAGTGCCCTGAACCCATGGTTGGTAATACAGCAAGATGTTATTAGGATAAGTACCCGTTTACAATGCCGCAGGTGGTAACTTTGGTATGAAGCACTTATCAATTTCAATGTTTCCCCCTACTAAACAAGTTTGTACATATTGAATTATAGAACGCTCCATTCTTGTATGTAGGTACATAGGTACCTAGGTATTTTCAGTCGATTATCTAAGGTCGGCTAAGATTGAGTATTGATGGTCCTATCCATCCAAAGGTTGTCTGAAAGAGATCGCTTTTAGATATTAGACCACAAATTGTATATTAAGTACTTAGATATCTAGGAACCGTGTTGTTCGTCACACTGATGATAATTTTCTATGATTAATGAAAATTAAATGAAAAGGTTTTATTCAAAGTAGCGCAGGAACTACGGCTTAGTGAACGTTACAATTCAAACTAGGTGTCTATTTCAAAATCTAGATCATTCTGGAGAGAAAATGGACAAAAAACTCCAAACTTAGTCTTTTCAAAGTCCTTAATTAACATAGTCTACATAATTATTTTAAAACATAGGTACAACTCACGCATTGTACTGGCTTGAATTCCAGACATCATTGTCATCTAAATAATCCTTTATAATATTGGAAAGTCGCGTTTTTGGATGTTTCAATAAAAAAAAACTAAAATGTTTATTGAGGACAAAACATAACAATATGTAAAGTAACTCTGATTGTATCTTGGGGCACAGTGCTCCGAGTTGTATCTTGGGACTCCAGGGTGAACTTCAATCCATCACAACATAGAATAAAGCCAGTTTTTCACGGTCTTAGTGCGCTCGATCCGAGTGCGCCATCCGAGTAAACTAATGCTTCTGATTGGCTATTTTGGTGTTGTCACGAAAAACCGTCCAATCAGAAGCATTCGTTGACTCGGTCCGACCGTACTAAACCGTGAAAACCTGAGTGCTTAGTGCGAGTTTGACAGATCCAATCGAATAATTTTACTACCGCGTTAATCGAGTAGTGAGTATGAGTAAGTTACCCGTTCGAACTGGCAAAACGCTGTCACAGTACAACTCGCACTCGCGTTTATTCGTGTTTTGGCTGGTAAACGTGTTCACTTCTCAACGTAAACCATTACAACTCGCACTCAGCAATTTTAATTTCCATACTTGTCGCTAGGTGGCGCTTCCTCGATGCCATAGAAATATGAGTTTACGTTAACGCGATCGAGTAGTAAAAAAACTCGCACTAAGCACTCTGGCCTTAGTTTACTCGGATGGCGCACTCGGTCCGAGCGGTCAGGTTTTCACGGTCTTAGTAGACCGTGAAAACCTGGCCTTAAGTCTTAAACCATAGTATTTCTTTGGTTAAGGTGATTCGGGGTGCTAACCAGCGCCACCAATGGAAAAAAAATCATAACTTGTTTTAAACTAAGTTTTCATCTAAAACTGAACATGAGAAATCTTAACAACTGTGATAACAATTTTTAGAACCTGCAGTCTAGGTTTTTAATCGATTTCCGCTAAAACGGCCGTTTTTGCCCGCGGTTTTGGGCATAAAGTCTTAGGATATTTAAACTACATTCAAGGCTGTATGTTCTAAAAATAGTTACAACAGTAATAAATAATATAATCGTGTGGGTACAGCGATATCATTCTGATGTAAAACCTAACTGCAAAGTAGGTACTCGGGGCTGCAAGTGATGCAAATTACTTCAGCCAGATGTCGCTGCCTGTACGTGAATAGTGTAGAGGTTCGAAATTTCACTGATGCCGGTGAGTCGCCCATTAGCTCAGTTGGAAAGAGCGCTGGCACGGATAGCCAGAGGTCGCGGGTTCGAATCCCGGCATGGGTGGAATTTTTAGCCACTAAATAGGTTTTTAAAATTACCACAGATAGTAAGATTTCTCATGTTTACTTTTGAAAAAAAAAACGTATTTTTAAACAAGTTATAATTTTTATTCCATCGGTGGCACTTCCTTAAGCGCCTTAATACGCGCAACTCATGTCACCATGACATCCATGTTGGTAGGTATGCAATAGAGTTTTAATCTAATCTACATACTTACATAACCTCACGCCTGTAACCCAGGTGGGTAGGCAGAGACCAGGGACTACCACCTGCCACGATCCTGACAGATCACCTTCGCTTCAACAACGTTCATAAGTCGTTGCATGCACACACGCCAGTTCCGGGTACTTTTTATCTTCCCCTTTGCTAATACATACCCTATTTGGTCGATGTATGTCCACCTGGGACGTCCCTAATCTAATCTAAACCAACTTAAAAGATCAGTGATCCGCTGGGACGATCACATCACTAAGGCCGGAGGAATGGATGAGATTGGCTGCTGTGGGCGCTATTCGTGGGCTGAAAAGGTGGATGGGAGTTTGTTGCTGTGCGTGTCTATTCTTATAAAAACAATGTCTCCTACACTGCAGCGTGGGGGTAGTCCCTTCACCCACCTAGTGTGAGTGGAAGTGGACGCTGTATAAATTATGTCATTATGTAGTACGTAGATGAAAAAGCCAGTGTTAGATGCTGGGAAGCCCTCTACATCTAGATAATAACTGTGAATGCTCACAGAGTCGCAATTTGACCGTTTTGTAAATAAGGTAGATGTATTTTAATCACTGAATTAAAATTAAAATAATTACCTATATCATTAGTACGTAGCTACTTCCTTCTTAAAAAGTATTATGAAATTGTGATGACTCATGTAATGTAGCAATATTCGACGCAATGATTTTATGTACTTAAGTTTTAAGTGGTTTTAGAAAAATACATTGATCTTAGAAAAACTGGAATGCTTCATTTCACTGACTAGAACCCACAAATTAGACCTACAACCCATCTCTGTGGTCCTACAGCAACTCTCGCCAGTTGTCTGAGAGAAATTACTTTTAACAACATTATCAGCTTAGCTGTTTAAACTTTTTTGTCAAATATAGACCAATAACAGAAACTCGCCAGTTGTCTGGATGAAATTGCTCTTAAAAGCATTATGTATCAGCTTTAATAAATTTATCCCTCAAAGATATCCCCAAAGGTTTCCTGGAAGAATGCTTCTTGCATTAAGCACGCCCTTGTACATTTACTCGTGCAATAGATAATTAAAATAAAGATAGAGCAACGAGGTTTTTCCAACAATTAGTAGACTGTATTTATAGAAACTGTCATTTAACTTAGCTCTAAGGATCACAAAGTTGGTATTTCTCAATGCACTCTATGAGCCAACCGACCGGCAAAGCTTTCAAATGCTTCATATTGTACCTCGGCTCGTATATGTCTTTGAATATGATGTAATGGGAACAGTTAAGCAATGCACTGTCCTTCTTCGCATGATATGGTACTAGTTTCTCAGAATCTGGTATCGATTCTGGATTCGGTACTCTTCTGAGCACAACGCCTCCTGCATCTGTGATGAGTTTCGACAAAGATGTCTTGTTCAAGACCATGTGCTTGGATATCTCGTATTTGGTGTTGAAATTGTGCAAATAGAAATGGCAACCGTTGAACAGAGGAGGCAGCTGTTTGTACTTATTGTACCTTGCATTTTTAGGACCGTTGTAAAATTTGTTGCCAATTCCAATAACTTCGTGCTTTTCAAAAGGTTCAAGCTTTTCTTCTGTGGATTGGGTGATCCATTCGGAGTCTAAGATCCATATCTCATTGACTATACCCTGGAGCACGTCTAGAGTCGAAGGACTGATACGTTCTTCAGTATCCACAATCAAATGGGTGACTTTCTTTGTGAATTTAGCCTCAATGTGAAGGTTACTGTGATGTTTCAGTAAAGTTTTGAGCTTATTCTGTACAGTGCGGTATTGCGATATGCAATGAACTCGTATATCATCGAAGTCCAACTCTGCATGCATGTTTGAGATTTTATCTACATTCACAGTTTGTGTTTGGAACACAATTTCGGCTGCCGCTTCCAGGGCTGCTCTCATTTCTGTACTGGCTACGTCTAAGGGTGTTTCTCCCTTGCAGTTCCTCGCGTGAATGTCTGCACCATTCTTCACCAGCTCTTCGACTATGTCCTTACGGTTGTATCTCACAGCTTCATGCAAGGGAGTCTCGTTCATCAAACCTGGGACGTTAATCAGAGTGTTGTGCTGGAGGAGTATCTTGACGAGGTCTAGACGGTTGGATTGGACGACTTCATGCAGCGGAGTCCAGCCAGCATTGTCCTTTGTATTAGTATTAGCCCCTTGTTCTAGGAGTTCGGTAACTTTACCAGCTTTGCCGAGACGGCAGGCAATGTGCAGTGCAGTCTCGCCCTTATTGTTGCGCTTCTCTAAAGTCGTGTTTAGCTTGGCGATGCTCATGTTGGATACTCGCGATTGGTTCAACTGCGAGGGAGTCCTATTCGAAACATTTCTGTTCGATTTTTCGTGAGCCGTTTTGGATACATCAGTCGCCGGTTTTTTAGTTTTGGAAGTGTCAGTAGTCTTGTCCGTGTTCTGTAAGGTGACTTGGCCTTGTTTCTTCAGGACACGCCGCTTCTTTGTCTCACCAGCATCTTTATTGCCGGCTACGTTTTCCTTCTCTTTGTAAGGCTGGAACATGTCATCCAGGGTTTTCGTGGAAGCGATTGTGGTCTCCAGGTCTTTGTTGGTGAAGGTAGTGCAACCTTCGAGAGATATATCGCACGTGGGGCAGTTTTTCAAGCCATCAAAATGTTCCGAACAAATTAAATGAAAACATTTGCTTAGTGTCACGGGGTTATTGCAGAGTTGCGAGCAAACGCCGCACAACAAGTCCCTCCTGACATTCTCCAGTGCTTTCAGGAAGGTGTTTAAGTTAGTTGTAGACATTTTTAGGGGAAAACAGGGCTTTTCAAAGCAGATAACTATATATTTTCGCAGTTCGCGCTATATTTTCAGACGCTGTTTTGTTTCTAATGACTGACACTGACAGAAGTGACAGACACAGACTGACACTGACAGCCAGTGTTGCCAACTCCAGTAAATTCGTCTCGCTAGATTTATTATCATAAGTAGCTAGGAAGTCGCTAAAACTGATTGAACAAACTCGGCTCCCGGATTTCATTCTGGGCCGTGTTTTATAAAGCTGCAATTCGTAGTTTATTGTAACAATTCGACGTACATTGCGTAGCAGAGTCCACGTTCAAGTCCAAGATGTTAATCTGTAGTGTAATCAACTTTGCAATGTATATCGACTTGTCATAGTAAATCATGAATTGTAGTTTTATGAAATAGGCCCCGGAGACCATTAACAGCCAAAAATAAAGGGGGAGGGAGGAGGCACGTGAGTAAGAATGTACTACTTAAGAAATACGATATCTTATAATTAAAAATTGTTCTTCGCCATCACTAGATAAATTAAACACTTCTTCGTCCTCATTCTCATATGGCTCAGTTGACGTTTGAGTAAGTAAAAAATGGTGTTGGGCATATTTTGTTATCTTGTACTTAACAAAATCTTCGGATTAAAAAGTCGTCAGCTAAGTCGCTAAATTACTTTTGTCGTCAAAACTTTTTTCTTGTCGCTAAGGCTATCGCAAAAGTCGTTATTTCTAGCGACAAGGTCGCTAAATTGGCAACACTGCTGACAGCGACTCAACATACACAGCGACAGCGTCACACACAGCGCCTGTCAATCACTTGTACGAATGCATTCGGAATTTAACATTTTGTCATGGCTGCGTTCCAGTAGTTGAAATAGAAAACAACAAATAGGGTGACCATGGCCATAACGGAATATATTGTGTATGTATACAGTAAGACTGTAATGTGTGACTTATCACATGCAACGTTTGAAGAAATATTTAAATAGAAACCTAAATTGGCCAATTTTTATCCTAAATGAGATTGTTAAAGAAAATTCTGGCAGTTCAGACGATGCGAAAGTGACAATGTGACACCGGTCAAGAGAGGAAGAATGACATTCCGTATTTAACATAGTGAAATTCACATACTGCTAGTACGTAAATTTTATTATAATTATTTAAGTACTAACAGTTAAAAATCTAAGAAAAAGGCTCTAGAAAATTGTACAACCTAAGTTTTAATAACGTTTATCAGGAATAGTGCATTTGTTTAATTTGTAAATGTATACTTAAATATAATGGTTGTTATAGAAGCTATAATTACTGGTAGGTAGTTGTCTACACTAGGATAATATACTATTATTCTTCTGTCTTGGTTATCGAACGTGCTTCTAGATCAAGAGGCAATTAATGTGAGAATTAGAACTTTTAATATTTTTGAACTAAAACTTTCGTAAGCACAACACATTGTAGACTTTTAGTCTTTTAATATTTTATTCATACAACTTTCACACAACAAATTAAAACTACAGGCAACGCGTGTAGGTAATGCACGACCGTATTGTTTTATAATATTAAGTAAACAGTTGTGTAAGCTGAAAATACAGTTGTATTTTCATTACAGCCCACTTGACTTAAAATAGCTTGCAGCTTAACATATTAATTATCACGCATTTTTAAATAAACTTAAAAAAACATGGTGAACTGAACATCAATGGTGCTCAGAGTATCTAACCAAAGTAACCAAACAGACTTTACGCGGCGGCGGGCGTGTATTAAGGCAATCATGGAAAATCACAATAAAAGTATACAGTAGTAAGTAAATACTAAATGGTCGTGCCTACCCGCTAAGTAGGTATACTAACAAACAGGTCCATCCTCCACAAATTGTCTGTATGAGATCGCTCTATAGACAATAAACCTTATAGATACAATAAAGTATTCAGTATGCATTTATAAATTATTTATTTGCCAAAAATTTAAAGCTAACTTTACAAGGAATATTGCGTTAATAAATTCCAAAATGTGTTATTCAGATGACACTTAAACAAATGAATTAATTATCAATTAACTAAGCAGGCGGGGTGAACTTAACTAATACTTTCAAAACATCGGAAGTGTGTCCCGCTAGTCCTGCTGCTTAGAAGTTGATGCTCAGCAGTCAGGTTTTTCTTCTAGATTGTTTAGTGACTCCTTATTAATTCAAGCCACTACAATTGCTTTTGTATCACAGCGTCATTTAGTGAATATTAACTACTATTTGTTTGCTTACCTATCGGAATGCTAATTTTACTAGGCTTAACATTTCTAAATAACATCACACATAAACAATTGCTTGTTGTGTCGCACGTTGTCTTTCGAAAGGCAAACAAAATCTTTTTGTGAAAAACTTGTGTGCATTGATAGCGCATTGTTTTTTGCAATGTTTAACCATAGCAGGGGCTTAATAAACAGCAATGAATCTATTGAGATCTGACCTGTCTTTAAGGAGTTACGAGTGTGCACAGAATCTGACATAACTACCACACGCATAGGTACCTATTTATAATTAACGGGTGTAATAGTGATTATTTATTACGTCGGAAATTAAGATAATTATGTTTTACCTAATAAATAATCGCGATTAGACCCGTTCAATATCGTATAAAAATGTTTGAGCATCGCAAATAATTAAAAAATACTACTTACACACACACATACAATTCAAGAAATAGGTACCTACCTACTGTACTTTTCTATGCAGCTCCGCCGCCACAGGGGCACTGTCAAAATCGTGCCTATTATCTACTTAACAAAAACAAGACTAGAGAGACCACCGACAGAGTAATCGAGGGCTGGACACTGACAGCAAAATCTGTCACAACCACAGCCGACGTCAGCTGACAACTATCGGCAGTCAAACTGCGTTCAAAATTCATTGGAATTTTATCGTACGGGTGCTTAAACAAAACCGCTGACGTCGCCAAGTTTTTCGTATTATTGTGGAAGAGAACGTCCACTTGATAATTGTAGGGTGCGTACAGAGAGAACATGGGATTCCTGGCGCCCTTCCCGAAGAGCTGGTCAGTTTTCTCGAAGATGTTTATGATCTCCTGCCTTCTCATGGCGGTGATGTTCTTCGCCGCGTATACGTGACCCAAGTTCGACCAGCTGAGGAAGCAATATTTCTCGTTTCCTTCCGGGCACAGCGGGATCAGTTTGACCTCTTTCGCCCATGGTTCGTGGGCCAATTTTCCTGTGGGAAAAAACACATTTTTGTGTGAGTAGGCTTCAAAAACATTTAAAAGAAAACCTTTGCTTTTTTCAATGTTTGAAATTGCCAATCCGCGGTGGGCAGGCTGGGTAATTAATCCCACACTCTCTCAGAAGAGTGAAGGCCTGTACCCTGCTATGGGACCTTTATAGGCTACATAAAAAAACTTCTTTTAATGTTATTTTTGTTAAGAGTGGCTTTCAAATCTCTCTAATAAATAAATATTGAAATAGTGAAGAAATACAGATTATTTTAGGGTTTTCGTGAACAAAACTACTTAGTCCAGGGCATCATTAAATTTCGTGCTATGTTCTGTCAATAAATTATACCTAGGTACTAAATTAGTTGTTAAGTTTGAAAAGAGTACCTATATTGCTTTAGCGACTAAGACTAGCCGGGAAGCGTACCAAAAATTTAACATAGACTTGTTACTAGTGTATTGGTTGATAATTATGTAGCATTTTGGCGTCACTAAATAAATAAATACAAAATAAATTAAAATTTATAGCTACAAAATAGTATGCAAAATATACAAACCTTCAGAATATCTGTTGAAAGTCCCCAAACTCAAGAACGCGACGTCACTCTTGTCTTCAATCACCGACCTCAGCGCTTGCAATTCCCCATCGAGAACATTGTCTCCGTCCTTATAGCAAGTACGTGTCATCCGATCCACGGTAGCTTTCGAATAATTCCCTTGGCTTTCTATGCCTGGAGCGCAGATATTTCCAAAGTACTCGGTCACAACCGTGTTGCAAGGTCTGTTTTCTTTCTTCGCCAAATATTGGGAGACTGAGTGCCAGCCGAAGCCGTCAAAGCGCGGAAACGCCGCTCGTTTCCCGCGTAGGTCGTCCAGGGATGCCAACTTAGCGGACTCCTTGATATAGGCAACCACGGTGCTGGCCTGATCGATGATCGGAGTGATTTCGTGTAGAACGGGCATGACGGAGTAATCTCTGGAAATTAACATCAAAATATAAAACTACAAAATATAATAGCAATACATCGCGAGGAAACCTGGATGTCTGAAGTGTTAAAAAAAGTCAGCGCTTTTAAATTGCTAATCCGCGGTGGGCACGCGTGTTAAATAAGCCCTAACTCTCTCTATAAGAGGCCTGTGCCCTGCAGTTGAACGTTAAATAGCTACTAAAAAAATCTTGTCAAATGGAGATTAATAGTTTTTTATCAATAAAATACATAGCAAAATCTTAAACGCGTAACATCAAAATACATCCACAAACATTTCGTCCAACCTAATAAATCAAACAGATGTACATGATCAAAGTAGATGTAAATGAGAAAAAAAATAAACAAGTAAAAAAAGTTCAAACTAAGCGCTCCGAAAAAAATTTCGCTTTAAAGAGGTTTTGACAACAAAAATCGCTGAGGGTTTTCTAGTTTCAGAAAAGAGGTCCCGAACAAAAAGTTCCTAGTTTCGACGTTAAATTAAAAACTCTTTACTCAGCTCTCAACAGTAAGTTTGTGCTCTTCAGAAAATATACCTCTGCGCGCGAACCAGCCAGTCGCTGCCGGCCACGGTGACGTCACAGTCGCGGGCCTCGATGGCCTCGAAGCAAGCCTCCTTGGTGGGCCGGAAGGCGCACTGCAGCGGCGGCACCACTCCGTACACTTTAGCCGCTTCCGTCAGCCATTCACACTTGTTCTTCTCGAGCTGAGAGGTTGTACACACGGTCACGAATCTAGAACGCAATAGGATTTTGTATTGTTCAGTAAAGTACGTTGTGTTGTTCATAATTTTTTTGTAAAGAAATCATAATTTTGTCCACTTGTTACGTACCTACAAAACATAACATATGCATACAGGCACATACATTGCTTCTGCCCCCACACTACGATACCCTGTGTCGTTGGAACCAGAAACAACGACATCACAAACATGTAAACATCCAAGACCTGGTTTTTTTTTGTCCCCAGCCGGGGTTTGAACCCGGGACCTCTTGCATGGTAGGCAGATGCGCTACCGCTGCGCCACAGAGGCCGTCCATGTCATATCATGATGTCTTGTCATTTTTAAAAACCTATTTAGAGGCTAAAAATTTCACCCATGCCGGGATTCGAACCCGCAACCTCTGGCTATCCGTACCAGCGCTCTACCAATTGAGCCAATGGGCGACTCACGGCATCAGTGAAATTTCGAACCTCTTTACACTATTCTCTGTATTACGTACATGCAGCGACATCTGACTTAAGCAAATTGCATTACTTACAGCCCCGACTACGTAATACAGAGAATATTGTAAAGAGGTTCGAAATTTCACTGATGCCGTGGGTCGCCCATTGGCTCAATTGGTAGAGCGCTGGTACGGATAGCCAGAGGTTGCGGGTTCGAATCCCGGCATGGGTGAAATTTTTAGCCTCTAAATAGGTTTTTAAATTTGTTCCTTAGCACGGGTTAGTGCATTAAAAAATAAAAATAGTGTAATGTCTTGTCATGTTACGTTACGCTATATTATTTATCCGGGGTATGAAATTCTTCTATCTTGAGGTTAGCGCGGTCTGAGTAGCGCTCTTGCCCTCCGGACGTGATAGCCTACCGGCGCGGCTGTATGCCTCGGTGAAGCCGCCGGCGCGGCGGTGTAACTGTACTACACATCATAAAACTCCCTTCGGGAATCTTTGTTCGCGCAGACGAGGAAGAAGTGTAACGAAAGTACCCGAAGCTATAAGTACATCCAACTTGATCTTTAACCGATACGGTTGAGGTGCAGAATTGAATGCCGCAGTAGCGCTACCTGTTTCGCTCACGCTAATATTGCCAAACTAATAGTCACCTGCATCGATGACGTCGAATCAACCAATAGCAACAAAGGCGCGCGGCCTGCCATAAAATGAAACTATCGGATTGGTCGATCGACTTGCCGCACATCCAAAATTTGGTCATCTGCGCAGGTACATCCGCGAGACTTATTTCTTGTGTAGCACTGTACCTGGGCTGCGAGCAGCCGGCGCGGCTGTATGCCTCGGTGAAGCCGGGCGCGGCGGCCAGGTAGTCAGCGGGCGCGCGCTGCGGCCGCAGCTCCCGCGGCGCCTCCCGCAGCTCTAGCAGCGACCACAGCGCGCCGCCGAACGTCAGCGAGCGAGCCAGCGAGCTCACCGCCTCCGCAGCCTTGCTGCACGGCGGAAAGAAACCACAGAGTGCTTAGAATAATAAAAATAAATATTCATGGACAAATTACACAGATCTCGTTAGCCCTATACTAAGTAGAACTAAATGACTTGTGTTATAAGTGCTAACTAGACGATAGATTTAATACAATGAATACATAGATAACACCCAAGACCCGAGACAAACTAGAAAAGTTCGTTTCCTAGTTTGACCCGAACCCGAGACCTTCCGTTTTACAGTCAGCGTGCTAAACCGCTGCGCCACCGAGGCCGTCATAGAGGCGGTCATAAAAAGAAAGAGAGAAAGTAAACATTTATTGCATCAAGAGTCACACACACAAAACATTTAGTATTGAGTATTTATTTATTTACAGAGTAAAATAACAGTGAACACCAAATCGTTACAGAACTAAAGACAACCTCTCACAACGATCTCTCTAGCGTTATCTTACATTCATCCATCAAAACTTTTATCCCATCCAAAAGCAAATCACAGTGAGGGGCTGCTTCTAGCAGGGAACTCAGCAGCCGTAGCGCGCGCATTGCGGCTGCTGAGCTCCTATCCTATCAGGCACATGGAGTTTCATCATACTTTCAACAAAATCGATACCACATCCAACAAATACGAAACAAACTTATCGGAGAACAGCAAAGGGTAAGGTAGTAACGGCAATTCAAGCAGTTTTTTCGCGGTGTGTTTCCGTTGCTGCAAAAAGCAGCTGATTCACCATTTTGCAGCTGTACCTATAAGTGATTGTTGTGTCTTGTTTCGCTTGAAGACAAAAATATATTCTATTCTACTCTAGTGGCTGGTCTTACTGTCAGAAGTTTTCAAGCCGCCCTAAGGCCTCCGACTTGGCTTAACGACTGCCATTTTACGACGGCAGCCGGCACCAACAGCTTAACGTGCCTTGCGAAGCACGGAACAGCTCGGAAAAATCCCAGTAGCGTTAGTCCTAGACGGTCTTCCATCCATGCACTGACCGCGCCCTAAGTCGCTTAGCCTTCGTGATCCCTAAGACCTAACTTGGCACCAGTCTTTCCTAAAACCCATTTCAACCTCGACGCTCGTCCCTCACCGTTCCAGCTGGGGTAGCTTTAACCACATCTCGTCTAAAACGGATCGTTTTATTCTCTAGTCATACAATCTACTATTATCTCTAGTGTGATTTTCTCCAGAACACAGGCGCGAGTTTATGTATACGATTGAGCTGGCAAGATCTTTCGCCGACTTACCTCTTAGCTACGAGAATATTCCAGGGCACGTGCAGCCAGGTGCAGGGGTCGGTGTTGTTGGCGAGAGGCTGTGACGAGCCGTCTCGGCAGAGGAACTTGAACGCGTCCGGCGAAGCGGACGCTGGCGATCCGTGCAGCTGGAACGGATATAAACAATTCGCAATCAAAGTTTCGAAATGAAATGTTGAGAGAACTGCTGTGTGATGTTGGCCTAGAGAATAGCACCAACCCAAATTCTTCCCGCGGCTATCGTAAAAGGCGACTAAGGGACTCAAACCGGAGGGTGGACAGCAGCGCCCCCTGCAGTACAATTCTACCAAACTACGATCCCCAACCCACATTCCCAGCGTGGGGATTATGGGCATTACCCCCTAATAATGGCACAACCTCGCGCTCATTAGGGGAGGGCTATGTCCAGCAGTGGACTAATATAGCCTGAAGAAGAAGAAAAAAGTTTCGAAATGAGCGAAGGGGTAAGCATCTGTAAGCCAATATGACGATTTTAGCTTGCATGCTAAGAATCTCGTTATTATTTTGTCAAACCAAATCAATTAAAAAACGTTTTATTAAAAATAGCACGGAAACTGCGGCTTAATGAACTTTAAAGTTAGTTAAACTACGAAAAATCGCTCAGTAGAAGTGGCAGTGAACGGGGCTCATAGTTGGAAAAACTTATGGCAAATAGACGACCTGGTTACAGCGGCGGGGTGTCATTGAATGCGGATGGCACAAGACCGTAAAAAGTTTAGCTTGGAAAACCATGAGGGAGGCATATCCGCGTCAAATGGTTGCTGATACATGTACCTAGTACTAGTATTCAGCAAGCTTATAAACTCACTCAACTGTCACAATACGACATCGGCTCATAAGAAACGTCTTCACCCTGGCGGTCGGTTTAGCAATCCAATGCTTCCCTTGCCCGCGTCCGGCGCGTGCGAGGTTTGAGACGACATAGTAACAGCTAGATACAATACAAGATCATGAACATAACATTTACATACTGGCACATACATTGCTTCTGGCCCTACACTAGGATACCCTGTGTCGTGGAAACCAAAAACAATGACGTCACAAACATGTAAACATCCAAGACCTGGGATTTTTTATGTCCCCAGCCTTTAAGTGCAAGGTTTTGATGCTCACCCCGAAATAGCTCTGGACGTCGTCAATCTGCGCCCACACGACGTCTCCGGCTCCGTCGGCTAGACAGGTCAGCGCGCCGCTCACGCCCCAGTAGGAGTCAGACTGGCGGCACTCGTGCGAGCCACACGCTGCGCATAAGTTCGGGTACTTCGCCTCTGGAACATTCCAAATTGGAACATCAGACTACTTTGATTCTGGAAAATCAGGTCAGATTAGACTACACGGATCGATTCAAACAAGACACGAGTAGCTTACTGAAGCCACGAGCTGTGGAAAACGTGTTCAGCTCTGACTGCTCAATCTACCGCCCAAATTTTTTGATATCAACCCTTATAAGTCCACACTGCTGGGGCACGAATCTCTTCCTGCATCGCAGGAAGGTTAGGCCTTAGCCCACCACGGGGGCCAAGTCCGGGTTGGTGGAGGATTGTAAGACAGTGGCGGGCCTTACTTTCAGAAGTTATCAAGTCGCCCTAAAGGCTCTAACATGGCTCATCGACTGCCATTACGTGACAGCCGGCACCAACGGCTTACGTGCCCTGCGAAGCACGGAAGCGCTCGGAAAAAATGCCTCTAGAATAAGTCGCAAGATGGATGATCGTCCCTGACCGGGCCTGTTGTTACTCAAGTGATTGCTTCCAATCCCTCGGTTCGACTAGGCCACGAGCGCCTCAAGATTCTTAGCAGTTAAACAAAGTAAGGAGACCTCAGACTCACTTAGCTCAGCGTCCCTTGCGTCGTCGGGGATCCAGGGGCCGGCGATGCAAGCGCGCGCGAAGTATTCAGCTAGACCTCGGAAGCGGTCTTCTGTCAGAGACAGATCAGCGTTGCAACTCCGCACCACCGTCACCAGAGACTCCATGTACTGCGGGATGGAGGGGTCCGTGAAATGGTTACAATTTTTCTTTCATCATCATTATCATTTCAGCCTATTGCAGTCCACTGCTGGACATAAGCCTCCCCCAGGGTGCGCCACAAAACCCGATCTTCCGTTAGCATATACTAGTCCCAAATTCTTCCCGCGGGTGTCGTAAAAGGTTACTAAGAGACACAAACTGGGGGGTGGGCAGCAGCGCGCTCTGCAGTACAATTGCAATAAAGTTTTTTTTATAAAGTTTTTTTTATATTCATGGACATATTACACAGATCTCGTTAGCCCTATACTAAGTACAACCAAATGACTTGTGTTATAGGTGCTAACTCGACGATAGATTCAATACAATAAATACATAGATAACATCCAAGACCCGGCCGGGGATCGAACCCGAGACCTTCGGTTTTACAGTCAGCGTGCCACACCGCTGCGCCAACGAGGCCGTCGATTCCACCAAACTGCGATCCCCAACCCGCATGCCCAGCGTGGGGATTATGGGCATTACCCCCAAATGATGGCACAACCTTGCGCTATGGCGCTCATCAGGGGAGGGCTATGTCCAGCAGTGGACTAATATAGCCTGAAGAAGAAGATATACGTTATTTACAATCGAGTCGCAAGGATCTGTGATTTAGTGAATTCCCCATTTCGAGAGGTTAAACAGAGGGTGACGAAATTCTTATTGGAGTTGAATTACAGCACCTCAGAGGAATTACTGCGAAGTAAAGTATGACCCCCCCCACACACACACATACACACACACACACACACACAATTGTTACATATGCATGCTGTTTAAGTATAATTTAGTTCTTATTCCTTTAGTTATGTACACTGCATTTTATTTTAATTTCATGTATTGAAGTTGTTTCCCAAAACACCTAGGTACCTATTTAAAAGCTTTGTTGATGGGATAGATGCGCCCATTAATTTATTTAAATTTTTGTCATTAATATGTCATGAACCAAATTTGTAATTTTTGTAATCTATGGCTAAACATTAAGATTTATCATAGGTATATGCTGGTCAACTGGTCAACGGTTATAATAAGTTATTTGGAAATCACTCTGCTGATCCCCACGATACAGGCTAGGCCTAGTGTGGGGATCACCGTAATGTTTGATTTTAAATCGAGCAACTTTGTATGTACCTCATCTACCTTTATGTAATGGTGCATGCAAATTATTAAATAAAGTCTATTCTATTCTATTCTATTCTATTCTATTCTATTCTATTCTATTCTATTCTATTCTATTCTATTCTATTCTATTCTATTCTATTCTATTCTATTCTATTCTATTCTATTCTATTCTATTCTATTCTATTCTATTCTATTCTATTCTATTCTATTCTATTCTATTCTATTCTATTCTATTCTATTCTATTCTATTCTATTCTATTCTATTCTATTCTATTCTATTCTATTCTATTCTATTCTATTCTATTCTATTCTATTCTATTCTATTCTATTCTATTCTATTCTATTCTATTCTATTCTATTCTATTCTATTCTATTCTATTCTATTCTATTCTATTCTATACTAGTCCACAGCTGGACAAAGCCCTCCCTTATGAGTTAGACCACCTCAATGAGTTACATTGTAAAGTTAGTCGGCACGGACTACCAACAATAAACGTGCTAGACACATGTAGAAATACACGTCTACAAGCTGAACCATCTTTCCTGCACCGTCCAACATCTCTATTGTGCGGCAGAGCTTGAGTAGCACTCCTCCTCTCCAAGGAGACGAGTGGATGCCTCGAGTCTTCTCCTCCTTGGACGCTCCTCCGAGCATCCGGCTCGAAGGACCAAAATGTACGGGCGGAGTGTTATTTCCATTTTTAGGGCCAACATAGTGTTCTCTGACTATGTATCTATTTCTATTTACTCTCAATATAATTTAAAATGTAAAGCACTGGTATACAAATGGCTATTGGCCTTGTCTTACGATGAGACTGAACAGCTTCTAACCATCGATGTGTTAGCAAAGGTTGTCTGGAAGAGGTCGCTCTTAGCGATAAGACCGCCAATTGTATAACATTACTTAGATTTAAGAAATCATGGTTGTAATATTTTTCTCGCTGTGCAAGTAAGGTGTTCTCTGTCTATCTAATAAGAAATCCTAAATCTCTCGCGCACACACACACACACACACACACACACACACACACCCTCACACACACACACACACACAAAAAGCACACGAAAACACATGCTCTTTATTTTTCCTAAATTACTTACTTTTTACATCAGTAGGGAGTGGCAGTCCCTGGTCTCTGCCTACCCCTCTGCGATACAGGCGTGAGGTTATGTATGTATTTATTCTTACTTCAGCTAAGTTAAATATAAATTTTCGTGTAAAAGCACAATATTCTTAGAGTAGTATTGAAGTGTGTTGACCTTGATAATGGAAACTGCGTTTCGGAGGAGCACTACTTATCCTAAACCACAGGTTTTTACCTTTTTTAGGGAGCAGGGTACCACTGCCTTCAAGATAAGGTCGCTGTAAAATGATATTACTAGAATAAATTATCTTTTTTTTTTATTACCTCGGTGAGTGTATCGCTGAGGACTCGGTAGTCGGCGCCACCGTGTCCCTGGTGGCAGAGCGTGGTGTTCTGCAGGATGGTGTGCAAATCCTGTGAGCCACCCGACAGGATGCGCTGGTTCGCCACCGCCACTAGCGAGCGCGCGTACGCACCTGCAGAGTTTAGGGAAGAAGGCTATGGACAGATCCAGTTTTAGCTATAAAACACTCCTGAGAGGCAGTTCAACTAATCTATGGTTACGGGTTATCACTTAGAGTAAAGTTCTGACAGGAGGCTGGACATTTTGAATAAATAATCGCGATTTGACCCGTTTAATATATAACTATGTATGAGTATCGCGAATTATTAAGAAATATTATTTCGAGTAGACCTAATAAGGTTTTCGATATCAACCCTTGTATGTCCCCACTGCTGGCGCACGGGTCTCTTCCTGCATCGCAGGAATGTTAGGTCATACTCCACCACGGGGGCCAAGTGCAGGTTGGTGGAAGATTGTAAGACAGTGTTAAAAACCTATTTAAAGACTAAAAATTCCACCCAAGCCGGGATTCGAACCCGCGACCTCTGGCTATCCGTGCCAGCGCTATTTCCAACTGAGCTAATGGGCGACTCACCGGCATCAGTGAAATTTCGAACCTCTTTACAATATTCTCTGTATTACGTACAGGCAGCGACATCTGGCTGAAGTAATTTGCAACACTTGCAGCCCCGAGTACCTACTTTGCAGTTAGGTTTTACATCGGAATGATATCGCTGTACCCGCATAATTATATTATTTTTAATGCACTGACCCGCGCAACCCCTGCATCTAACTGCAAAGTAGGTACTAGGGGCTGCAAGTGAGGCAAAATTACTTCAGCCAGATGTCGCTGCCTGTACGTAATACAGAGAATATTGTAAAGAGGATCGAAATTTCACTGATGCCGGTGAGTCGCCCATTAGTTCAGTTGGGAGAGCGCTGGCACGGATAGCCAGAGGTCGCGGGTTCGAATCCCGGCATGGGTGGAATGTTTAGCCTCTAAATAGGTTTTTAACACTGTGTTAAAATCCTCCACCAACCCGCACTTGGCCCCCGTGGTGGAGTATGGCCTAACTTTATGGGCGCAAGCTAAGGGCATATTTGCTTGAACAGCAGAGACAATCCCATCCACTCCAGACTTCTCGCCGCTTCCGACGTGACTAGTGATCGCGTCATCACTCTGACTTATAACCTTCGTAACGCAGTTATATATAAGGTTTACACTTAGTATTACTGTTATTATGTAAATTCTATTTATGTATGTATGTAACTAATTAGTCATAGTTTTTTAATCCCGGTAATGGTATGTATATGTTTTTATACTATTTTTATTTTTAATGCACTAACCCGTGCTAAGGAACAAATTAAAAAACCTATTTAGAGGCTAAAAATTTCACCCATGCCGGGATTCGAACCCGCAACCTCTGGCTATCCGTGCCAGCGCTCTACCAATTGAGCCAATGGGCGACTCACGACATCAGTGAAATTTCGAACCTCTTTACACTATTCTCTGTATTATGTACAGGCAGCGACATCTGACTTAAGCAAATTACATTACTTACAAATTCGAATCCCGGCATGGGTGAAATTTATAGCCTCTAAATAGGTTTTTAAATTTGTTCCTTAGCACGGGTTAGTGCATTAAAAATAAAAATAGTATAATCATGTGGGTACAGTGATATCGTTCCGATGTTAAACGTAACTGCAAAGTAGGTAGTCGGGGCTGTAAGTAATGCAATTTGCTTAAGTCAGATGTCGCTGCCTGTACGTAATACAGAGAATAGTGTAAAAAGGTTCGAATTTTCACTGATGTCGTGAGTCGCCCATTGGCTCAATTGGTAGAGCGCTGGCACGGATAGCCAGAGGTTGCGGGTTCGAATCCCGGCATGGGTGAAATTTTTAGCCTCTAAATAGGTTTTTAAATGTATATGTTTTTTTTTAATTCTTATATCTATGTTATCGGTGTATGTACTCGCTCTTTTTTATTTATTTCTTATATTTAAGTATGACATTATTATTATTACAATATGCTGATGTGCCGCGCGTGGAACCCTCATGGGACAGGCGCTGACTGAAAATCAGTGCTGGGGAGTAATACCCTCGGCAGTATGCTGAGTCAGCTGCCTATTGCAGCAGCAGAGACACACCATGACCATTGTTTTGTAAATGTTTTGTTAATTACTTTGTTTTGTGATGTCTCATAACTGTTGCTGTAATAAATGTGTTTTTCTTTCTTTTTCTTCTTTCTAACTTTCCTGCGATGCAGGAAGAGACCCGTGCCCCACCAGTGGGGACCACGTGGGGACTTACAAGGGTTGACATCGAAATATTGAAATAATCACTTATCGAGCGAATGAGTGAGTGTGTGGGAATGAGTGAGTGAGTAAATTAATAAATGAAGGATCAAGAAGAATCAATTAATGAATGAATTAGTGTTCAAGTGAATGAACGCATGTTTAAACTCACGAGGCCTATCCATGAGCTCGGCGGTCACCAGCACTTCGAGCTTGGCCCACTGCGCCGCTACCAGGTCCTCCGGGTTGAAGACTCCGAAGTCCACTGTGCCTTTGCTCATGCGCCGGAGGCAGTCTAGCCTGCAGAGAAGAGGGTTGGTTACGCTACCAAATCCATAGTCCTTCTTTTCGATAGACATACCAAGCAAAGACAGTGTGTTGAATTAAAGTCCTCTCAAAAGGGAGGTGAGACGCACTCACTAAGGTGCTTCGGGAGAGCGGTGGTAGCGGAGCGGTTCTCAATCGGAAGGTCGTGGGTACAACCCCAGCATGTACCAATGACTTTGTTTTCTAAGTTATGTACATTTGTGAATTATAGTAGCAATACTACTCGCCGACGGTGAAGGAAAACATCGTAAGGAAACCCTAGTGTCTGAGGTGTTAGCGTACCTCAGCGCTTGCTACGTACAATGGCCCAACTATGAGGCTAAGTGCGGAAATCTCAGGTGTAACTAACTAACTAACTAAGGTGCTTCGGGGTGCTAACTTCGCTTAGTTATATATTAAACGGGTCAAATCGCGAATATTTATTAGGTAAAACGTAATTACCTTATTTCCCGACGTTTCGGCAGCGTCACAGTTGCCATGGTCTCGGGTAGAAACGTCGCTGCCGAAATTTCGGGATATAAGGTAATTACGTTTAACCTAATAAATAATCGCGATTGGACCCGTTTAATATATAACTATGTATGAGTATCGCGAATCATTAAGAAATACTAACTTCGCTTACAATCAGGCGTGACTGGGGAAGTGTAACCTGAGTGCTTAGTGCGAGTTTGACAGATCCAATGGAATAACTTTACTACCGCGTTAATCGAGCATTGAGTAGTGAGTATGAGTAAGTTAACCGTTCGAACTGGCAAAACGCTGTCACAGTACAACTCGCACTCGCGTTTATTCGGGTTGTTCCACTAATCCCCATTGAAAATCCCCATTGATGGGGATTTGTGAAATTTTTGTCCGTAAATCCCCATTGGCGTATCTTAGTATTGGCAATGGGGATTTGTGGACAAAAAGTTCATAAATCCCCATTGGGGTATAAAACTAAATATAAAGGACACATTAATTATGAATCACAAAGTACTTATTTTGTAATACCAATACCTACATTATACAAATACAGTTTTTCAACAATTTATAAAATCAGAGTTGTAATCATGAAATGAAAAGGAAATGAAATGAAAAGGTTTTATTCAAAGTAGCACAGAAACTGCGGCTTAATGAACGTACAATTCAGACTAGGTGTCCATTTCAAAATCTAGATCATTTAGGAGAAAAAATGGACAAAAAAACTCCTAACTTAGTCTTTTCAAAAGTCCTTAATTAACATAGTTTACATAATTATTATAAACATTGATACATTGTACTGGCTTTAATTCCAGACCTCATTGTCATCTAAATAATCCTTTATGTTATAGTAGCCCTTTTGGCACAAAGTGTGCTTAACATATTTTTTGAATCAGACATCCTTACCTAAATTGAACATGAGTTTTACATTTACTAAGTAAATCACAGATTCTATGTAACTAGGTATTACATTATTATGGGCATTACCTCCCAATGATGGCACAACCTTGCGCTATGGCGCTCATTAGGGGAGGGCTATGTCCAGCAGTTGACTAATATAGCCTGAAGAGGAAGAGGAGGTATTACATAAAAATCACATTTTCATTGTCATTGATAAAATCACATGTTTCTTATTAACTAAACTAAATCAGTTTTTTTTTACTATCTTTATTTACTTACAAGCCTTGTTCAATGGGTAAAAGAAGACTTCATTCAAATATGGTGTGCATTTTGTTAGAGCCATCGCACTAATAATTTAGTCGAATCATGGAACAAACAAATCAAACATCGCGTGGTGAAAAAGAATCCTAATCTTATGAAGCTTCTCACTTCGTTGGCTGAAGATGCATTGTACTACGAAGTGCTTGCATTGCGGCTTACTCAGGGGAGCATATGGATGGATTACAGAAAGATCAATCCAAAGTATTAATCGCGATGTTTACATACGGGAGGTCCAAATGGAGCTTGTTAAATGGCGAAATTACGATTGGCCATTGCTTGGAAAAATTAAGATGATTGAAATATAGAATTTAATTGACAATAAATATGTGATTTTATTAATGACGGTGAAAATGTGATTGTGTTAATATAAAATTAATTCTATTAATTTTATATTAACGTTAGTGTAAAACTAATCCATCATCTCTGATTTGATAAATTGTTATAAACTGTGTTTGTATAATATATGTATTACTTAGTAGTAATACAATATAAATACTTGTTTCATACTAATGTGTTGTTCTTTATATTTGTTTTATATACCAATAGTAGGCGTATCTTAGTAGTATTGGCAATGGGGATTTGTGAACAAAAAGTTCAGAAATCCCCATCAATGGATTTTCAATGGGGATTAGTGGAATAACCCGTTTATTCGTGTTTTGGCTGGTAAACGTGTTCACTCCTCAACGTTAGCCATTGTACAACTCGCACTCAGCAATTTTAATTTCCATGCTTGTCGCTAGGTGGCGCTTCCTCGATGCCATAGAAATATGAGTTTACGTTAACGCGATCGAGTAGTAAAAAAACTCGCACTAAGCACTCAGTCCTACTTAAAAAAAAACTAGTGCCACCAATAGAAAATTGGTGACGCAAAAAGGCCAATATTACTATTACAATACTTGCGGTATCTGCACTAGACTTTAACTCTGTATCGCAGAGACCTGAATAAACTTTCTAACGTAATTGTCGACAGGCTCGGTAATGCTATAACTAAAATAAAAACAACTTATCATTTTTTTCCATCGGTGGTTCTAGTTACTGCCCCGAAACACCCTTTGACTTAAGCCCACTTGCGTCAGCCCGGCTTAGCTCGAGTTAAAGGAGCTAACCCGGGATGCCGCAAGTGGGCCTTAGAGGCTAAAAACCAAACTAGACCAATGAGTTAATTCAGCTAACTTTAGCTTCAATGTGCAATGCTTGACGATCTCTGTGGCGTAACGGTAGCGCGTCTGGCTACCATGCAAGAGGTCCCGGGTTCAATTCCCGGCTGGAAACAAAAAAAACCCAGGTCTTGGATGTTTAAATGTTTTTGATGTCGTTGTTTCTGGTTCCCACGACACAGGGTATCCTAGTGTGGGGCCAGAAGCGGGTTATTCCACTAATCCCCATTGAAAATCCCCATTGATGGGGATTTGTGAACTTTTTGTTCACTAATCCCCATTGCCAATATTAAGACACGCCAATGGGGATTTGTGAACAGAAAGTTCATAAATCCCCATCAATGGGGATTTTCAATGGGTATAAAAACAAACATAAAGAACAACAAATAAGGCACGAATCACAAAGTATTAATTTTCTAATACATTATATAGATTTACAATAATTTATAATATCACATTTGTTTCGATATTATCCTAACCTAAATAGAACATAAGTTTCATATTTATTAAGTAAATCACAGATTCTAATTACCGAGTCATTACAATACAATCACATTTTGACAGTCATTAACAAAAAAATAACTTTTTTTGACTTCTTACTATCAACATAAAATCGCACTTTTACAATAAAATCACAGATTTTACATTTTCTTATTATCTAAACAAATTTAATAATATAATAATAAAAATTAAGATGATCGAACTTAAGAATTATTTTTTTGGAATTTCGCATCAAAAATTAGGTTACAAATTGATTTTTCATCCCACCATCTCGGAAAGAGTATTTTTACTCTTCAATATCAGATATCTGATTCAGAGTGGAAAAGCCGTTTTTATTCTCTAGAGGATAAAGTAAATTGAATTTAGAACATCGTGTGCACTAAGTTTGTGAATTAAAAAAGTGTACCTATCTTGTGATTGTAAACGTTTTTTTTTTCATTTAGTCATTTCCTCGCTGAGGTGGAATGAAAAGTTACGTGTTGCACTCGAGTGCAAAGATTTTTCACCTCGTGCTCTTTTGATTCCCTCGCTAACGCTCAGGATTCTAATTTTGAATCACGAGCGCAGCGAGTGATTCAATTTTAGAATCCTTCGCTTGCTCGGTCATCAAAATTGAACACGCGGTTAAAAAGCAACTTTGCACTCTTGTATAACAAATAACTATTATTAGATAATACGAAATTGTAAAAATCAGTGTGTCATCAATGATTGCATAACTGTGATTTTATTTGGTATCAACCCTTTGCATGTCCCCACTGCTGGGCTTGGATCTCTTCCTGCATCGCAGGAAAATTAGGACACTCTCCACCACGGGGACCAAGTCCAGGATGGTGGAGGATTGTAGCAGATTGTATAGGATTGATAGTGGCGGGCCTTGTCAAGCCGCCCTTATGGCCTCTGACATGGCTTAACGACTGCCATTACAAGACAGCCGGCACCAACGGCTTAACGTGACTTGCGAAACACGGAAGCGCTCGGAAAAATGCCACTAGCAGTAATCACTGGATAGTCACCCATCCAGCGCCTGACTGCGCCTGTTGTTGCTTAACCTTTGTGATTGATTCCAATCACTCGGTTCCACTAGGCCACGAGCGCTTCTCCTTTATTTAGATAATATAAAATCTTTGATTTTATTAATGATAGTGAAAATGTGATTGTATTGTAATTGGCATCTGCATCTACCTGATGAGTGGCATATTCACTCACACTAGATGTGTGAAGGGGCCACTCGGATGACACTTGGACCACAGGCACTGCCTGGGACATTGTTTTAGATGTTGTAGGCTGGATTATGTACGGAATACGTGGGTAATTATAATCTGTGATTTACTTAGTGTAAAACTCATGTTCTATTTAGGTTAGGAGAACATCTAAACATCTGTGATTTTATAAACTACTGTAAAATCGTGATTGTGTAATGTAGGTATTAGTAATAGAAAATAAAAACTTTTTGATTCATAATAATGTGTTGTTCTTTATACCAATGGGAATTTATGAACTTTTTGTCCACAAATCCCCATTGCCAATACTAAGATATGCCAATGGGGATTTTCAATGGGGATTAGTGGAACAACCCCCAGAAGCAATGTATGTGCATGTATGTAAATGTTATGTTATGTTAATGTCTGTGTGGCCAAGGCCTTCATCTCACCTGTCCGTCCCGAAGACGCACTCGACGCCTGCCTTGGCGTTGTCCAGCTCGGCGCAGTGCTGCGCGGCGCGCTTGAACGAGCCTCGGCCCTCCACCACGCACAGACGCACTGCGGGACAAAGTAAAGTAAACGTTAGATACATTAAGCTTGCCTGAAACGCGGTTCAAAAATATGTTAAGCACACTTTGTGCCAAAAGGGCTACTATTACACAAAGGA
This sequence comes from Yponomeuta sedellus, assembly GCA_934045075.1. Classification (NCBI taxonomy): domain Eukaryota; kingdom Metazoa; phylum Arthropoda; class Insecta; order Lepidoptera; family Yponomeutidae; genus Yponomeuta; species Yponomeuta sedellus. Next base: position 203,772 of record OW203749.1, read on the forward strand.
TTATTTGGATGACAATGATGAATGGAATTAAAACCAGTACAATGCATGAGTTCTATGTTGTATAATAATTATGTAAACTACGTTAATTAAGGACTTTGAAAAGACTAAAAGACTACCATTTTTTCTCCACAATGATCTAGACTTTGAAATGGACACCTAGTTTGAATTGTAACGTTCACAAAGCCGCACTTTCTGCGCTACTTTGAATAAAACCTTTTCATTTCATTTCATACTCTTACCCTTTTTTACCCCTAGTACCCGGAACCGGCGTGCGTGCATGGAACGACTAATGAACGTTGATGAAGCGAAGGTGATCTGTCAGGATCGTGGCATGTGGCAGTCCCTGGTCTCTGCCCACCCCTCTGGGATACAGGCGTGAAGTTATGTAATCAATACTTAATCAATCTACTGCTGGACATAAGCCTCTGCCAAGACGCGCCACTGGGCCCGATCTTCAGCTCTCATCTTCCATCCAGTCACTGCCCACCGCTTTGCGAATGAAGTCGCTCCATTTAGGTGGTGAGTTCCCAAAATGCATAGTTGTTCAATGGACTCATATTAGTCCGGTAATGGTCGTTTCATTCACACTATCGGTTGTCTAGTAACCAATCGCATTGCAATGGTATAACCCGTGCTACTTAACACGGCGCCTCGCGCGATTCGATCGTCTTCGCCAGAGATGCCTATTTAATTTGCGTGGGCTATATCAATGGAATGAAATTGTACTGCTATTGCTTTGTAGACTACGCAATTGAGGCAAATAACAACCATTGTCGTGCTTATATCATTCTATTGAAAAACTATAAGTATTAGACAAGGCGAGTTGCCGGGATGTATAATTTAAGTTGAACATTTAAGATTACACATAATTATTGAGTTAGTAAAGTGTGCCTACAGTGCATATAGTGTCAATTAGAGCGTTTTGGATAACTGTAAGTTCTTATGGTCGATATCGATATTAAATCTTGTATGCCCCACTGCTGGGGCACGGGTCTCCTCCTGCATCGCAGGAAGGTAAGGCCATCACGGGGGCCAAGACCGGATTGGTGGAGGATTGTAAGACAGTGGCGGGCCTTACTGTCAGAAGTGACCAAGCCACCCTTAGGGGTTCTTAACGTGCCTTGCGAAGCACGGAAGCGCTCGGAAAAATGCCACTAGCGGTAACCACTTCCAGCCGCGGACCGGGCCTGTTGTTGCTTAACTCAAGTGATTGATTTCAATCAGTCGGTTCGACTAGGCCAAGAGTGCTTCATAATAAATACATAACTATCTCTATTATAGAAGTTCTATTCCCTACAGTGGGACTTACATGTGAGGAAAATAGCATAACTTATTTTTATCACGTGTAGGCTGTCCAAATGAGTTTACAAGAACGTAGAATTAGATATTTGATAGATACCTATTAAGCCTACTAACATAGTTTTTACCTTTCGTTTAGATTTAGTTTTTAAGTTACTAACATCGCTTTGTATCATTGTTTTTTTTTCTTCCGAAATAAATGTCTATTATTATAAAAAGTTTTTTATAATTGTATAAAAAGTTCTTGTCTTGCGAAACCATTCTCCCCCGCCCACTACAAGATCGCTACGAAAAAAAACCAAAAAAAATAACATCCCAACGATTGCGAAACATTTTAAAGACTCATCGTTATTTCGTAATAATCTTTCTATTGTTTTTTTGACAGCGAAATTAATAACAGTCTCCGTGGGCGATTCATTTGGCGGGAGATTCACACTCGACCTTGATCTAACTAGGCACAAAGGCAACGGTTAAAATTATTCAAGGTTCCAGTACAATTAATTAACGGGAGGCATACTAATGCCCCTCGCTAGCCGTGAAGGACAGCATCGTGAGGAAACCTGAAACCTGGAGTGTTCAAATAACTCAGCGCTTGAGATAGACTATTTGACTCGTTTCTGAAATGAAAACCAACCCATTTTTTTCTTTAGTGTTTAATAAGAGTGGTGTTGATGCTTAGAAAGTGTTATTTTTTTAATCTTTTAATATGGCGTTGCACAGGAATTTGTGACGTCACTGGTCAGTAAACAAACAAACCTCAAGTCAACTCTCGGGTTCTCGGATCGCTATATTTGCTGACATGTGACGCCATTATAAATTTGACCAATCCTGACATCATATTCTTTTTAATGCACTAACCCGTGCTAAGGACAATTTTAAAAACCTATTTAATAAGTATTGTAGAGTTTCAAAATTTCACTGATTCCGGTGAGTCGCCCATTAGCTCAGTTGGAAGAGCGCTGGCACGGATAGCCAGAGGTCGCGGGTTCGAAACCCGGCATGGGAATTTTTAGCCTCTATAGGTTTTCAATATTTTTTTTTTGTTGCCTATCCTCTTTACACTATTCTCTGTATTACGTACAATTGTCCTTAGCACGGGTTAGTGCATTAAATATTAAATTAAAAAACTATATTGTCAATTCTGTCCTTTTTCCTGGAATAAAGAAAACAAAAAAAAAACTAAAGCATTGGTTACTATTCCATTCTGGGTCTACTGTTAGGTACTAACCTAGCTAATGTTTAATGTATTGAACTCATGTGATATGTACGACGAGACAAGTTAATAATTTTCCTGTTTAATAATTAATTTACTTAATGAACCTTGTTTTCCTTGACCATTATCATTAACATTCATAACTTCGAATTGGGTAAGCCAGTGGAGTTATTACAACAACGAAAGCAGTGATTTCGATGCATGATTTGTTTAAATACACACAGCTACAGTCTATTTATTCTTACTTGTCCAATTTAGTAAACAAGATTCTAACCCTAAAATTGAGGTTAGGTGCTTAAACTAGACATTTTCTCGCAAATTCATGAACTATCATGAACTATGTTTATAAAATTGACAGCGTGTTATCTAAAAGAGTGTTCCAGGTTACTTCATTTATGGAAATATGGCAGTTTTGGACTAAAAAGTCACAGTTTAAGGTTAGAATCTTGTTTACTAAATTGGACAAGTAAGAATAAATAGACTGTAGGCATGGGCGTCCGCTTAAAAAACTTTTTAATTAATTTTTATTACTCTTAAAATAAATTAAAGTAATTATTTAATTAAAATAAACGGCTTAACGTTCCGTGCTTCGCATTAAGCCTTGTCAGAGGCCTTATGGGTGGCTTGATAACTTCTGACAGTAAGGCCCGCCACAGTCTTACAGTCCTCCACCAACCTGGACTTGGCCCCCGTGGTGGAGTATGGCCTAACCTTCTTGCGATGCAAGAAGAGACCCGTGCCCCAGTATACCTACCTACCTACCTACCTACCTACCTACCAATGAACTATCTACTATCTATCAATGAACAAACCCGAAGGAATATGCTTGTGTTTTTTTAAGTAGTACTAGAGACACATTATTGTATCATTTGTACAACCAGATGGACTACCTATTCGGTAGTACTACTGATTCGGAGGGGAGAAAATGGCAGCGGGAAAAAAAATCTCCACAGAAAAAGGCAGCGGAAAAAAAACTCCACAATACTTACTGTGGTCATATCATACAATCTGCTGCAACTCACTCACAAGGCAAAATTTAGGGACGCAGGGGATGTGGCCGCAGAAAAATCCTGCACAGTGATTCAACACTAGCGACATAGAACTCTTCCGGGCCGCAACATCAACGGACAAAATAGCTACAATGAAAGACAATCTCTGATATCAGAAGACACTAAAAGAAGAAATTGTTTAGGTATGGAATCTCGCATTTTTTTCCGAGCTCGAACTTCGAGAACAATTTTTGTAATTTGTAATGTAATGTAATTTTCTGATTTTTTCTTAGATTTGTAGCATAAGAAAATATCACAGACTATAAAACTACCATTGAAGCGAATCAACCTTTTTTTTATTTTATTATGTCGACAAATAAGTGGGCTATGTATGGCTGCCAGTATTTTAATACCATCCAGTATTTGAAGAGCATCAAACTTTATTTATTTTATTATGTCCACAGATAAGTGAGCTATGCCTGCCAGTATTTTCTTTTTTCTATCCAAGCAGTCTATAACCAGTGTTGCCAACGTGGGCGATTTTTCGCCATTTAGGCTACTCGGATAGAAATTCGGCGACGAAAAAATGTGAACGGCGGCGACCGGTCGCCTTTTAGGCTATCTCGAGGGCAACTCTGAGATAGCCTAAAAAAAGAAAAAGGTAGTGTCGAGACGTCGAAATTATTAATGCGGCCAGTACACAATGGCCCATGCTGGCCCATGGCGCCTTTTGCGCCATTTTTTTCTAATAACTTTGTTGTTGTACATACTTCTGTAATACTTGTAAATAATTTAATAGTAAATAATTAAATAGCTGCGGCCGCAATTACTTCCACGTCCATCGCAAGTTGTTTACCAGACAGAAATGAGCCACGCGCCATTGTGTAAACAGCAAGTGATCGTGGCCTACAGTTGGCAATGGCGAGCAGTGGACCAGCATGGGCCATTGTGTACTGCGAGCTAGTAGATTATTGGCTGTTGCTAATAGGAGATGAAGCAGTATCTATCTATCTATCCAGCCCATGATGATGAAGCAGTGTCTGTTGTGTAAATTATTTTTATTTTAGATTATGTAAATAGTAATTTGCTTTAAAGATATACTAGTGTTTAAGTCTACAGTCTTTAAAAATAGTATATTTTTAAGGCAAATTACGTTTTAAATTGTACATTATAATAACAACTTTTTTTAAAAGTAAATAGTAAATATTTTTTTAAAACTACCTTTTTATTTTATTTTTAACGTTTTGAGTTTAGGCTACTTATTTAGGCTACCTCGGCAAAAATTGGGCTACTTTAGGCTACTTAAGCTTAGAAAAACGGCGATATCATGCTATGAGTCGTTGGCAACACTGTCTATAACTCATTCTCACTTTTTTTCTGAACACCCGTAGTATTTCTGATTTCTGTAACTTATTACCTACTTAGTTACATGTTGCGTCACGTGTTAGGCTATCATAACTAGTCTCTATAAATAGTTAAGTAGGTATGTCTGTTTACTTCCAACTTTTGTCCTCTGCATGTCAGTAATAGGACAAACCAGTTCTGTTTGCTTTTTCAATCTGGTTCCTGCGTCAATGACCACCGGTCCTACCTGTGTGTCAGTTGTCAAGGTCTCCACGAAGAAGATAAGTAATGAGCCACATATGCACCGCGTATCAGTTAAGATTTATTGATCATGAAGTGGCGAGTGATTGGAATCGGTCACTTGAGTTAAGCAACAACAGGCGCAGTCAGGTGCAGGATGGGTGAGCATGCCGTGACTGCTGCTAGTGGCATGTTTTCCGACCGCTTCCGTATTTGGCAAGGCATGTAATATTGTATATCTTTTACAAATAATAAGAATTGGAACGACTTCAGGTGTTGTTTTATTTGTAGATAGATATTTTATAATAAAACAGAAAAACTGGATAAAAACGGATAAGCTGGTAAAACAGTCAGATCTGGTCGAAAGGTAGAGTAGTAGAGATAAAAAATGAGGGCAATCAAAAAATGTGTGACGTAATTTCGTAATTTAAATATTTGATAGAAAAAGAAATAAAAATGGTGTAAAGAGGTTTGCACCGTTACAAGCCGTTGGTGCCGGCTGTCATGTAGTGGCAGACGTTAAGCCATGTCAGAGGCCTTATTATGGGCGGCTTGATAACTTCTGACACTGTCGTACAATCCTCCACCAACCCGGACTTGGCCCCCGTTGTGGAGTATAGCCTAACCTTCCCACTGTGCAGGAAGAGACCTTTGCCCCAGCAGTGGGTCATACGATGGTTGTAATCGAATAATACCGTCAATTTACATCTTCTTTTGTGACTGACGTCACTGTAATTATATTCTGGTGTTACAATAAGGAATTCTTATCTCATATTATCTTAATCTGGATTCGAAACGGCGATAAACTTTTACCAACAAAACCAAAGCTGTTTCTACACCAGGGAACCCGTGTCGTGGGATCCAAAAAGCTTTGTTAGTTTAGTATCTAGACCAACGATATAGGAATGTCACAGAAATCGTTGATTATGAAACAATCATTGTGTGAAGCGGTGGTAGCTCAGTAGGTAGATCAGTGGACTCGAAAGCGAGAGACCCACGTTCGATCCCCAGTGTGGGCATGTATCAATAATTTTGTTTAATTTCAAAGTGCTGTGTGGTGTCGGCCTAGATTATAGCACCAACCTAATTCTTCCCGCGGGTGTCGTAAAAGGCGACTAAGGGGCACAAACCGGGGGGTGGGCAGCAGCGCCCCCTGCAGTACAATTCCACCGAACTGCGATCCCCAATCCGCATGCCCAACGTAGGGATTATTGGCATTACCCCCTATGATAGCACAACGTGGCGCTCTTTAGGGGAGGGCTATGTCCAGCAATAGACTAGTATAGCCTGACGACGTACATTTGCGAATTTGTAGTCACAATACCAAACACTAAATGTGAAGGAAAACATCGTGAGGAAACCCGAGGCTTGGTTGGCTCCGCACGTAATGACTAGTCTTGCCTGTGGGCTAGGCTGACTAAGCTGTCAGTATGGTATATGTGCTGGGCAAGCCTACACCATCTAAAACCATGTCCCAAGCACTACAGCATCCGAGTGGTCCCATCACACATCTAGTGTGAGCGAAGATGCCTCTGGACGCTGTATAAATCATCTCATTAACTAGATGCAGAGGCCATTAGATTGTGTGAACGGGGAATGAAATAGATATTCACTCGATTGCACAACCGTCCGAGTGAATCGCCTGTTGAAGTCAATTGTAAGGAAAACCCCAACATGTTTTGTCTGAGTCAGAATATGCGAAATCAAATCGTTACTTATTAGTGGTTTAACTGTTTTATTTCTCTGTATTTACCCGTTTTAGATCCGGTTTCTGAATTAAGAATTTCACTAAATAAACTTAAAAAACGTTCTGTCACACTCTTTTCTGGGAAATACGAAGATACGAAACACTGTAGTGTTGTCTAGAAAATTAGTAGTTAAGTGAATAGTTAACTGTAGTTAAGTGAATAGTTAACTGCAGTTAAGTGAATAGTTAACTGTAGTTAAGTGAATAGTTAACTGTAGTTACGTGAGTAGTTAACTGCAGTTAAGTGAATATTTAACTGTAGTTAAGTGAATAGTTAACTGTAGTTAACTATTTACTAATTCTGAATTCAGAAACTGGCCCTGAGTCATAAGAGTATAGTCGTACCTACCATGTTTCGTGTAGTCTATAGTACATGTCCTACTGTAGGGCACAGGCTGTCTCCTAGGGAGAGAGTTGTGCTTGATTACCACGCGTGCCCTCCATGGATGATCTTTATTGTACAGCGAAAAAATAACAGAAAGGCGTTATTTTAAAAATACATATCGATAATTGACTTTTTACGGTCTACACGTTCTGACGTGCATAATTAATTTTAATAAGTGAAGTATTATACTTGCCTGGAATTAATAGATTTTAGAAATAAGGCCGCCAAATTGCACTATATTTTTATATCCTCCTAAGCCCTGGAGGTAATAGTTACTTTAAGTGTTCTAAAACTACGTAGAATTTAAAGAACTTTTTCTTCTTGTTGTCCAAAAATTGATGACGAAAATATTGGACCTGGAACAGTAACTCTTCGTGACTTCCTACTAAATCATTTGGTGTGAATTAAGAAAGTTATTCGTAATGTATTTTTAGGACGCCAGGGCTTAGGAGGAATTCCTGTAGCTGTAATTTCTGTGCAAGGTAAAGAATATTCAGTAATGCCAAAAAGTCAAGGAAATCTCCAAAATGGGTGACGTAATTTAAAATTTTGAAAATGATAAGACAGAATTTAGAAATATAAAAAAACGGTGAAAAAAATTGGTTTGTACCGGTACAATTCGACAGCTTTAATGATAATAATTGAGTATAACTACTATTTCATTTTTTTCATCTAACTAAGGTATCAGAAAATTTATTTAAGTAATTGGTAATACGTCAAAAGATCATAAAACTACTATAATATTAAATGTATCTTCAATAACACGACAGTGACTGCTGATTTTTTTAATTAACAATTTGATTGAATTGTTTTTTTAGGAAATGTAAGCGCACGAGCGCGCGTTGATGTCTTTTACAGTGTGGTGCGCACGATTGGGTGAAACGCAATCATATTAGATCATTTATGAAATATTTACAAATTGTTTATTTAATTACAATAAAGGTTCCAGTCCCATACCCTTAACATACTTAAAATACAGTACTTCGATATATTTTTAAAAATCGGATAAACATATATATGTGCCCAAAATATATCATAAACTTTTTTTGATAAATTGAGAATAAGTGGCTATGTCGTACATACATACATACATACATACATACATACATACATACATACATACATACATACATACATACATACATACATACATACATACATACATACATACATACATACATACATACATACATACATACATACATACATACATACATACATACATACATACATACATACATACATACATACATACATACATACATACATACATACATACATACATACATACATACATACATACATACATACATACATACATACATACATACATACATACATACATACATACATACATACATACATACATACATACATACATACATACATACATACATACATATATAACCTCACGCCTGTATCCCAGAAGGGTAGGCAGAGACCAGGGACTGCCACTTGCCACGATCCTGACAGATCACCTTCGCTTCATCAACGTTCATAAGTCGTTGCATGCACGCACGCCGGTTCCGGGTACTATTTATCTTTCCCTTTGCATCCCCTATTTGGTCGATGTAAGTCCGTCTGGGACGTCCCTTACCAGCCCTTCCATTCACATTCGCAATTTATGATTAATTTTTAAATCTGGAAGAAATCTCTTACAGAGATAAGCTCGCCTTTGTACATGTTATTTCTTAAGTAAAATCCTATTTAATGTTTACTAATAATAATAATAATTTTATCAAATCTGTGGTCCTTTTCTTTTAAAATCTCCACCACTATGCGTTTGGTAGTCTGCATTTTTGGAATACGAGTATTTCAAGGAATTGTGTTATTATTAACAAAGCCGAAGGAATTTACGTTCTGTTTGTTCAATGTCAACGAGCAATATTAGATGGCTGTCTTGGGAAAGAAAAAGTTAGCGTAAAATAAACTCCACTCTCCGAACATCTTTTTTCAAATGGTAGCGCGTCTGCCTACCATGCCATAAAAAAAGCCCAGGTCTTGAATGATTATATGTTTGTGTTGTCGTTGTTTCTGGTTCCCACGACACAGGGTATCCTAGTGTGGGGCCAGAACCAATGTATGTGCCTGTATGTAAATGTTATGTTATTATGTTATATTAAAGACAACGGCTGTCAGCGGAGCGGCAGAACGCCGGTCCCTCAATCGAGAGGTCGTGGGTTCAAATTCCGGCATGCACCAATGACTTTGTTTTCTAAGTTATGAACATTTTGTGAAATAGTGGTAATAGTAGCAACAATCTTCTTCTACAGGCTATATTATGTAGTCCACTGTTGGACATAGTCCTCCCCTAATGAGCGCCATAGCGCCCTGTCTTCAGCTTGCAATAATAATCGGTAATAACTAGCGGGGGCAGTTATTGTGGAGGAAACCGTTGTGAGGAGACCTGAGTGTCTAAGGTGTTCAATCATCATCAACCCATTATTTCCCCAAAGAGGGGCACGGGTCTCTTCCCTGAGGAAGGTATAGGCCATACTCCACCACGGGGGCCAAGTCCGGATTGGTGGAGGCTTGCAAGACTAGTGGCTGGTCTTTCTATACTTTATATTAATTTATAAGTTATTCCGTGGAAATCTGTAATTGGCCATGTTATTTATCGTAAAAGTAAAGTTTTTTTGTTACTGATGTCGCTGTAGATTTTCCTGCCATTAAATAAATAAAAAATAAATAAAATAAATTACTTTTGAAAAATAAATTAAATAATTGTCTTGGCTTAACGATTGCAATCTATCGACGATAGCCGGCACCAACGGAACTGCTCGGAAAAATGCCACTAGCGTTAGTCATAGAAGCGCTCGTGGCCTAGGGAAGCGCTCGTGGCCTAGGCGAACCGAGTGATTGGAATCAATCACTAGGTTAAGCAACAACAGGCGCGGCCAGGTACGGGGTGGGTGAGCGTCCCGTGACTACCGCTAGTGGCATTTTTCCAAGCGCTTCCGTGCTTCGCAAGGCACGTTAAGCCGTTGGCCATATAATGGCAGTCGTTAAGCCATGTCAGAGGCCTTATGGGCGGCTTGTTAACTTCTGACAGTGAGGCCCGGCCACTGTCTCACAATCCTCCACCAACCCGGACTTTTCCCCCGTGGTGGAGTATGGCCTAACCTTCCTGCGATGCAGGAAGAGACCCGTGCCCCAGCAGTGGGGACATATAAGGGTTGATAACGTACGTACAATAACGTTAGTCATAGACGGTTGACCCAGCCATGCACTGAACGCGCCCTGTGTTGATTAACCTTCATGATAGTTTAAGATCACCCAGGCAGCCGGGGCCACGAGCGATTCCGAAAAATAGGTTACTAAGAGCTATACTATTTTTATGTTTTATTTTTAATGCACTAACCCGTGCTAAGGACAATTTCAAAAACCTATTTAGAGGCTAAAAATACATATAAAAATTCTCTGTACGTAATACAGAGAATAGTGTAAAGAGGTTCGAAATTTCACTGATACCGGTGAGTCGCCCATTAGCTCAGTTGGATAGAGCGCTGGCACGGATAGCCAGAGGTCGCGGGTTTAAATCCCGGCATGGGTGGAATTTTTAGCCTCTAAATAGGTTACTAAGAGCTAATAATAACAGATTCCCACAACGCAATCAAAAAATGTACGGACTTCATGCTTCACGCTTCAAAACACAGAAAACACTAACCGTAGACAATAAAATAGTAAAGTACGAGATTTCACTACATGTTATCATATTAATTGAAAAAAGTCACATACAATTAATAAAATCACCTACTAGGTTTCAGAACACTTTTATTCTCTTTCCACAATTCTCTTATTAAAACTACTCTGACAAAACCTCCTCCCTCGGAGTCCAAATTCGTAATGGCCGGTCGGTCCATCCAACCGACGCCGCCCCACTCTCGAATTTTGTCCAACGCTGGCACCAAGCGTCAAATCATTTTGCTACACGAATCAATACAAGATCTCAAAATAAAAACTGTACTTAATCAGAAATGTATAAATCAACTATTAATTAATTAATGCAAAAGTACTGTAATATTTAATTTGACATAGAAATTAGTTTTATTTGAATTGCCTAATAGAAATAAACTATTCGCGTAAAAACATTTACTTTTAAAATTCAATTCGCTAACACAATCAAATTACTTAAACTAAGAAAATTAAGAAATAATAAATCATTATAAAAATAAAAAAAATCACAAATGTCAACATATTAAAATAAATTTAAAAACCTATTTAGAGGCTAAAAATACATATAAAAATTCTCTTTAAATTTGTTCCTTAGCACGGGTTAGTGCATTAAAAATAAAAATAGTGTAATATTAAAATAAACTTCGTTCACAAAAAGCTTCGTCAGAATTAAAAATAGAAAATTAAAACAAAACATTCAAAGAAAAACAAAAAACACTAAGAGAATAAGCCACCCCGGGACACATCTGACACAAAGGTGCCACTACGCTGGCGGCGTTACTTCGCTGCACTGCAAGGGTACTGTTATCATATTTAAACACTTATATTTATCTACCTGAAAAAAAATTACTTTTATTCCATTGGTGGCGCTAGATAAACGGGTCAAATCGCGATTATTTATTAGATAATTAATAGTGACTACCCACAATAGTTGACTGTACTAGCCACTTCAGTCTACCCGAGACCACGGCAACTGTAACGCTGCCGAAACGTCGGGAAATAAGGTTACGTTTGACCTAATAAATTGAGTATCGCGAATCATTAAGGAATACTGGCGCTGAGTAGTACCGCGAAGCGAATGGATATCGGTAATCAATTGCAGTGGCGTGAAAAGAGGACTTAAGTAAGCAAAGTTGACGTAACAAGTCATCAAGGAAAGGCCACTGCGTGTGAACGTTTTCGTACGAACAGTACTGAGGGCCGAGGGGAATCCCCGGGACCCGGGCAGCTCGGAAAGTCCAGGAAAAACAAGACGTAGGCGTGTAAAGGGAAATAAACCTTAAAAACCAATAAGATTACATTCCCATTAGTCCTCGGTCCAAATAAATTATTATTAAGTAAGTATTGTAAAACAATGGACTCGGAAGCAAGAGACCCAGGTTCGATTCCCGTGAGAGCATGTACCAATGACTTTGTTTTCTAAGTTTTGTACATTTTTTAAAACCTATTTAGAGGCTAAAAATTTCACCCATGCCGGGACTCGAACCCACGACCTCTGGCTATCCGTGCCAGTGCTCTTCCAACTGAGCTAATGGGCGACTTTACTGTCAGAAGTTACCAAGCCTCTGACATGGTTAATCGACTGCTATTACATGACAGCCGGCACCAACGGCCTAACGTGCCTTGCAAAGAACGGAAGCGCTCGGAAAAATGCCACTGGCGGTAATCACGGGATGGTCACCCATCCTGCATCTGACCGCACCTGTCGTTGCTTAACTCAAGTGATTGATTCCAATCACTCGGTTCGACTAGGCCACGGTAGCTTCCAAAGCTATTAGTTTCACTATTAGTACTAAGACACCGCTTAAAATTTTTCATGTGAATAATAAAGTTCAATAACTTATATAACCAAAGGTTCTATAAAAGTCAAGCAACTCTCTCCAACCGTATAGTTAACATAGTAACAAGCGTAACATATCGATGCTACCGAGTACTTACTGATAGAATTAAATTCAACCTTTATTAATTCACCGTACAGACGAGAATTCCCATCTCCCGTCATGTACCAATGACTTTGTTTCGTAAGTTACGTACATTTTTTAAATTATAGCAATACCACTCCCCTTAAGCCGTTGGTTCCTGCTGTCGTGTAATGGCAGTCGTTAAACCATGTCAGAGGTCGTATGGGCGGCTTGATAACTTCTGACAGTAAGGCCCGCCACTGTCTTACAATCCTCTACCAACCCGAACTTGGCGCCCGTGGTGGAGTATGGCCTAACCTTCCTGCGATGCAGGAAGAGGAGACCCGTGCCCCAACAGTGGGGACATACAAGGGTTGATATCGATATCGATTGATTGATTGACAACAAAATTGTCTTTTAAGTTCAGGAAAAACTCGGAAAAAACTGCGAGACTCGATTACTAATCTATTAATATGATGTAAGTTAAAAAACTACCCACAATTTTGTGCTGAACCTTTTAAGATTTTTTAATGATTATGTGGTAATGGGGAGGAAAACGCAAAGCTAATTCCAGATGTCGCCACCGGCGAGTAGGCCCACTACGCCGCCATTAGCTTGTTGATATTCGTGTTGAGTTTTCTTTCTTAATATTTACTAACAAAATGTAATATCCATGATGAACGCGCCGCAGCTAAAGGAAGAGTTAAAAAAACGGAAAGCTTGGTAAAAAAGCTGTTTTGAGAGGCTGCCCAATTTTTTCTTCTCATGGCCTTTTCCCACAACTTTCTTCTTTTAGAATCCTTGGGAAACATATGAATCCCTTTATTCTTACAACCACGTACAGCACAGTTCGTTGTTAACTATACGAGAAAACAAATATCTAAGTAAACAAAAAAAATATGACTTTTGATAGCTTTGACAGTTTTTTTAGGCCTAGTCGATCATTCGCCCTCTGCCGGGATAAAAAAGCAGTTTTTCTCCCCAACGAGTCGGCTGCTGTGCCGTCATTGCAAGTAGGTGAGTTAGGCTTTTTAATGACCTTTTGTCGGAGGTACTTAGCGCATTTTACGCTAGATAAAGCATGCAGATTTACAGACCATAGCGTATTGATATTTTCATGAGTGTACTTATTTTTAGGCGGCCTCTTGACTAGCCCCTATTATAGTTTCCTAACACTGGCATCTTGGCATATTTTTGCTTAAATGGTGAGGTGGTCCGGGGCGCCAACTGGCGTCACCAATGGTATAAAATCATAATTTGTTTTATAATACGTTTTTTTAAAGGGTAAACATCAAAAATCTTTATAAACCTATTTAGAGGCTAAAAATTCCACCCATGTCTGGATTCGAACCAGCGACCTCTGGCGATCCGTGCCAGCGCTCTTTCCTACTGAGCTAATGGGCGACTCACCGGCATCAGTGAAATTTCGAACCTCTTTACACTATTCTCTGTATTACGTACAGGCAGCGACATCTGGCTGAAGTAATTTGCATTACTTGCAGCCCCAAGCGAATTATATCGCTGTACCCACATGATTATACTATTTTTATTTTTAATGCACTAACCCGTGCTAAGGACAGTTTTAAAAAACCTATTTAGAGGATAACCTATCTAATGTTTAATGGATTGAACTCATCTGATAATAATATGTACTTACGACGAGACAAGTTAATAATTATCCAATTATTACCTAACCAATGATTCGAACCTGGGTCTCCCGCTGCCGAGTCCATGGTTCCACCCAGTGTGCTACCGTCGGTTCTGAGAAGACTTAATACAATTTATTTTTGCTAAGTAATAAGGCTGTTACGTCAGGGTCGCGTTTCATAAGACTCCAATTCATAGTTTATTATTGGCATTCTCAATTTTATTCGGAAACTGGCGAGCTAGTAAATTAGCGCCTCGAAATTATTGTAAGTTATTTTCGAAATGCGCAGCTAAGCACTAGAAATTGTGCTATTACGAAAACCGGTCTACACGGACGACTTACTTTGCGAGTCAGGAGCACATCATCAACCGGCCATTGGTCGTCCACTGGAGGACATAGGCCTTCCTCACGGTTTTCCAAGCTCCACGGTCTTGAGCCGTCAGCATCCATCGACTCCCCCATGATAGATAGAATATTCTTTATTGCATGTACACCAAGGATTACATAAGAGACTTATAAAATAATGAACCCATTATGTCTCCATCGCGGGGCACGGGTCTCTTCCCTAAGGAAGGTATAGGCCATCCACCACGGGGGCCAAGTCCAGATCGGTGGAGGCTTGCAAGAGGCTGGTCTTACTGTCAGAAGATTTCATGACGCCCTAAGGCCTCTGACTTGGCTTGACGACTGCCATCTATCGACGGCAACCGGCACCAACGTGCCTTGCGAAACACGGAAGCGCTCGGAAAAATGCCACCAGCGTTAGTCATAGACGGTTTACCCATCGATGTACTGAACGCGCCCTGTGTTGCTTAACGTGATCGTTTAAGATCACTCATACAGCCGGGGATACGAGCGATTCAGCGCCACAGTTAGAGACTTGTTAAAAAATATTCGTTCTAAATTAGATCTGAAACACAGATCATAATCAATCTGTGTTTTCATTGAAATGAAAATAGTACTTTAATAGGAGTACGATTATTATCGGCTGGTCCGTCCGAGAGGCCGTGCGTAATAGTTAAGTACTGAAAACAATCGAATTAATCGATTATTGCGTTTATTCGAATACATTCGAATTATATCTGTGATAGTGAATCATCGAATAATAATGTCTGGAATTAAAGCCAGTACAATGCGTGAGTTCTATGTTTTATAATAATTATGTTAATTAAGAACTTTAAAAAGACTAAGTTTGGAGTTTTTTGTCCATTTTTTCTCCGAAATTATCTAGATTTTAAAATAGACACCTAGTGTGACCTGTAAAGTACTTTGAATAAAACCTTTTCATTTAATTTCATATCGATTGATTTTTGACTGTCTAACAATCTGTTGATTAACTGCCTCGTTTGTGGTAACGCGTCTGACTTTACTGGAGGTCGAAGGTTCCTACTGGAGGGTGGCATACATTTGTACTTGCTGTCAGTCAGGGAGTATTTCTATGTTTGTGATGATCTGGCCTTGTTACCATAGCACAAAGTATCCTAATTTGAGACCAGGCCAAGTAATTATGCTGTGTGGAAGTTATTTATTTATTCATTTTTCGTAGATCGCAAATCTCTGAGCTTGCGTTGCGTTCATACTAATCCTCACGTAATGCCCCTTGTGCGCATGCCATTGCGCATTCGTATGTACAATCATTATAAGTATAGTGAGGTCGTAGTTCTTAACCTACTTCGAAAAAGGAGAGGTTCTCAATCCGTATGTAAGATATGCTACTGCCTTAATGTAAGACATGCACACTAACTAACTGATTCAGCGAATATATCAATGTTGTTCAGTTTCATATTAATTTTGAGAAGTTAACTAAGGTTTTTTTATTCACTATACTTTCAATGTAATTTTAGTAGGTAAGCTTAATTCTCAACTTTGTATAAATTTGTGTTAATAATTAGTACAATATCTTTTTTTTAATTCTTCTAATACTGGTCTAAGCTTAAAAGGAGGATCCGACCCTATCGTTGTTACCACTGTTATATAAATAAATAATTATGAACTATGTCCTATTACTTATTGATGATTTTCGTTCAACTTCAATCGCGTACACTGCCAAAGCCGCGGTATCGATTTAGTACATTATGCGTGGCGCTCAATATTCGAATGTGAATATTAAATTGCCGAGCTGCGGAACACACGTCAAATCAAATAAATCAAAAAGATTTTATTCAAAATAGCACAGAAACTGCAAACTAGTGAACGTTACAAGTTAAACATCTAACGGTCAAACCTCTTTACACATTTTTTTTATATTTCTTTAATTCTGTCTATCTTTTTCAAAATTTAAAACTACGTCACCCATTTTTGAGATTT
This sequence comes from Yponomeuta sedellus, assembly GCA_934045075.1. NCBI lineage: Eukaryota > Metazoa > Arthropoda > Insecta > Lepidoptera > Yponomeutidae > Yponomeuta > Yponomeuta sedellus. The sequence goes on from OW203749.1 coordinate 220,520, forward strand.
CCTTAATTATTTAGCATTCGTTATCAACCCTCGAATGTCCCCACTGCTGGGGCACGCGTCTCTTCCTGCATCGCAGGAAGGTTAGGCCATACTCCACCACGGGGGCCAAGTCCGGGTTGGTGGAGGATTGTAAGACAGTGCCGGGCCTTACTGTCAGAAGTTATCAAGCCTCCCATAAGGCCTCTGACATGGCTTAACGACTGCCAATATATGACAGCCGGCACCAACGGCTTAACGTGCCTTGCGAAGCACGGAAGCGCTCGGAAAAATGCCACTAGCGGTAGTCACGGGACGCTCACCCATCCCGTACCTGACCGCGCCTGTTGTTGCTTAACCAAGTGATTGATTCCAATCGCCCGGTTCGCCTAGGCCACGAGCGCTTCTTCGCCTAGGCCACGAGCGCTTCCATTATTTAGCATTACTACTTCACATTTCGACTTGACGTAACTATTTTTACTTGATTACCTATTCTGTTTTTATCAAGTTTTCTGTTTATATTATCAATAAAATAAACAAACACATTTTAAATAAAGTACAAAAGTGAAGTCGTTCCGGTTTTATTAACGCTTTAAAACATCACACACATAACGACAAGAACAAACATATTAAAAATAGATTGATTCGATTACAAGTTAATCGAATACGCGGCCGCTATTTATTCGAATCAGTGGATATTTCTCTTGAACACCACCCGTCACTAGGTCCGGGGCCGCGCGGTCAGCTCCCAAGGCCGACCGCGTCTACGCCTTGTGTGCATCTTTTTGTCTTTTTACCTTGTTTCAAAAAAGTCTTGCAGAACTCGAGCGGGTTATTATACTCGTATCGGGTAGTTCTACAATCAACTCGTGTTACGGGATCTAGTCTGCAATATACAGGGCGTCCCACGGCTATGCCACATGGAGGGGATATACATGGAGATAGTCCCTTGTTCTGAACGAAATTTCACTTCAAATGTTAAAATTCATGGTGTTCCTTTTATTTCTCATAGTATGTTATTTAGCAAAAAATAATCCTTCCGATCGGTGTGATAAAGCTACAGGGTACCTAATTTTTTTTCTCGTGTAGGGGGTTTGATTCCCGGTTCAACCGTGTAATTATTTAAAAACCTATGAATGCAGTTTAGATTGTTTTTGAAATTAAAATACTTCTTTCATTAAAATGTTCCATCTACAATATTAAAGGTACTTTCCCTCCATGTGGCATGGCCGTGGGACGCCCTGTATATATTTTTTACTAGCTTTAACCTGCGGCTCCGCCCGCCTCGGAGCTTATTCTGCGGGAACGCACTACCGGGGTATCAAGCATCCTATGTGTCAATTCAGATCTTTGTCTACGGGCCGATTTCTGAATTAAGAATTTCACTAAGTACATACTTAAGTAACGCTCATTTCTGGGATTTTTTTGATAATTGATAGATATTGTTTTTTTTTTGTTTTTTCTTTGTTGACAATGTATTATAAAAACCTATTTATAGGGTTCGCACGAGTTAGTGCATAAAAAAAAAATTGTATGACAACGTATTGTCATTCATTGCACTTTCCCGGTACATCCGGTTCACTAATGAAAGAAACGATAAGGCCTATTAAAACTTAATAAGCCGGTGTGTCGAAATTTGAAAATAAGTCGAATTTAATGAGCGTTCAACAAATTGCTACGAGCAAGGTGCTCTGCTGTGTGGTGTCGGCCTAAAGAATAGCATCAACCCAAATTCTTCCCGCGGGTGTCGTAAAAAGCGACTAAGGGACACAAACCGGGGGGTGGGCAGCAGCGCCCCCTGCAGTACAATTCCACCGAACTGCGATCCCCGACCCGCATGCCCAGCGTGGGGATAATGGGAATTACCCCCCAATGATGGCACTTATTAGGAGAGGGCTATGTCCAGCAGTGGACTAATATAGGCTGAAGAAGAAGGTGCTCAAAACATACTTTGACTGCCTCATTTAAATCAGAAATTATTTCAACGTAAAGTTTTTAGAGAGCAGGAAGCCTAGAGGGTAGAACAATGGACTCGGAACGAGAGACCTAGGTTCGATTCTCAGTGCTGACACGTGCATGCGAAAGGTCCCGGGTTCGAACCCCGGCTGGGGACAAAAAATCCCCAGTTCTTGGATGTTTAAATGTTTGTGATGTCGCTGTTTCTCGTTCTCACGACACAGGGTATCCTAGTGTGGGCTAGAAGCAGGGTATCCTAGTGCGTATATGCCTGTATGTAAATGTTATGTAAGATAACAATGACTTTGTTTTCTAAGTTATGTACGTTTGTGAAATTATAGTAGCACTCACTAACGGTGAAGGAAAACATCGTGAGGAAACTTCAGTGTCTTAAGGTATTCAGGTGGTCTATAGTAGCACGTATATCAATGTACAGTACTACACATCATAAAAGATCCTTCGGGAATCTTCGTTCGCGCAGACTAGGAAGAAGTGTAACGAAAGTACCCGAAGCTATAAGTACATTCAACATGATCTTTAACCGATACGGTTAAGGTGCAGAATTCATTGCCGCAGTAGCGCTACCTACTCGTATTTCGCTCACGCTAATATTGCCAAACTAATAGTCACCTGCATCGAAGACGTTGAATCAACCAATAGCAACAAAGGCGCGCGGCCTGCCATAAAATGAAACTATCTGATTGGTCGATCAACTTGCCGCACATCCAAAATTTGGTCATCTGCGCAAGTACATCCACGAGACTTATTTCTTGTGTAGCACTGTACAATGTTATTCTTATTGCTTTATTCTAGTCGATTTATAGTGGAAAACAGACAGCGAGAAAAAAATCCACTCTGACCATCTTTCACAAAACATTTCGAACCATTTCGTTTCTATAGTAAAATCCCTGAACATTTTAAATCCTTGAAGATTGGAAATCCCTGGAAGTGAAACATAAGAAGAAGCGCTCGTGGCCTAGTCGAACCGAATGATTGGAACCAATCACTTGAGTTAAGCAACAACAGGCGCGGTAAGGTGCAGGATGGTGACCGTCTACACTAGCGGTAGTCACGGGACGGTAACAAATGCCGCTAGTGGCATTTTTCCGTGCTTCGCAAGGCACGTTAAGCCGTTGGTGCCAGCTGTCATGTAATGGCAGTCGTTAAGCCATGTCAGAGGCCTCATGGGCGGCGTGTTATCTTCTGACAGTAAGGCCTGCCACTGTCTTACAACCCTCCACCAACCCGGACTTGGCCCCCGTGGTGGAGTATGGCCTAACCTTCCTGCGATGCAGGAAGAGACCGTGCCCCAACAGTGGGGACATACAAGGGTTGATATCGAAACATAACATAAACCCACGCCTGCATCCCAGAGGGGCAGGCAGAGAACAGGGACTGCCACTTGCCACGATCCTGACAGATCACTTTCGTCAACATTTTATTGGTCGTTGCATACACGCATGCCGTTTACAAGTACTTTTTATCTCTTCCTTTGCCAATAAATCCACCATTTCATCGAAGTAGGTCTGTGTCGACGTACAGAAATGTCCGGTAAGACTACCTACAGGAACTAACTCTTAAATAGTTTCGAGCTGTTTTAAATGAAAAGGTTTTATTCAAAGTAGCGCAGAAACTGCGGCTTAGTGAACATTTAGAAATCTAGATCATTTTGGAGAAATAATGCACAAAAACACTCCAAAATTAGTCTTTTCAAAGTACTTAATTAAATAGAGTTTAAAAACCTATTTAGAGGCTAAAAATTTCACCCATGCCGGGAATCGAACCCGCAACCTGCGCTCTTCCAATTGAGCCAATGGGCGACTCACCGGCATCAGTGAAATTTCGAACCTCTTTACACTATTCTCTGTATTACGTACAGATACAGGTACGTACCCATTGGCTCAATTGGAAGAGCGCTGGCACGGATAGCCAGAGGTTGCGGGTTCGAATCCCGGCATGGGTGAAATTATTAGCCTCTAAATAGGTTTTTAAGTTTGTCCTTAGCACGGGTTAGTGCATTAAAAATAAAAATAGTATAATTAAATAGAGTTTACAAAATTATTGAAAAATATAGAACTCATGCATTGCACTGACTTTATTTCCAGACATCATTGTCATCTAAATAATACCTTACGTTATAGTAGCCCTTTTGGTACAAAGTATAGCGCATGCAACGACTTATGAACGTTGATGAAGCCAACCAAGGTGATCTGTCAGGATCGTGGCAAGTAGCAGTCACTGGTCTCTACCTACCCCTCTGGGATACAGGCGTGAGGTTATATATGTATGTATACTGTATATTTGGCTAATGTGCCAAATAAATACATAGATAAATAAAACGAGGGTACGGCGGGCTTAAAGCTGAAAGTATTTTCTCCAAATTAACCGCAGTTGGCACTTACAGTTTCCATTGTCGCCAGAACCAACTCCTTGCTGGGAAGAAATCTTCAAACAACCCAGTAGGCACAGGAATACAAAGCTTATCTTTGGCATTTTGCAGTTTTTCTCTATCACAATTTAAAAAATAACAACTACAAATATATTTGTACTAACACTACAACACAAAACTACAAAAAAAACACACCACAAAATTTTTACAAAATTTTCCAAAACTTATTCCAATTACTTCAACCCGTCACACTTTTTCGCGTCATACCATTTTGGAGACGCGTCTCGTGTGGGGATACGCGATTCAAACTGGCCTTTCAAGGTTCAAAACATCATATAGTAACCTTTATATAGCCGGTTATGCGACCATTCTACGGAGACACCTCACTCCTTGCGATTAATAGGGGGGAAACACATTTAAAATTGGTCACGCTGTAGTTGAGAAATATTACGTACAGGAAAATTAACAGCCTTTTCTATCAGATTCTCGTCTGTATGTCAAGTGACATAAGAACCATTGTAGAGTAACGCAACAAACGCTTTGGGGATTTTGCTGACAAATGAGCTCATACTTCAGTAAAAAATGGCGCGAAATATCTAGTTCTTTTCTGGTTTGACTAGTTATTTATGCAAATCATTGTTTAGTTTAGTAAATCATTGCAATTGAGAAGGGCAAGATAAAAGGGACCCTTAACCGGCGTGCGTGCATGCAACGACCAATGAATGTTGATGAAGGCAATCCTTGGTGTGAAACGTTGTATATCTTTGATAAATAATGGAAACTGGAACGACTTCAGGTGTTGTTTTATTTGTAGATAGATATTTTATGATAAAACAGAAAAACTGGATAAAAAACGGATAAGCAGGTAAAATAGTCAGATCTGGTCGAACTGTATAGTTGTAGTCAAAGAGTATATAACCACTATGGTTGTAGTGATGAAAAATTAGGGAAATCGAAAAATGTGTGACGTAATTTAAATATTTGAAAATGATAGATAGAAAAAGAAATAAAAATGGTGTAAAGAGGTTTGCACCGTTACAAGATTTCTGCCAGCAAAGCTTGGAGAGTCGGAACCGCTGTAAAAAACTGGTCTATTGCAGGTTATTTTACAGGTATTTAGTCTTAGGTATGTAGTTATTTTTTGCACGTATAATTAAACGTGGACAAAATAACTACATACTTACCTAATATAATGACACTGCAATAATCTTTAATAATAAACCTTAGCAGAAATAACATACCACATAGACTAAACATTTGTAAAATAAATCTTCTATAATATAAAAATGAATCGCTGAATGTGTTGGTAAGCGCAAATCTCGAGATCAGCCGAATCGATTTCCCTAATTCTTTTCTTAGAATATTTTCTGAAGTACGAGGATGGTTCTTACGGAGAGAAAAAAAAATAAAGAATCGACTGTTAGGGGTACGAAGTTCGCTGGGTCAGCTAGAAAATAATAGATAAATATTCATGTAGCTCAATTATGTTAAGTATATAGTGCTCTTTAACTGTTTCATGGCACCAATTATCGTATAACATTCTCTTCGATATCAACCCTTTGTAAGTCCCCACTGCTGGGGCATGGATCTCTTCTTGCATCGCAGGAAGGTTAGGCCATACTCCACCACGGGAGCCAAGTCCGGGTTGGTAGATTTGAATAGTTAAACAGTGGCGGGCCTTACCGACAGAAGTTATCAAACCGCTCATAAGGCCTCTGACATAGGGTTCTTCCACGTAGTCAAATCAGTTTGACAAAATAGTTTGACTACGTGGAAGAACCCCTGACATGGCTAAACGACTGCCGTTACATGACAGCCGGCATCGAAGGCTTAACGTGTCTTGCGAAGCACGGAAGCGCTCGGAAAAAATGCCACTAGCCGTAGTCACGGGACGGTCACACATCCTGCACCTGACCACGTCTGTTGTTGCTTAACGCAAGTGATTGATTCCAATCACTCGGTTCGACTAGGCCCCGAGCGTTACATAAACCCATCATTCTATTACCTCTAAATATTACTGCTATACTGAGCATTAGCTTTCAGAGACCTCGCCAATCCGCAGTGGGCACGCGTAGTAATTATGCCCATACTGTCTCTTCCGGAGAGAAGGCCAGTGCCCTCAGTAGGACGTTTTTAGGCTACATAAAAATATTATATGGAGTAAAACCCGAGTCTGTAGAATCCTGATAGAAGTGTAAACTCCTCTTAACCTCTTGGTACTTATGTAAATCTAAAATAAGCCTGTTAACCTTCAAAGTTGATGAAAGTGACAAAAGTCCCACTTTTATAGGTTGAATACAAAAAAAAAAACAAGTTACAGGGATTAACCATGAATAAGCTCTGTGAATCGGAGCGAAACCTGGTCGGACTTTTCCGATATAACAACACCCGCAAGTAAATCCGGACTAAAAGTCTACAATGTGTTGTGCTTACGAAAGTTTTAGTTCAAAAAGTTACAGGGATTATACTATTTTTATTTTTAATGCACTAACCCGTGCTAAATAAATAAAAATAGTATAATCATGTGGGTACAGCGATATCATTCCGAAGTAAAAACCTAACTGCAAAGTAGGTAGTCGGGGCTATAAGTGATGAAATCGACTTCAGCCAGATGTCGCTGCCTGTACGTAATACAGAGAATAGTGTAAAGAGAGTTGGATAGAGCGCTGGCACGGATAGCCAGAGGTCGCGGGTTCGAATCCCGGCATGGATGGAATTTTTAGCCTCTAAATAGGTTTTTTAAAGTTACAGGGATTCAATGAAAAGTTAGAAACGAAAAAAAACAAAATTCTCGTAAACATTTATTTTTTTACTTAGGTATACTTTTCAGTCCAAACAGTGCCACAGAAACAATTCACCCAAATTTATAGTTTACCTTTTTGCGGTTCTAAATATAGTAGTCATTAAGAATTATTATGATGTTTACTTTTGAAAAAAAACCGCATTACAAAACAAGTTACGATTTTAATTCTATTGGTGGCGCCATTACTTAGCACCCCAAAGACCCTTTTTGTTCCCAGAAGTTTTGTTCAGCACGTAAACATTTAATACAGCCAAGTCGTCGTCGTCGTCGTCGTCGTAGTAGTAGTCGTAAAACGAAGACGTACAATTTCATAGTATTTTCTAAGGTTAACACGAGCACTAGACATAATTAAAACTGTTTTTATACGGATTTCAATCGTTTATTACATTTTTACAATATTCCGACGTTTCGGCACTTTTTCAGGTGCCGTGGTCTCGGATGACATATGGATGGATGGTGGGTGGTCATCCGAGACCACGGCACCTGAAAAAGTGCCGAAACGTCGGAATATTGTAAAAATGTAATAAACGAGTGAAATCCGTATAAAAACAGTTTTAATTATGTCAAGTGCTCGTGTTAACCTTAGAAAATACTATGAAATTGTACTGGACAATCAGTCCATTAAGTCAATAAAGCAGAATTGAATTGGTTTCACCGCGTAAAACGACAGTGGCCGGCTCTACCGAACTGTGGGATAAAACATTTTAAAAGATCTTGATCTTTTGCTCCCCTACTTGGTGTAGGATTAGTTGGTGTATCATCAACGGCCCTGCCTACACCATGGGCGGCTGCCCCATGGAGCCGAAGCTATGATAGCTGGACATGGAGTTCCTTGAAGGTCGTGAGGGCGCGCCACTCACCGCCGAAACTTCTGACGGCGCTGGTCGCTTCTTCAGCTCTGTGGTTCTCGAGACTTCGCTTGCAACGTCTCTTGAGCGCTGCGCTGGATCAGCCTATAAGCAAATTAAGCCTGGGCTGAGAACAGCGCCAATAAACTGGAACACTATAAAATATTATGTCTGGAATTAAAGTCAGTACAATGCATGAGTTCTATGTTTTTTAATCTTATTTATTTAGGGGCTTTGTTCGCTTTATTCTATGTTGTAAATAAATATGTAAACTTTGTTGATTAAAGACTTAGAAAAGACTAAGTTTGGTGTTGTTTTGTCCATTTTTTCCTTTCCTTCCCTTTTCATTTAATTCCATTTCGTATACTAAAATATTCATCGTCAACAGATTATGTCCCCACCAAGGGGCACGCGTCTCTTCCTTAAGGAAGGTGTGAGCCATACTCAAACCATCTTTGTCAAACAACTTGGATACTATCGAAGTCCTTTTTTTTTGGAAATTTCATTTATTATACAAAATATTCCAAAAAAAAATGTTATCTCATATTTTGCGTTGTAGTGGTACTGGGTGATTCAGAATGCTTAATCCCAAATGGATATTCTTTAATGTACCTAAGACAATATAATTTGCCGGTAGCCGCATGTCAGTAGATCGCAAATATAATAAAATCATATTTCGTAAAATATAGGATTCTAAGAGAAAACCAGCTTGGTCAAAGTCCCCATAAAAATCTTTCTTAATCATCAACCACGGGTCTCTTCCCTGAGAAAGGTATAGGCTTTCCTCCACCACGGGGGCCAAGTCCGGATCGGTCGAGGCTTGCAAGACTAGTGGCTGGTCTTACTGTCAGAAGTCTTGAAGCCGCCCTAAAGCATCTGACTTAGCTTAACGACTGCCATGTATCGACGGCAGCCGGCGCCAACTGCTTAACGTTCTAACGTAGAAAAAAGATTCGTATAAAAATCTTGTGTCACGTGTTTGTTAGCGAACTCCTCCGAAATGGCTGCACCGATTTGACTTTTTTTGTGTATGCTTGCACATGACCGACACTCTTTCCTGCCATAACAGTCCTCGTGACCGAACCTGGTCGGAAAGAATCAAGAACAAGGGACCACGAGGGATAGTTATCTTTCATGGACCCGTTAACGGGACAAAATATGTAATGGGACCACGAGAAAACTCAGGATGTTTACATGTTTGTGATGTCGTTGTTTCTGGTTACAACGACACAGGGTATCCTAGTGTGGGGCCAGAAGCAATGTATGTGCCTGTATGTAAATGTTATGTTATTATATAACAACGAGGCGGTCAAGTACCTCCTGCTTTTCACCGTCGACGTTATCCTTCAAGGACTCCAGAGAGTACACCGTGGAATCGGAGGTGAAGTAAGGCTTGCGAAAGACGGTGAGGACGTTTCCTCGCATCCTAGGGCGTCGTCTGAGGAGGGCGGCCCTTTTACCCGGGGCTTTGGCCTTGCGAACGCCCCGTGGCCTGGAGGAGGCTCGTGGGCGGCCGTGGCGGCCTAGGTCCTTGCAGAGGCGTCTGCAGCGCGCGCAGAGCTCTGCCGCGCTGTAGAGTCTGGCCTCGCACACTGGCTGCGGCGAAGAGATATGGAGAGATACTTTATATTCTTACCTCACCAATAGAGGACATAAGAGATATTAATTAAGATCCAAAGGGTAATATGTCCTTATGTAAATTGTTTTTTCGAAGTATGTTGTACTCGTACATGTGTACATTTATTTATTTAAAAACCTATTTAGAGGCTAAAAATTTCACCCATGCCGGGATTCGAACCCGCAACCTCTGGCTATCCGTACCAGCGCTCTACCAATTGAGCCAATGGGCGACTCACGGCATCAGTGAAATTTCGAACCTCTTTACAATATTCTCTGTATTACGTACAGGCAGCGACATCTGACTTAAGCGAATTGCATTACTTACAGCCCCGACTACAATTTTTAAATTTGTTCCTTAGCACGGGTTAGTGCATTAAAAATAAAAAATAGTGTAAACATTTATTTATTTTTCTTTATTTCCCAATGTTATTAACAGCTGATTCTAATACCTTTTCCAAATTCCGTACCATTTGTATATTACGTTCCGTTTCCCTACCTTTATCCTAATACCTACTTGACACTGGCATAGGCACAAACCGTGCAGAGCCATAACGCAAAAAAAAAATCCAAAGGTGTGGAAACATTTTTCTGTACACATTCCTACTCCGGTAGGAATGTGTACATTTTTCTGTACACATTCCTACACCTACAAGGTAGGTGTGAAGTTGCCTGTGGAGCGGGTCTAAAGAAATACATACATAACCTCACGCCTGTATCCCAGAGGGGTAGGCAGAGACCAGGGACTGCCACTTGCCACGATCCTGACGGATCACCTTCGCTTCATCAACGTTCATAAGTCGTTGCATGCACGCACGCCGGTTCCGGGTACTTTTTATTTATTTGCCAATACATCCCCTATTCAAAGTAATAGTGTTTTGATATCATTTCATATTTCTAAATTATGTCCGTAATACTGTTTTGTGTGTCTAATAAATAAAGAAATAAAATAGCAATCGTTTAGACTTTTAGAGAATCGTTTTCAACTGAGAGCTTTGAAATGAAATTTGAGACAAAAACTACTTAAAGTTGAATTTTTACATTATTGTTGAACCATGTTCTAGTTTTGATACAGATACTCAATTACAGCGCGATGTAAAAACATTAAAAAATATATAAATTTAAAAAAAAAATAAAAGAACCCGACTGCAGTGATAAATCAACTGAAAGGGGAAAAAACAAGATTATTTTATTTTAAAATGCTGACCTCGAATCAGAAGATATGATGCTGCTTTACTTGAGGGACCAAATGATATAACTCTATAAGCATTGTTTGCTCAAACTGTTGCATTTATAACTTTATATAAAATGTTGCAGTCGGGACCCATTACTGTTTGTTTAAAGTCCTCTAATGGGTCGCCGCAGTCGGGTAATAACATAAAGTTATGTATTAAAAATCTTTCATTATAAAGTCATGTATTAAAAATCATCAAAATTACATTGTTAGAATGTACTTGTCGCCTGGCTATACTAGTCCACTGCTGGACATAGCCCTCCCCTAATGAGCGCCATAGCGCCCTGTCTCCAGCTTGCTGCATCCACCATCCGCCTGCAGTTTTTCGCAGATCGTCATCCCACCTGGTCGGAGGAAGTCCTACACTACGTTTGCCGAGTCGCGGTCTCCACTCAAGAACACGTTTACTCCAATGGTTGTCGGTTGTTCGCGAAATATGGCCAGCCCACTGCCAATTCAGCTTGCTGATGTGCTTAAAGACGACGACGACCTCTGTGGCGTAGCGGCAGCGCATCTACCTACCATGCAAGAGGTCCCGGTTTCGAATCCCGGCTGGGAACAAAAAAAAACCTCGGGTCTTGGATGTTTACACGATTGTGATTTCGTTGTGCCTGGCGAGAAAACACCCGTTCCCACAAAACACCCGTTCCCACGACACGGGGTATCCTAGTGTGGGGCCGGAAGCTGTTTGTGCCTGTATGTAAATGTTATGTAATGTTAACACTAGTGTAGTGGAAGAACAATATATACCGTGTACGTCGGAGGTATGTACCTATGGGACTAATTAATAATTAATATGTTTAAAAACAAACTGGATAAATATCTAAAGGAAACAAAACAGACAAGGAATTAAACACAAATGTACATCTGGATACAGGCTTCCCATGCCGGGATTCGAACCTCTGGCTATTCGGGATTCGAGCCCGCGACCTCTGGCTATCCGTGCCAGAGGTCGCGGGTTCGAATCCCGGCATGGGTGGAATTTTTAGCCTCTAAGTAGGTTTTTAAAATTGTCCTTAGCACGGGTTAGTGCATTAAAAAGAATATAATCTTATCTAATCTAAAGAGCGGCTGTAGCCCAGTGGTTAGGCAATGGACTGAATGCCTGAATTACGTTACGTTACGTTATCAACCCTTTTATGTCCCCACTGCTGGGGCACGGGTCTCTTCCTGCATCGCCTGCCTGAATTACAAATAATAATAATAATTTTGGAGTGAGTCATCTCAGGATAAATGGATGTGGTAAGCTCATGAATGCACGTAGGTTTAGGGATTTTCATAATAAAATATGTCATAGCTATTTACAGAACCTATTATGAGCGGTGGTAGCTCAGTGGGTAGAACCATGGACTGGCAAGCAAGAGCCCCAGGTTCGATTCCGAGTGCGGGCATGTACCAATGACTTTGTTTAATTTCAAAGTTACGTACATTTGCGAATTTGTAGTCGCAATACCACACGCTAACGGTAAAGGAAAACATCGTGAGGAAACCCGCGGCTTGGTTGGCTCCGCACGTATTGACTAGTCTTTCCTGTGGGCTAGGCCGACTAAGCTGTCAGGATGGCTTAGGTGCTGGGCAAGCCTACACCATCTATAAAACCATGTCTCAGGCACTACAGCGTCGGAGTGGTGTCTTCACTCATCTAGCGTGAGTGAAGATACCACTGGACGCTGTATAAATCATCTCATTAAGTAGATGAAAAAAGGCCAATTATTTACAGAACGGTGTAAGTACCTCCAAAATGCGCATTCACAAAACATGATACAATGCGCATTAACATATTTAAATGCGCATTCACAAAACATATCATGAGTGTTAAAAAAACCTATTTAGAGGCTAAAAATTCCACCCATGCCGGGATACAGAAGATGTACGCAATACAGAGAATAGTGTAATAAAGAGGTTCGAAATTTCACTGATGCCGGTGAGTCGCCCATTAGCTCAGTTGGATAGAGCGCTGGCACGGATAGCCAGAGGTCGAGGGTTCGAATCCCGGCATGGGCGGAATTTTTAGCCTCTAAATACGTTTTTAAAATTGTCCTTAGCACGGGTTAGTGCATTAAAAATAAAAATAGTATATCATGAGTCTGTTACAACCCAAAGAAAGGAAAGGTTTCTCTTTCGCGTTGAAGTGGCACTATTTGATACAGAATCCTTCAATCGGATATTCTTTAATATACGACAATATAATCTGATTAGAGAACGTTGTGGACTGAAAGAAGATGTACCTAGTGACTAGAATTGAGAAAGGAATGTTGCGTTGGTTTGGACATGTGGAGAGGATGAAGGAAGGTTGCGAATGTGAGTGGAAGGGCTGGTAAGGGACGTCCCAGACGGACTTACATCGACCAAATAGGGGATGTATTAGCAAAGGGAAAGATAAAAAGTACCCGGAACCGGCGTGCGTGCATGCAACGACTTATGAACGTTGATGAAGCGAAGGTGATCTGTCAGGATCTCTGCCTACCTCTCTGGGATACAGGCGTGAGGTTATGTATGTAGAATTTACGAGTAGCCGAAATGTCAGTAGATGGCAAATATAATAATAATATTGATTTATTTGAAGTAAATGAAAAGGTTTTATTCAAAGTAGCACAGAAACTGCAACTTAATCAACATTACAAGTCAAACTAGGTGTCTATTTCAAAATCCAGATCACTTTGGAGAAAAAATAAAGAAAAAGAAGAAGAAGACGACAAAGAAGAAGAAGATGAAGAAGAAGAAGAAGAAGAAGAAGACGAAGAAGAAGAAAAAGAAGAAGAAGAAGAAGAATAAAAAGAAGAAGAAGAAGAATAAGACGAAGAAGAAGAAGAAAAAGAAGAAGAAGACGAAGAAGAAGAAAAATAAGATGAAGTAGAAGACGACGAAGAAGAAGAAGAAGAAGTAGAAGACGACGTTGAAGAAGAAGAAGACCACGAAGAAAAAGAAGAAGACGACGAAGATGAAGAAGAAAAAGAAGAAGAAGACGAAGAAGAAGAAGAAAAAGAAGAAGAAGAAGAAGACGACGAAGAAGAAGAAAAAGAAGAACAGAAGAAGAAGACGACGACGAAGAAGAATAAGAAGACGACGACGACGAAGAAGATGAAGAAGAAGAAGAAGAAAAAGAAGAAGAAGAAGAAGACCAAGAAGATGAAGACGACGAAGAAGAAGAAGAAGAAAAAGAAGAAGAAGTAGAAGACGACGAAGAAGAAGAAGAAGACTACGAAGAATACGACGAAGAAGAAGAAGAAGAAGACGAAGAAGAAAAAGAAGAAGACGACGAAGAAGAAGAAGAAGAAAAAGAAGAAGAAGAAGACGACGAAGAAGAAAAAGAAGAAGACAACGACGAAGAAGAAGAAGATGAAGAAGAAGAAGAGAAGAAGAAGAAGAAGACGAAGAAGAAGAAGAAGGTGAAGATGAAAAAGTAGAATGTATAACAATTATGTATCACACATAGTTGTGGAGATCTGTTACGTGGCAGTGATATTGAGCCACTGTACGATAAAGTACAGAAGATATTTTAACGGCCTCCATTCGCCTACCGTGCGAGAGGTCCCAGGTTCGAACCCTGACTGGGGTAAAAAAAAACAGTTCTTGGATGTTTACATGTTTGTGATGTCGTTGTTTCTGGTTCCCACGACACAGGGTATCCTAGTGCCTGTATGTTAATGTTTATGTTATGTTTATGTTATATGTTATATTTCGTTTTTAAACTCAGATGTAAACGTGAAAGTTACTACATCAAGGCGCAGATCCTGAAACCGTAGCTCTTATACCAAGGACTTATGCCCTTCGTACGGCAAAGCTTCCTCTGGCAGAAAGGACTTTGAAAAGACTAAGTTTGGAATATTTCTGTCCATTTCAAAAACCTATTTAGAGGCTAAAAATTCCACCCATGCCGGGATTCGAACCCGCGACCTCTGGCTATCCGTGCCAGCGCTCTTTCCAACTGAGCTTAAAATGTCCTTAGCACGGGTTGGTGCATTAAAAATAATATAATCATGTTGGTACAGCGATATCATTCCGATGTAAAACTTAACTGCAAAGTAGGTACTCGGGGCTGCAAATGATGCAGCCAGATGTAGCTGCCTGTACGTAATACAGAGAATAGTGTAAAGAGGTTCGAAATTTCACTGATGATGCCGGTGAGTCGTCCATTAGCTCAGTTGGAAAGAGCGCTGACACGGATAGCCAGAGGTCGCGGGTTCGAATCCCGGCATGGGTGGAATTCTTAGCCTCTAAATAGGTTTTTAAAACGTCTTTAGCACGGGTTAGTGCATTAAAAATAATATAATTATATTTCTTTCCATATTTTCTCTAATATGATCTATATTTTGTAACGTTCATTAAACTTTTCAGTTTCTGCGCTAATTTGAATAAAACCTTTTCACTTAATTTCAATTGTAAAAGCTATACGTTTTATAAAGTTTTTTTTCCCTAACTACTATTTGGATTTTGTGGATCAAATTAACGTACATTAGATCATTAAAATTACAAATTAATATTGTAACTAATTGTTTTTTAACTGCTACTTGTTAAGGAAAACGCGAGGGAATTCCGTCCAATTAGTCAGAATAGTAACGATTATAATAATAACTTCCTAAAAACACAATAAATTGTCCTGTTAGGATACCCTCATTATCATCATATTCATATATTATGTCCCCACCGAGGGACACGGGTCCCTACCCTGAGGAAGGTATAGGCCATACTCCATCACGGGGGCCAAGTCCAGATTGGTGGAGGCTTGCAAGACTAGTGGCTGGTCTTATTGTCAAAAGTTTTCAAGCCGCCCTAAGGCCTCTGCCTTGGCTTAACGACTGCCATCTATCGACAGCAGCCGGCACCAACAGCTTGGAACGTTTTATAACTTTAATAATTAATAAATAAACTCTGGAACGACTTTAGGTGTGGTTTTATTTGTAGAATTGTAGTAATATTAACAGAAAACTGGATAAAAACGGATAAACGGAGAAGCAGGTAAAAAGTCAGATCTGGTCAAAGCGTAAAGTAGTAGTGTGTAAAATGAGGGAAATCGAAGAATGAGTGACATACATAATTTAAATATTTGAAAATGATAGATGGAAAAAGAAATAAAAATGGTGTAAAGAGGTTTGCACCGTCACATTACCCGGGGGCACCGGTAAAAAAAATATTTTTTAGATATATTTATTTAAAAAAAATATCTAAAAAAAATTTTTTTTTTATAAAAAATATAGTAAAGTTAACTTATATAATTTAAAATTTAAAGTCAAGGTCGAGAGTAAAGTCGATGAAGGTCGGGGATGTGGTATGGGTAAGTAAATATGGTTATTCTTAAATATTAAAATAAAATATAAAGGATGGGCGATGAAAAAAATTTAGAGTGTGTGGAGTGATATTTACAATGAATATTTACATTAGGCAGTTCCACTTTTATTCATCACCTACCACTCATCCCTAGCATGCATCATCTGTCATTGTCTTCAACTACAGTAAAGGTGAAGACTTTCACTCATTATAGACAAAATCTATTTTTATTAATTAGATTTATCCAGAAACTGGCCTAAATTAGTAATAGGCTTATTTAGCCAGTTACCACCCGCTGGTATTCGGTAGTGGTAAGGCTTATTTATTGAGTCACAATCCGCTCTATGAAAGTTATTTACATTTTAACAATATTTATAATATTGGGTACTATATTTATAATATAGTACCCGACGGGGTAGAATCCGTCGTAGTAGTGCTCTCAAGAGCTATGGTGGGGTAAACACCGTAATGCGTTAGGTAAGTAACGATAAGTAAATTAATTGACCTAGGCTTATTTAACGTGTTGTCGCCGCACCTGATTGAATGTTTGGATTGTTATAAAAAAAAATTGGTTAGCAAATGTCCTGGAGGATAGTGGTGTAAGTGTATAGTTAATAAATAAATAGACAAATAGTATGACGCAAATGTGTCCGAAAAGGTAATGTGGTGAATATATATACAGAAAATTAGAACTATAAAAAGGTGGCATTTGGTAGGTTTTGTACAAGTTGACAGTTAAATATTTAAAAAGAGTACGGATACTACAAAAAAAGAGGTTAGGAATTATTTTAGTAATGAGGTAAGGATGGGGTGAGGGTGAGAGTTTTTATTTTATTGCCAAAGAGTTCCTTGTAGGTTTAACCTGTGGAGGTTTGTTTTTAGAATTTTGAAAAATTTTATGACAATGAATGGTGTCAGAATTACTGACGTCTAGAAATTTGGTTTGCAAAGATTTTGTAAATAATTATAATTTAAATTTTAATAATATAATATTGTTATCAATAGACTGTATGAGTGCAGCTTCGCCTTACCTTCGAGTCGGCCTCGAAGACCTAGAGGGTAAAGCTAGGCTGTTTACGTGTAATTACCCAGGATACTCTCCTGAGGCAACGTAAGTTAGTAACCAGTCCCACCTGGAATTATAAATTCCAGGTTACCGAGGTCTATGGAACTGCTAGTGAGCAGCCTGTGGTTGTGTAACTGTCTGGTAAATGCGTGTAGAAGTTATTGATTGTATACTGTTGGTGTATACTAACTGTGGTATGTTTCGGTTAGGTGGGGTGCAGATAGATAGAATAGGACTTTTATTAGGGCCGAAAAAATTTGTTACTATGGGTGAATCTAGTTAGTGAAGAATGGTCAATGAGTAGTTATGATGAATTACCTTGTGGTCCAGAAGTCAAGTCGCACTTTAAAATTAATTTAATATTTTATTTATAAAACACTCAACAACACTTAACAAAAAAAAAATCTTGCAGGTCTTGTGGGTAAAGTTGGGGGCGGCGGAGAAGTCCGACAGAACCCTTGAGCAACGCTGGGGAGCTCCAAGGGATGCGTCTGTGATGTATGAGGTCGTGGGTCGTGGGTATGAAACAGCAGCAGCAGTTCGACGATTGTGCACACGTATAATCGTGGTAATCGTACTCGTATTTGCCTTCGCACTCGCAGCGTAGTCGCGGTGGGTGGGCTTTGTCGTCTCGGCGTATCAAGCCGTGGGGTGACGTTGGGTTTCGTTATTATCGTTGGGCGCCAGTGGAACGTTTTATAACTTTAATAATTAATAAATAAACTCTGGAACGACTTTAGGTGTGGTTTTATTTGTAGAATTGTAGTAATATTAACAGAAAACTGGATAAAAACGGATAAACGGAGAAGCAGGTAAAAAGTCAGATCTGGTCAAAGCGTAAAGTAGTAGTGTGTAAAATGAGGGAAATCGAAGAATGAGTGACATACATAATTTAAATATTTGAAAATGATAGATGGAAAAAGAAATAAAAATGGTGTAAAGAGGTTTGCACCGTCACAAGCTTAACGTGCCTTGAAGCACGGAACCGCTCGGAAAAATGCCACTAGCGTTAGTCATAGACGGTCACCTATACATGCACTGAACGCGCCCTGTGTTGCTTAACCTTCGTGATCGTTCAAATCACTCAGGCAGCCGGGGCTACGAGCGATCTGGGATACCCTGTGCTGTAGGTAACCAGGCAAGGACGTTACAACCATGGAAATACACCCATATTAAGGCCATATGTACAAATGTACGGCCGCCCCCAGTGAGAAAAGAACCCACGGCCTCCGGTATGGTAATCTGACGTGATACCGCTAGACCAATGGGGTAGTCTAGGCGTGATCGTTGCAAAGACGAACCGTTTTATAAGACCGTTTTGTGTTCCGCGACGATAGGACCGTTTTACGTTTCATTCTAAAGCAGTACCAGCGACCCTAAAGCAGTGCCAGCGTTTGTTCGTCGCGAGACCAGTCCTTAGATTGTTTGACGCGGATATGTCCTTTAGTGCTATATTAATAGAGCCTAGAACGTAATGAGATCATTGCGACGTCGTCGTCGGCTCCTTGCTCGTTCCGTTCGTTTCGGTCTGTGATACAATAAAGTAATCTTTATGTCTATGAGTATACAGTCGAATATCGTGTAAAACAACTTATTTCTTCCAACGTTTCGTGATTTCGTCTCGTTCGCACTCGTTTGACCGTCCTCTGCGCCTTGCTCGTTCGCATACAATGAAACCAGTTGCGAACGAGGAACGTTTCGAGGACCTGTTTTCGTTCCACAAAAAAACGGTTGCGTTTCGTCGTCGAAAAATCGGACAACGACCCACTCCTAGGGTAGTCGTTGTATAGACATTGTGTTTCCTGAAGATTGAAGCCCATTATTATTTCGTGCACCTTTTTTCTGTGTGCATCTTGGCCAATGACCTGCAGCCCATATTGCCCATATTGCCTCGACTTGTGGGCCCCCAAAAGCGTAAGAGGACTCAAATTCCACATTGCCACAGGATGGTCCCTTAGCCACCCCGCCCTAAGAAGGTCCTGTAGTCTCGGACCAGGCCCTAGAGTCTAGTACTTATATAGTTTTTCAATAGAATGATATAAGCACGACAACGATTGCTTTTGGCTCAATTCGGAAGTCTGCAAAGCAATAGCAGTACAATATGTCATTCCAGGGGTATTATATAACCCGCGCAAATTAAATAGGCATCTCTCGCGAAGAAGATCGAATCGCGCGAGGTGAGTTAAGTGGCGGGGTACCATTGCAATGCGATCGGTTACCAGACTACCGATAGTGTGAATGAAACGACCATTACCGGACTAATATGACTCTGTAGTGTTGTATATATTTTAATAACAATAATAAAACGAACGACTTCAACCTTGTGCTTAATTTATACTGTTTTATTTATTTAAAGTTACGTACATTTGTGAATTTGCAGTCGCAATACCACACGCTAACGGTGAAGGAAAACATCGTGAGGACACCCGCGGCTTGGTTGGCTCCGCGAGTATTGACTAGTCTTTCCTGTGGGCTAGGCCGACTAAGCTGTCAGGATGGTATAGGTGCTGGGCAAGCCTACACCATCTATAAAACCATGTCCCAGGCACTGCAGCTTCGGAGTGGTCCCTTCATCCATCTAGTGTGAGTGAGGATACCACTGGACGCTGTATAAATCCTCTCATTACGTAGATGCAAAAAGGCCAATCATCATAATTTTATTATTTATAATAATAACAGAAAACTGGATAGAAACGGAATAATCAGGTAAAAATAGTCAGGTCTAGTCAAGATCTAAAGTAGTAATGATGAAAATGAGGGAAATCTCGAAAATGTGTGACATCTGAAAATGAAAATGAAAATAGCCTTTATTTGCCAATATCTTAAATAACAAATATAATAGCATGCATTAAATTGTATTATTTGAATTATGAAATGTTATGTTGTCATTTTGTTATTTTGTGTCATTTTGATTACAAAAATAATAGTACATAATTTATTAATTGGCTGCCCATTTCTGAGCAAAGGCCTCCCCCAGATATTCCCATTCTACTCTTTGCATTGTTATCCTTGGCCATGTAGATCCTGCATGGCCAAGTGTGACATCTATGATATAAAAATGAATCGCTGAAAGTGTTGGTAGACAAGCGCAGCTCTCGAGAGCAGCTGAACCGATTTCGCTTATTATTTTTTTGGAATATCCCTTGAATTACGAGGATGGTTCTTACGGAGAGAAAAATTTAAAAAAACTGTTAAGCGGTACGAAGTTCGCTGGGTCAGCTAGTAGTTTTTAAATATTTCAAACTGATAGATAGAAAATGAAATATAAAAAATTTTGTAAAGAGATTAGCACCGTTACAACTCTATTTTTTTTATCAAATATCAAATAATGTTTATTTATACTGGGTGGCGCAAAAGTACTGGCACTAAAGAAAATACTTTTATTTTTTTTATATGACATTTTCTGTCATTCTGTTGTTGAAAATTGTGTAGTGAACAAATGTAAAATACACTGAAAATAAACATGGATCGTTTTACTCCCCAAGAACGTGGAATAATTGTGTCAATGTTCTTACGGAATAATTCATCAGTGATAAGAACACAACGTGAATTTCGTCGACGATTTCCCCACCGTCCGGCACCGATTGGTCGCACAATTCGACGCTTTGCCACACGCCTTGAAGCAACTGGCTCAACATTGGATAGACCTAAGTCTGGGAGACCAAGAACAGGCCGTTCAGCTGAAAATATCGATGCTGTGCGCGAAGATGTGGAAGAGTGTCCAGAAACATCAACGAGACGACGTGCCACGCAATTGGGCATTTCCAGACGGACCCTGCAGCGTATTTTGGTGAAAGACTTAAAGATGTTCCCGTATAAAACTCAAATGACTCATCAGCTGCTGCCTGCTGACCACCGAGCTCGTCTAGATTACTGCCAGCGCGTCATAAACCTCAACCTTGAAGAGGATGATTTTCCTTCAAAATTGGTTATGAGTGACGAAGCGCATTTCCATCTCTCAGGGCATGTCAATAAGCAGAATACTCGGTTCTGGGGCACTGATAATCCGCGCATTATTCAAGAAACACCTCTACACCCACTAAAAGTTACTGTATGGTGTGGCATCTGTGTTGACAGAGTGATCGGACCCTATTTTTTCGAAGACGCTGGAGGCAATGCGATAACTGTCACTGGAGAACGCTACAGAACCATGTTACGTGAGTTTTTGATACCCAGTTTGGACGAATTGGGGCTGGAGCACATCTGGTTTCAACAAGACGGCGCTACGGCACACACAGCGCGCGACACTATGGACTTAGTGAGGGACGCTTTTCCAGGCCGAGTTATCTCTCGTTTTGGCGATTTGCCTTGGCCTGCAAGATCACCCGATCTGACCAGTCCAGACTTCTTTCTTTGGGGTTTCTTGAAATCTCGGGTGTATGTGAACAAGCCACAGACTCTCGCAGCTCTAAAAGAAAACATTCGTCAAGAAATAACGAACATATCGCAGGAAGTGTTACGGCAAGTTATGCAAAATGTCATAAATAGGGCTCAAATGTGTATCAACTGTGGAGGTCACCATTTAAAAGACATCATCTTTAAATCCTAATGGTACGAAATTTAATGGCACAAATATACATTTAAAAAAACCTAAATCTAGTTTTCTAATTTTGAAAAAATGTTATAGCTGAACCAAATAGGGTCTTTACTTTTGCGCCACCCAGTATAAGGAATAATACACAATGCCAGATAACAATGGTACCTACTTAGATATTAAAAAGAATTTTTTTCTGTAAACAACAAGAGTAATGGTGAACCCACACTAGGCATAGCCTGTATCGTGGGCGTCAGGACATGATTAGCCATTAGGTATTCATTTACAATTACGATAGGGCAATCTAAGCAGGCAGTCTATTTCTATAACATAACATTTTACATCCTGGCACTTACATTGCTTCTGGCCCCACACTAGGATACCCTGTGTCGTGGGAACCAGAAACAACGACATCACAAACATGTAAACATCCAAGGCCTGGACTTTTTTTTTTCTTTTTTTTTGTTTCCAGCCGGGATTCGAACCCGGATTCTATCCTATTAATTACATTAATCTCATTTAATAATTATAATAGGTAATTATTGAAGTTATACAATTTCATGCACAAATATTTAGAAAGTGGATATAAAAATACAATAGATTATTTTAAAAAAAAATTTAACAACTATGCATTTTGGAGACTCGCCCCCCTGTAGGCCTGTGGCTCACCTTAGCATCAGAGCGCCGCTTGATGACCTGGTCTTTCAGCTGGGGGTAAGTCTCGCAGTGCTCCCGCACGGCGCGGAGGCGGCAGCCGCTGCCCCTGGCACGAGCCTCGTACTCTTCTGCAATCGCAGGCCTGTTAGTCATTTGCTTCCCTTATTCGGGCTATGTCCAGCAGTAGACTACATAATAAAGCCTGAAGAAGAAGAAGATTCGATATGAAGCGCTCGTGGCCTAGTCGAACCGAGTGATTGGAATCAATCACTTGAGTTAAGCAACAGGCGCGGTAAGGTGCAGAATAGGCGACCGTCCCGTGACTACCGCTAGTGGCATTTTTCCGAGCGCTTCCGTGCGTCGCAAGGCACGTTCAGCCGTTGGTGCCGGCTGTCATGCAATGGCAGTCGCTAAGCCATGTCAGAGGTCTCTTGGGCGGCTTGATAACTTCTGACAGTAAGGCTTACAATCCTCCACCAACCCGGACTTGGCCCCCGTGGTGGAGTAAGGGAGTAATGCCTAACCTTCCTGCGATGCAGGAAGAAACCCGTGCCCCAGCAGTGGAGACATACAAGGGTTGATATCGAATCGATATCGACCCTTGTATGTCCCGATTCATATCAAACCTTGTATGTCTCCACTGCTGGGGCACGGGTTTCTTCCTGCATCGCAGGAAGGTTAGGACTTACTCCCTTACTCCACCACGGGGGCCAAATCCAGGCTGGTGGAAGATTGTAAGACAGAGCGGGCGGTTCTTTATGAGGGTCAATAAAATAAGTAGGTACCATGTGTCTTAATAACTTAAACGTTAAAAAAATATAACAGTTAATTGTACGTCAAGCTCAGTTATCCCCAAGAATACATTTGACATGTCGTCATAGTGACATATCATTTTTTGATCTTAACAAATTTGTTAAGAATTACTTTTTGACGCGAGATACTGTGTACCTCACGAAAAATAGTCGACGTAAGTTAGCTACTTTGTTAGCTTACAATATTTTTGACTCTGTGGTTATAGGAATTATAACACAACCTGATAGGAATGACAACCGTGTTACTAGTATTAGTAATAATTCAATAGCGGGCTCAAACACACAGTCAATGGCTTTAAACTGCCATCGCAGACAAAGGAAAACCCTAAGTTAGGTATCAATTTAGTTGCACAAAATATACAGGGTTTTTCCGGCAAAGACAATTTAATTGAACTATTTTTAGCAGATTTCAATGTAGATATTTTGTGTTTATGTAAAGTTGACTTCCAATTCTCCCATATAACTACCTTAACTATTGTCAAAACATTTAAAGAGTTAAACTTAAAAAAGACTGAAGATTTGTGGGGGTTATCGGTTAAATTAATATCCACTATAATCAATATTCTAGCACCTTACCTTGCTTTGATTTTTAATAAATGTGTTGACCAGGGAACCTTTCCTAATCTATTAAAGTTAAGTAAAATCGTACCCTTGTTTAAAACTGGTGATAGTGAAGATCCAAATAATTTCAGACCTATAGCAATACTGCCGGTGCTAAGTAAAGTTTTTGAGAAAGTAATATTACATCAATTGCAAACTCATTTTAGTATAAATAAGCTCTTCCATAAGAAACAGTTCGGGTTTACAAAAGGCCGCTCAACGACGGAAGCAGGCATAGCGTTAGTAAAGCATATCTTTGAGGCGTGGGAAGAGTCGCAGGATGCCATTGGGGTTTTCTGTGACCTTTCTAAGGCGTTTGACTGCGTTGACCACGAAACACTTCTCATAAAATTGCACCGATATGGTTTAAGTAATAAATCACTAAGTCTTCTTCGATCTTACTTAACAGACAGAACTGTAAAGGTTGATATTAATAGAGTTAAATCCTCGGGTTCTGATGTAAAAGTAGGAGTTCCTCAAGGTTCTATACTGGGTCCGTTCCTTTTTTTGGTATATATAAATGATTTGCCCTACCTAGTAGAAAAGCTTTCGCAGATAGTGTTGTTTGCAGATGATACTTCCTTAATTTTTAAAGTAAAGAGAGGTATAAGTAATGTAGACGATGTAAACAATGCTTTATCTACTATTCTAAACTGGTTCACTATAAACAATCTGATGCTAAATGCAAAAAAGACAAAATGCATCAAATTCTCACTACCCAATGTTAAAAATGTTGACACGAGTTTAAAAATATCTGGTGAGAGGCTAGAGCTGGTAGAGTCCACGCTTTTTTTAGGTATAACGATAGACTCAAAACTGCAATGGGGTCAGCATATTGGAAAACTGTCGGGTCGGTTGAGTTCAGCAGCGTTTGCAGTCAGAAAAATTAGACAACTTACAGACGTGTCGACGGCGAGGCTGGTCTATTTTAGTTATTTTCACAGTGTCATGTCGTATGGTTTGTTATTATGGGGACGGGCAGCAGATATAGAAACCATATTTGTCTTGCAAAAAAGAGCAATAAGAGCTATTTACAACTTAAACAGTAGAGAATCGCTAAGGGAGCGTTTTAAAGAAATAGGCATTCTTACACTGGCTTGCCAATATATATTCGATAATATAATGTATGTCCGAAAAAATATAACAATGTTTAAATTAAATAGGGACGTTCATAACGTAAACACAAGGAATAGAAACAAGGTTGCTTGTACTAAATCCCGATTAGCCAAGGTAGGCACATCATTTGTAGGTTACTGCGTTCGTTTTTACAACAAAATTCCAGAACGTGTTCTATGCTTGTCTGAAAATAAATTTAAAACTTTCATTAAAAATTCGCTATGTAAAAAGGCATATTATAGAATAGACGACTATATAAACGATCCTAATCCGTGGTAGTAAACCAATTCCACCGCGATTTTATTGTTAAGTATAGCTAAGTATAACATATATTTTATAATACAAGTGTGTACAGACGACGTGATTGCATATTAATAACTATATGATACCTTATATAACTGACAAAAACTTAACTGCAAGTTTGCTAAAGGTCATTCGAATGGTAGCGTGGTGTTCGGGTCATCTATCTCCCTCCAAAATGGTTGAGACTGATGATGGCTGAGCACTGCGTTATGCTCGTGAACGAGTGCTGTTCGTGTGTCTGGCCGCAGCACTTATGTTTTCCCCTATTATTGTGAGACATTTGACTAATGCTTTGGCATTTAGGGTTGTTAATGGCAATCATGAAATCTTATTAGGTTTACATATGGCAACTGATGTATTTAGTTTTAAGATTATTTGAGAAAAGATGGTCAGAGTGGAGTTTTTTTTTTTCCGCTGCCTTTTTCTCCACTACAATACGGCCCGAAGGCGGCGGCTTACACTTTACATTGTACATTGACATTCAGCAAATAGAATGTAAATTCTTTACGTTGAAATAAAATTATTTGAATTTGAATTTGAATTTGAATTTGAATATTTTTATCTTTTTTTAAACTAGGAAATCAAACAAATATCGACCAAATAGGGTATGTTTAAGCAAAAGGAAAGATAAATAGTACCCGGTACCGGCGTGCGTGCATGCAACGACTTATGAACGTTGATGAAGCGATGGTGATCTGTCAGGATCGTGGCAAGTGGCAGTCCCTGGTATCTGCCTACCCCTCTGGGATACAGGCGTGAGGTACGTAAATCAAAGAAACAAAACGCGTCCAAAATTTTTCGCGAGTTTTTATTTATGGAAGGAAGAAATTTAAATGCATTTTATAATACATCTACGTATTGTCTGCGCCATCAGCCTCATTTGAATTAGCCACCGTCATTTGCGGTCTATGACCAACCGTCGCTTCGTCACCATTACTTTTTCAAATGGACATTACGAACCGCACCTAAACTCATCGTGCCTGTGATTGCTATTTAGCAGCATACCTCGACCGCCGGCATCAGAAATTTCACTGATGCCGGCGGTCGCCCATTAACACGTTTACCAGCCACAACACGAATAAACGCGAGTGCGAGTTTTACTGTGACAGCGTTTTGCCAGTTCGAACGGTTAACTTACTCATACTCACTACTCAATGCACGATTAACGCGGTAGTAAAGTTATTCGATTGGATCTGTCAAACTCGCACTAAGCACTCAGATGTTACTGCCTGTACGTAATACAGTGAGTATTGTAAAGGGGTTCGAAATTTCACTGATGCCGGCGGTCGCCCATTAGCTCGTTGGGAGAGCGCTGGCAGGGCTAGCCAGAGGTCGCGGGTTCGAGTCCCGACATGGGTGGAATTTTTAGCCTCTAAATAGGTTTTTAGAATTGTCTTTAGCACGGGTTCAAATTATTTCAAATCATTTTATTTCAACGTAAAGAATTTACATTCTGTTTGCTGAATGTCAATGTACAATGTAAAATGCAAGCCGCCGCCTTCGGGCCGTAAAATACGCTGAGCGTCCAGTCCTTTTGCCAGGCTCTTACCTACTCTAGTGGTACTTGCTTAAAATAGTATTTGATAAAAGTACTTTAGTGCCTAAGTTTTTAAGTGCAAGATACCCTTTTTTAAAAACCTATTTAGAGGCTGAAAATTCCGCCCATGCCGGGACTTGAACCCGCGACCTCTGGCTAACCGTGCCAGCGGTCTCCGACTGAGCTAATGGGCGACTCGCCGGCATCAGTGAAATTTCGAACCTCTTTACAATACTCTCTGTATTACGTACAGGCAGCAACATCTGGCTGAAGTAATTTGCATCACTTGCAGCCCCGAGTAGGTACCTACTTTGCAGTTAAGTTGTACATCGGAATGATATCACTGTACCGACATGATTATATTCTTTTTAACGCTAACCCGTGCTAAGGACATTTTTAAATTATCCTTTGTTCTTGGCAATAAATTCCAGTATTTATGCATTCATTCAAACATTCATTCATTCAGTCTTGTGCAAGAAGACTACAAGGTGACTACTTGTGCAAGGTTTCCTTTATGTCGAAATACCCAAGATTTTAAAGAAGACATAGATATGATAGATATCTACCTACCTATGTACCTAAGGTAGAATTATATAAATTACATCTTCATCATAATGGTCTTTAGTTTTAGATCGGACATTTTTAGAGCCTCATAGTTAGGCTATTCCACGTAGCAAGCACTGAGGTATATTAACACTTCAGACACGACACAAGGGTTTCCTTACGATGTTTTCCTTCACAGTTAGCGAGTTGTATTGCTACTTACAACTCCACAAATATACATAACTTAGAAAACAAGGTCATGCCGGGATTTGAAACTTATCTGTGTCTCCTCCAAAAGCCAATCGCTTCCGCAGACCTTCCGCCCAATTTTATACCTACAGAAAGCTTAGTGCGAGTTTTTTAACTACTCGATCGCGCTAACGTAAACTCATATTTCTATGGCATCGAGGAAGCGCCACCTAGCGACAAGTATGGAAATTAAAATTGCTGAGTGCGAGTTGTAATGGTTTACGTTGAGAAGTGAACACGTTTGCCAGCCAAAACACGAATAAACGCGAGTGCGAGTTGTACAGCGTTTTGCCAGTTCGAACGGTTAACTTACTCATACTCACTACTCAATGCTCGATTAACGCGGTAGTCATTATTCGATTGGATCTGTCAAACTCGCACTGAACACTCAGGTGCCCAAAACGAACGAAAAGAGAACAGCATGAAGCACCTTGGTGTTCGTTCCAGAAGTGGTCGGCGGCGTTCTTCCGCCGCGTTATGTTCTTCGGCGGTGGAGGCTCGTCGGTCTGCGGCGCGCTGCCCGCGCGGCGCCGGCCGCGGCCCTGGAACGAACCCCTACCGTAGTTCGACTATCTGTTCACGACACAACATTCCTTCCATATTCTAGCATTCACCATCATCACATCATCAACCCATAATGTCCTCGCTGGATGGCACGGGTCTCTTTCCTAAGGACGGCATAGGCCATACTCAACCACGGGGGCTAAGTCGGATTGTTGGAGGCTTGCAAGACTAGTGGCTAGTCTGTCAGAAGTGTTCAAGACGCCCTAAGGCCTCTGACTTGGCTTAACGCTGCCATTTTGTCCTCGGCAGCCGGCAGCAACCGGTTAACGTGTCTTGCGAGAAGGTTAGTTAGTTACACCTGAGATTTCCGCACTTAGCCTCATAGTTGGGCCATTGTACGTAGCAAGCGCTGAGGTACGCTAACACCTCAGACACTAGGGTTTCCTTACGATGTTTTCCTTCACCGTCAGCGAGTAGTATTGCTACTATAATTTCACAAATGTACATAACTTAGAAAACAAAGTCATTGGTACATACCGGGGTTCGAACCCACGACCTCCCGATTGAGAAGCCGGAGTTCTACACCGCTCCGCTACCACCGCTCCCGAGAAGGTAACAGCTCGGAAAAATGCCAGTAGGGTTAGTCCTAGACGGTCACCCGTCCATGCACTGACCGCGCCCTATGTTGCTTAACCTTCGCGATCTCTTAAGATCACACAGGCAGCTGGGACTACGGGCGATTCTAGTTTCTAGCATTACGAGACTTTATTTTATGTTAGGTAACTGCTGTGTGGTGTCGGCCTAGAGAATAGCACCAACCCAAAGTCTTCTCGCGGGTGTCGTAAAAGGCGACTAAGGGACACAAACCGGGGGGTGTGCAGCAGCGCCCCCTGCACTACAATTCCACCGAACTGCGTTCCCCAACCCGCATGCCCAGCGTGGGGATTATAGGATGGGCATTACCCCCTATGATAGCACAACGTGGCGCTCTTTAGGGGAGGGCTATGTCCAGCAGTGGACTAGTATAGCCTGACGACGACGACGACCTGGTTTTATTTTATCATTTGGTATTAAAAATAGAAGTACCTACACGATAGGGGACGCTCGGGCGCTGAAGCACTCGTGGCCTAGGCGAACCGAGTGATTGGAATCAATCACTTGGTTAAGCAACAACAGGCGCGGTCAGGTACAGGATGGTCCCGTGACTACCGCTAGTGGCATTTTTCCGAGCGCTTCCGTGCTTCGCAAGGCACGTTATAAGCCGTTGGTGGCGGCTGTCATATAATGGCAGTCGTTAAGCCATGTCAGAGGCCTTATGGGCCGCTTGATAACTTCTGACAGTAAGGCCCCCCACTGTCTTACAATCCTCCATCAACCCGGACTTGGCCCCCGTGGTGGAGTATGGCCTAACCTTCGTGCGATACAGGAAGAGACCCCGTGCCCCAGCAGTGGGGACATACAAGGGTTGATAACGCTAGGGGCGCTCGTGGCCTAGTGCTAAAGCCACCAATAACTAGGGTTAAGCAACATAATAGGCGCGGTCAGCTGCCGGATGTGGGACCACCCGTGACTACATCTTCTCCTTCAGGCTATATTAGTCCACTGCTGGACATAGCCCTCCCCTAATGAGCGCAAGGTTGTGCCATCATTAGGGGGTAGTGCCCATAATGCCAACGCTGGGCATGTGGGTTGGGGATCGCAGTTTAGTGGAATTGTACTGCAGGGGGCGGTGCTGCCCACCCCCCGGTTTGTATCTCTGACTACATAGTGGCATTTATTCCGAGCTCTATCGTGCTTCGCAAGGCTTGCTATTATTATACTTTATTGAACACGAAACATCAAACAGGACATTACGTAAGAAATAACACCTACAAAGGCGAAGATATCTCTCTAAAAACCTATTTAGAGGCTAAAACTTCTACCCATGCCGGGACTCGAGCCTGCGACCTTTGTTGGTCGCGGGTTCGAGTCATGGGTGCATGGGCATGGGTGGAATTATTAGCCTCTAAATAGGTTTTCAAAAAATTGTCCTTAGCACAGGTTAGTGCAACAAAAAGAATATGAGGTTATCTCTGTAAGAGATTTCCTCCAGCAAACCTTGGAGAGTCGGAGCAGCAGTAAAAAACCGCCGTTGGTGTCGACTGTCAAGGTAAATAGGCCCGCCACTATTTTACAATCCTCCACCAACCCGGACTTGGCCCCCGTGGAGTATAGCCTAACCAACCTTCCTGCAGCGATCCCTTGCCAAGCACGGAAGCGCTCGAAAAAATGCAACTAGCGGTAGTCACGGGACGGTCACCCATCTGACACCTGAACGCGCCTGTTGTTGCTTAATTCAATGCGCTACGAGCGCTTAAAGAAGCATAGTCCAACAAATGCTGTTATTTGGATTTGGCAATGTTATTTCACTGTTACTTACGCGTTTCTCGTCCGCACTTCTCTGGACATCCCTGATTAGGCGCTTGGAAGGTCTGGCTCTCTTTTGACGGCGCGACATCTCACGTATTAGGCAGGTATATAGTTTAGTGATTACTATAGCAATTTAAATTGCCAATTAATTATAAGTCTTCCTCAAGTTTGGTTCTTATTTACCTACAAACGACATCATAATTAAACTTTGCCAACACTTTAAGGCACTTAGGGGTGCCGACTAGAGCCAGCAATGGAAAAAATCATAACTTGTTTTATAATACGTTTTTTTTTCAAGAAGTAACAAAACATTTACACACAAGCACATACATTGCTTCTGGCCTCACACAAGGATACCCTGTGTCGTGGGGACCAGAAACAACGACATCACAAACATGTAAACATCCAAGACCTAGGCTTTTTTTCGTCCCCAGCCGGGATTCGAACCCGGGACCTATTGCATGGTAGGCAGACTCGCTACCGCTACGCCACACAGGTCGTCTCACAGGTTAATATCTGCGACAACTATTTTTAGAATCTACCTACAGTCTAGAACCTAGGATCAACAAACTAGGACTTTAACGGAATTCATGACTATAGGTCCGACGAACGTACCTACATTACGTATAAAGGCCCAACAATCTAATCTTGTGTCTAACTAACAAGGACAGCGGTGTAGATTGACAAACTTCGAAAAAAGTAGGACTTCCGCATTTGAGGAAGCGGAAGCGAGATCAGCTGTGGGCAGTGACTGGAAGAGAAGAGCCGCAGATCGGACTCAGTAGCGTGTTTTGGGACAGACCTATGACGGATTTTACACGTTCAGTCTTCTTCTTCTTCAGGCTATATTATGTAGTCCACTGCTGGACATAGCCCTCTCCTAATGAGCACCATAGCGCCTTGTCTTCAGCTCGCCGCATCCAGCATCTGCCGGCAGTTTTCTCAGATCGTCATCCCACCTGGTCGGAGGGCGTCCTACACTACGTTTGCCGAGTCGCGGTCTCAAGAACACGTTTACTCCAACGTTCACGTCAATTCCATCAGTCTGGTTAGACTGACAGCAGACTGATTGTCTATTCAGTGGACTGATGGACCAGACTGACGGACATTCGAATATTTTGATGCTTCATCAGTTCATAAATGTTAGCATGAATTCGACGGCACTCGCTGTGCTTTGGACGGCCTTAGCGACTGCCGTATCTTCTTGCGGTGCGATCTCCTATCGGAGGTCTGCTGTCATTGTGGCCACTGTAAACCTTGTCTGGTCAGGTTTAAGTAAATAGCTCTTCTCACCATTTTAACAAACTATTTTGGATATTTGTTAACATAATCACATATAATTTTTTTTCAAATCTGAGTACATAAATTTAAATTTCTTAGTTCTTATCACGGACCGTGGTTCATAATGTTCAATTCAATTCAATTTTGATGGCAACCAGCGAAACAGTGTTGAAAACATTCTTATCTATGGTTGAAACATCAGTGACAATGACAGAACCTCAAAGACTACAGACCGCGATGGAGCAGAAATGTCGTAGATAGAGTAGAACTATAGATCAAGGCACAGTGTAACCGTTTTCACGTCGGTGAATATTATTTGTTTGTGTGCGTGAATGTTGCCACAGTAAAAGTGAATTGCCATAATGAGGGATAGAATATTTCAGTCGTTCATAGGCCTTGAATAAAAATGCAGATTTAGTTTTGAATTTTATTAATCATACAGGTCTGACAATTGTTTGCAGAACGTAGCAAACGTTTTATAAACAATTGTCATTTTGTATAATTAAAAATACGTTTTATTTTACACGTTTAAATTTTACAAGTTAACGCGCTTAGGGACGCTATCTAGGACCACCAATGGAATACCATCATAAACTGTTTTATTAATAAGTTTTTTTCATATATAAATTCACCATATAAAAAATCTTTCGAAGGGTACCTCAGACCACCAAAATGTACATTTTGTCGAAATGTAGAGAGCATATTCAAGCATTTGATGTAGGTGACCAGTTCTATCTTCTAAATGCTAGCACCCATTTTTCCAGAACAGAACTATTTTGAAGAAATCTGGAAAAGAAACATTGCTAATATTAATAAATATTGTAATACACTAAAATATAATAACTAATAACTTTAGTATTCCTTATTATTCGCGATATTCATACATAGCTGTTGTATATTGAACGGGTCGATTATTTATTAGGGAAATAAGGTAATTACGTTTTACCTAATAAACGATCGCGGCTATACGGTATTGTACGAGATTCATTGATACAAATTCAAATTTGAATTCTATACTGAATTCAAGGGCACATTGCTTGCGGCAGAATGCACAAAAACACCGAAAGGGTTCTTGCGATAAATTCGAGTTGACACATTTTCTGCTGAGTGGAATGAATGCTGAAAAATTATATGGGCAACAAGTCACATAGGAAGGCGATGCAGCTATCTAACAAAGCATCAGGATATTATATTTGATAATTCAGTGCTGTAGCCGTAATGTTTCTGTCTCTATTGTTTTTATTATAGATTTCGATATCAACCCTTGTATGTCCATAACTCTGGAGCACGGGTCCTGCATCGCAGAAAGGTTAGGCCATACTCCACCGCAGGGGCCAAGCCCGGGTTATAGTTTTAGGTACATTTGATTTTTAATAACGATACATTAAGTATTAAAGATTCATAATATATTTTGATTACGTTTGTAACTTAATATCTGTACAAGGACAAGCCGTCGAAGTCTGGGACTTCGAGTTAAGTAATGATCACGCAGCACTGCCAGATATACGATTTAAATCGTATTCATACGATGTTTTACATTTATGTTGCATATACTCGTACGATCAAGGGGCAGAAATCGTACGTAAACATACGACTTTTTTTAGATTTTATTCAACCAAAGTACTAATACCAACATAGCACGTCACTATTTATACTTTTACTTACTAAGTAGCAACCCTTAAGATAAATCTAACTAATGTGCGACGTTACCGGTTACTCGTTTTTGTGACACAGATTATGAACGCTGCTTCAGTTCAGTCAATCTTATTAAAACAAAGATCCGAAATAGGCTGAGCAATGAAACTCTAAACGGCACACTTTTGGCAAAACAACATATTAAGCGCTATGGGTGTTGTGTGGATTTTTCTCAAACAAGAGCAATAATATTAACATTACAGTAAAACCCTTTACGGGGATAAATAAAAACCTAAAAATAGTGTGTTTATGTTTAATCGATTGTTTACTTTAAAGTAATAAAACAAAGGTTTTGAAAACGTTCTGTTTTTTTAGCAGCCTTCTTAGGGAATACTACTTTTTATTTTCCCATCGTACGGTCGCTTACGTCTGCCAACACGGTCAAATAATGATCGGGATTCTCGACATAAACGGATGGCAACATTTTTTTACTCTTCGTTTTTTTAGGTTAGGAAAGAAAATTCTATTAAATTGCTTTTCTTACGGACTAGTTGCAAAGCTACTAGTTGAAACTTAACTAAAATACTCAACATAAGGCAACTTTGGGCTTAACAATAATTGAAACACAATAATTACTTACCTATCAAAGGAAACTTCCCCCAAAGCTCTTTCTTAACGATTTCTGCATACGAGTACACTACAATTCACCATACTTTCACTATTTAGGTCACTTTTAATATATCATTTCACAAATACACGGTTGCTCTTCGAAACGGCTAGCGTAGCGTTAAATATGATAAAATTTTCAAAATCTTGTCGTTTGTTTGCCCCCAAAAACGTCAACTTGACACTGGGGGCAAACAAAAAAAGCAGTTACACTTTTGCTGTTTACTCTATCTCTTTCTCACCCATGGTCGCTACGAAGTTTGTTTCATTTAAAACTTGTATGTGTGCGCTGTGGCTTGCTCTATAGTTTTACTCCCTCTACGAGAAATGTTTTAAAAACTGCCAGACTACCGAACCAATAAAAAAAATTAAAGGAGGTGTGTGCTAGTGATTATTTTCTGTGTTGGGACACGATTCTCTGTGTATTACGTACAGGCAGCGTAAAGAGGTAAATAGTGTAAAGAGGTTCGAAATTTTACTGATGACGGTGAGTCGCCCATTGGCTCAATTGGTAGAGCGCTGGCACGGATGGCCAGAGGTTGCAGGTTCGAATCCCGGCATGAGTGAAATTTTTAGCCTCTAAATAGGTTTTTAAATTTGTACTTAGCACGGGTTAGTGCATTAAAAATAAAAATAGTATAATAAGTTATACACTCCAGAATAACTATTTGACATAATTATATCAATTTAAACTGGTTTAATCGCATTTAGCGTACAAATATCCAGTTTGTCAGACCTCGCGTAACGGCTGTATACACATCTCATAACCTTTATTAGTAAGGCCGTATAAGTTTAAGATAAGCTAAGATAAGAATGTACGTAATACAGAGAATAGTGTAAAGAGGTTCGAAATTTTACTGATGACGGTGAGTCGCCCATTGGCTCAATTGGTAGAGCGCTGGCACGGATGGCCAGAGGTTGCAGGTTCGAATCCCGGCATGGGTGAAATTTTTAGCCTCTAAATAGGTTTTTAAATTTGTACTTAGCACGGGTTAGTGCATTAAAAATAAAAATAGTATAATAAGTTATACACTCCAGAATAACTATTTGACATAATTATATCAATTTAAACTGGTTTAATCGCATTTAGCGTACAAATATCCAGTTTGTCAGACCTCGCGTAACGGCTGTATACACATCTCATAACCTTTATTAGTAAGGCCGTATAAGTTTAAGATAAGCTAAGATAAGAATATTCTTTATTGCATACCGGAAAATTGATACAGAACAGCAGATACAGAAGATAACATACAATTGGCGGCCTTATTGCTAATAGCAATTTCTTCCAGGCAACCTCAAATCTGAGAATACTCTGAATACTAATCGGAGTTTACTAGCGAACCCCGGAAAAAAAGTTTATGAAAACAGGTGAAGCCGTTTCAGAGGGGTTTGATAACAGTCCCTGTCACGAGATTTTTAAATAACAATATGATGATGAAAGTGAAGAACAGATTATTTGAGCTGTGTCTGAGGAGTGTTTTAGAGGCATCATGTTTTTATAAATAAGATTGTAATTCTAGTCCATCGTAATCTCCACTTTTAAGATTTGTGTGTTAACAGCAATATTGTTGGCTAATACATCAGAACATTTTTGGTTTGGTTGTCTGGACAAGATCGCTCTTAGCGAATTGTAACTTAGATATTTAAGTTTTTCATGTACTCTTGAAATGTATGGTGTGTTAGTTGTTACTAGTTAGACCTGAGATTTCCGCACTTAGCCTCATAGTTGGGCCATTGTACGTAGCAAGCGCTGAGGTACGCTGACACCTCAGACACTAGGGTTTCATTACGATGTTTTCCTTCACCGTCAGCGAGTAGTATTGCTACTATAATTTCACGAATGTACATAACTTAGAAAACAAAGTCATTGGTACATGCCGGGGTTCGAACCCACGACCTCCCGATTAAGAAGCCGGCGTTCTACACCACTCCGCTACCACCGCTCTATGTATGGTCTTAAAAAGAGTACTAATCTAATATCACTCTAATGGTGTAGCTTCTACTTTCACTGTTGAATGTAAGGTCTAAGATGACTTGAGAAAAGATCAGAGTGCCTTTTTGTAAACTATAATACAGCCCGAAGAAAGCGGCTTACATTTTACATTGTAAGCATAGCAAACAGAATGTAAATTCTTTACGTTGAAATAAATTGAACTGAATTGACTGCCAGTTTAAAAACTTTTGACTTTGCTGTAAAGTTTCAGTGTCTTATTTCTGACAAAATGAGACAAAATAATAAACTGTACAATATAAATTGGTTGGTTGATCAATCAATTTAATAAGCAAACATCTGAATTCAGGAAAGGGTGCAGAGGCTTGTACTCATTTGTTTAACAACAGACTGTAACAGCAAAATGACTTGTAATGGGTTTTAATGCACAAAGTTACTTACAAATATTGTCTGTTAATTTCCCAGGTACTAAGCTACTCCACACTGCATATCAAATGTAAACTTCGTGGCAAGATATGTAAAAAAGAAAACAAACCTCTTGGTATGTCATAAGACCTTATAATTAAACACTCGAATCACAATGAAAGTTTGGACCTTATCTAGAGACTTAATTAAATCATCGGCGGCCGCGCCCTCGGCCTCCGCGACCGCCCCGGGGCCCTCCGCGGCCGCCACGGCCTCTTCCACGACCACCGCGACCGCCGGCGCCGCCTCTTTGAAAGCCGTCACGCTTGCCCCGGCCTTTTGGAGCATCATCTATCAGTAGCGTCTCCAATGGCAAACTGTCTGGCAGGATAAAGTAACGTATGTTGTTCCCGCGAATGCTCAAGGTCTCCAACTGCACCGGCTCCCGATTCTTGAGGGTTATTTTCACGGCTTTCAGATGTGTGTTCATGGCGACATCGACGCCCGTTATCGTCCCGTGGATGACGCTGCCGTTCTTTAGCTCAATCGTCACGGTCTCGTGGCTGAGCTTCATCAGGAACCTCACTAGCTTCATAATTGCTAAGGTCTTTGATTAGTTCTAACGAAATAAACACACCGGCGGCGTCCTTTTTCGACAAGATAACCTAACCTCAAAACAAAAATGGCGGTTCTAGGTGTTGCTATTTTACCGAAACGAAAATAATCCATTTATCGAAAAAAATCTGCACTGAATTATTATAGTTGTTAGATCAGGGGAGTTTATTGGGACCACTGATTTCTGACCTCCTTGTGGCTAGTTAAGCACCATGAAAGTCAGTGATTGATTGTGTGGAACATCACAGGGCAACCAATATTGGGACAGCTGTCCATTGTCCATCTTCTTAGATCCTTAGATCCAGTGGTTTTAGACGTGTTACAACTATACTCCCTATACTCTTCGAATCCACAGCTTAGATCACAGATGTATTTCTAAGACAAAAACTTATGTCTTCAAAAAAGCGAACCACACTGGAGAAAATAGCTAAGAGAAAAATAAAAATCTTCTGAAACTAACCTCGTTTTATTCGGATAATTCGCCATGGCTGCTTCTACGCAGCAAATTGACGGAGCCACGGACAGTGGTCAGCAAATGGGAGTAATGACGCCTAGCGGCCAGCAAGTCGCAGGAGATACCGCAAGTGGTCAACAAATCGCAGGGACTGGAGGCGGCGAGGAGTCTATGCTCGAGGAAATTGAGGTCGAAGAGGAATCGGGGCCGAAAGACCAGAAGGAGAAGACCATTCGTGCCCGGCTGGTGTTTACAAAAGAACAGGTATAGGTACCTATCATTCTCACTCGAAGAGATAATTAATTCGTTTCCCGTTGGAGACTACCTCTGTCTCTTTCTATTCACAAGCCTTTCTCCCTCTCAGTTTCTCTTATTTTAAAAAACCTATTTAGAGGCTCCACCCATGCCGGGATTCGATGTTGTTAAGAGGTTCAAAATTTCGCTGATGCCGGTGAGTCGCCCATTAGCTCAGTTGGAAAGAGCGCTGGCACGGATAGCCAGAGGTCGCGGGTTCGAATCCCGGCATGGGTGGAATTTTTAGCCTCTAAATAGGTTTTTTGAAATTGTCCTTAGCACGGGTTAGTGCATTAAAAATAATATAATCAGTTTCTCTTATGTTCTCTCTTTCTCTCTATGAAAGAAAGATATTGTTCGGTCTCTTTCCGTCGACCGGCACCACATGAATGTCAAATCAATAATAGCTATAGCCATGGCCACCTCGAAACTAGCGGACAACGATCAAACAACTTATAAACTCGATTGGGCACGATATCTTTTGTTGTGGTATTTTAACGGTGAAAATGGAAATAGGTGACCAGAATCTTGACGTGGACTTTTCCCTCACAGCTGAGTTTTCGTTGCAAGAAGGGAACGCGAACGCTAAAAAACTAGCAAACAAATCAGTGCAAGCGAAATTCGTCTTTACCAAGGAACAGGTGACCAACGAGATGATCTAAAAATAACCGATTAAGTGCAAGTCAGACTCGCGCACATTTGAATATTTCAAGCCTCTACCAGTTGCCGTTATTAATAACGGGCAAAAAACGGCAACAACTCGCCATGAAGGAAAACATCGTGAGGAAATCTGAGTGACTGAGGTGTTCAAATACTTCAGCGTTTGAAATTGCCAATCCGCGAAACGCTCGCGTGGTAATTCAGCCCAAACTCTCTCCCGGAGAGTAGGCCGTTTAAAGACTACTTAAAAAAAATATTGATGTAAAAAAAAGTAAAAAGTAAAAATATTTATGCCACACCTGGCCATAAAGTGGGTTTTTCCGCACGCTGCGCGTACGGAAAAAGCCGCTTTCTGGCCAAGTGTAGACATAAAAAGATGTACACAACACGGGAGGTAATAAAGAAAGCTCTCGATCGCATATTTACATCCCTCGCTTGCAGCTCGGGCCGCAAACTTCTGCGATCTCGGCCTTTCTTTGTATTACCACCCTATTTGTGTAATGTACTATTATTTAAAATGACACAGTTAAATTACAAAATTTGATGCACAGAATGATTGTTCATGGTTTGTAATCAAACCATGAACAATCATTCTGTGCATATTTAGGTTTCGATGACAGCCCCCAAACTAGGCAGAGCCTGTATCTTGGAGGCTCTTATTTTAGTTTATCATAATATATTAATTTTAACGACGACTATTATAAGCACATCAAAGCGTACAATGTATTACAAAATTATTAATAAAGCATGCACTAAAACTATAATTTACACTATTACTGTATTCTTCTAAACGCTCTATGGATATACAGAGAGGCCATCGCTGGCAAAGGTCTTTTCGATTTCACTCCAACCGCGTCGGTTCTCCTGTATATACTTACCTATTTTTAGTTTGTTGATGATTGATACAAAATATGGTTCCAGAAGAGCGACTTACTCCAAGCTTTCAATCTTCTCGACTATGGGGGTGACGGCAAAATCAAGTCTGAAGACTTACGCGTCGCGATCAAGGCATTGGGTGAGTCAGAGTTCGCTCATTTCCTCTATGATTTTACCAATAATTGGGCCTTAGACTGTAACTTTATCATAATGTACTGTTTTGTTTTTACCGTGTCTGTTGGTACCCGCATAAATATAGTAAGATAATTTTGTCTTCTGAATCTTTACCACAAAAAATGCAACTGTGCACCACCACATAAATGTAAAATGACATCCATGGTGCACCTACACTGTACCACGTTTCACGTTTTATATGGATAGATAGATATAATATGCCTTTGATACTTGATCAATAATACGTACTTTATTTGGCGGCCGTATTATTGAAAGCAATTTCTTCCAGACAACCATTGAAACTATAACCTCTAAATAGATGTAAAGCTCAACTGCATTGATGATATTATAAACGCACAGCCTAATTTTATGAGGTACAATGTCGATGATAACGGTATTGGCGACCACGATTTTAATAATGCATTTGTTTAACTCAAAAATATCACTTAGGGTACGAACCCACGAAGGAAGAGCTGCAGACCCTGATAAGCGGCGTGGACAAGGGCAGCAGCGGGAAACTCAGCTTTGAGAACTTCGAGACGGCCATCATGCGCAAGATAATGTCACTGGATAGCGACAGTGACATCATGAAGAGCTTCCGGCTGTTCGATATGGACGATACAGGTTCCTTGACGAATTCGATATCAACCCTTGTATGTCCTCACTGCTGGGGCACGGGTCTCTTCCTGCATCGCAGGAAGGTTAGGCCATACGTAAGACAGTGGCGGGCCTTACTGTGAGATGTTATCAAGCCGCCCATAAGGCTTCTGACATGGCATAACGACTGCCATTATATGACACCCGGCACCAACGGCTTAGCGTGCCTTGCGAAGCATGGAAGCGCTCGGACGTCGTTGACGGATTACACCAGCGTAAATCATCTGTAGATATTTTTGTAGTATTCTACAAAATCGCTCATGGCCCCGGCTGCCTGGGTGATCTTAATCGATTACGAAGGTTAAGCAACACAGGGCGGGCAAGGAAACACTTAAGACGTGTCTTTGTTCAGAGAGTGCTTACTAGCCGTGGCTTAGGGCGACCACCATTACTTATACCAACACTACCTTCTTTGGAACCACGCGGGGATCACGTGTAGTGTATTTCTGTCAATTTGTATGTTTTCCATATCAAGGAGCCGTTTTCAGCACAAATTCACAAAGCACTTCATAGATGGCGCTTATAGTCTTGCACATACAAGGACACGGCTGTCAAATTTGTACTAAGCGCAGATTAATTTTGACAGCCAGTATTCCGGTTTTCTATGGTAAGCGCCATCTGTGAATTGGTTTGTGAAGTTGTGCTGAAAACGCGTCATTGTATATTTAAAAAAAGGCATAATAAAGTGGGACACTTTTTATACACTTTTTCAGGTTTAATTTCAGCAGACAATTTGAAGGCGGTCACTGTTATTTTGGGCACATACTTGACTGATGAAGAGATCGAGGAAATGATCGACGATGCTGACAAGGATGAGGATGGATTTGTGAGTAATTCATAATTTTGTGCCTTAAATTTTATGTTTTGAAAGCCATCGCAAATGAACGTGCCTTAAAAATTGTTATCGAATTCGTTAGTTTGTTTTTTTGTTAGGGCACTTTTCAAAAATATCCCTAAATACGCCCAAGTCTATAAGAATCATTTTAGAAGCTAGCCAGAGCGGTCCGAGGGTCATTGACTTTGATAGCCGCAGAGCGGAAATCCATAATAGCATTAAAAAGTGAAAATCACTGCTAAGTTCCGCAAAAAATTACAATTTACAATAATAATGATCTCGAAGGGATCAGCGGCTTATGTTATAAGACATCATGTTTTTTATAATACGGAACGATTACGATAAGACAATGTCATATTATAAGTAAATAAAATATTATATTCTTATTATTCAGTTTGCAAAAACTGAATTATCTTAGTCATCTAGAACCTACGGCCAAGAACCATCCAGTTTTGGAAATCTATTAAAACTTGGATATTTTCAGGTTTCCGTTAGCGAATTTATGAAGATGATCAAGAGTTCAGCCCATATTGAGACGTCGGACTAAATAAAAACTGTACTTTTATGTGGCAATATTACATTTATTTTGCTCTGACCACATTTAATGTAAGGGTGATATTACACTTATCAAATATCTTTGTCCAATTTTGCTGTCAAATATTTTATAAAATTTCTTTGAGGTAAGCCCATTCCACTTGTCCAATAACTGTGTCCAATATTTTTTGCATAGTCTTAAGAAAATGGAGGAACGTGGAGCGTCTTCATGTGCTGCTATTGCGTCTTTATGTGGTGCTATTATTATCGTTATGTTATTAATGAAAAACCAAAAGTCAAAACAAAAAAAAAAGTATTTATTAAAAAAATTGTCATTGGAATCGTCCACGATATCTTGTTTGCAGCCATTTTTATAAGTGAGATTTAAGTGTCATTAATATTTGATCAAATATCGGTGTTTTCAAGACATTTTATAAAGTCGTCCAATATCTTTGATCAAATCGTACATTGGACAAAGATATTTGATAAGTGTAATACCACCCTAAGAACGAAATCGAAGGATCTGTCAGTGTCACGTCAGTGTACGCGTTTTAGCAGGCAACATTGATAAATGAAATATTTAAAATCTGACAGTTGGGTTGTGAATTTGTGATCTGTTTTGAAAATACGAAACTTTACTAAAATACTCAGTAGGTACCAATTAAAATTCGCTATAATATAGCTGCCTAATCTTTTTTGTTAGGAATAATATTACTCAAGAACAACAAAAATGGGTAAGTTTACCTCATACACTGATAGATCCAAGTTTATTTCGTGAGTACTAACTTTACCATTTTCAGCACCCGACGAACTAACTGAAGAGGAAAAGTGCGAAAACCTCATGAATATAGTCGTAGAGTCACGTAAGCGTTTCGGCAAAATGTGCGTCGATTACGAGAAGAAAGCCTCCTTCGAAGAGAACAAAATCTTGAACTTACAGCTGGAGACAATCTCGAACTGCCATTTTAAATCTAAAAACCCTATCCCAGCGATAAACACAGATGATATGGTCAAAGACATCGACGAGTTCGTGCAAGAGATTCACAACAAACAGAAGCGAATAGAGAATATTAGAAAGAAGTTGAAGAATACGCAAGAAATTGTGCAGCAGATCAGGAAAGACGAAATCGGTAAAAGAGCTAAGGAGCCATTGAGTAGAGATGCCATGCTCGCTCGAGCTAAGAGCCATTTGGAGTCTAAACTGCCTGAATAAACAACTACATTGTATTGAATTGTAGTCTCAAATCATGGTGCTTTGGGACCTAATAATCTGCACTGAATCCCTTTGAGAATTCTGAAGTTCATGATGGCAATTTGACAGTTAAATGATTGGATTTTGTGTGCGTAATATAGAGGTACATCATTTTATTCATATCTGAAATATTTTGATTTATTTATACATAATTATACTTCCTTGTCCAATATATTACTATTTAGTATTAAGCCCGCCAATTGTACAATCTTTACAGGTATAATAAAGAATTTAATAATAATATTGCTCCAGTCCATCCAAAGGTTGTCTGGAAGAGATCACTTTTAGTGATACGGTCTGAACTCTTAGGTTAGTTAGTTAGTTAGTTAGACCTGAGATTTCCGCACTTAGCCTCATGATTGGGCCATTGTACGTAGTGGAGCTGTTCGTTTACTCCAGCCAGCCTATCTCTTTCCAGAAAGCCAGCAGTGCTCCGATGTCACTGCAGGCTTCCTGAAGGGACCCCGGCTTCCCAATGATGGCGGTCCGTTGCTTTTCCACGCCTTCGCAGTGAATGGTCACGTGGGCGGGTGTTTCCTCTTCTTTGAGGCATCCCCGGCAAAGCGGGCTGTCGGTTAGACCCATGTTGTAGAGATGTCTGTTCAGTGAGCAGTGGCCTGTTAAGATTGCCACAGCTTTGCGCAGATTTTCTCTTCTCAGACGCAGCAGGCTACGTGAAAGACGTTTCGAGATTGTTGGTAAGGCCTCCCTGGCTTGTCTACATTTGGTTTCTGTTCTCCAAAGTTCAGCATGCTGGCTTTCTGTTCGCGACCTCAACCATTTTCTAAACTGGTTGTATGGGAGTGGGAGCAGGGGTTCGGGTCCTTCCACTGTGGTTTCCGAGCCTCTTTTAGCGAGTTCATCTGCGGCATCATTGCCCAGGGAGCCGCTATGACCCTTTATCCATTGTAAAGTGACTCTGTTATTTGTTGACAGTTTTTCCAATTCATGGTGACACTCTAGTATCAAGCTGTTGTTTGTAAGATTGCTGTTGAGTGCTTGTAGGACTGAGGCGCTGTCCGAGATTATGCGTATTGCGTAAGCCTTCGCATCTCTTGTGTTCAACAGCGCGACAGCTCTTGTTATACCGATGCATTCTGCCTGAAAGATTGTATTCAGGTTGCCAAGGGTTGTAGATATTTTTAGATTTAGTTCGTTGGAAAAGGCTCCTGCGCCCGTTCCTGTTTCAGTTTTGGAGCCGTCCGTGTACACTCTGACTTCGTGTATTCCCGAGTAGTCGGTAGGCTCCTCTTGCAGTTGTACCTTATATTTTTTGTCGAAAATATAAGTGTTTGGTATTCTGTCGCACACCGCTTCTATCATAGGCTGGTCCGAAACAGCGGCTGCTAGGATTTGTGTGTGTGGGGTGTAGCTGTTTTGTTTCCATATACCGGTTGTCCGAAGCCGTAGGGCAGCACTGGCTGCTTCTTGTTGAACGTGCAAGTGTAGAGGTCTGAGGTTCAACAGGGCTTCCAGGGCAGTAGTCGGTGTTGTCTTCATGCACCCAGCTACTGCGAGGCATGCCAGTCGTTGTAGCCTCTGTAATTG
Source organism: Yponomeuta sedellus (assembly GCA_934045075.1). NCBI lineage: Eukaryota > Metazoa > Arthropoda > Insecta > Lepidoptera > Yponomeutidae > Yponomeuta > Yponomeuta sedellus. The sequence goes on from OW203749.1 coordinate 264,778, forward strand.
AAGTACTGCTATTTTCTGTTTTGTTCTGGTCCACCATACAACGGCGCCATAAGTTATAGCGGGTCTTATCACCGAAGTGTATAACCACATCATAAGTGACGGGCGTAGACCCCACTGTTTTCCTATGAGGCCGCGGCATTGCCAGAAGGTCATCTGGGCCTTGTTAACGATATTCTGTAGGTGCGAGCTCCAGTTTAGCTTGCTATCTAGCGTCACACCGAGATATTTAACTGTTGGTGACAGGGTTAGCGTTGTTCCGAAAAACTTTGGTAGGTTTTGTGTTTTTGGGTTACGTTTGTTTGTAAAAAGTACTAATTCCGTTTTAGTCGGGTTGGCGGTTAGTTGATGAGTCTTGCACCATCGCTCTACTATGCCAAACGCCGTTCTCATTAGACTGTATAGAATATCCTCGGATTTACCTATCGTCAGGATTGTTATATCGTCGGCGTAGCCTATTATCCAGAAACCACATTCATCAAGGCGTCTGATTAAGCCGTCAACTACTAGGTTCCATAGAAGTGGCGATAGAACTCCCCCTTGAGGGCAGCCTCTGGCCACTATTGCCCTCGTAGTGCTGTTTACCTTAAGCGTTATGGCTCTTTGACGCAGGAGGTTGTCTATCCAGCCCGTGATGGTTGGCTGCACTCCTCGTTTCACCAGCGCTTGGTTGATACTACTGAAAGTTGTTTTGTCGAAAGCACCTTCTATGTCAATAAAGGCTCCTAAGACCATATGTTTATCTGAGAGGCCCTTTTCTATGGTTCTAACGACAGTATGCAGAGCTGAGTCTGTTGATCTGCCATTTCTATAGGCATGTTGTTGAGGATGTAAAGGTTTTGTTTTTAGGGCTCCTTCTCTTATGTGCCTGTCCGTTAGTCTCTCCAGCGTTTTTAAGAGAAACGATGTGAGGCTGATAGGCCTATAGGATTTTGCCTGTGTATAGTCTCCTTTTCCAGCCTTTGGTAAAAAGACTACTTTGACTTCCCGCCATGAGTGGGGAATGTACTGGTGTGCCAGGCAGGATTGAAAGATACACACTAGCTGTGGCAGTATTGTGTTAATTCCCCATTGTAGGAGTGCCGGAAAAATTTCGTCTATTCCAGAGGATTTGTAAGGCAGGAAGCTTTTTACGGCCCATTGTACTTTATCTTCGGTAATGACCGTGTTTGATACGGCCCAGTCAATATCAGCTGGCGATCGTTCGAAGGGCTCTTCCCATTGTTGTTTGTCCATGATCATACAATCTGGGAAGTGAGTATGTAGTAGCAGTTCGCTTATTTCTTCGTCGGAGGTTGTGTATGTGCCGTCCGATTTCTTCAGTGAGCCGAGTCCTCTGTTTTTGTTTGTTGACAGAAGTGTTTTAATTCTTGCTGTCTCCTTTGTTGACTCGATTTTTTCACAGAAACGCCGCCATGAGCTAGTTTGGTAGTAGCGGATTTTCTTTTTGTAATCGTATTGTAGATCTTTGTATATGTCCCAGTCAGAATCCTTCCTGGTGTTTTTAGCGTGATTAAAGGCTTGCCTTAGCTTGCATCTTGTTCTTTCTAGGTCCTTGCCCCACCAGTGGCTACCAGGAGGTTCCTTGGGGTACGTTAGTGGGCAGGTCTGTTGGTATGTCTCCTGTAAGCAGGTTGTTAATGTTTCTACGTTGTGATCTATATTGGAGGTACTAGAAGTCGCGTCTTTTAGTTGAAGAGCTGACCACTTCGACTTTAAAACGTTCTGAAATCTAGAGACGTCCGTTTTGCGAGGGGAACTCTTAGGTTAGGAGATATCTGTGTAATTTTCTTTTTTATGTACAATAAAGTGTATCTATCTATCTACATCAAGACAGAACCTATATTCATACTATAAGTATTCATCCCATTCTCAACAAACATACAATAATTCGTCCACCTGTAATGCAGAGGGGTATGGCTAAAAGTTACCACTAGCTTCAATGCTGTTTGGGCACTATAATAAGTACCTATATAGTTGGGAATTAATGTCAGCTCTGAGTCAGAAGGTCTAGGGTATCATTGTTTGCAGAATGTCAAAATCTTAAAATGTCTAAAAACAATTAAATACTTTTTAGCTTCTTAATGTCCCAAATATATAGAAAACAATTGAAAAGAAAATGGAAAGTTATTAAGGAAAAAAAATCACTTTTTTAACAATAACACTACCTATGGTTTGGTTCCTTCTCCATTGTTTATTTATTACAAGTCATCATCACAGCCTACCATAGCCCCGACCGCTCATCTTAGGTCTTCCTTGTAGAAGTTTACTAGCAAGTAACCTTTGTGAAGTGATTTGACCACGTGGAAAATTCGTTCCTCGTCAAATTAAAGTAATGATCCACACTACTTATATATTATACTTTTTGATGTGGGTATAGTATAAATAAATAAGTCTTAGATTTTTCTTTATTTTATTTGCAAAATCACTTAAAACTATATACAACGGGGAACTTGTGTCTAAAATAAATTAGATGGCATTACTTTCATTCCAGAGAACTCATATAAAAACAGAAAATGGTCCTTTACAGTCCATTTATTACTTGTCCAATTTAGTAAACAAGATTCTAACTTAAAAATTGAGATTAGATGCCTAAACTAGACATATTCTCGCAAATTCATGAACTATCTTTATAAAATTGCCAGCGTGTTATCTATAAGAGTGTTCCAAGTTACTTCATTAATGGAAATATGGCAGTTTTGGACTAAAAAGTTACAGTTTACGGGTAGAATCTTGTTTACTAAATTGGACAAGTACGAATAAATAAACTGTAGGTCCTCCGTTATCCTAGCACAGCCGATATAGACTTATTGTGGGTAAGTCTAGCGGCGGCGCGTGCAGCGGCTGCTTAGCGCGGCTTGTCCCATGTTCCTCCCTGTTAATATACTGTTAACAGCTGTCCTGACCAAAGTACATACAAGAAACCTGCAGCCGTTGGTTTAACGTGAACGGTAAAAAAAGGGTTGTTTTAGTGGACCCTATAAACGTCTCAACAGTAAGAATAAATACATTTAATAATACTAGGAATTAAATCAAATAGTCAAATTGTATGTTAAATTTATAACATTTATAACTTAATGAATTTTAGCATTTTCTAAGGTTAACACGAGCAGTAGACAGGTGCCGAAACGTTGGAAAATTGTAAAAATGTAATAAACGAGCATAAATCCGTGTAAAAACAGTTTTAATTAATGAATTTTAATTATAATGATTATTTTTATTCAGTAATGGAATTAAAAAGTACCCGGAACTGACGTGTGTGCATGCAATGACTAATGAACGTTGATGAAGCGAAGGTGATCTGTCAGGATCGTGGCAAGTGCCAGTCCCTGGTCTCTGCCTACCCCTCTACGATACAGACGTGAGGTTATGTAATGTCATGTGGAATTTAAAATGAAATGTGAGTTACCTACAGAAAAAATATTGCATGTAAATGTTATCTTACTTATCGTAAATGTTATGTTACGCAGCACTGGTGCCATCTGGCGGCGCGATTCTAAAGGATCTGAGTAATTGTAGACTTTTAGTCCGGATCTACTTACGGGTGTTGTTATATCGGAAGAGTCCGACCAGGTTTCGCTCCGATTCGCACAGCTTAATCATGGTGAGCAGAGACGGAGCTCGACGAGCAACCGACGACGACGCGAGCTCCGTCTCTGCTCACGTCTACAATTTAAAAGTCTACAATGTGTTGTGCTTACGAAAGTTTTAGTTCAAAAAAGATCTGAGTAATGGCTACTTTGCTCTACTCAACGATGAGTTGCAATGAGTTGCACACGACACGTAGTTACAGAGTCACAGCCCTCGCTGACGCGACATGATTTCGTTAAAGGGGATTTAGCAAGTGAGCCTTTACTATCGCACTGAGACATATCACGTCAAAACAAGCGACCTAATTAAAACTGTTTTTATACGGATTTCACTCGTTTATTATATACAATTTTTATTTTTAATGCACTAACCCGTGAGGACAAATTTAAGTTCATTATATTTTTACAATTGTCCGAGGTTTCGGCACTTTTACAGGTGCCGTGGTCTCGGATGACTGAGGTGACAGGCGTCTTTTAGAAAGCATTAACTGTTAGTTTACTACCCTCGGCAAAAATTACAAAAGTTAATTATGAATTTACGTTCCAAAATAGGTAAATCAATTATTTTATATAAAGTCAACAATATTGATTATTAGTAATTAATCAATATTGTCGGCCGTTATCAATGTTATAGACCACAGTACCTGTAAAAGGGCCGAAACGTCGGAAAATTGTAAAAATATTGGTAATAAACGAGTGAAATCCGTACAAAAACAGTATTAGTTATGTCTAGTACTCGTGTTAACCTTACAACAAGCGACAGCTGATAGCAGTATATTGACAGATTGTTTTAATGGGTACTGTCTTATATAATGTAATATTTGTAGATACTTATGGACCGTAGTTAGGTTACAATCTAAATACAATTGGAGTCACGGAAGTAAGTCAGTTGATGACTTACTTTCATCGTTCTTTATGTCTCTATAAAAATTAATGAATGCGGCTCACGTCGAAATATGCAGCGCAGGCTCTCAAAATTATTTATTTTCTCAACAAAAAGTTGAAATGAACTTAAAATTTCAACCACTACAGTGACCTTGAAAATAACTATCGTTTTCAGTAATGACCTTGAAATTAACAAGATTTCTTCAGTTCTGACCTTGAAATTAACAATACTTTCAGCTATGACCTTATAAATAACTATTGTTGTCAGTCCTGACCTTGAAAATGACAATAGTTTTCAGTCGTGACCTTGAAACGAACTAACAATACTTTCAGCTGTGACCTTAAAAATAAGTAATTTTCAGTCCTGACTGTGAAAATATAAACGCGTCCAGAGTGCTTAGTGCGAGTTTTTTAACTAATCGATCGCGTTAACGTAAACTCATATTTCTATGGCATCGAGGAAGCGCCACCTAGCGACAAGTGTGTAAATTGAAATTGCTGAGTGCGAGTTGTAATGGTTTACGTTGAGAAGTGAACACGTTTACCAGCCAAAACACGAAAAAACGCGAGTGCGAGTTGTACTGTGACAGCGTTTTGCCAGTTCGAACGGTTAACTTACACTCACTGCTCGATTGACGCGGTAGTAAATTGGATCTGTCAAACTCGCACTAAGCACTCAGTCCCGACGCGCGAGGCCCCGGCGCGCGCAGACTTAACCCACTAAAGTGCGTGCGGCGGCAGCGCCAGCGGCTGCAGCGCGTCCCCCGCGCCGGCGCCGCCGCGGTCCCGCAGCGCGGCCGCGGCGTGCCGCAGCTGCAGCGCGGCGCCGGGCGGCGCGGCGGCGGGCAGCGCGCCGCACTCGCGCAGCAGCGCCGCCTCCACGCACGACAGCAGCTCCGTGAAGCCCAGCGAGACGGCGGCGCGCCGCAGCCGGTTCAGCTCCTGGCGGCCGCCCGGGCGGTGAGTTGCGATGGGTCTACTGGGCCATTGGCCGCTGCTAGTGCCTTAGTTACTGCTGATGTCTTAGTACTAAGACATTGGCCGCTGCTAGTGCCTTGGTTACTGCTGATGTCTCAGTACTAAGACATTAGTTACTGCTGATGTCTTAGTCCTAACACATTAGTAGTAACTAATAAAAATAGTATAATCATGTGGGTACAGTGATATCGTTCCGATGTTAAACCTAACTGCAAAGTAGGTAGTCGGGGCTGTAAGTGATGCAATTTGCTTAAGTCAGATGTCGCTGCCTGCACGTAATGCAGAGAATAGTGTAAAGAGGTTCGAAGTTTCACAGATGCCGGTGAGTCGCCCATTGGCTCAATTGGTAGAGTGCTGGCACGGATAGCCAGAGGTTGCGGGTTCGAATCCCGACATGAGTGAAATTTTTAGCCTCTTAATAGGTTTTTAAATTGTCCTTAGCACGGGTTAGTGCATTAAAAATAAAAATAGTATAGTAACTAATGTCTTAGTACTAGCTAGCTAGCAGACGCGTCTGCCGGCTCACCTTGTAGAGGTGCTGCGTCTTCTCGGGCAGCTTCCTTGCGTGTCGCAGCACCTTCTGCACGTCAGCTCACCTTGTAAAGGTGCTGCGTCTTCTCGGGCAGCTTCCGCGCCTGTCGCAGCACCTTCTGCACGTCAGCTCACCTTGTAAAGGTGCTGCGTCTTCTCGGGCAGCTTCCTCGCGTGTCGCAGCACCTGCCATCAGTCAGCTCACCTTGTAGAGGTGCTGCGTCTTCTCGGGCAGCTTCCGCGCCTGTCGCAGCACCTTCTGCACGTCAGCTCACCTTGTAAAGGTGCTGCGTCTTCTCGGGCAGCTTCCTTGCGTGTCGCAGCACCTTCTGCACGTCCGCCAGCAGCGCGTGCGGTCTGGCCCAGGCGCCGCCCGCCGCGCCGCCGCCGCTGTACGAGCGGGTGGCTCGGATCGGGAACGTCTCCGCTGGGAACGAGGGGCATCGTGTCAGTGAAGGTCGCCTTCTGCGACCTTCGTACGCCCGAGCATAAAACGGCTAGTTACTCAAACTCTTTCCGAGCTGGTCGTTCATATTGGAGGTGGAGTATTATGCACATGTATATAATCTTATCCCAGTACATGGCTGACACCGATTTGAATATCGCTAGGATACGATTGTTTGTTGTGATGTGTGACACTTGCGGAAAATATATCAAACGAGCAACATCTAGTGTTTTACTATCATCTCTACACTCTGCTAGTAAGCTGTAATATAGGCGTCTACAGTCCTTATTTAGAACAATAGTTCACACTCACTACCGTCAGCCTGCAGCCCCTCCCCTCCTGTCACACTCACTGCCGTCAGCCTGCAGCTCCCCCCCCGTTACACTCACTGCCGTCCGCCTGCAGCCCCCCTCGTTACACTCACTGCCGTCCGCCTGCAGCCCCCCTCGTTACACTCACTGCCGTCCGCCTGCAGCGCTCTCCCCCCCGTCAAACTCACTGCCGCCAGCTCCAGCGCTCCCCCCCCCCGTTACACTCAGTGCCGCCAGCCTGCAGCCCCCCCCTACACTCGGTGCCGCCAGCCTGCAGCCCCCCCCCCCCTGTTACACTCAGTGCCGCCAGCCTGCAGCCCCCCCTACAGTCAGTGCCGCCAGCCTGCAGCCCCCGTACTCACTGCCGTCCTCCTCGAGGCCGAGCTGGTCCGGGGGCCCGAGCCAGGGCGCGGGGCGCGCGGGGCGCGGCGCCAGCGCGGCCAGCAGCAGGCCGGAGCGGCGTGCGCGCGCGGGCTCGCAGCACGCCGCCACCACGCCCCAGCGCTCGGGGCACAGCTGCACCAGCGCCGCCATGCCCTCCACCTGCCGGCCCCCGATTCGCAACATTTCATATTTCACAACGCGCAAAACTAAAATAGCGTCGCGGTCCTATCCCTAACATATATATATCGCACCCTCAGAACGAAAGAGGCCTAAGTCAAAAAATAGTTTAAATATTCAAAAAATTCTCAAAAGATTGAGTACCTAACAATCATAGAGAGACATAAAAAGGCATGCTCTATCCGATGAATAGTAAAACAAAGGCACTTATTGTAAAAAAAGAGCATAGCGAATCTTCCGTCCACGGCATACCTTTTTATGACTCTATGATCGTAACTCAATTTCACTATTTTTTTACTTAGGTCACTTTCGTTCTGAGGGTGCGATATATATATATATATATATATATATATATATATATATATATATATCTAGAAGCCTATCGAATAGTCACCGCATGCTGCGTTTTAGTAAACAATAAACGCTGCAAGCAATAATGACTCGTATGTCTACTAGCATAAGGTTCAAAAATCTTTGAAAGGGTACTGTTCGAGCGACGTTGCCGCGTGTACCGAGTGTAGCTACCTACGTAGGTACGGGAATGTTCTAGAACCCTGGCCGGCGGATATAAATAGCGGCCGCCGCGGCGCGCTGTCAGTTCCGTTTGGAAGAGCGAAGAGTGAACTACGAGCGAACATACCTGCGATAAGAGCGATAACCTACGACCTCAGCGATACTATTGGACTTCGGTTGGACCTGCGATTAGAATCTACGTGTGGACTTCCGTCGTGAAGACCTGCAGACCAGATCCTGCGTGAATAAATCCTAAGAAGTTGTTATTGGCGTTTTACATCCAAATCAAGAACCCTAGCCCGTAACAATAGTATATTATGCCACGTAGTCATATAAAGATGTACACAACACGGGAGGTAATAAAGAAAGCTCTCGATCGCATATTTACGTCCCTCGCTTGCAGCTCGGGCCGCAAACTTCTGCGATCTCGGCCTTTCTTTGTATTACCACCCTAGTTGTGTAATGTACTATTTCATTACAAGTGCGGAAAGGCTGTCATTGCAAAGAGTTCCGACAAATGTCTACCCGAGCCGAGGCGCAACCGAAGGCGAGGGTTGGCAGTCGGAACATGTTGCAATGACGGTTCCGCACGTGTACTGAACGACAATTTTTAATACAGTTGCGAAAAAATAAGCAATTAATAAAGGAAAATTATTTAGAAAATGGCGCCAACCGTAAAAAAATATAAGCAGAGATTTTTTTTTCTTCACCCATTCTAGTAGGCAAAGGGAACTATGCCCATACAGCCAAGTCTTCAGTAGAATTTTTTATTGATATGAAATGAAAATAAAATTTAATGAGATGAAATGAAACCTAACTCATTCAATCAAATCATTAAATCTGATATTGAAACAAATTAGTAGCTCATACAAACTTCTATGATTTTTTTTTAGTAAAAACTTCATGGTTGGTTTTTCTTTTTAATAGACATTATTTGACAGTTGGGAAAGAAAACGCACGAGTGCGGGAAAGGTAAAAAAAAGCACGAGTGTGTAATAGCCCACATCCCGCACGCTATACGTCCCTGCCACTTTTTGAGCAACTGTATTAAAATAGTACATTACACAACTAGGGTGGTAATACAAAGAAAGGCCGAGATCGCAGAAGTTTGCGGCCCGAGCTGCAAGCGAGGGACGTAAATATGCGATCGCGAGCTTTCTTTATTACCTCCCGTGTTGTGTACATCTTTTTATGTCTACACTTGGCCAGAAAGCGCCAGGTGTGGCACAAAGACCTTATCTTAATTACTGTCGACACATGAAAGCGTCGAAAATGTCGACCAAAAGCGACACATGAAGAGATGCAACGTAGAGCCCTCCCGCTGGGAATGTTTCGCAGCACAGCGGCCAGAATGGCGCAGGATGGTGAACGGCCAATACGTGAGTTCGAGGTTCAGCGTAAAGCAGACCTAGATACCAAACGCGACCAGTTAAATGCTCACCCACCTGCTGCCATAACATATCCCTATGAGAACGGCATTCTCACGTGCCCTCAGTTTGCACGGAGTTTCACCGCGAAGATACGCTACATAAGCCATCTTCGAGCGCACCAGCGCCATATCTGGGGTCAAAGTGGTCGCCATGGCAGAAATCGGTCATGGCAGCAATCATCATCATAATTACGAAAAAAATATTTAGAATTTTTATTATTGCAATCTTAGAGAAAATAAATGAAAACCAAAAAAAATTATGTGATGACGTCAAACATACGGTGGAATGAGGAGGTGCCGTTGCCTATATTAAAAACGATATGACAGATGTCATTTTCAACTTCATTCAAATGGCATGTCGGAGAAATCACTTTTCCTTTCCTTAGGTATGTAATTCCAATGGTTTTTAAAAACGCGGCAAGAGTGTTAGTATTATTAAGCCGTATGTGTGACGTCATTTGGCGGTTACGTCCTTTTAGAATAAGACGAAATTTCATCGAATTTCCGAAAATAAAAAATATGTGTCGTTTTATTTCGTATCTAGTTTCCTTAACAGTAAAATACGTAATTAAAACTGATACGGATTTTACTCATTTATTACATTTTTACAATTTTCTGACGACCACGTCATCCGAGACCACCGCCTGAAAAAGTGTCGAAACGTGGGAAAATTGTAATAAACGAGTGAAATCCGTATAAAAATAGTGCTCGTGTTAACCTTAGAAAATAGTAAAATACGGATGCTAAAAAATTTAAATGTTTTCAATTAAATGAAATGAAAAGGTTTTATTTCATTTCATGAATTTGTGAATTCGTACTGAAAACAGTTGCACATGCGCAGCGAGCGTGGACGCCATTTTGTACAATCGTGTTCGACAGCCCAGTGTTGCCAGAATCCAGATGCACCGTATTTCCGCTTTTCTGATAGTGGATCCGCTTTTACTAAAGCGGTTCTGCTTTTTTCGAAATTGGTTCAATGTCATCACAGTGTACATTATATAGCTGACAATAGAGATATCAGTCCCCCGTACGTGCTAGCGCCATCTTGTGAGTTATGATAGAACTTTTCTTAAATACAATATACCTATAGCTATAAAATATGAAGTAATTCGTGTTTAGCTAGCGAGGTTTTCTGAAATTAATAAAGCAGATTTGTAATCGTCATAGTCCGGGGGCAAAGCTGAGGTCGTGAGAATAAATGCAGAATCGTCAAAGTCCGGGGGCAAAGCTGAGGTAGATGTTTCAAAACCCACGAAAACATCGAAATTCGAAAAGTACATTCACGTTTGTGGAATGAATGAGCGACACTGTCAACAACATGACACCAACGTTCCGTTTCTGATTTCCTTCATTATACAGTAAATGCGATATTATTTTTAATAGGTACAGAATTTTAGAGATTTTTCATAAAATATATTCATAAAAGGTTGTCTGGAAGAGATCACATTTAGTGATTAACGTCTGTACTTTTAGGTTAAGAAATATCTGTATAATTTCCATTTTTATGTACAATCACATTAATTAATTAATTAATAATTTAATTCCTACATTTTTGTGCCGCTGGCTATAGAAACTTCTGGTGTATGGGGAGCGCAGGGCAGCGCTTTTATTAGGGAGCTGGGACGCCGATTGAGGGACCGTGGCATGGACGTTCGCTCTGGGGCATATCTGAGCCAAAGGATTTCCCTTGCTGTGCAGCGCGGTAACGCGGCCAGTATTATGGGGACTTTTGGTTCGGATGTGGCTCGGAGCGATTTATTTGCATAGTTTTTTTTTTTTTTGTTTTAATTATCATTTTATTATTATTGTTATTGCCTTGACATTCTTTTAATTTCATTCTTTTTGACGAAACTTTATAAAAAAAAAAAATATTAATAATAAAAAAAGTAACGCTAAAACAATAGATACTGTAAATTAGTATTATCTAGTAAAAGGTTCCTCTACAACTTAGTATAAACTTAAGTGAGCTTACAAATTCCTTATAAATGATATATACACAAACTTTAATAAATTTCCGCAAAAAATGGGCGTTTTTAGCGAAAATCGATTTAAGTCCTAGATCCTATCCTAAAAATAGTTATCACACTTATTAAGATTTTTGATGTTTAGTTTTTGAAAAAATAAAACGTATATATCACATAAGTGTTCTCAATCTATCTATATTTTTTTAGCATTATTTTGCAGTGTAGTAAGTAGTTATTTATTTTGATAAAAAAGTGAGAAAATATTTGGTTTCTATTTAATCAAATTATGCGTACAATGGATTGTAACATCCTTTCTTTTCTTCAGTGTTGCCATTACACAAAAACTCAGTGATTCCACTTTTTCAATTTCTTGATATATCTTACGCCACCTAGTGAGATATGACAGAACTAATATTGTGTGTGAGATTTCTATAGAAACGTGATTATATGAAGTGAAAAGCCGATGAATGTCATGTTCATTCAACTTTCAACGAGTCGGTTTCCGTTTGGTGCAGGCAATCTGTGACGCACATAGACAGTGCACTGTGCGTTCATGCTGGCGTGCGTCTAGTCCATGCAGCAGGCCACATATTATAGTGGTACTCTAGTCCATTCTCAACAGCAAAGCAAGAGGCGCGCGCAAAATTTTTACTTGGTTATCTGTGCATATTCAGTGTTATCATAATTTAATTCAATGTTAAATTATGATATCCTAGTATGAAAAAACATATAAAACCTATAAACGGACAAAGAACAATCGGTATTGTATAATATTATAATAATATAATGATAAAAAAAATCCGCCTTTTTTCTGAAAATCCGCTTTTTTTAAGGTACAGGTACCGCGTTTTTAGGTTTCGTATATGGCAACACTCCCGCCTTGCCTCATTTGAGTCATATCAAAGATACGTGTGGGTGGAAGCGGACGTACAGTTCGTCCAAAAATTCGAGAAATAAAATCAAAAGGTTTTATTCAAAGTAGCGCAGAAGCTGCGGCTTAATGAACGTTACAATTCAGTCCATTTCAAAATCTAGATCATTTTGGAGAAAAAATGGACAAAAAAACTTTGGCGTAAGTCTAGGATCACATACTACATTAAATATTTAATAATTTGATTGAATGAGTTAAGTTAGGTTTCATTTCATTTTCATTTCATATCAATAAAAAAATCCTACTGAAGACTGGCTGCATGGGCATAGTTCCCTTTGCCTACCAGAATGGGTGGAGAAAAAAAAATCTCTGCTTATATTTTTTTACGGTTGGCGCCATTTCCCAAATAATTTTTCTTTATTAAATTGCTTATTTTTTCGCAACTGTATTAAAAACAGTCGTTCAGTACACGTGCGGAACCGTCATTGCAACTTGTTCCGACTGCCAACCCTCGCCTTCGGCTGCGTCTCGGCTCGGGTAGACATTTGTCGGAACTCTTTGCAATGACAGCCTTTCCGCACTTGTAATGAAATATACTATATTATATTTAGATATTAATTACGTGCAAAGGATAAAGGATAATAAGTATGCAACATAATAACATAATTGTTCCTCAAGGACGTACCTTCAAAGCTCCGTGCAGCAACACACAGAAGTTGGGTATCTTGCTGGGATCAGAGCAGTCCTCTTCAGTCGCTGATACATCAGTGCTGCTTGAGACCTCCTGCTAAACACCAGACACCTTTTATAATACTTGCATGCTAACTACAGTCTGTTAGAAAACCTATTTAGAGGCTAAAAATTCCACCCATGCCGGGATTCGAACCCGCGACCTCTGGCTATCCGTGCCAGCGCTCTTTCCAACTGAGCTAATGGGCGACTCACCGGCATCAGTGAAATTTCGAAATTCGAACTAACTGCGGCGAGATCAGGTATTTGTTTGTTATTAACGAGCCGGAACGGGCCGGGGAGGACTCTCAACCTGGTTGCTGTATGGGGGTCTTAGTTATCTCGTGTAATACCTTACTGCGGCTAGTTCAGGTTCTAGGTCTGTTATGAACGAGCCGGAACGGGCCAGCACGGGCCGGGGAGGAGCCTCACCTTGGTAGGCGTCTTGGGGTCGTAGTTGTCCCGTGTAGCGCCGAGCTGCGCTTGCGGCAAGATAAGATGCTTGCTCACAGTTATCGGAGTGCCTGGAGGATAATAATAAACAGAATGTCATTTTAATGGATGCAATACTTTTTGAGGAAACATGTTTTCTCTTTATGAAATACTTTTTGAGGAAACGTGTTAGGGTTTAATTAATTTTAGATTATATGTGGTTTCAGTAAATATAAGGGTTGCAAATTTTCAAGATAATTATCTGATAATTTTTCCGTGGATGGATAATTATTGCTGGTATGATAGCCCATAAACCATTATTTTTAGTTTTAGTGCAGTCAAAATTAGACCATATTGGATTAAGTTTTCTTGGCATAGCGTTTAACTTTAATTTAATTTCGCACAGCGGAATTTTTTACGCACTAAAACGATAACAGTGCGCGGGGAATACCCCACTCAGTAGCCGAGTGACATTTGACGTTCGTTTGGCGTTTGTATACACGCCGAACATCGGGCGTGAAAACATAAAGTGTTGCCTGTGTTTGGATACACGCATGTTTTTTGTACACATTATTTTATTATTAACGATAATTATCAATACGTAACTATCGTTGATAATTATAAAGATAATTTTACACTATTTTTATTTTTAATGCACTAACCCGTGCTAAGGAACAAATTATTAAGGAAAACAAACCCGGCATGGGTGAAATTTTTAGCCTCTAAATAGGTTTTTAAAGATAATTTTATCCAGTGCAACCCTGGTAAATACAAATTGTCGTTTTCGATGGGGAGAAACTGTAGACTGTATTTACATGCACGATATGTGTTTGTAATCGTGCAGAGCAGCAGCAGGGCGTGAGCCGCTAGCAACCAGACTCGTTCAGAGTTATTAGTGCGAGTTTTTTTACTACTCGATCGCGTTAACGTAAACTCGTATTTATATGGCATCGAGGAAGCGCCACCTAGCGACAAGTATGGAAATCAAAATTGCTGAGTGCGAGTTGTAATGGTTTACGTTGAGCAGTGAACACGTTTACCAGCCAAAACACGAATAAACGCGAGTGCGAGTTGTACTGTGACAGCGTTTTGCCAGTTCGAACGGTTAACTTACTCATACCCACTACTCGATGCTCGATTACCGCGGTAGTAAAGTTATTCGATTGGATCTGTCAAACTCGCACTAAGCACTCAGGTCTGAGGCGCAGCCCAGCAGACCAGCTGCAGCCGGTAAGAGCTGCAGCCAGTTAACTGTGACATGCTAAGCCTCGAATCCTCAATAAATCCTCCCTATTCTATTCCGAGTCGGCGGAGGGTCCGCAAATTTGGCTGGCAAAGGATCGTGAGAGATTAGTTTTGGGGGAAGCGGCCTACATCCAGCAGTGGGCATCGGTGGGCTGATAATGATAAGTATAATGTATTTTAGCTATTATTATTGTATTATAAAATAATATTCTAGTATAGCATTTATGTAATATTATGTTATTTGATATTATAGTCTATTGTGTTTACGTATTTATATGTCAGTTTGTCTAGCCTGTATGGTGCTGATGCTGTTTGTTGATGTGTTTTATATGATTCTGTGGCACTGCCTCTTCCTACCTGCACAGCAATCGATAATGGAATCTGATCACTTCAGCACGGGCTTGCCTAGTGAAGTGTTCAGGCACTTACTGTACTCTTAAACATATAATTTGTGAAGAAATAAATAAATAAATTAAAAAAAAAATTATTCTATTCTAAAGGGACGGGAGCAGCCAGACTCACCTAGTTTTGGCCTATATCCAGCAGCGGGCAGCGGCTGGCTGATAATGATGATTCAATTCTAAAGGGAAGTGAGCAGCAACATTCAACCGGCTTTGACGCGCAGAAAAACCCCCAAATCTCCAGCAGCAAATGTACTGCTGGCAATTTGACTCACCCCGCTCCGAGGCTGACGCAGGGAGTGCGCCGCTGGCAGCCAGACTCACCCAGCTTTGACGCGCAGCAAAATGCCCAATCTCCAGCAAAATTAATGTACTGTTGCAAAACTTTAGCAAAACTAATGTACAGCAAAATTAATGTACCGAGGTCCAAGGCGGATAGGAACCAGCAGGGAATGCGCCGCTAGCAGCCAGTCAAACCCAGCTTTGACGCGCAGAAAAACCCATACACCTGCAGCAGCGAATGTACTGCTGGCAGCCAGACTCACGCAGGTCTAAGGCGGAGCCCAGCAGACCAGCTGCACTGAAAGCGTGCGAAAGGACCTGCAGTCACCTAACTGTGACATGCTGAGCCTCGAATCCTCAATTGATCCTCCCTATTCTATTCCGAGTCGGCGGAGGGTCCGTGAATGTAGCTGGCAAGGGATCGTGTGAGATGAGTTTTGGGGGAAGCGGCCTATATCCAGCAGCGGGCAGCGGTGGGCTGATAATGGTAATGATAATTCTATTTTAAAGGGAAGGGAGCAGCAATATTTACTCATCATTGACGCGCAGAGCAAATGTACTGCTGGCAATTTGACTCGCCCAGCTCTGAGGTTGACAGGAAGCCGCTGACCAGCAGCAGCGAGTGCGGCGCTAGCAGCCAGACTCACCCAGCTCGGAGGTTGATAAGAACCCGCAGACCAGCAGCAGCGAGTGCGGCGCTAGCAGCCAGACTCACCCAGCTCGGAGGTTGACAGGAAGCCGCAGACCAGCAGCAGCGAGTGCGGCGCTAGCAGCCAGACTCACCCAGCTCGGAGGTTGATAAGAACCCGCAGACCAGCAGCAGCGAGTGCGGCGCTAGCAGCCAGACTCACCCAGCTCGGAGGTTGATAAGAACCCGCAGACCAGCAGCAGCGAGTGCGGCGCTAGCAGCCAGACTCACCCAGCTCGGAGGTTGATAAGAACCCGCAGACCAGCAGCAGCGAGTGCGGCGCTAGCAGCCAGACTCACCCAGCTCGGAGGTTGATAAGAACCCGCAGACCAGCAGCAGCGAGTGCGGCGCTAGCAGCCAGACTCACCCAGCTCGGAGGTTGACAGGAAGCCGCAGACCAGCAGCAGCGAGTGCGGCGCTAGCAGCCAGACTCACCCAGCTCGGAGGTTGATAAGAACCCGCAGACCAGCAGCAGCGAGTGCGGCGCTAGCAGCCAGACTCACCCAGCTCGGAGGTTGATAAGAACCCGCAGACCAGCAGCAGCGAGTGCGGCGCTAGCAGCCAGACTCACCCAGCTCGGAGGTTGATAAGAACCCGCAGACCAGCAGCAGCGAGTGCGGCGCTAGCAGCCAGACTCACCCAGCTCGGAGGTTGATAAGAACCCGCAGACCAGCAGCAGCGAGTGCGGCGCTAGCAGCCAGACTCACCCAGCTCGGAGGTTGATAAGAACCCGCAGACCAGCAGCAGCGAGTGCGGCGCTAGCAGCCAGACTCACCCAGCTCGGAGGTTGATAAGAACCCGCAGACCAGCAGCAGCGAGTGCGGCGCTAGCAGCCAGACTCACCCAGCTCGGAGGTTGACAGGAAGCCGCAGACCAGCAGCAGCGAGTGCGGCGCTAGCAGCCAGACTCACCCAGCTCGGAGGTTGATAAGAACCCGCAGACCAGCAGCAGCGAGTGCGGCGCTAGCAGCCAGACTAACCCAGCTCGGAGGTTGACAGGAAGCCGCAGACCAGCAGCAGCGAGTGCGGCGCTAGCAGCCAGACTCACCCAGCTCGGATGTTGACAGGAAGCCGCAGACCAGCAGCAGCGAGTGCGGCGCTAGCAGCCAGACTCACCCAGCTCGGATGTTGACAGGAAGCCGCAGACCAGCAGCTGCGAGTGCGGCGCTAGCAGCCAGACTCACCCAGCTCGGAGGTTGATAAGAACCCGCAGACCAGCAGCAGCGAGTGCGGCGCTAGCAGCCAGACTCACCCAGCTCGGAGGTTGATAAGAACCCGCAGACCAGCAGCAGCGAGTGCGGCGCTAGCAGCCAGACTCACCCAGCTCGGAGGTTGATAAGAACCCGCAGACCAGCAGCAGCGAGTGCGGCGCTAGCAGCCAGACTCACCCAGCTCGGAGGTTGACAGGAAGCCGCAGACCAGCAGCAGCGAGTGCGGCGCTAGCAGCCAGACTCACCCAGCTCGGAGGTTGACAGGAAGCCGCAGACCAGCAGCAGCGAGTGCGGCGCTAGCAGCCAGACTCACCCAGCTCGGAGGTTGATAAGAACCCGCAGACCAGCAGCAGCGAGTGCGGCGCTAGCAGCCAGACTCACCCAGCTCGGAGGTTGATAAGAACCCGCAGACCAGCAGCAGCGAGTGCGGCGCTAGCAGCCAGACTCACCGAGCTCGGAGGTTGATAAGAACCCGCAGACCAGCAGCAGCGAGTGCGGCGCTAGCAGCCAGACTCACCCAGCTCGGAGGTTGATAAGAACCCGCAGACCAGCAGCAGCGAGTGCGGCGCTAGCAGCCAGACTCACCCAGCTCGGAGGTTGATAAGAACCCGCAGACCAGCAGCAGCGAGTGCGGCGCTAGCAGCCAGACTCACCCAGCTCGGAGGTTGATAAGAACCCGCAGACCAGCAGCAGCGAGTGCGGCGCTAGCAGCCAGACTCACCCAGCTCGGAGGTTGATAAGAACCCGCAGACCAGCAGCAGCGAGTGCGGCGCTAGCAGCCAGACTCACCCAGCTCGGAGGTTGACAGGAAGCCGCAGACCAGCAGCAGCGAGTGCGGCGCTAGCAGCCAGACTCACCCAGCTCGGATGTTGACAGGAAGCCGCAGACCAGCAGCAGCGAGTGCGGCGCTAGCAGCCAGACTCACCCAGCTCGGATGTTGACAGGAAGCCGCAGACCAGCAGCTGCGAGTGCGGCGCTAGCAGCCAGACTCACCCAGCTCGGAGGTTGATAAGAACCCGCAGACCAGCAGCAGCGAGTGCGGCGCTAGCAGCCAGACTCACCCAGCTCGGAGGTTGATAAGAACCCGCAGACCAGCAGCAGCGAGTGCGGCGCTAGCAGCCAGACTCACCCAGCTCGGATGTTGACAGGAAGCCG
The DNA here is from genome assembly GCA_934045075.1 of Yponomeuta sedellus. Lineage (NCBI taxonomy): Eukaryota > Metazoa > Arthropoda > Insecta > Lepidoptera > Yponomeutidae > Yponomeuta > Yponomeuta sedellus. The sequence goes on from OW203749.1 coordinate 282,995, forward strand.
CAGACCAGCAGCAGCGAGTGCGGCGCTAGCAGCCAGACTCACCCAGCTCGGATGTTGACAGGAAGCCGCAGACCAGCAGCTGCGAGTGCGGCGCTAGCAGCCAGACTCACCCAGCTCGGAGGTTGATAAGAACCCGCAGACCAGCAGCAGCGAGTGCGGCGCTAGCAGCCAGACTCACCCAGCTCGGAGGTTGACAGGAACCCGCAGACCAGCAGCAGCGAGTGCGGCGCTAGCAGCCAGACTCACCCAGCTCGGAGGTTGATAAGAACCCGCAGACCAGCCGCAGCGAGTGCGGCGCTAGCAGCCGGACTCACCCAGCTCGGAGGTTGATAAGAACCCGCAGACCAGCCGCAGCGAGTGCGGCGCTAGCAGCCAGACTCACCCAGCTCGGAGGTTGACAGGAAGCCGCAGACCAGCAGTAGCGAGTGCGGCGCGGGCGGCACGAGCTGCACTCTGGCCTCGTGCCGGCCGCAGCGCAGCGTGGCCCAGCAGGGCTGGTACTGCTGCTCGCAGAGGCGGGTCGCCGCCGCCACGATCTGGTGATTCACAATAGCTCTCAATAGCCCATTGGCTCAATTGGTAGAGCGCTGGCACGGATAGCCAGAGGTTGCGGGTTCGAATCCCGGCATGGGTGAAATTTTTAGCCTCCAAATAGGTTTTTAAATTTGTCCTTAGCACGGGTTAGTGCATTAAAAATAAAAATAGTATAATAGCTCTCAGTCAACCAGCCTGGCGTAGGCGAACCGAGTGATTGGAATCAATCAAAGCGACAACGTCAAATGATCTAATATAGATCTAGATTTTAAAACGAACACCTCGATTGAATAGTAACGTTCATTAAGCCGCAGTTACTGCGCTACTTTGAATAAAACCTTTTCATTTCATTTCACAGGCGCGGTTGAGTGCGGGATGGGTGACCGTCCCGTGACTACCGTTAGTGGCATTTTTTCCGAGCGCTTTCGTGCTTCGCGAGGCACGTTAAGCCGTCAGTGCCGGCTGTCTTATAATGGCAGTCGATAAGCCACGTCAGAGGCCTTACGAGCGGCTCGATAACTTCTGACAGTAAGGCCCGCCACTGTCTTACAATCCTTCACCAACCCGGACTTGGCCCCCGTGGTAGAGTATGGCCCAACCTTCCTGCGGTGCAGGCGGTGCAAAGGTGCCCATAAGGCCTCTGACATGGCTTAATGACTGCCATTACATGACAGCCGGCACCAACAACTTAGCGTGCCTTGCGAAGCACGGAACCGCTCGGAAAAAATGCCACTAGCGGTAGTCACGGGACGGTCACCCATCCCGCACTCAACCGCGCCTGTTGTCGCATAACTGGAGTGATTGATTCCAATCACTCTGCTCGGCTAGGCCACGAGCGCTTCATTTGATTTGATTTGATATAATGTAATAAGACAGAACACAAACCGGGGGGGTGGGCAGCAGCGCCCCCTGCAGTACAATTCCACCAAACTGCGATCCCCAACCCGCATGCCCAGCGTGGGGATTATGGGCACTACCCCCCAATGATGGCACAACCTTGCGCTATGGCGCTCACTAGGGGAGGGCTATGTCCAGCAGTGGACCAATATAAAGAAGAAGCCTAAAGAAGAATAAGACAGACCCCCGGCACGGAGAGCTGGTCTGGGCAGTATACGACGCCACGCGGAGTCGGCCCCGCCGGGCTCTGCTGGCCACTGGAGGCCAAGTCCACGACCTTCTGGTACAGCGGCATCGCTGGAAATTTAATTCAATTCAATATTTTTATCTCGGTACAAGTCCATAGTGTTAGTATTTAACCTGAAATAAATGCATTATATTGTTACGGGCTAGGGTTCTGGATTTGGATGTAAAACACCAAAGACAGCTTCTTAGATTTATTCACGCAGGGTCTGGTCTGCAGGTCTTCACGACACGAAGTCCACACGTAGATTCCAATCGCAGGTCCAATCGAAGTCCAATAGTATCGCTCGAGGTCGAGGTCGTAGGTTATCGCTCGTATCGCAGGTATGTTCGCTCGAAGTTCACTCTTCGCTATTCCAAACGGCAGCGCGCCGCGGCGACCGCTATTTATATCCGCCGGCAAGGGTTCTAGAACATTCAAGTACGTACCTAAACTCGGTGCACGCGGCAACGACTCTAGAACAAAGTCCTTGTCAAAGAGATTTGAACCTTATACTAGTGGACATACGAGTCACTATTGCTTGCACCGTTTTGTTGTTTACTAAAACGCAGCATGCGGCGACTATTCGATAGGCTTCTAGAAGGCTCTATTCTAGGTGGTTCGGGGTAGGACCGCGACAATATTTTTTTATTTAATTTTATTGAGAAAGTAATAAGTAATACCACTAAAAACATTCTATAAAAACTAGCCAAGTTTCGATGGAGCTGCTCGTTTGTCTCGGAGTGCTTAGTGCGAGTTTGACAGATCCAATCGAATAACTTTACTACCGCGTTAATCGAGCATTGAGTAGTGAGTATGAGTAAGTTAACCGTTCGAACTGGCAAAACGCTGTCACAGTACAACTCGCACCCGCGTTTATTCGTGTTTTGGCTGGTAAACGTGTTCACTTCTCAACGTAAACCATTACAACTCGCACTCAGCAATTTTAATTTCCATACTTGTCGCTAGGTGGCGCTTCCTCGATGCCATAGAAATATGAGTTTACGTTAACGCGATCGAGTAGTTAAAAAACTCGCACTAAGCACTCTGAAAAGTAATGAAATCAAGACAAAGTCGTGCCTAGTCTAAGGTTCCTTACAGCGATTTCTTTATTATTATAGTTAATGTTGTATGACTTGGCCGCTGAAGGGTACACAAGGGTACAAAACCAGCTGTGGAGCACCTGACTGAACGCTCCGGGTCTCTTCCCTGAGGAAGGTATAGGCCATACTCCACCACGGGGACCAAGTTCGGATTGGTGGAGGCTTGCAAGACTAGTGGATGGTCTTACTGACAGAAGTTTTCTTGGCTTAACGACTGCCATGTACCGACGGCAGCCGGAACCAACTACTTAACGTGCCTTGCGAAGCACGGAAAAATGCCAGTAGCGCATAGACGTTCACCCATCCATGCACGGAACGCGCCCTATGTTACTTAACCTTGTCTGGTCTGGAATTAAAGCCATTACAATGCATGAGTTCTATATTTTAAAATAATTATGTAAACTCTGTTAATTAAGGACTCTGAAAAGACTAAGTTTGGCGTTTTTTTTGACAATTTTTTCTCCAAAATGATCTAGATTTTGAAATGGACATCTAGTTTGAATTGTAACGTTCATTAACCCGGCGTGAATGAGGTGAGATATTGTTACACCAGCCATGAGGTGGGTATGAGATACCCGAAATTTTGATGAATTTTTTAATACTATGATTATTTAAATTACATATTTTACTGCAGATATATTAAAAATTGTACCCATTCAATAAGATCAGTAAATAAAAAACCAGAAATAAGGAGAAATTGCACTAATTTTTTTTTAACTAAAAAGACTCAAAATTTTCTTTGAAACAAATCAAGTACTAAAGGTATTTTAAGTTCTTTTCGGATAAAAATGTAACATAATTCCAATTTGTTTGGTAAATCAACAAAACAATTATAAATTCGTTATACTAAAACAAAAATAAAAATTAATAAAGCCGCAGCTTCTGCGCTACTTTGAATAAAACCTTTTCATTTCATTCCTTCGTGATTGTGTAAGATCACTCAAGCAGCTGAGGCTACGAGCGATTCGTATATATTAGAGTATATTAGATTTTAATTGTTTCTCGTGATTCCTTTCTAACTTTTACAATACTAACACAGGCGCAGGCATGCATTGTATACCAAAGCTGTCCGCGACACAGGCTCGGCCTAGTGCGGCAGCAAAAGTCAGTCCATAGTAACACTTCTGTCCGCATGCCAACGACTGTGCATGACAAATACAAAATGCGTAACCTACCCGCCACCCGCGACACAGGCTGCGCCTATGGGAGGCGCTATCTATGTCATGTCAAAATTCTATTCTTAACGTTATTAACCCTTGTATGTACCCACTGCTGAGGCACGGGTCTCTTCCTGCATCGCAGGAAGGTTAGGCCATACTCCACCACGGGGGAAAAGTCCCGGTTGGTGGAGGATTGTAAGACAGTGGCGGGCCTTACTGTCAGTAGTTATCAAGCCGCCCATAAGGCCTCTGACATGGCTTAACGACTGCCATTATATCTTATTAGCCGGCACCGTCGGCTTGACGTGCATCGCGGAGCACGGAAGCCGAATCATTCGGACGAATCACTCGATTCGCCTAGGCCACGACCGCTTCAATAAACTTTTTTTAATAGGGGCTGGCCACTCACCGTGCTGCAAGCCCGGCTCGTGAGGGGCCGCTATGGGCAGCACATGTATCCGGGCCGGATTCAGTGGGGGCAGGGGGAGGGCCTGGATGATGCGCGCCCGCCCCAACGGCCCCACGCCGCTGCTGCCGTCTGTCACCTGAAATTGGGATTTAATTGATACATCCCAGGTCTTGGATGTCCAGATGTTTGTGATGTCGTTGTTTCTGGTTCCCACGACACAGGGTATCCTAGTGTGGGGTCAGAAGCAATGTATGCGTATGTATGTAAATGGTATTTAAAAATCTATTTAGAGGCTAAAAATTCCACCCATGCCGGGATTCGAACCCGCGACCTCTGGCTATCCGTGCCAGCGCTCTTTCCAACTGAGATCAGGCATCAGTGAAATTTCGAACCTCTTTACAATATTCTTTGTACAGGCAGCGACATCTGGCTGAAGTAATTTGCATCACTTGCACCTCCGAGTACCTACTTTGCAGTTAGGTTTTACATCGGAATGATATAGCTGTACCCACATGATTATATTATTTTTAATGCACTAACCCGTGCTAAGGACAATTTTAAAAACCTAGCTCTTTCCAACTGAGCTAATGGGTGACTCCATTCGAAAGAAAGACATTGGAACAAATTAACACATCACAGGAACGAAAAGCCACACCACTTATACTTGATCGTGATGTTTTGATTTCAAAACTGCTTTATAAACATAAATAATTACATCACTAGAGCCCAGCTTTCCTTAATTATAGGAAGAGGTATCTTAGCTTATGGTGCTCCCACATTGCCGTTAGAAAATGTTTGTAAACATTTTATATTTAACATTTAGGTACTAACAAATGTCGTCAATTGTTACATTTTGTTAGGAACTGTTACGTGTTATAAGTGCTCCTACACTAATAGAAAATGTTTACTAATGTTTACTAACATTTAAATATGGTGTTGGCAGTTTGGTTAGCGTTCTGAGGGTGTCTACACGAAAGAAGAGGATTTGCTCCTAGCCCCCCTCCACCCGCATCCCCCACTTACCGCATACCCCACTATCGCCTTAATTAAAGGTTTACAAACAAAAGGTAACACATGTTTAATTTTGTAACTATAATTTGTTAACTTAACGTTACTAAACATTTTCTAACATGACACATTTTTTAACATTGGTGATTGTCCGCGCGAGAATCGATCGCGCGACGTAATCATGAATCTGTGGTCACTCATTGTTCATTATTCTGGCCGCTCCGGTGCCGTCGCTCGTGCCGCTCGCTCGCTACTAATTTATCCAGCCATCTGCACACATATTCGCACGGTGACATACGCGCGTGATAAGTGCTCGAATTCGTGTGAAGTGATAGACATTTTGATGACCAAGAAACTTTATCAGCTCAAAGAACAATATATTGACAATATTAGACTATAAGTGAACAGTGCAGGAGTGTTCTCCGTGCGCTGGACGCATCAGCTCATCCATCACTGCTCTTCATCTGCCCAACAGCTAAAGCGAACCATCACCCACCATCACCAAGCAAGTCCATTCACTTCACCTCCCATTCCGCTCTCTCAACCAGCCCATCGTGAGGTAGACCTAGCCGACACTGGCTAATTGCCAGTGATTAAATGTTTGCTAACAAATGTTACTAAACATTTTCTAACGGCAATGTGGGAGCACCATTAGACCACCCGTAGTTACATACATAGAAAACAAGAACAATTACATAAATACAAGATAGGAAAGGGCAAAGTCTGAGTGTACATCCTGTGGTGTGTCAATGTTTGTGAAGTTATATTGGCAATGACACTCGCTAACGGTGAAGGAAAAATCGTGAGGAAACCCTAGTGAAGTGTTAGCATACCTCAACACTCGATATGTACAATGGCCCAACTAGGAGGTTAAGTGCGGAAATATCTGGTCTAACTTCTTTGCCAGAACCTAAATGTGGTTGTTTTTACCAATACCTACCAGCACAATCTGCACCAGGGTCTGGTGACCCCATTCGCTCAGCACCAGCTGGTTGACCCCGGCCAGGGCCGCCTCCAGGCAGGTCTTGTCTCCTTCCTCCACCAGCGGCAGCTTAGCGCGTACAGCCTCCAAGTCTCGCGTGAATGGAACAGCCACTGCAAGTCAGGTTGAAAAGGTTATCTTTAGATTTCCTCGTACCACAGTTAGATATTACATTGGAACTTTTATTTAATATTCAGTTAACCAGTATGCTCCATGTAATGAGCTTGCATGTATACAATGTATGTATACAATGGCCAAACTATGAGGCTAAGTGCGGAAATGTCAGGTCTAACTAATTAGATCTATTCCTGTATGAGTGGAAATGTTAAGCTCAGTGGTTTGATTAACTTGTAAATGAAAGGAATAAGGAATACCCATATGGACTCTTACCATCATATGTAGATGAGAAAGTTACTAGCGCCACGTATTCCAGCTTAGCGTGAACATTTAGATAATCCAAGAATGTATTGACTGCGGTGCAGGCTAAGCTGTACCGGGTATGGTGCTCAGCAGAGTCCGAGCTTGGAATCGGCCGGAACATAGACAGAGACACGTCCAGCAAGATGACTGTCGGCATTTTGCAACGGTTCTGGCTTTACCATCAGAGAAAATTCTAAATAAAATTAAAACACATTTCGCGCAGATAACCAAACAACAACAGATAGCGTTCAGAAATTATTTTTAAATCGGCTCTTAATCAGCTGTTGCTACGGTTGCCCTTGGCAGCAGAATTTCTGAACGAACCTGTAGTGACCATAGATAAATCCAAAACCACTTCCGGTAGTTCTACAGATTAAAAAAGCAACAAAAAGGTAAGGCAAAGTAGTTTTTCAAAAACATCAATTCATGTAAATTTTTCGGTGAACATGAAACCACATGAAAACATACATTTTTTATTTTGACACTTTATGTGTCACGTCGTGTGTATTTTTATACCTACATTAGAAGTTACAAACGAAATTATGTCTGATATTGTTACAGTGTTTCAAAAACAACGCATTATTCCAGATGTTCTTACGACAGCTCCGTCTGAGTTACTAGAAGTAAACTACCCAAATGGAGCGAATGTTCAACTAGGAAACGAGTTGACGCCAACGCAAGTAAAGGACAAGCCGACAGTTAAATGGGCCTTTAAAGAAAACTCTTACTATTTACTTGCAATGGTAGACCCAGACGCTCCAAGTCGAGAGAATCCAAACCAACGTGAATGGCATCATTGGCTCGTCGGAAATATTTTAGGCAGTGACATCAAGCAAGGAGAAGTCCTTTCAGACTATATTGGTGCTGGACCACCCAAGGGAACTGGCTTACATCGTTACATCTTTCTTATTTATCGACAACCCGATAATAGATGTAACTTTTCTAAAATTTACAAACTGACAAATAAAAGTGGGAACAAAAGAGGAAAATTTTGCATTTCCAAGTTTGCACAGCAGTTTAGTTTGGGTGTTCCGATTGCGGGTAATTTCTTTGTTGCTAAATACGATGATTACGTCCCTAAATTATACGCAACTTTGAAAGGGAAGTAAAGATCTCACTGAGGATGGCAACACTTACAAAAATTATTGTGAACGCAGCCATAGTCTATGGTGCGGATCGATAATAACTTCCGCCTCCGCGTGACAAAATCATTTTTCGGTCCGCCATTAACAATTTCATTACATTTCTGGAGTCTGCGTAAATTGGTCGTCGCATTGTCTTTTGTGCTCACGTTATCAGTGACAGGATAAACCAAGTGCGTCTCGCAGTGTTTTATTGGAACCAAGAGCCTATACGTTCAATCGTATGTCCATCCAGAATCTCAACACATTTGACCCATTCGCCGATGCTATCAAAAGCTCGGAGGACGACGTTCAAGATGGACTAGTCCACGTCCGGATCCAGCAGAGGAACGGGCGCAAGACGCTGACTACGGTGCAGGGGCTCTCGTCGGAATATGACCTGAAGAAGATAGTCCGGGCATGCAAGAAGGAGTTTGCGTGCAACGGGACTGTGGTGGAACACTCGGAGTACGGCGAAGTGTTGCAGCTGCAGGGAGACCAGCGCGAAAACATTTGCCAGTGGCTCACCAAATCGGGGCTCGTGAAGCCCGAACAGCTCAAGGTCCACGGCTTCTAGACACCCCCGCGAGAACATGTTCAACGACATAGTGAAATCATAAAATAGTATAATGAGAGCGTGCGAGTAACCTATCGAATATGTATTTAGAAAGCATCGACGTATACAGAGAAAATTGGACAGCGAGGCGTCAGCCTCCCGCCCTGTGCCTTGCGTCTTCACACCTTGTAAAAATATAATTACTAAAGTAAAAAGGTTTTTTGCTATAATAGAGAAGGGACGGAAGCCGTTATCCGCGCTAAAACGCTTTATGTTGGAATTTCACCGAACGAAATAGTTGTTAAATCACTCGTTTTTCCTTGTTTTTTTTCTACTGCATTATTTCTAATACATACTACATTGTAATTTTAAATTGCTGCAATTATAATAATAATATGATATTGTGTCTCAATAAAAACATGTTTTTCTATGACTTGTTTTTCATTATTCAGTGGCATTGTGTTGACGCGATAATTTAACTGGTTTGGGTTTGCGTGACAGAACGCGCAGGTAGAGCTGGATGGATTCTTACAATGAATCCAACCCACGACTAGTTAAAAAAAGTGCCAACTTGCAAGAAAAAAAACTAACGGGAGTTTGGCGACGTAAGTCTTCCGTATTGATGTCACGCATTCTGCTTACTGAAACCAGTTTCAAAAAAGTCATCCACCTCATCAGCGTAATTCATTTCAATGGTTATTTACTATAATTAGATAAGTACTGTTATTATGATATTTAAATGCTAATTTCTTTTGTTTGAAATGAGTCATTAGCGGGTAAACAACCTTGTTTAGCTTTCACGCGCTCAACTCAAAACGTCGGGGTTTAGTTGACCGACCAGTGGTTACAGTTACAGAACCTTAGCCAATAATAGGCATGGACTTCGTATTCTTTCGATAGGTATATATTTGTGCTGTGCACCATATCACTAGCAGACATTGATGTCATAATACAAATGAAGTCATTGAAATACCAACATGGGGCGATGAGTCATGACGTCCTCGTTTTGGCTAGAGAGAATCCACGGTCAATGTTGAGTTGAGGTCATCATTCTGAATTTTCTCATTACGTTTTAGCCGTGTGTATTTTTTGCGCTTATAATGGCTGAAGAGAAAGAGAAGAGAAATTAACTTGTAACAGTTGGTAATGGTCGCGATCGCGTTTCACAAAACGTGATTATTGCAAAACACGATGTCTTCATGTCTTAGCATCAAGCAGAATCAAAACGCTATTGACATTTCGGATTAGAATGTTGCCATCGAGTATTTTTCCGAAAACATTCCATTTATTTTTAATTTTTGTACCCTTGAATGTATGTACTTTACAGATACAAATAATTAAATGTTGCGTACAAGCAAGTACATACGAAAATAGTTAATTGAGAAAAATTACAATTTAATGCTCGCGGTTTAAAAAAATCTGCGTGTAAAACCAAGTTATGAGAGCGAAGAGAGTAAATGGCATCCCTAATTTGAAGTTTACAATTCGATTTTTTTTTTGCATTGACATTTTCAAGTGATTTTCAATTTCAACCTCAGAAGATTTTTGAACACCTAACACTGCGGTCTTTTTCTAATTTCAATTAAATTTCGCCAACAGTTCGATGGCAGCTTATTTACAACATTAGACTCCACTATAAAAACCAAAAAATCATTCATGAGCGAGAACCTTCATACATACAATTTGTGGAAGGTAATAACGCTAGAGAAACTTCGCCGAAACAAAACAAACATTCCTCCTGCGTTTTCATAACATTTCAGTCTTTTCTACCGGTGCGTTTCAGTATTGTTAATGAGAATCAAGCCCCAAGATGTCGGATAAGGCTCTAACGCTGGGCCAGAGAGTCAAAGTTGTGGGTAAGGACGTGAAAGGGTCCGTCGCCTACATAGGCTACCCCACGTTTGCTACTGGCAAGTGGATTGGTGTAATCTTGGACGAGCCGAAAGGAAAAAACAACGGAACCGTGCGGGGGCACGCCTACTTCACGGTGAGTCTTAGGCTGACATTCAGAGACGAAAACTGAAGCTAAGACCGGTCTCAGAAATGTCAAAATGTACGTGATTTGGACATTTGTAAGACCAGTCTTTGCTTAGTTTTCGTCTCTGAATGTCAGCCTTAGTTAGTTAGACCTGAGATTTCCGCACTTAGCCTCATAGTTGGGCCATTGTACGTTGCAAGCGCTGGGGTATGTTAACACTTCAGACACTAGGGTTTCCTTACAAGGTTTTCCTTCACAGTCGGCGATTGGTATTACCACTATAATTTCACAAATGTACATAACTTAGAAAACAAAGTCATTGGTACATGCCGGGGTTTGAACCCACGACCTCCCGATTGAGAGGCCGGTGTTCTACACCGCTCCGCTACCACCGCCCTCAAGGTGAGTCTATGTATGTGCCTGATTGTAAATGTTATGTTATGTATGAGGACTGCTATACAAACTTCACACAGAAAGAAAAGCTCCAGGTTAACAAATCCCAACTTTACCCACCAACCTCCATTCAACAGCAGGGCTCACACCTACACTGCAGATTTTCAAGCACTGAGGTTTATCAGATTTCCTTACAATATTTTTCTTTACTTTAATGGTATTGCTGTGTGACTGTGGTGTCGGCCTAGAGAATAGCAGCAACCCAATTCTTCCCGCCAATTCTTTCCTAGTCTGACCCAGCTGGGGATCGAACCCGAGACCTTCGGTTTTACAGTCAGCGTGCCAAACCGCTGCGCCACCGAGACCGTAAATAAATACTAGTTCACCCAGCTAACTGATTAATTATTATAAATATTGCTAATTCGAAAAGTCCACTTTTGTACGTAATTATTATCACACTATGTTTTTTTATTTTAGTTTTATTGTGCAATAAAGTGTAAAATAAGTTATGTATCCCCCTATGTTTATGTAATATTACTATAATTGTATTTTATCTTCTTTTTCCCCTACACTACCCTTTGCCAGTCTCTTCAATGCCCTTTGGCATGTCGGCGTTTGTTTGGCGTTTAGTTTGCCGGAAGGCAATGCTTCTTGTACTTGTACTGAAGAAATAGTGACAGCCACAAGCATTAATATGTTTAAAAACAAACTGGATAAATATCTAAAGGAAACAAAACAGAGAAGGAGTTAAACACAAATGTACATCTGGATACAGGCTTCACCAGTTCTATAACTGCCTGCCTGAATTACAAATAATAATAATAATACTAAGCACTCCCTTGTATAATAAGTGCAAAAAAGAATTAAAAATAAATACTATTTTTATTTTTAATGCACTAACCCGTGCTAAGGACAAATTTAAAAACCTATTGAGCAGCTAAAAATTCGAATCCTGGCAGGGGTGGAATTTTCAGCATCTAAATAGGTTTTTAAATTTGTCCTTAGCACGGGTTAGTGCATTAAAAATAAAAATAGTATAATCATGTGGATACAGTGATATCATTCCGATGTAAAACCTAACTGCAAAGTAGGTAGTCGGGGCTGTAAGTGATGCAATTTGCTTAAGCCAGATGTCGCTGCCTGTACGTAATACAGAGAATAGTGTAAAGAGGTTCGAAATTTCACTGATGCCGGTGAGTCGCCCACTGGCTCAATTGGTAGAGCGCTGGCACGGATAGCCGGAGGTTGCGGGTTCGAATCCCAGCATGGGTGAAATTTTTAGCCTCTAAATAGGTTTTTAAAAATAAATAGTTTTCACTTTCGTAACGAACACATCCCATCCCCAATTCCAGTGTGACGAGAACTATGGCGTGTTCGTGCGGCAGACACAGATCCAGCTGCTGGACGCAGAGGACAATCCGATGGAGACCTCTCTCACGTCCATGTCCAGCTCTGTCGAGGAGAAGGAGGCCAAGACACCGGCCTCGCGCCGCCTCAGCAGGTATGCTCAAACCACTTTTATACTGTTAAAACTCCGACGCACAAGTTTCGGATCCCCAGTTTCTCAAACACTAATGATCAAATTTATATAAATAAATAAATAATAAATAAATAAATATTCATGGACATATTACACAGATCTCGTTAGCCCTATACTAAGTACAACTAAATGACTTGTGTTATAGGTGCTGACTCGACGATAAATTTTATACAATAAATACATCCAAAACCCGAGACAAACTAGAAAAAGTAAGTAATGCAATTTGCTTAAGTCAGATGTCGCTGCCTGTACGTAATACAGAGAATATTGTAAAGAGGTTCGAAATTTCACTGATGCCGTGAGTCGCCCATTGGCTCAATTGGTAGAGCGCTGGTACGGATAGCCAGAGGTTGCGGGTTCGAATCCCGGCATGGGTGAAATTTTTAGCCTCTAAATAGGTTTTTAAACTATAAAAAGTTCGTTTCCTAGTTTGACCCGGCCGGGGATCGAACCCGAGACCTTCGGTTTTACAGTCAGCGTGCCAAACCGCTGCGCCACCGAGACCGTATATAACAGCGAACTTCGTACCGCCTAGCAGTCGATTCTTTAATTTTTTTTTATTTTTATCTCCGTAAGAACCATCCTCGTATTTCAAGGAATATTCTAAAAAAAGAATTAGCTAAATCGGTACACCTGCTCTCGAGATTGGCGCTTACCAACACATTCAGGGATTCATTTTTATATTATAAATGACTACTTTAAACACTTCATGAACATTGTATAAATAGTCTGTAGTAGAGAATTTCCTAATAACCTTCCTGCGATACAGGAAACCCGTGCCTCAACAGTGGGGACATACAAGGGTTGATATCGAGTAGAGAATTTACTAGTAGACAACAACATTGAACCGTAACTTTCACTATAACATCATTGTCATGAGCATTTATTCCGATTACGATCATTTTTGTGTTGTTGGGCAAAATTTTGTTTTTCCACTCAGCTTTTTATCTGGTCCTCGAGACATAATCAGATATTTTGATGCAGTTTCGAGTTAAGCTAGTTAATGATCCAGCGACCATCATTCCCATCCTTTTCATGTGACATATGGGCAAATGGGCAAAATGATAAATTTTTAGTAACAGACTTGGACTGCACTCTGCGCTAGTTAAAACTGCAGTGAAATTTGCGTCAAATACTGAAGACTAAGATAAGATAAGAATATTCTTTATTGTACACTGGAAAACCAACAAATAATAATAAGAATAAAAAGATTTTTATTGCCTCATCAAAAACAACTTAAACAAAGTAAGACTTAAAACTAGATATTATAACATAAAGCAAAAGGTAGTGGCTTAGCTGGTGCTGACCCGGGTCAGCCCCGACCAGCGCTGGTTTTCAGCCACTGCCTTCTCCCTAGGATGTAATGTACGGGAGTAATGTAAAGAGGGCTGTATCAATTATGTAAACAACAACAAATACAAAACAATTGCAAACATACATAGTACAATTGGCGGCCTTATTGCTAAAAGCAATTACTAACTACCTAATAACAGTAAACTTTCTAGAACCCTATGACAAACAGCTCTAATTGCTTCAAAATTCAGACCGCGACTCGTTCACTTGTGATTGGCTGCAGTCTTGACTGCGATATTGTACTTATTATGTACTTTGAGTCTGCAACGCGGATTTAAATTGATATTGACTGTATCGCAGACTATTTATATAACATTCATGGAGCGTTTTAAGGGAATGAGCGCTTTTCAGAGGGACTTAAAAAAATAAAGTTGTACCACTTTTAATCAATAGATGGCGCTAGCCGTTGCCCTATCTGAATGAAGGAGGCTAACTGACCAGAAACTGAAGAAACGTTTCTGCATAGCTGATAGTATGCAGCAAGGTATCATTGGTTACTGGTCTTCTTCTACTCTATGATTCTGTCACTCCTATATACTCTGTGTCAATAACCTCCGTTCTCAGACAGAGTTAGGCACGGCGCCATCTAGTAGCTTTTGGGGAACCCAACCAGTGGCGGGGCAAGACCTAAATTTGATGTGGGCAAGACAGATTTCGCGAGGCCCTGCTCTGTGGCTACCTGAAGACGGATTTTATAAAATAACTAGCGACCCGCCCCGGCTTCGCAGGGGGTACAAATAATAGTATTTCTCCACTATTTAATGGATGTTATTATACAAAAATATAAACTCTTCTCTTCAATCACTCTATCTATTTAAAAAAACCACATCAAAATCCGTTGCATAGTTTGAAAGATTTAAGCATACATAGGGATATTGGGACAGAGAAAGCGACTTTGTTTTATACTGATTAAATTGATAGTGATTAAAAAAAATCAATATACCTACACACTATCTATTTATTCACTAAATATTATTAAAACTTTGAACACACTATTCTTAACAAAACAGGTACGTAGAGTCATAAACACAAAAAAAAAAAACAAATTTGCAACAAAATAAATTTATCTTTTTTTTTTCTATTCTCTCTTTGAAGCATTGCATAAAAATGTTTGAGGCGCGAGGCCCCTTGTACCGCGAGGCCGTAGGCGGTGGCCCACGTCGCCCACGCCTTACGCCGCCTCTGAACCCAACTGACAGCTGTCAAAAACGCCGAGCTGAAAAGCCCTATTAACTTTCTGTGTACTTGTATACACTTTGACTAACAGCTCTTGTCAGTAGATTGACAAACTGTTACTATCTTATTTATAAAACGTTGATTCTACTCAAATACTCTTAACCTAGTTAACCAATGATCAAACAAAAGAACCTTTTGTTAATTTTCAAGGTCAAAACGCAACAGATTAAGTCGGAGTTAAAGTCGATCTATCGGACGAGTTTGTGCTGTAAACCAGCCTTAACTCCGCCTTAATAGAGTTTTAGTGGAATCTACTTTTTATTAATAAGACCAGTAGTGTATGAGAAACTGGGGGTGGGCGTGACAATGATAACATTGTAGTGATGGGAAAGGCTAAAAAAGTATTTTAATTTGTGTGATATATTTTATGCATGGCCTTCTTACAGAACAGGAAGTCAATCTTGACTCTTATAATATGGTAAGGGTTGGTATGATCTCCAATAGGACTTAGAGTGCCGTGGGATGTTAAACTCTGAGGGTAGTCTAGCTTTAATTTTATAATACATACAAATTAGATAATAACTAAATACTTATGTACTTGAGGGGAGGTATTTTAGTAACCCTTTAACGGGCAGAGCTAGTATAAATTTGTCAGGCAGATCTAGTATAAATTTAAATAAAAATAGTATAATCATGTGGGTACAGTGATATCGTTCCGATGTTAAACCTAACTGCAAAGTAGGTAGTCGGGGCTGTAAGTAATGCAATTTGCTTAAGTCAGATGTCGCTGCCTGTACGTAATACAGAGAATATTGTAAAGAGGTTCGAAATTTCACTGATGCCGTGAGTCGCCCATTGGCTCAATTGGTAGAGCGCTGGTACGGATAGCCAGAGGTTGCGGGTTCGAATCCCGGCATGGGTGAAATTTTCAGCCTCTAAATAGGTTTTTAAATTTGTTCCTTAGCACGGGTTAGTGCATTAAAAATAAAAATAGTATAGTATAAATTTGTCATTGGTTTTGGATCTTATTTTAAGTTGATAAGGTTCAATTTGTAGTGGGCACTATTAGATTTTAACTGCTTTAACATTTTACCTCTGCCTGGTAAAGGGTTAAGCATTAATGCAATGAATTACTGATATAACTTGAACGCTGTTTCTTTAGTATTGACAAATGCAACCACTTCGAAGTTTGAAATTCTCAATTTAATTCATCTTACAATCGTAAAACTTGACTCTCACACACTCACACACGCCCACACGCCACACACCACACACCACACACGCACTCACGCACTCACGCCACACAATGAGACTATCTTCTTTTTTAATCGTTATTTTTGATCACTTTGGTCAATAACTTAAAGTTAAATGTAAAATAAACTAACACAATGTTACAAGTCATTTTTCTGTAACTTTTCCTTTGTTTTTTTGGTAACGATGTAAAACACTTTAAAACTTAAAATACTCTGCCCCAAGATATAAAAAAATTATAAGTAATTATACTATTTTTATTTTTAATGCACTAACCCGTGCTAAGGACAATTTTAAAACCCTATTTAGAGGCTAAAAATTCCACCCATGCCGGGATTCGAACCCGCGACCTCTGGCTATCCGTGCCAGCGCTCTATCCAACTGAGCTAATGGGCACGGATAGCCAGAGGTCGCGGGTTCGAATCCCGGCATGGGTGGAATTATTAGCCTCTAAATAGGTTTTTATAAGTTTTTATATGTTATATAGAGTCATTAAATAAATAAAATAAAAATAAATGACGCAGTCGATTTGTATGAAAAATAAAAGAATAAATTGAGAATTTTAAACTTGGAAATATAATCTATACTGAAAAAACGGATATCATTTGAGTTTTGGGATTTTTAATTTTTTTTGTGTAAAGTAACACTTGAAGTTTTGACGATGGAAACAGAAAATTAATAATATTTTTGCTGTCTAAAGTTCTTATTATAGCAATATATGCTTATTTTTCTACTATTTATCCAATCACATTACGCTATAAGTTTTGTCAGAGTGCAGTTAATAGTTTATTTGTTTCCATCTTCACTTCTTCAGTCGGCACCAAATAGTTTTCTTAGATTTTTTCGTTTCATCTGGCAACACTTTATTTTTTTCCAAGGAAAGAAGTTTCTAACTTTTTTTTTTTATATTTTTTCCAAGCACCGAGGTTTCTAAGTTCACTTTTTTCTTTTTAAATTTTTAAAAACCTATTTAGAGGCTAAAAATTCCACCCATGCCGGGATTCGAAACCGCGACCTCTCGCTATCCGTGCCAGTGCTCTTTCCAACTGAGCTAATGGGCGACTCACCGGTATCAGTGAAATTTCGAACCTCTTTACATTTTAATTTTTTTCCAAGCACAGAGGTTAACTTCCTTTTACATTTTTTCCTAGCATTTTTGTGTTACTTTCCCTTGTTTTCATTTTATTTTTTTCACGGCGCGAAGCCCCATGCCCCCGCCGGTGCCTAGTCCAAGCCCGGAGGTGCGCCGATTCAAACGGTACACGATAATTATTCGCTACTACACAAAGCAAGTAATATCTTCTCTTTTCAAATCTAAACTTGAGTAAATACTGCACTTTGAAAGCCACGGACGCTCACAAGTGTACACAGTATCAAAGCTGGATGAAACTATCCAGCTCGAAAGACTTTCGACCGGTTTCTCGGACACTAACAGGCTGTTAATCTACTGTTAACAGCTGTCAAATGTTTTTTTGTATGCACTTTGGCCTACTGACAGTAGTTAACATTAGATTAACACCTTGTTAGTGTACCAGAAACCGGGGGTAAGGGTTCTATCAGACAGAGCACGGTCAGGCGTTCAAGCCTGACATTCACACGACAAATGTTAGTTAATAACATAACATTTTTATACAGGCACATACCTTGCTTCTGACCCCACACTAGGATACCCTGTGTCGTAGGAACCAGAAACAACGACATCACAAACATGTAAACATCCAAGACCTAGGGTTTTTCGTGTCCCCATCTGGGGTTCGAACCCGGGACCTCTCGCATGGTAGGCAGAGACACTACCGCTGCGCTACAGAGGCCGTCAAATAGACAAATTAATTGTTGTCGAATAGACCTCTGTTGCCGAACTAAGCAAAAGCCTGTGTTTCGGCAAAGAGGTCAGTTTTGTCTCTGTGTCGTATTACGTTACAGTGCTACACAAGAAATAAGTCTCGCAGATGTACCTGCGCAGATGACCAAATTTTGGATGTGCGGCAAGTTGATCGACCAATCAGATAGTTTCATTTTATGGCAGGCCGCGCGCCTTTGTTGCTATTGGTTGATTCAACGTCATCGAAGCAGGTGACTATTAGTTTGGCAATATTAGCGTGAGCGAAATACGAGTAGGCAGAATTCATTGCGCTACTGCGGCAATGAATTCTGCACCTTAACCGTATCGGTTAAAGATCATGTTGAATGTACTTATAGCTTCGGGTACTTTCGTTACACTTCTTCCTAGTCTGTGCGATTGAAGATTCCCGAAGGGACTTTTATGATGTGTACCTGTGTACAGACACAGGTTCACAGGAGACGCAGGAACGCTTGAACGCCTGACCGCTTTCTGTCTGATAGAACCTTAAACGATTTTTTCGATGTAGGCTCTTGTTTATGCTAACTACGGTATGCTTTATCGTATTCCTTATTCTGTAAAACGTTTTTAATGTTTATAGAAGCAGCTACAATATAAATCCCGTTCATGCTAAGAGCCGTTTGACTTGTACAATGTTTTTTTTTTAGTTGGACCTCCTTTCTCACATATTTTTTTTCTTTAGTGTTGCCAGTGTTTTTTTGTTAATTTAATCGCTAGGTCCCTGACTATAAAGGTACAATATTGTGTATAGAATAATAGTGTAATCTGTGTTGTAGTGAAATTAATATAGAAACTCTGTATTGGAGTGGTCTAACTGTTAAAACGCGATTGGTCTTATGAAAGCACGATTCTTTGAGACACATCTCAGGTATAGTTTATGATAAAAGGACAAATGCATCCACAGATTATTTAAACTGCCTCTGAGGAGTGTTTTAAGGGAGTAGTGTTTTTATAAATGAGACCATAAATTAACTTTTTAGGATGTAACCAAATCATTAGCCAATCGGTAGACTTTCGAGCGATGCCAATAAAATACAAATGGTATAATTTACTATTTGATTTAATTATGTTTGCCAAATGTTTTCGCTTGACATAATTATTAATGATCTATTTTTATCTACTTTTTTTAATAAAATTACAGCTTGGCAAAAAAGTGTAGATATTAATTATGGCAACAATATCCATATTAAAGTCGAAGAAAGTGCCTTTTCTACATACAAAGTTTTGTTTTTAAATTCCTAGACATTTTTGCTAAACTATACTTTATTATAGTATGCTCTTCTGGAAACTACGATAATTATTAATTTATAAAAAGTTTCCATTTGTGTAAGAAATTAATATGTCATGCCTCGATATTCTACCGACAGTCATCGATCCGATTAATCAATACCCGTCTCCTACCAAGTGTCAATTTAGACCAGTCATGTAAAACATATGGCCCGCTTGCCAGATGTGGGTATCAAACTTATAGGCTAGATAACGTCTAAGTAAAAAAATAAAAAAATTAAGTATTTTGTTTTCTGGTATGTACAGTAAAGAATTCTAATCTAATCTAAAGTGAAACTAATGTTTACTTAATGAACGTGAAATTTAACTTTGACGTTTATTAATGTAAATAATTTGCAATTTAATAATTTGCAATTATTTTGTATTTGTTGTTTTTCCAGTGTAAAATAAAGAATAATAATATTGGCCTTTTTGCATTTACTTAATGAGATGATTTATACAGCGTCCAGTGGTATCTTCACTCACACTAGATGGGTGTTAAAAATAAAGAATATTCTCATCTTATTTTATCTTATATAAAGTAAGGGATACAGGAACCGACCGCGTCTTGTAACTTCGCTGGGTTTGACCGCACCTGATCGAAATTGACACCGTACGGGACGTTATAGTCTCCTCCCCGGTATCTCGTACGTTAACAAACTGTTAGCAGAGCCTAGAGTTTTACAATTTAAAGTGAAGTAAAAATACGTATATTTTAATTTCACTTTAAGATGCATGGATAAAAAAAAAATCAAGCTGTTGTTATTATGCCTAGTTTAGAAGTCTACAAAGTAATAGCATTACAATGTCATTCCGATGGTAAAACCCGCGCAAGTTAACTATTCAACGTATTTGGTAATGACCCTGGACACCTTACTCCAAGACCCCCTCGCAGATGGCGGTATTGGAGTGGGGCGACTAATCCTTCCACCACAGTGGTCCGACTCACAAGCTGGCCACTGGCGTCCATGTTTTCTCGGTATGAAAGGACTGTCCACTTTGTATGGGCGATTTGGCCAAACGTGAACAGTCAATTGAATTAAAAATAGGTAGTAGGTTTTGTAGTACGAGTTAGTAAGAACCCTATTACAGTAATTAATTTGCATCAATATACATGCATTGTGAGTTTTTTGCTGCAAAGTGTCCTATGATTTGCTTGCTTTATTTGGTAAGTACCACAAAGTAAGTCCGGTACAAAATCCGTAGTTGAGCCGGGGTCATCAATAAACGAATAATCGGGATCCATTTTAACAAGCCAAAGTAGTAATAAAACAAACAATATTCACGAGAAGCAAGGAAACAACAAAAACAATGAATGAATGAATCGTTTTGTTTGTTTTAGCCGGTCACAATGACAATTCAAACAATTTTTTTTGTCTAGTGTTGCCATAAACTAATAGTTTACTCTCAAATCCAGATTATTTATTTTAATCATTTTATCACACCAATAATTGAATACGACACATCTAGCAAGTATTGTAATGCCGTTGCATTAGTGTGCATATTTTTTTACCCAAATAATACTAAAACGCGTTGCATTAGAGACTCCAAATTGTTTTCTGTGGAATTTGTGACTAATTAAATTCTTTAAATTGCAACACCGAAATAAAAATCAAGGCTGGTTGACAGAATAAAGACTGGATTTCAGATATAATTCTTATTAGTTTGTAACTGTTTAAAATGTCGATTGATACAGCGAGATAAGCAAAAATATTCGTTTTTAAATTAATTATAATCAGGGGTTATTTCGATTTTTCTCTAACATTCTGTCCACGTATAGCCCAAAATGGACAATGTCCTTTGGCCGACTGACTAAAAGTTCGACAGTTTGTGACGTACGAGATATCGGGCGCGAGTCACGTGTCACCACCATATTACTCATGATAGCGTGTGTTCTCTCCCGCTAGTATAACCGTGGCGCAGCGTTCTAGGCCGACCACGTGAGTACATAGTCCTTTGTGAAGCCACTCTGTTTGCACATTGCCTGGGGCGTAAACAAACTAAATAAACGTTCATATATTCTTTTTCTTCCGGCTGTACTAGTCCACTGCTGGACATAGCCCTCCCCTAATGAGCGCTGTAGCGCACGGTCGTGCCACTCGGAAGATTTAAAGCGGATTTTCGGTGTAACTTCCACACTGGTTTTGTTTTTATATATTAAACGGGTGTTATCGCGATTATTTATTAAGTAAAACGTTATTACTCGTACCTTTTTTCCCGGCGTTTCGGCATCGTTACAGTTGCCGCGGTCACGGGTAGGTACAGTCTATTTATTCTTACTTGTCCAATTTAGTAAACAAGATTCTAACCTTAAATTGAGATTTGACGCCTAAACTAGACAATTTCTCGCAAATTCATGAACTATCATGAACTATGTTTATAAAATCGGCAGCGTGTTATCTAAAAGAGTGTTCTAGGTAACTTCATTTATGGAAATATGGCAGTTTTGGACTAAAAAGTCACAGTTTAAGGGTAGAACCTTATTTACTAAATTGGACAAGTAAGAATAAATAGACTGTAGACGTTTTACCTGATAAATAATCGCAATACCCGTTTAGTATGTAACAAAACAACAAAACACGTGTGGGAGTTACAGCGGAAATTCGCTTTTAATCTCCGGCCAGGCCAAGTCCTAGGAAGTAAATCTGTTTGTTTACGAATATGACAATGTTCAAATAGGGTGACTATAGACAGCACGGCTTCGCTTGCGCGCACGAGTTGATTGTGGTTTGAAAAGGGTGCAAGTTTATCAAAATGAATTTTTGATACATTTGATGAATGTTTTTAGCTCCGTAATTAGAAATTGCCACACGATAGTATTTCTTAATAATTCGCGATACTCATACACAGTTATATATTAAAGGGGTCAAATCGCGATTATTTATTAGGTAAAACGTTATTACCTTATTTCCCGACGTTTCGGTAGCGTTACAGTTGCCGCGGTCTCGTGGTTGCTGCCGAAACGTCGGGAAATAAGGTGATTGCGGTTTACCCAATAAATAATCGCGATAACATAACATTTACATACAGGCACATACATTGCTTCTGGCCCCACACTAGGATACCCTGTGTCGTGGGAACCAGAAACAGCGACATCACAAACATGTAAACATCCAAGGCCTGGGTTTTTTTTTGTTCCCAGCCGGGATTCGAACCCGGGACCTCTTGCATGGCAGGTAGATGTACTACCGCTACTACACAGAGGTCGTCATATTATGCCACAAGATAATCAGTCAACCAGTTAGTTACACCTGAGATTTCCACACTTAGGATCAGTTGGGTCATTGCGTAGCAAGCGCTGAGTTATGTTCACACTTCAAGCACTCGGGTTTCCTCACGATGTTTTTCTTCACGGTTGGCGAGTGGTATGGCGACTATAACTTCACAAATGTATATAACTTAGAAAACAAAGTCGATGGCACATGCCGCGATTCGAAACCACGACCTCCAGATTGAGAAGCCGGTCTTCTACCGCTCCGCTACCACCGCTTCACCGCTCGCTAACGGTGAAGGAGAACGTCGTGAGGAAACCTAAGGGTCTCGGGTGTTCAAAAACAGCAGCCCTTGAAATTGAAATTCTTACACCCGTATTCCAAGACGTCCCTCAAAGTCTCCTCGACTCAATACTCAACGGAGGCGGAGTCGAGGAAAGGTGGAGGCATTACCTTGAGTTAGTATTACCAGTCAGCATTTGGAGTGTACTCGAGTGAGTACAATCAATAGAATCTGTGGTTTAACTCGAGTGAGAAGTTGGTTTTTTATGTTGGCAATGGCGATGTCATTGCTAACGTTTGACAGACAGAAGTTTTTCTTTCTCGAGGAGGCTTTAAGGTAGGTCACGAGGTACCTTAGCTTTGACGGTTGATTCCTCGACTAGAGTGAGAAAATTGCTCGTTGGAGAAAATTTAATACGTTTTAAAATACAGTTTTCCTCGGTTGAGCAAGAGTGGAGTGGAGGATAACTTCGAGGAACGCCTTAGAATACGGGTGCTAGTGGTTGCAGAGATTAGGTTGTAGTTAGGTATGGACTCGGAACTTTTATTTTAGTAGTCCTGTACTCCAAAACATAACATTACTTAAACCACGCTTACCACTGCTCCTGGAGGGGAAGCTTACAAAAAAACTTGCACCTGTTTCAATCACACAAAATTAGCTGATGTAGTTTTTGTTTTTGATACGTTGATTACTAAAACACGTATGAATGTCAGTGGTTTTGAAGCCGACAGGTTTTGGCTGGCTTAGCATGAACTTTGTATTGAGGTCAATGAGTGGCGTTTAGTTAAAGTGAAGGGACAGTTATGATATGACATCAACCCTTGTATGTCCCCACTGCTGGGGCACTGGTCTCTACCTGCATCGCAGGAAGGTTAGGCCATACTCCATCACGGGGGCCAAGTCCGGGTTGGTGGAGGATTGTAAGACAATGGCGGGCCTTACTGTCAGAAGTTATTGAGCCGCCCATAAGACTTCTGACATGGCTTAACGACTGCTATGACATGACAGCCGGCACCAACGGCTTGACGTGCCTTGCGAAGCACAAGAAGGGAGAGTTAGCTGTGTGGGCCCTGCAGTGGAACGTATATCGGGCTACATGACGGAAAATTGCTAACAGCAATTTATTCCAGGCAACTTGACGAGAGACGATAAATTATTCCCTCGGGTGTCGTAAAAGGCGACTAAGGGACACAAACCGGGGGGTGGGCAGCAGCGCCCCCTGCAGTGCAATACCACCGAACTGCGATTCCCAACCCGCATGCCCAGCGTGGGGATTATGGGCATTACCCCCCAATGATGGCACAACCTTGCGCTACGGCGCTCATTAGGGGAGGGCTATGTCCAACAGTGGACTAATATAGCCTGAAGAAGAAGAACCTGACGAGGCAATGTTTGTGTAAAAACTGTTTGGCTAGCCTATTTGAAGATAGATGCTCATTCGCTGCGCCGGATTCTTTACAAAGTTGATGCTAGACTTGCCGATAGCAGTGTAAAACAACCACTAACATTTTCTTACGTTTCAACTGTAGTTTTATACTTTTAGGCTCAGTACTTCTAATTACCAAAATGCGAAGCTTCTCTAAACGACTAATTCGCTAAATGTCAATTACTTGACATACCGAGAATTGGTCTTTTTGAGTACCTAATTGACAATTTGCAAACGAGAAATTTTCAGAATGTTAATTGGCATTTTGCAAATTAGACGTTCTTCGCCCAAAGGCTTTTTAGCGCATTTAATTACGATCTAAAGTCTTTGTTGTGTTTAAACAATCTAATATAAGTTTTGCAGCATGAGGTCTTCGGGTAAAATTATAACCTACTTAACATTTTTTTTTTATTACAGTAACTGTAATAATCAGTAGCTTTTGTATTCTAGTAACATACTCGTAATAATTAAATAAGTGTAAATCTAAATCTTATTATTTTATTATAACTGTAACCTCCAGCTTCTACTCCACTAACAATTTGTTAATATACTGTTAACAGCTGTTGATGGTTTTGTTTTGTATGCACTTCTGCCAATTGATAACTGTAAACAGTAGATTAACGGCTTGTTTGTGTACCAGAAACCGGGGGTTAGTCTATCATACTTTACATACAGGCTTCAAATGCCCAGTTTTGCAAAATTGCACTCACCTATAAGTAACCAATATTTTTTAAACTAATACTTGCTTTAATACTTGTTATGTTTATTTAATTTACAATTATAACGCGGCCAAATAAAATAATCCTTTCAACTACTTGACACTCGCTCGCACATATTGGCCATCCATAACGTGTGAGTGAGAGAAATATAGTGGCATAATCAATTTCTTCAAATGGCCGTGTTGTACGAAGCGGAAAAATGTATTGACGAAATCCGAATGTTCAAGTTTCACTATTCTTTCATTTCGGGAGAGTGAAAGATGCCGAATTGACATTACCAACGTCGTCGTTGGATCTTAGATTGTTAATTCCGAGTGAAAGTTACGGAATGAAAGCCTAAAATGAACGAAAAGTGAAACAAACCTAACCCTGGATTTACATGCCTGAATTTTTAGTATTATTTTCTTAATGAGTCGCGATGGTCATACACTAAATAAATGAACTACTCATTCATTTAGTTAATTTAATAAATGTAAATAATCTTGCCCTAGCAGACATACAGGGTTGCAATAAATCTTGATTAGTCTTTTTATTGAAATATACACTTTATAAATGAAAATATTTACATTGGACTTACACTTTGTAAATAAAAATATTTACTTTTGACTTCAATTTCATGAAATTAATTAAGTTTCGGAATCAATTGGTAAAGTTTAAAGATAGTATTTTCTAAGGTTAACACGAGCAGTAGACATAATTGAAACTGTTTTTATACGGATTTATGCTCGTTTATTACATTTTTACAATTTTCCAACGTTTCGGCACTTTTTCAGGTGCCGTGGTCCCGGATGACCATCCGGGACCACGGAAAAGTGCCGAAACGTTGGAAAATTGTAAAAATGTAATAAACGAGCATAAATCCGTATAAAAACAGTTTTAATTAAAGTTTAAAGATTTTAATGGGAAAGGGAATGTATGTATTTCGATAAAAAGACGTATTAAGAGATTGTTTACATTTTTTAAATAAAGTACCTAAACAAATGGACTATAGTTACATATTAAACGGGTCTTATCGCGTCTCTTTATAAGGTAAAAAGTAATTACTCTTAATGTTGTTGAGATGGAAGAGTTTTATTAGTATCGTCTTAACGTGGCAAGTGGAAACACAGGGTGACACGCGTCTCTGGGGTAAAAGTGAATTAATTCCCTACGTTTCGCAGCATTGCAGTTGCCGCGGTCGCAAGACCCGTTTTACCATCGCGATTAGACCCGTTAAATATATAACTGCACTGTGTATTTATCCTTACTTGGCAATTTTAATAAACAATATTCTACCGGTAAAGTATGACTTTTTAGTCGAAAACAGCTATATTCCCATTATGAAGACTCAATTTTGGATAACACGCCACCAATTTCTAAACGAACTTACGATATCTCGTTTTGTCATCAAATGTAAATTTTGAGGTTAGAATCTTGTTTACTTGTTTACTAATTGGACAATTAAGGATAAATTAACTGTACTTGAATGTTTGTCGGATGAATTAAATATTCAAGTAAATAAATCCAGCATTAAGTTGAAAACTGAAAGTGATCCGTCTGATTTCACCTAACACCCCTACTTTAACCAATAACCAATCTAACCTGTGTGTGACCACGCCCCCCGGACTGAAGTGTGCGCCGAAAGCCGGCGCCCGCGCAGTCCACCAAGCAAGGCGCGCTGTCCATGTCCAGGTGATGACGAATGATGATGATGTGATGATGATGATGGTAGTGTAGTGTACAGAAACAGCACCGCTAACTCCTTTAATTTGCACAAGTAATTTGCGATGTGCCGGCGCCTCACTTGGTATTCTCGTATTTGCCAAATATTATTCGCAAAACCCTTTATATGTCCTCACCATCACGCAAAAAAGGCTCTTTTTGTAGTCGAGTTGCGGAAACCCTAATGTCACCAATACCAATACCAATTGTATGTCCCCACTCCTGGGCCACGGGTCTCTTCTTGCGTCGCTGGAAGGTTGGGCCATGCTCCACCACGGGCGTCAAGTCCGGGTTGGTGGAGTTTATTATTAATTAATTATTAGTTATTAATTATTCAGTAATTAAAATTATTAGTAATTAATCATTAATAATGAACAATTAATCATTATTAATTAATTAAATAATTATTTTTTAATAAAATCTTGAAATAATTTGTTGGCAAATACCCGAATATACGAATAACCAAGTAACGCTCCAGCGTAATAAAATTATAAGATTACACGCTATTAACAATATTACTGCAAATACACACGATATTTTTAGCGCCTGCATTTCTTAGGATTGGGCTAAAATATTGTGTCCAGCTGAAATTACTTTAAAAAGAACTTTAGTCCGACCTGACGGTCTTATTTATAGAAAAACGCGATTCCTCTAAAGCACTCCTAAGAGTCAGTTAATTTAGTGTGTGTGCAAATGTAACTAAATGTTTTATCTATCTATTTAATTTGTTTTGTAAGTTTTTTCCACGGTTCATCCGTGGTTTTTTCCTACTAAAATCTCCAACACAGACCATTTTAGACAGCGTTATTCGAGTATTTTGATTCCTCTAAACACGGATGTAAAAAAATCCGTGCCTCTAAAGCACTCCTGAGTTTATTTAATCTGTGGTTAACATTTTCCGTGCAAAAATATCCACCACAGACTATGTTAGACAGCGTTTTTTGAGTGTTTTGAGCAATAGTTTTTTTTTGTAAATAACACTGTCAGCGTTTAAGGATTTTGTAAAATTTACAACACATAAGTACTTCGGCAACCTTATTTATTTTGTAGATATTTTGCACAGCATGTTTTCGCAAGGAACTTCTTTAGATTTATTTTTTTCTTTAAGTTTGCTTCCGATTGTAATAAAACTTTTTGGATTGCGTAACAGCATTGTGAGCGCAATGCAATATTAATCCTTGCCTGTATTGATGATGAGACCCTATATTTATAAATAAGAAGTTTTAGCTTCTAAATAGTTTTTTTAAAATTTAAAGCAATTTGAAAAAGAAACATATTTCGCCTTTTTATGAAATTATGGCATCAAATGAAGCGTATTGTGCTTAAATGAATAAAGCAAATATTGAAATTTTCTGAATAACAATTTCGAGAATTTTAATTTTCGGTTTTTACATTATTTTGCCAAATTTAGTGCCAATGATCCAAAGTGAAGAGAGATCTGTATTTGTGTTTGATCGTATTCTACCTATATTTTTAATTTTTGCTTTGCTTTTTCTATCAATAATGTTTTTTCTTTCAGCTTTGCGACCAGTTTTATATATAACTATGTATTTCTCCATCTTTCTTAGCTTTGGAGTACCACCCAGCTGGCTTACAATACTCAATACTTTACTACAGCTCTAAGTTTGGTAGCAACTTAGCATGACCTTTGTATCGAGATTATTTACCGATTATTTCGATCTAGCAGCTAGTCTACATCTAGTAAAAATTAAGGTCTAGATCTAGTAAAAATTAAGGGCTAGATCTAGTAAAAATTAAGGGCTAGATCTTGTGAGAATTCAGAGCTAGACCGAGAAAAAAATAAGGGCTAGAACTAATAAAAATTAAGCGCTAGATCTAGTCAAAACGAAGGGCTAGATCCAATAAAAATTAAGGGCTAGATTTAACAAACTTTAAGGGCTTGATCTAGTAAAAATTAAAGGGTAGATCTAGTTAAAATTAAGGGCTAGATCTAGTTAAAATTAAGGGCTAGATCTAGTGCCAGGTCCCTAATCCTAGTTTCTGGGTCGTTAGTCCTAAAATCACTATTTTCACGATTGAAAGAATACAAAGTCACTTAGCAAAAACCATCTGTAAAAGATAATGACATATTCTTCGTTGGTGGCGCTACTGTAACTCATGGAGCTTAAGAAGCTCGAAACTTCCCTTCTCGTGAGTAACTTCTATAGCACACACTTGTAGTTTAGTGGACTGCATTTTTAGCGACTGATGATGAATTGAAACCGAGATTTACTATTTTTAAGCTATTTTAAGCTAAGGGAGCGCTCGTGGCCTAGGCGAACCGAGTGATTGGAATCAATCACTTGGTTAAGCAAGAACAGGCGCGGTCAGGTACAGGATGGGTGAGTGTCCCGTGACTACCGCTAGTTGCATTTTTCCGAGCGCTTCCGTGCTTCGCAAGGCACGTTAACCGTTGGTGCCGGCTGTCATATAATGGCAGTCGTTTGGCATGTCAGAGGCCTTATGGGTGGCTTGATAACTTTGACAGTAAGGCCCGCCACTGTCTTACAATCCTCCACCAACCCGGACTTGGCCCCCGTGGTGGAGTATGGCCTTACCTTCCTGCGATGCAGGAAGAGACCCGTGCCTCAGCAGTGGGGACATACAAGGGTTGATAACGATAAAAAACGAAGCTAAGGGACCTGGCCCTAGAGTCTAACTTACATAGTTTGTCAATAGCATGATACGAGCATGATAATGGTTGTTATTTGCCTCAATTTGGTAGCCCGCGCAAATTAAATAGGCATCTCACGCGAAGGAGATCGAAACACGCAGAAGTCGAGTTAAGTAGCACGGGTTATACCATTGCAATGCGATTGGTTACCAGACTACCGATAGTGTGAATGCAACGACCATTACCGGACTAATATAACTATTGAACAACTAAGCATTTTAGAGACTCACCCCCAGGTGGGATGACGATCTGCGAAAAACTGCCGGCAGATGCTGGATCCGGCAAGCTGAAGACAGGGCGCTATGGCGCTCATTACTGGGAGGGCTCTGTCCAGCAGTGGACTAGTATAGCCTGATGATGATAATGAAGCTACCTATATTATAAAGTCAGACACACCGCACGCGGGAACGGCAAAGCCCGAACTCGATTTACAGTAGTGACAACATAAAAATGTAAAACAATGTTGCCACAATAAAAGTGTGGTAAAATAATGTACTTCGCGAAAATGTTCGCCGATACAAAGTTCAGGCTAAGTTAGCTACGGATGCTTATATAGACTATTGACCCAGGCCTACAGTATACCTAAACGCATAGTCATTCAATATAGTGATATTACCATAGCAGCGGCTGATATTTGACGCCATTTTGATGACAAAACAACGATTTCATTCACATAACCCGTGCAAATTAAATAGGCAACTCACGCAGGACATCGCATCGCGCGAGACGCCGAGTTAATTTGTACGGGTTATACCATTGAAAATCGATCTACCTACAACACCTTCGCCTACCCTTCGGCCGTTAAGATAACAGGAGTTTGGAAATCAGTTTCCTTGAAGGATTTTTTTTTCTTCTACATAACGGGTTCTATTATGTATATTCACTGGGTTGAGTGACGTTGATTTTTACTTTTTTTACGCTACTCCAGCTGTGAAATGCATACATATTTTTTTGACATTTTGGAGTCGTCTAAATGATTTACGAAATAGAGTGGAAAGTTACTTTATGCAAGGGCTGATTTCCTATAAATATTTTTATGCCACACCTGACAATAAAGTGCCGCTTTCTGGCCAAGTGTAGACATAAAAAGATGTACACAACACGGGAGGTAATATAGAAAGCTCTCGATCGCATATTTACGTCCCTCGCTTGCAGCTCGGGCCGCAAACTTCTGCGATCTCGGCCTCTCTTTGTTTTACCACCCTAGTTGTGTAATGTACTATTATATCCTTCTTCTTCTAACTGGTTTTTTATCTTTCTACGTAACTACCTAACGGCTGAAGAGGCTAATATCACGTTAATGAACAACCATGCGTTTGGTAGAATCGACGCCTTGGGCACCGACTAATCTAATCTCAGCTTATCTAATCCCAGCTCGCGGACTTCGCTGGCCAGCAGTCGGCAGTCCCTGCAGTCGTACGTCTCGCCGACGACCGAGCTCGCCGCCTCCCCGCCGGAGTTGGTGAAGCGCGCCTCTTTCGTCGAGGTATGGGCCTAAAACCCGTTTTCAGCACAAAGGCTGAGTGCTTAGTGCGAGTTTGACAGATCCAATCGAATAACTTTAGATACTACCGCGTTAATCGAGCATTGAGTAGAGAGTATGAGTAAGTTAACTGTTCGAACTGGCAAAACGCTGTCACAGTATAACTCGCACTCGCGTTTATTCATGTTTTGGCTGGTAAACGTGTTCACTTCTCAACGTAAAGCATTACAACTCGCACTCAGCAATTTTAATTTCCATACTTGTCGCTAGGTGGCGCTTCCTCGATGCCATAGAAATATGAGTTTACGTTAACGCGATCGAGTAGTTAAAAAACTCGCACTAAGCACTCAGGGCGCATGTTGAGATGCAGGCGACGACGCAGCACAGCGCAGCGCAGATTTTTTAAAGCGTGGAATGTCATCATCGCTACGTACGCTGCGGCGGCCTGTTCTGCGTCTCGTTGTAGTGTCGGCACAGATTTATGCTCGACGCGTGCACGTCGAGGCGTGTTTACTAGCAATTTTGTTGCAATGACAGAACATTTAATCGAATTAGTTCGCTGTGAACCTTGTTTGTACGATACAAATCATCCAGACTATTCAAAAGAAACATTGAAAGAGTTATTATGGGTGAAAATTG
This sequence comes from Yponomeuta sedellus, assembly GCA_934045075.1. NCBI lineage: Eukaryota > Metazoa > Arthropoda > Insecta > Lepidoptera > Yponomeutidae > Yponomeuta > Yponomeuta sedellus. Next base: position 314,363 of record OW203749.1, read on the forward strand.
CCAAGGAATGGAGCGAATAGTTGCGTCGCAGCATGCGGTGGGGGCCTATGTCTGCCTCAACTGCCCTGCCCTGCGCTGAACTGTGCTGCGTCGCCTGCGTCTCAGCATGCGCCCAGCGAAACAGAGACCAACGCTGCTGTTATTGCAGTGGCCAACTGTTGGGCGGGTCAATGTAAACTGGTCAAATCGCTGACACGAAAAGAAGAAGATATGTATGGAGAAAATATGTGGTAAATATGGCGGGCTATTCGAATTCCTTCACTGTGACAGCGGTTCGTCTGTGGAAAGGTTTGCCTCTGAACATTCGCCAGTCTCCATCTGTAGACGTGTTTACATTTAAGGTTCACGACCATTACTTCGGGCTTCAACAGCAGTATTAAATTATCTAGTATCTATGCGTCGCCAGCGTTTCAGCCTAATTCACAAAGCCCTTCATGTCAGCGTCTGTAGCGCAGCGGCAGCGCATCTGCCTGCCATGCAGGAGGTCCCGAGTTCGAAATCCCGGCTGGGGACAAAAAACACCCAGGTCTTGGATAATCATGCTTGGATTAAGCGTGAATCGCACCTCTTTTGTCGAGGTACAGGCTTAATTAAAATCGACAGAAAACGCGACTGGTTGTACGATTACATACACATGCACGTATGAATTTTCTGACCTGAAAGTATATTGTAGAATTGTTTGTTTTCTTTCAATATATAAAAATTAAGTAATCTTATCTTGTCTGATTACACAGACTTCGCCGTTCAGTCGACGTCGGATTGAGCGTGAGGCGTGCCTCTTTTGTCGAGATACAGGTCTCATTTAATCTTAGCTCGCGGACTTCGCTTCGCTAGTCTGCAGTCGACCAACTGCTGTGGAGAAAAAGTGTAGTGGAGAAAAAGTCAGCGGGAAAAAATTCGGGACTCTGACCATCTTTTCTCAAGTCATCTTAAACCTAATACATCAGTTACATCACACCTATACGTATGATTGAAGATTCCATGATCAATAACTTTAAATGTCAAAACATAGGGCCGTTTTCTGAATTGACATACATACATGACCTCACGCCTGTATCCCAGAGGGGTAGGCAGAGACCAATTCTGCATTGAGAATTTCATTAAATAAATACTTTCAAATAGTTTTATACATTTTTAGCCCAACGTGACGCTCATTAGGAGAGGGCTATGTCCAGCAGTGGACTAGTATAGCCTGACGACGACGACGAAGTAATGTTCTGTCACGCTCTTTTCTGAGAAATTAGTAGAGACAGCACTACAGTTCACTATTTGTTTAGCGGAATTCTCTGTAGGATGTTTATCTCTACAGTCTATTTATTCTTACTTGTCCAATTTAGTAAAGAAGATTCTACCCGTAAACTGTGACTTTTTAGTCCAAAAGTGCCATATTTCCATAAATGAAGTAACTTGGAACACTCTTTTAGATACCACGCTGCCAATATTATAAACATAGTTCATGATAGTTCATGAATTTGCGAGAAAATGTCTATTTAGGTATCTAATCCAAATTTTAAGGTTAGAATCTTGTTTACTAAATTGGACAAGTAAGAATAAATAGACTGTACTAGCAGAAGAAAGAAGATTAAAAACAAGGAAGTTTATCTCTTCAGGGTAGACGACAAAAGTTTTCAGTGAGAAACAGTTTCATTTTCAAACTACCCTGGAATCTGGCAAATTGTCAGAGCTACAGCGAGTTGAAATCGCTCAGTTTTCAACCGTCATTCAGCAAAAAAAAACATTTAAAGCAACGGTTCTAGATACCTAAATAAATATTTCAATAAACGTCTCCAAAACCTGGTTTAATAATAATTAAATAACTTATATTAAGTGACTACCTAAGTGTCAAAAGAATACTTAGATTAAAAATTCTGGATCGTGTCATATTCGCTTAGTTTACCATCGGAACGAAAATGCCTGTATTAGCTCCCAGGCTCGACTTCATAAGGAATATCAACATAGGTTTTGCTGGCAAAATCCTCTTTACGTATCAAAGTGTCAGATTAGTCGAGAATCCTTTGACGAAAAGTGACAAAAAGAATTCAAAGACAAATTCCTGTGTCGGGGATGGACTGACGTGTCACAATTGTGCAGAATTTGAAGAAGATATTGGGTGTGCTGTCTGTGATGAAAATTGTAAAGATTTCGTTGACGAAAACAATAATGGAGGGTCGATGCTGGACCATACTGTGGTTGACGGGGTAAGTTGTGCAGAAGTTGGTTAGATTGGAACTCTTTATTGCACACACCAGCGCTAGTGGCTAGTGAAACCGAGTGATTGGAATCAATCAGTGGGTTAAGCAACAACAGGCGCGGTCAGGTGCTGGATGGATGACCGTCCTGTGACTACCGTTTGTGACATTTTTTCCTGCCACAAGGCGCTTCCGTCCTTCGCTATGCACGTTGAGCCTTTGGTGCCGGTTGTCATGTAATGGCAGTCGTTACGCCATGTCATAGGCATGTACGAAAGCTTCTGGTTATAAAGCCCGCCACTGTCTTACAATCTTCCTCCAACGCGGACTTGACCCCCGTGGTGGGGTATGACCTAACCTTCCTGCGATGCAGGAAGAGACTCGTGCCCCAGCAGTGGGGACATACAAGGGTTGTTATTGATTATATCGACATTAAAGTTAGAGAATAGGTAGAAGAATGATTATACTATTTTTATTTTTAATGCACTAACCCGTGCTGAGGACAAATTTAAAAACCTATTTAGAGGCTAAAAATTTCACCCATGCCGGGATTCGAACCCGCAACCTCTGGCTATCCGTGCCAGCGCTCTGCCAATTGAGCCAATGGGCGACTCACCGGCATCAGTGAAATTTCGAACCTCTTTACACTATTCTCTGTATTACGTACAGGCACATCTGGCTTAAGCAAATTGCATCACTTACAGCCCCGGTTTACGGTTTTTAAATTTGTCCTTAGCACGGGTTAGTGCATTAAAAATAAAAATTGTATAATTTTCATTCAGTCATTCATGCATTCAAGAAGCTCGATCAAGCGTGACAAAATGCCTGAAGTTTTGTCAAAATTCGTAGTCAAACCAACAGTTTAACACAATAAGATGGATGATAATATGTATTCGCGTTTGTCCACAGACTAATTTCGTGGAAACACTCACGCCCCAATACACGCCCGGACAAAGCATCACCTCCCCACAGCCCAGCGCTGCGGTTGAGGACAAGCTGGCCAACTTGCAGGCGCAGCAGGAGGTGAGTCCACTCCCGTCCATCGGCCACACTCGTCCACTGCACAGAGTAGAATAATTTCTTAAAAACAATCGTTATGTTAGTTACTAATACCAATCAGGAGGTAGGTGCACTTTAATATATCAGGCCACACTCGTCCACTGGCAGACAGACTAGAATAATCCTTTAAATCAGTCGTTGTATAAGTTACTGATACCAATCAGGAGGTAGGTCCACTTTAATATATCAGGCCACACTCGTCCACTGGCAGACAGACTAAAATAATTCTTCAAAACAGTCGTTGTTGGTTACTAATACCAATCAGGATGTAGGTCCACTTTAATCTGTCAGGCCACACTCGTCCACTACCGGATGGTGCAGCCCAGACCGATAGTTAAAGAACAGCTGGCTAACTTGCAGGCGTAGAAGAAGGTATTTCCTTCGCATCCATCAGACCACACTTGACCACCACCAGACAGCAACCTAGCGCTGCAGCCTACTGAAGATAAGCTAGATTAAATGCAGGGGCAGCAGCAGATCACAATGCTCATTCCTCAGCGCTTGAAATTGCTCATCCGCGGTGGGCTCTCGTGGTATGTGTTCTGCAGTGGGACCTTCTTCAGGCTATATTAGTCCACTGCTGGACATGGCCCTCCCCTAATGAGCGCCATAGCGCAAGGTTGTGCTATTATTGGGGCGTAATACCCATGCAATATTCTTTATAGCTTTAGTCACTAGTTTTCATTTATAAATAAATAATAAAAAAAAAACCCCACGCTGGGCATCCGGGTTGGGGATCGCAGTTTTTTTTATTTTTTTATTTTGTCTTAAAGAAGACTAACAGCACAATATAACAGAACAGCAACATAGGAAACAGAAGGCCAATTACAAGTCTCCACTTATAAATACAGTATAGCAAGACAAACAGATAAACATAATCATAGTTACAGTTTGACAGCGGTGGTAGCTCAGTGGGTAGAACCATAGACTGGCAAGCGAGAGCCCCAGGTTCGATCCCGAGTGCGGGCATGTACCAATGACTTTGTTTAATTTCAAAGTTACGTACATTTGCGAATTTGCAGTCGCAATACCACACGCTAACGGTGAAGGAAAAAATCGTGAGGAAACCCGCGGCTTGGTTGGCTCCGCACGTATTGACTAGTCTTTCCTGTGGGCTAGGCCGACTAAGCTGTCAGGATGGTATAGGTGCTGGGCAAGCCTACACCATCTATAAAACCATGTCCCAGGCACTACAGCGTCGGAGTGGTCCCTTCACCCATCTAGTGTGAGTGAAGATACCACTGGACGCTGTATAAATCATCTCATTAAGTAGATGCAAAAAGGCCAATATTATTATTATTAATTAGTTACAGTTTGGTGGTGGCTTAGTCGTCTTTTACGACACCCGCGGGAAGAATTTGGGTTGGTGCTATTCCCTAGGCCGACAGTGGTACGTATAGAGGGTGGGTTGTTGAGACGAGTCAGTAAGGGAAGGTACCTCAATCGTTATAGGAAAACGTTCCTGGGAGACCATCCCCAATTTTTTAAGATTGTATGAACTGCATTCACAGATTTTGGAGAAAGTGTCAGCGAAAATAATGCTGAAATTGAAAAAAAAAAAATTATGCTTATCGATCCTATTTCGTGTGGGGATCAAAAGACTATGTGACTAAGTCCATAGATAGATAGAATATTCTTTATTGTACACAGAAATTACAGTAACAGAAATTACCATTTAATTACCATTGACCATTTAAGTTTTGAGTACTAGAAAGGGCAGAAATCGCCAAAAACTGTTTTCGTACATTTTGTAATAAAAAACGAAAATCGACTTGGCAATAATTAAATCCGTTGTACGCGTTAAAATTTGAACAGACAATTCAGGACACAGCATAGTTCCAACTAAGTGCCCACCGCGCAGCCCCGATGTCAGAGGCCTTAGGGGCGGCTCGATAACTTCTGACAGTAAGGCCCGCCACTGTCTTACCATCCTCCGCTCGGATTTTGTCACCGTGGTGCCCTAACCTTCTTACAATGCAGGAAGAGACGCGTGCCCCACAAGTGGGTTTAAAGGCCATAAAAAGGCTTCGTACCTAATGTGTAAATAAATTCTTTCTCACTCCGCCCGCAGATAACCCAGCTGAAGACAGAGGTGGAAGACCTGAAGGAGAAGCTGGAGACTCTCCGCGTGCGACGCGCCGAGGACCGGGAGCGGCTGAAGGAGGCCGAGAGGGTCAAGCTGCAGCTGGAGCAGGCGCAGGAGTTCAAGGCCCGCATCATGGAGTCGCAGCAGCAGCTGCAGAGAGACCTGCAGCGGGCTAAGCAGGAGGTGAGGACTGCAGCGGCTGGGGCTGACAGTGGGCGGGGTTAACCGTGGGTGGGGCTAACAATGGATGAGGACTGCAGCTGGTGGGGATAACAGTGGATGGGGCTAGGAGTGGGTGGGGCTAACAGTGGGTGGGGCTAAGAGTGGGTGAGGACAGCAGCGTGTGGGGCTAAGAGTGGGTGAGGACAGCAGCGTGTGGGGCTAAGAGTGGGTGAGGACAGCAGCGGGTGGGGCTAAGAGTGGGTGAGGACAGCAGCGGGTGGGGCTAAGAGTGGGTGAGGACAGCAGCGGGTGGGGCTAAGAGTGGGTGAGGACAGCAGCGGGTGGGGCTAAGAGTGGGTGAGGACAGCAGCGGGTGGGGCTAAGAGTGGGTGAGGACAGCAGCGGGTGGGGCTAAGAGTGGGTGAGGACAGCAGCGTGTGGGGCTAAGAGTGGGTGAGGACAGCAGCGGGTGGGGCTAAGAGTGGGTGAGGACAGCAGCGGGTGGGGCTAAGAGTGGGTGAGGACAGCAGCGTGTGGGGCTAAGAGTGGGTGAGGACAGCAGCGGGTGGGGCTAAGAGTGGGTGAGGACAGCAGCGTGTGGGGCTAAGAGTGGGTGAGGACAGCAGCGTGTGGGGCTAAGAGTGATTGGGGCTAAGAGTGGATGGGGCTAACAGTGGGCGAGGACAGCAGTGGGTGGGGCTGACAGTGGGTTAATACTGCAGCGGGTGGGGCTAACAGTGGGTTGGGCTAGCAGTAGGTGGGGCTAGCATGGGGCGAGGACAGCAGCGGGTAAAAATTCACTCCCCCCCCCGCAGACCCGCGCGGCCCAAGAAGCTCTGGAAGCCCACACGGACGAGACGGCTGAACTGTCTGAGGCTGCAGAGATGGCCGCTCTGGACCGCGAGATGGCCGAGGAGCGGGCGGAGGCTCTGCAACTTGAGCTGGAGCAGTGCCGGGAGAAGCTGGAGGAGGCCACACTGGACCTGCAGCTCATGAGGGCTGAGCTGGAGGCCGGAGGGAACACGCGTGAGTACTCCGGACTTGTGTACGATATCTACCCCTCTACGTCCCCACAGCTGGGGCACGGGCCTCTAGAGTCTAATCTTCTTCGTCGTTCCCTCATGGCTGAGGGACGTGACTAAGCGCAGCTTCCGCCACCAGCTCTCTTCATTTAATTCTATTACGCGCCAGATGTATGGCTGCTTGTAGAGATTAATAATAATTAAATACAGTGGTAGAATATTTTCGGGGCTTATTCGCGTAGTAATTTATTGCTATTTTACCTCGACTTTTTGGCGAGGTTACAGTCATCGTGGTCACGAGAAGTCTGATGGCTGGCACCCGTTCCCGTCCGTTGGCTGATTGAGGGTAGTCTGAAACCTCATCAGCCGAAGATGCGAACGGGTGCCAGCCATCAGTCTTCTCGTGACCACGGTGACTGTAACGTCGTCGAAACGTCGAGGTAAAATAGCAGTAAATTACTACGCGATTAAGGGCTGATTTTTCAATAGTCAGATAACTTTTATCTGAGGAATAAAAATGGCGGTTTGACAGCTTCTATATGAATATTATGTCAAACCGCCCTATTTATTCCTCAGATAAAAGTTATCTGACTATTGAAAAATCAGCCCTAAGCCCCGAAAATATTCTAACTATGAGTTCAAGTCGCGAATACAGTCTGCTAGCTTTTAGAATATACCTCGGCTACTATCGGATAGAATCGGATATATTCGTGTGATAGAAATATCGGAACTAATATGACACTTAATTTCGAAATCAGAACTCGATCATCAGTACGAAAACCGGCAAAAATTGGCGAAAACCGAAGCCTACTCTAGAGCCCGAGGTATATTCTAAAAGCTTACAGACTATACTTACATATGTGGCGGGCACATGTCGACTCTGCGCATGGCAACTCTCTCAAACTCCCAACATTCCTGCATCGCGCAATCAACGTATTTCACGTGACATATAAATATAACGTCCGACTAACAACAGTCGGATCGGCCCGCCCCAGGCATACGATCTGCCTGGAAGGAAATTTCCCTTTATAGTGGAAGGGCACGATCACCCGCTCTTCCCTATACATAGTTTGTCAATAGAAGCACGAATCGCTTGTAGCCTAGCCTTGGGTAACTCAAGAGCCAGATACGAGTGGACACACAACTCCCTCGCCGTCAAGTGTGTCCCATTCATATCCCAGAGATGTCAACTATATCTGGCTCCCAACATACTCTCAACTCAGTACGGTAGTTATCTCCTGCTACTTTATCCAGCTCACACACAATGCGCGAGAGCGAGATCAACATCGTCTGACATCACTTACATTCGGCCGCATTTCTCGTCGTAACCAACGAGCGATGTGAGAAAGTTCAACAAAAAAAAAAAAAAAACGTGTGATCTGGATAAAGTAGGGAATAGGTAGACTAGACTGACTCACCAGTTGTGTCTCTTGTTTCCACACGCACTTAGTTGATTCGTCGTCGTATGAGCTAGGACACAAGTGGTGAGCGAGATATGATAGAGATATAGTGTGTCTCGGTGAGCAAAGATATGAGATATAACAACTCCCTCTAAGGACACACTTTGCCCAAGTCTATTGTAGCCCCGGTTGCCCGAGTGATCTTGAACGATCACGACAATTAAGCAATATAGGGCGCCTTTAGTGCATGTATGGGTGACCGTGTATGACTACGGCTAGTGGCATTTTTCCGAGCGGTTCCGTGCTTCGCAAGGCACGTTAAGCAGTAACGGCTGCCGTCGATAGATGGCAGTCGTTAAGCGAAGTCAGAGGCCTTAGGGCGGCTTGAAAACTTCTGACAGTAAGACCAGCCGCTTGTCTGCAAGCCTCTACCGATCCGGACTTGGCCCCACAGAGGGGCACAGGTCTCTTATCTGAGGAAGGTACGGGCCATACTCCGCCACGGAGGCCAAGTCCGGCTTGGTGGAGGATCGTAAGACAGTGGCAAGCCTTACTGTCAGAAGTTATTTTATTTTTATTGAAATAGGACAACCAACAGGCGATACAACAATACAGTCACAGAGAAAAAAACACACAGACAAATAACATGGTAATTGCTCACCCACTTATAGGTTATCGCTTCATGCATGTAAAATTTAACAAACTGTAATACATATTAACACTTTTTAAAGTTATAGAATATATATTGTATAAAGACAAATTAAACTTAAATAAAAAAAAAACTAATTAAATACATTACACTATTTTTATTTTTAAACCACTAACCCATTGCACTAACCCGTGCTAAGGAACAAATTTAAAAACCTATACGTACATAATACAGAGAATATTGTAAAGAGGTTCGAAATTTCACTGATGCCGTGAGTCGCCCATTGGCTCAATTGGTAGAGCGGTGGCACGGATAGCCAGAGGTTGCGGGTTCGAATCCCGGCATGGGTGAAATTTTTAGCCTCTAAATAGGTTTTTAATTAAATACACATAAATTAAAGATAATATTTAATCAGGCTTCTTTCGAATTTATCAAGCCGCTCATAAGGCCTCTGACATGGCTTATCGACTGCCATTATATGACAACCGGCATCGACAGCTTAGCGTGCCTTGCAAAGCACGGAAACGCTCGGAAAGAATCCCACTAGCGGTAGTCACGGGACTCCCACCCAGCACCTGACCGCGCCTATTGTTGCTTAACCCAAGTGATTGTTTCTAATCACTCGGTTCCTCTAGGCCACGAGCGCTTCCGTCCATTATTAAGTAATTCCGCTGCCAATAATTTTTCATCCTACCCGCCTGTTCTAGGTATTAAATTTGTATTTTTTTTTGTTCAATCGCTTTCAGTACATGGACAAAACTATGCAGGTAACTACAGTCTCCTACTGTGTGTTCGTTATTGCGTAGACGGCAAGAAAGACGATGTGTCTTTTTTTTTTCTTAGGTGCAGCCTCAGGTTTCTGTGCCAAGTGGGTATGGCCCAAAATATTGACACTATTTACAAATGATACGAAGGTTTTAGGCTCGGCTTATACTCGTAAAATAAGATGACGGGAGGGAGGGGGAGAGAGAAAGAGACAGAGAGAGAAGGAGAGAAAGAAAGAAAAACGCAATAAACAAGAATTGAATTGAATTTGAATTAACTTTGTGTCATTTAAGTCCAAGTGCATAGCAACGATATGCCGCGGCCGCGACGTTCTGATGCCATAGGTCATGCTAAATTTTGCCGCGTACTGGGTACTGGTCCAGTACGCGGCCGTGCTTTATAACGCGTTCTGCATGACTCGCAGTACTTACACGCGTCAGCTCTATTTGGCTTACGCAGCTTACCCCTCAGGAAATACATAACATCCTCACCAGATACGTGGGCTATGCTTAAGTTCATAGTACTTTTTTGAAAACCTATTTAGAGGCTGAAAATTCCACCCATGCCGGTATTCGAACCCGCGACCTCTGGCTATCCGTGCCAGCGCTCTTTCCAACTGAGCCAATGGGCGACTCACCGGCATCAGCGAAATTTCGAACCTCATTACAGTATTCTCTGTATTACGTACAGGCAGCGACATCTGACTTAAGTCATATCATTCCGATGTAAAAACCTAACTGCAAAGTAGGTAGTCGGGGCTGTAAGTGATGCAATTTACTTAAGCCAGATGTGGCTGCCTGTACGTAATACAGGGAATAGTGTAAAGAGGTTCGAAATTTCACTGATGCCGGTGAGTCGCCCATTAGCTCAGTTGGAAAGAGCGCTGGCACTTATAGCCAGAGGTCGCGGTTTCGAATCCCGGCATGGGTGGATTTTTTTGCCTTTAAATAGGTTGTTAAAATTGTCCTTAGCACGGGTTAGTGCATTAAATATAAAAATATTACAATTCATAGTACTTGTTTGTACTAAAACCTGAGGCTATACCTACCTTAACTTTATACTTCTGATATTGGTTTTTGTATGAACCTGTAGCATGCATTTTCTGTGACTACCATCGGTCCAAACGCTTAATTAACTTTTGACAGATTGATTTAGTGACGTTCTGTAAGGTTGCCATTTCATTATTTATGTTAATCGATTTTTGGCACGGATAGCCAGCGGTCGCGGGTTCGAATCCCGGCATGGGTGGAATTTTTAGCCTCTAAATACGATTTTAATTATATTGTAGTTTTAATCGATTGTGTTGATATTTTATTTTTATATTTTTTATGGTTTATCCGTCTGTACAAACATGCACAATGTTATTAGTAAGGAAACACCTACATAAAATGCTATGTCATCATCATTGTAAGCTCAGTACACGCCAGTTGGCGACTGCCCTCTGACAACACAACATTGTGAATAAATCTAGTGAAGATAACATCGGATTTTACTATTTTTATTTTTAATGCACTAACCCGTGCTAAGGAACAAATTTAAAAACCTATTTAGAGGCTAAAAATTTCACCCATGCCGGGATTCGAACCCGCAACCTACTACTGACAGTACAGTGATGTCGTTCCGATTTTAAACCTAACTGCAAAGTAGGTAGTCGGGGCTGTAAGTAATGCAATTTGCTTAAGTCAGATGTCGCTGCCTGTACGTAATACAGAGAATAGTGTAAAGAGAAATTCGAAATTTTACTGATGCCGTGAGTCGCCCATTGGCTCAATTGGTAGAGCGCTGGCACGGATAGCCAGAGGTTGCGGGTTCGAATCCAAGGCATGGGTGAAATTTTTAGCCTCTAAATAGGTTTTTAAACATCGGATTTGTTCTTCGTCCTCCAACAACATAACATATCAAAATATTGTGCGGACAGTCAAACTAACAGACTCGCCCGTATAATGTCTGAGCGTGATAAACTATAAAGATTTTTATTACCAAAAGGATTTTTAATTATAATATTTAAACCGAATTTCTTACTGTAGATTTATTGGATTTTATTCTCTGTATTACGTACAGGCAGGGACACGGACACTGGCACGGATAGCCAGAGGTCGCGAGTTCGAATCCCGGCATGGGTGGAATTTTTAGCCTCTAAATAGGTTTTTAAAATTGTCCTTAGCACGGACAATTTTAAAAACCTTAGTGCAATAAAAAAAGAATATATTCTTTTAGAGAATCAATTTGAATTGTCTTCGCAATTCAATTCGAATAGTTATGTCGTTATAATATTGTAGCAAGACTCGTCGCATCACTATTGTGTAAAGAAAAGGTGTCCATGAGGTGCTCCATTTTTCGTCTTTGGTTTCCTGTCAAATAATTACGAAACTTCATGCTGTGTGGTGTCGGCCTAGAGAATAGCACCAATCCAATTCTTCCCGCGGGTGTCGTAAAAGGCGACTAAGGGACACAAACCGGGGAGTGGGCAGCGGCGCCCCCCGCAGTACAATTCCACCGAACTGCGATCCCCAACCCGCATGCCCAGCGTGGGGATTATGGGCATTACCCCCTATGGTAGCACAACGTGGCGTTCTTTAGTGGAGGGCTATGTCCAGCAGTAGACTAGTATAGCTGGACGACGAATTACCAAACTTCATGGGTTAGCATGTCAAAAGTTAAATTAACGGTTGATTCGATTATACTTGTTTTAGTCTGTCTTTTTCGATTTTTTTCTCAAGCTCCTCTATCTTGTCCTAAAACTAGAGAAATGAGCCGTTTTCAGACACAAATTCCCAAACCAATTCATAGATGGTGCTAACAGGCGTGGCCATAGAGGAACCGGAATACGGCCGTCAAAATTAATCTGTGCTGAGAAAAAATATATTTTAAGTGTCCCTGTTCTATACTTCGTTTTTTTTTTTGGCATTAGACATTTTGTAAACAAAGAAGCAGGGCTACTGCTTATTATTACGTAGATATAACATCTGAAACGTAGATAGAAAGCTGTATTTACTCGGCTCAACAGTGAACTAAGTAGGAATGAACATTTTAAAAAAATATTATAAATTAGGCAGACGATTTTTAGGTTGACTGCTTCTTTGTTTACCAAATTTCTAATGCTAAAAAAACGAAGTACAGTCTATTTATTCTTACTTGTCCAATTTAGTAAACAAGATTCTACTTAAACTGTGACTTTTTAGTCCAAAACTGCCATATTTCCATAAATGAATTAACTTGGAACACTCTTTTAGATAACACGCTGCTAATTTTATAAACATAGTTCATGAATGTTCATGAATTTGCGAAATGTCTAGTTTAGGCGTCTAATCTCAATTTTAAGGTTAGAATCTTGTTTACTAAATTGGACAAGTAAGAATAAATAGACTGTATAGTATGTGCTCGCCTGTCAGCGCCATCTGTGAAGTGCTTTGTGAACTTGTGCTGAAAACGGTTCATAGCTAGATTTTGTTTAGAATAGTGAAAAACTGTTTTCCTTGGTTGTGTTTTTGTCCATGTACTTACTATCTGCATTACCAATTTTTTTTGTAACTTTCTTTAAAAGTTATTCTCAATTTACTTATCATTATTATTTGTATTTATGTGCTTCTATATTTATAGTGTACTTAGCTATATGTCACTGATATATTATAGTCCATTCGTTTAGGTACGTAAAAAAATGTAAACAATCTTAATACGTCTTTTCATCGAAATACGTACTTTTTTAATTGAAATCTTTACATTTTACTTGAATTTCATGTAATTTCAACAAATTTCAGATTGAAATAGTAAAGTGCAAAGATATTGATTTAACATAACATAACATAACATTTACATACAGGCACATACATTGCTTCTGGCCCCACACTAGGATACCCTGTGTCGTGGAAACCAAAAACAATGACGTCACAAACATGTAAACATCCAAGACCTGGACTTTTTTTTTTTTTGTTTCCAGCCGGGATCCGAACCCGGGACCTCTTGCATGGTAGGCAGACGCGCTACCGCTACGCCACAGAGGTCGTCTGTATTTAAAGAGTGTTTTTTTTAATTTCGATAAAAATACGTGTCAAGATTGTGTATTATTGTATATCTAGTTAATGAAACCACCGTTTAGGTCGGGTACCGGTTTATTTCTGACTGAGAGGGAACAATGTCTACACGCCTTACATCTACGTATATCTAGGTAATTACAGCGCAGTACATTATTTGAAGTATTTAAACAAATGGACTATGATTACGTATTTCACGGATCCATAGTTATTAGTAATTAATTATCGTCGGGAATTAAGGTAAATAAGTTTACCTACTAACCTGAAATAAATATTATATTATTATTCTAGTCTGAAATAAACAGTATATTTCATTTTATTTTATTAGGGTAAACAAACAATTGAGGCCATGAGAGCCAGAGCGGCCTAAATGCACAAACAAAAGTTTACAGTATTACAGAAAAACTAGCAGCCCTGATTTCAAATATTTGTAACTTTAGTAAATAAATGTATCATAACATCCTTTGCTGCTTTAGTGTTTTAATTATGTGCTAATTGCTGTTTACAAAAGTTTGCAAAAATAAAATTACTATTGAAAAAAATGCAGTTAGGCCGCTCTGGCTCTCATGGCCTCAATTGTACAATAAGTGGTAACAGCATCTTAAATAACATTAAAGTATTAAGTAATTGTACAACCAGCATCGCTTACCACGGATTAGAGAAAAAGAAAGGAGAGATATTAAAAAAAAAAAGCTAACTTCTGAATTGGACAACATAACTAAATTTTTAAAAATTTTTTAAATTGTGAAATTTTTAGCCTCTAAATAGGTTTTTAAATTTGTTCCTTAGCACGGGTTAGTGCATTAAAAATAAATAGTGTAATCATGTGGGTACAGTGATATCGTTCCGATGTTAAACCTAACTGCAAAGTAGGTAGTCGGGGCTGTAAGTAATGCAATTTGCTTAAGTCAGATGTCGCTGCCTGTACGTAATACAGAGAATATTGTAAAGAGGTTCGAAAGTTCACTGATGCCGTGAGTCGCCCATTGGCTCAATTGGTAGAGCGCTGGCACGGATAGCCAGAGGTTGCAGGTTCGAATCCCGGCATGGGTGAAATTTTTAGCCTCTAAATAGGTTTTTAAAAATAACTAACATTATATTAGTATTAATATTATGTATTTTTATTATAATTATACTTTTTGGGTATTTATTTATGTATCTTGTGTTTTTTCTCTCTTTGTAGAGCTTCAAATGAGACTAAAATGTGTGCGTATTCTTTATTTATTTTATTAAAGTATATTATTATATATTTCTTACTAATCTAAAATTTTATGTTTGTAAACAATTAATGTTGTTTTGTTTTGTGAGTTATCGCAAACACACGCAATTTTCGCATTTATTAATAACTAGTTGACCCAGCGAACTTCGTACCGCCTACCATCGATTCTTAATTTTTTTTTTCTCCGTAAAGAACCATCCTCGTACTTCAAGGATTATTATAAAAAAAGAATTAGCCAAATCGGTTCAGCTGCTCTCGAGATTTGCGCTTACCAACACATTCAGCGATTCATTTTAATATTATAGAAGATGAAACACACATAATACGTATACGTTTCATCACATTATATAACGTGTTAATAAACTTTTGGCCTTCCCAAATTTTATTTAGAGGCTAAAAATTCCACTCATGCTGGGACTCGAACCCGCGACCTCTGGCTAACCGTGCCAGCGCTCTTTCCAACTGAGCTAATGGGCGACCACCGACATCAGTGAAATTTCGAACCTCTACAATACTCTCTGTATTACGTACATAGCGACATCTGGCTGAAGTAATTTGCATCATTTGCAGCCCCGAGTACCTACTTTGCAGTTAGATTTTTACATCAGAATGATATCGCTGTACCCACATACCTAATTATAGATAATAAACTGGCTTTAATTCTAGACATCATTGTCAGACAAAATTGTCCTTAGCACGGGTTAGTGCAATATATATATATGTATGTATAATATAGCTTTATTGTCGTTACAATTTTGTCTGACAATGATGTCCAGAATTAAATCCAGTTTTTTATCGATATCAACCCTTGCATGTCCCTACTGCTGGGGCACGGGTACATACTCCACCACGGGGGCCACGTCCAGGTTATCGGAGGATTGTAAGACAGTGGCAGGCCTTACGGGCCTGTCAGAAGTTATCAAGCCGCCCATAAGGCGTGTAACGTGGCTTCACGACTGCTATTGCATGACAGCCGACACCAACGGTTTGACGTGCCTTGCAAAGCACGGAGGCGCTCGGAAAAAACCCAGCACCTGCCCGCGACTTTTGTTGCTTAACCCAAGTGATTGATTCCAATCAATCTGTTCGATTAGGCCACAAGCACAAGTTCTATATGTTAGCAATAAGTATGTAAACTCCGTTAACTAAGGACTCTAAAAAGACTAAGTTTGGAGCTTTTTGTCCATTTTTTCTCCAAAATTATCTATATTTTGAAATGGACACCTAGTTTGAATTGTAACGTTCATTAAGCCGCAGCTTCTGCGCTACTTTAAATAAAACCTTTTCATTTCATTAAATTTCATATAGATAAAGACGTATTATGAAAACAGTTATGATTTTTTTTTTCATTGGTGGCGCTAATTATTATAGCGAATCACCTGCATTGTAGTTTTTCTTTTAAAAACCTATTTAGAGGCTAAAAATTTCACCCATGCCGGGATTCGAACCCGCAACCTCTGGCTATCCGTGCCAGCGCTAGAAAAAAAAAAGTAAAAATAGTATAATCATGTGGGTACAGTGATATCGTTCCGATGTTAAAACCTAACTGCAAAGTAGGTAGTCGGGGCAGTAAGTAATGCAATTTGCTTAAGCCAGATGTCGCTGCCTGTACGTAATACAGAGAATATTGTAAAGAGGTTCGAAATTTCACTGATGCCGTGAGTCGCCCATTGGCTCAATTGGTAGAGCGCTGGCACGGATAGCCAGAGGATGCGTGTTCGAATCCCGGCATGGGTGAAATTTTTAGCCTCTAAATAGGTTTTTAAATTTGTTCCTTAGCACGGGTTAGTGCATTTAAAATAAAAATAGTATAGTTTTTCTTTTGTTTTGCTTACTCTCCTTTTGAAGCGTGTTTTTCCTTTGTGACGTCATCTATCACTTTTCTACGTGTTAAACAACGTGATGTCAGCAAATCATTAACGTGACTACTGTCCTTGCCTTGCGGACGGGGGAAACGTGGGAGTCTTGTTCAAGTTTATTGCGGTTTCGGATGCAAAGGTTGACTTGCTCTATTTTTGTTTTAATTTGGGTCAAGGCTGCTGTTTCCCTTGCACATCCTTAAGTTTTTGATAATTTGTAATGATTAGAATTCTTTTCATATTATGTGGTCTGATGATTTACTATAGATAAAGGTATGGACATTTCGGATGTATTTCTGTTTTTTCGGATGTATTTCTGTTAACAAAATTTGTTATTAACATGAATAATTCTACAATTTACTCCTATTTTCAATGAAAACGTAGTTATGTGCTCTGGTGATTTACTATAGATACAGTTATGGACATAAATATAATATAATATAAATATTCATGGACATATTACACAGATCTCGTTAGCCCTATACTAGTACAACTTAATGACTTGTGTTATAGGTGCTAAGTCGACGATAGATTTAATACAATAAATACATAGATAACATCCAAGACCCGAGACAAACTAGAAAAGTTCGTTTCCTAGGATGACCTGGTCGGGGATCGAACCCGAGACCGTCGGTTTTACAGTCAGCGTGCCAAACCGCTGCGCCACCGAGGCCGTCATTTCAGATATATTTCTGTTTTTTTTATTAACAAAATTTGAATATGAATATTAAATTTAAATATGAATCATTTTACTATCAACTCTTATTTTCAATCAAAATGTAATCAAATAAAAACATGAATATTTAGTAAATGGCCATAATTCTATTACATATCGAAGGCTCTTAGACTAGATTTAAAAAAAAAGGTTTTTTTTTTCAATAGGGAATGGATGAAAATATCAGAAGTGCTTGATTTTTTTTTTTGGTGATAGGAATAACCTTCCTTAACGCGAGAAAAAAGTTTAAATTTTTTTGGCCTAGTAGTTAATTTTTAAATAATCTTAATATTCTTCCATTCGTCGTTCTGGGCTCAGTACGGCTTAACAGACACATTCCTTGGTCCACTACTAATGAAAAAAAAAATCTGTGATGACAACGACGACGGGAGCTGTCAATGTCATTGTCATCACAGCAGCCTTGATTTGACTAAAATACAAATAATTCCAAATCAAATCCTATTAAGGGACCCGAAATACATCCACGCGCTCGTAAGTTATTCACTGGGCACTAAACGCTCGCCATCCGGTTCCCAATCCGGCTGCCGCGACCGTAACCGGCGACCGAAGTTATATATCGGGCATCGAACGCTCGACTCCCCCGTTCCCCCCGTCCGGCCGCCGCGTCCGTAACCAAACCGGCGACCGTAACCAGAGCACCCGTACGCGGAGGCGGGGCAGGGCGCCGCGACCGGCTACGAGCTCCGGCAGCTGCAGCAGCAGAACTGCCGGTTGCGGGACACGCTCGTCCGGCTGCGGGACCTCTCCGCGCATGATAAGCATCACATGCAGAAGATTCAAAAGGTGAGCTTCTGTCAAGATTCAAGAGCCGATTTATCCACATACTAACAAGTGGGAATACCGCTGGTTTTGAGTTTATTTATTTCTTACAGAATTTTTTGTTTCGTTGCAAGGTTAAAATAATTTTTTAAGTATTATATATATATATATAAAATACTTAAAAAATTATTTTAAATATATATATATATATATATATATATATATATATATATATATATATATATATATATATATTTAAAATAATTATAATAATATATATATATATATATCCTGAAATGAAGGTACTTAGGTTGTATTGAGTTTGTTTCTGCTTCATCTGTCCTACCCCGCTCTCTCTCTCTCTTTGTAACACTCAGAAATTTCTAGGCTGGCTGGAAGAAAATTCTTTTCAAATAAGTCCGCCTTGACACGTACTTTTTATCACAAACCTGTTATTAAACTTTTATTTTTATTAACGTTTTTATTGTCCAATAAAGTGTAACAAACCAACAAATAAAATTGAATTGTTTTGACATTTTTCTATTTTTGACATATGAAGCTATTTGACCAATTCATACCAATTAAGTACCTACAATAGCAATCGGACCCACAGAGTCTCATAATAAGCCCCTCACAATTGTAATAACTTAACCAACCCTCAACTAGAAGTTACTCGAGCCTCAATTGGAAGTTAATCAACCCTCAAATAGAAGACACAGGCTTGACCCTCAATTCCTTTCTCAGGACCTGGAGCAGTCCAAATCGGAGGTGGCAGAGCTCAGCCGTACGAAGGAGAAGTTGTCAGCCCGCACCGAGGAGTTGGAGGCCCAGCTCAGCGACTTGAGGGACCGGGTCGACGCCGCCTTGGGGGCTGAAGAGATGGTGGAGCAGCTGGCTGAGAGGAACCTGGCGCTGGAGGACCAGGTACGTGTGTAGAAGGAGGTTGGAGGAATCTTCAAGATCTCAGGCGTTAGTTGGTTACAGCTGGAGATACAGGAGGATGTTGGAGCCTTTTGAAGGCATTTGGAGATATTTGGAGACTTAGTGAATGCTAGAGATAGTTCGAAACCTGGAGAAAGTGAGAAAATGCTGAAAGCAGCCCGGTGACAGCTAAGTAAACAAAGCCGTAGCCTGACCTTGAAAACAACAGCAGAAATATTTTGTTACTTTCAAGGTCGGGGTACCAAAAAAAATAACAATAGAAAACTACTGTCACTTTCAAGGTCAGGCTGGTTAAATGAAAATATGACTTCTAAACCCTAGGAGTCCGAAATCAGCTTAACTTCGTATATCACTTTCTATTAAACTATATTGAATTTTTACTACGCTCTAAGAGTATATTGGGTCCGATAAATACTTTTTTACTGTTTTTATTGATTGCGAAATTATATTTTTGAGTGACAATATAAAATAGCAAACTTACAATCACTTCAAATTCAAGCACTTAAAAGATATTTTAAATTAATACATAATGGAACAACAACAGAGACATAACAGGAATATTCTTGACGAAGACGTATACTGCAATAAAATGTGCAGGTCAAACGCAGTGTGAACCTGGCTTTAGAGCTGGAAGCGAAGCAGGCGAATCCGACTAGTACAGTTGTTTACGTCTCTTCCAGGTGGAGCAGTTAAAGCAGGACGTGTCGGAGCTGGAGGCCCTTCAGGAAGTGCACGAGCAGCTCGTGGAGTCAAACCGGGAGCTGGAGCTGGACCTCAGGGAGGAGCTGGAGATGGCGCACGCCGCCACCAGGGAGGTGAGTGCTGGAGGGGGGAGCTAGAGGCTAGCGCCTGCTGGCTGCAGCTGTAGGCTACTAGAAACAGCTGGAAGCAGCTAGACGCGGATGGAAGTAGCGAGAAGTAGCTAGAAGTTCAATCGATAGCACTAGATCTCAGATCAGAGCTGGAAATGGGGCATATTGCCACCGGGGAGGTGATTTCTTGAGGAGGGGGGTAATTAAAGGCTAGTGACGGCTGGATGGAGATGTAGGCTAGATGCAGCCGGGAGTAGCTAGAAGTTCTAACGATAGCTAATCTTGACCTCAAATGAGATCTGGAGATGGCACATGCCGCCAAGACCAGATCTCACAATAAGGCTTAACACTGGGATCCGTTCCTGAACTTATTTCGCACTTCACACGAAGATATAAGCCCGGCGATCTAATTACCACACAATTTTGGGCACATTAAGCAAGTATCACAAGTTTAACGCACACACCGTAGCGTACCGCGCGGCGATAGTGTCGCGTCGGCTGTCCACATATGCGCGCACGCTTCGCCGCGTCAGCAGTACCAAGAGTGAGACGCCGGCGCAAGGATGTCGTTCGGAGCTGCGTGGAATGTTTTTTACGTTTCCGTAATGCAGTCGCTACAAATGCTAATGCAGCATCATCTCTATTTGTGAAACATGTCTGCAGGCGGTGCGCGAGCGCGAGGCAGCTCTGGAGACTCTGCTGGACCGCGACAGCACCATCGTCAAGTTCCGCGAGCTGGTGCAGCGACTCACGGACCAGCTCAGCGCCAGGGACGCCCGGACTGACGGGGACAGGCCGGACGGGGACAAGTCGGGTGAGGCACGGGGACAGGGCGGGTGAGACACGGGCGAGGAGACAGGTCGGGTGGGAGACGGGGACAGGGCGGGTGAGAGACGGGGGCGAGGGAGACAGGTCGGGTGAGAGACAGGGGCGAGGGAGACAGGTCGGGTGAGAGACGGGGACAGGTCGGGTGAGAGACGGGGGACAGGTTGGGTGAGACACGGGGGACAGGTTGGGTGAGAGACGTGTCGGGGCGGCGAGGGTGGCATGGGAGACTGGGTGAGGAAAACATGTTGGGTGGGAGACGTGTGAGGGCGGCGACGGTGTCTTTCTTACATCGTTAATGTAATGAATGAAATTATAAATGGTGTATAGGCTCCCTGGATGACATGGACGCGATTGTAAGAAATGTAATAATAAATGGTGCTTAAGCTTCCCGGACGAGGCGGCTGCTATCGTAATAAATGTAACTTTAAAATCTGGACAGGCTCCCCGTTCGACACGGACGCTATTGTAATAAATATAACCCTAAAATCTGCACAGACTCCCTGTTCGACGTGGACGCTATTGTTTTAAATGTAACTCTAAAATCTGGACAGGCTCTCCGTTCGACGCGGACGCTATTGTAATAAATGTACTAATACTAAATAGTGTTTAGGCTCCGCGGGCAATGCCGACGCTATTGTTATAAATGTAATGCTAAAATCAGGACAGGATCCCCGGGCGTGGCAGACGCTATCGCAATAAACGAACCTTAAAATCAGGACGGGCTCCCCATTCGACGCGGACGCTATTGTAATAAGTGTAACCCTTAAATCTGGACAGGCTCCCCGTAAGAGGCGGACGCTATTGTAATAAATGTAATTATAAATGGTGTTTAGGCTCCGCGGGCAAGGCCGACGCTATTGTAATAAATGAAATTCTAAAATATGTGTAGGCTCTCCGGGCGTGGCAGACGCTATCGCAATAAACGAATCTTAAAATCAGGACGAGGGTGTCTGCAAATAAAACCGGCCAAGTGCGAGTCAGACTCGCGCACCGAGGGTTCCGTACAAACCTGTATTATAAACCTGAGTATTTGGTATGAATTTCAATTTAATACCTCTACGCGTTTATGAGGTAATGGGTAGTAAGTTTAAAATTATTAAAAAAAAATATATTATGTGATGTAACTAAAAATTTATGGTTTTCGTAATTTTTCCTTTATCTATGCTATAAGACGTTGCTTCGTACCAAGTTTCAAGATTCTGAGTTCACGGGAAGCACCCTGTAGGTTTTGATTCCCTTGCAAGTGTCGAAAATTTGCGGCATAAACGGCTGTATCTTTTGATTGCGTTGGCTTAGAAGTTTGATTTTTTCACAGCTTCAAGGGACAGTAGACCTGAGTAATTGATATAAATTTCAGCTTCATACCTCCACGCGTTCCTGAGAAAAAGGGTCTTGACAGACGGACGGACGGACGGACAGACGGACAACAAAGTGATCCTATAAGGGTTCCGTTTTTTCCTTTTGAGGTACGGAACCCTAAAAATGGTGTATGGGCTCCCTGGATGACGCGGACGCTATTGTAATAAATGTAATAAAAAATGGTGTTTAAGCTTCCCGGACGAGGCGGCTGCTATCGCAATAAATGTAACTTTTTTCTAAGGTTAACACGACCAGTAGACATAATTAAAACTGTTTTTATACGGATTTATGTTCGTTTATTACATTTTTTACAATTTTCCAACGTTTCGGCACTTTTTCAGGTGCCGTGGTCCCGGATGACGGATGGGATGAGAACAGTCATCCGGGACCACGGCACCTGAAAAAGTGCCGAAACGTTGGAAAATTGTAAAAAATGTAATAAACGAGCATAAATCCGTATAAAAACAGTTTTAATAAATGTAACCCTAAAATTTGGATAGGCTCCCCGTTTGACGCGTACGCTATTGTAACAAAATGTAACCTTAAAATCTAGACAGGCTCCTCGTTCGACGCGGACGCTATTGTAATAATTGTAACCTTAAAATCTGGACAGGCTGCGAGGCGGTTGCTATCGCAATAAATGTAACATTAAAATCTGGACAGGCTGCGAGGCGGCTGCTATCGCAATAAATGTAACATTAAAATCTGGACAGGCTCCCCGTTCGACGCGGACGCTATTGTAATAAATGTACTAATACTAAATGGTGTTTAGGCTCCGCGGGCAATGCCGACGCTATTGTAATAAATGTAAAGTTAAAATCTGGACAGGCTCCCCGGGGCGTGGC
The DNA here is from genome assembly GCA_934045075.1 of Yponomeuta sedellus. Classification (NCBI taxonomy): domain Eukaryota; kingdom Metazoa; phylum Arthropoda; class Insecta; order Lepidoptera; family Yponomeutidae; genus Yponomeuta; species Yponomeuta sedellus. The sequence continues at coordinate 337,085 of OW203749.1, forward strand.
AGACGCTATCGCAATAAACGAACCTTAAAATCAGTACGGGCTCCTCATTCGACGCGGACGCTATTGTAATAAGTGTAACCCTAAAATCTGGACAGGCTCCCCGAGAGAGGCGGACGCTATTGTAATGAATGTAATAATGAATGGTGTTTTAGCTCCTCGGGCGACGTGGACGTTATTGTAATAAATGCAACCCTAAAATCCGGACAGGCGTGGCAGACTCTACCGCGATAAATGTAACCTTAAAATCAGGACGGGCTCCCCATTCGACGCGGACGCTATTGCAATAAATGCAACCCTAAAATCTGGATAGGCTCCCCATTCGACGCGGACGCTATTGCAATAAATGCAACCCTAAAATCTGGATAGGCTCTCCATTTGATGCGGACGCTATTGTAATAAATGCAACCCTAAAATCTGGACAGGCTCTCCATTTGACGCGGACGCTATCGCAATAAATGTAACCCTAAAATCTGGACAGGCTCTCCATTCGACGCGGACGCTATCGCAATAAATGCAACCCTAAAATCTGGACAGGCTCTCCATTCGATGCGGACGCATTTGTAATTAATGCAACCCTAAAATCTGGACAGGCTCTCCATTCGATGCGGACGCTATCGCAATAAATGCAACCCTAAAATCTGGACAGGCTCTCCATTTGATGCCGTCGCTATTATATATATATAAAGCTACAATCCGGTATACTCACTGATCTATTCATCCATACGTTTTCTCGGAAACGGTAAGATTTGGACGAAAATGATGTATGAGAAAGTTGTAGGAAATGTATGAATTACAGCCATCCTATGAAGCCGATTTTTGAATTTCGAACGCGTTCCACTACGCGAAGGTGCTAACTCTGTAGTTTACCGACCGATTTGGATGAAATTTTGATAGAATGGTGATATAGTGATCCGATTGAAAAAAAAAATTTTGGTTGTTCGAAATTCAAAATGGCGGCGCAGATATAGCCGACCGAAAAATCGACCTTTGCGCAAAAAAGTCGGCAGCCAACTGGGCATATGCTGGAGATATGCCGTAAACGGCATCGCGTTGCCAAAGGACCCAGGTATATGAGAAAAATCCGACATCTTGGAATTTCAAGATGGCGGCCGAGATATTGATGATTGAAAATGACAAATTTTTGTATGGAGATTTAGTACTAAAATTGACTTTTCAACAGAGAAATGGGACAAACTTGCGAGGCCGGAGGCCGAGCTCCGCGAAGCGGGCACAAAAAGTTCTGCCGCGGCGAGGCCGAAGGCCGAGCTCCGTTTAGGCCGAGGCCGAAGGCCGAGACGATTCAAGTTATAGCGCACAAGTACCAGCGCAAAAGCAAAAAGGGACAAACTTGCGAGGCCGGAGGCCGAGCTCCGCGGAGCGGGCACGAGGAACTCCGCCGCGGCGAGGCCGAAGGCCGAGCTCCGTTTAGGCCGAGGCCGAAGGCCGAGACCATTCAGGTTACGGCGCACAAGTACCAGCGCAAAAGCAAAATGGGACAAACTTGCGAGGCCGGAGGCCGAGCTCCGCGAAGCGGGCACGAGGAACCCCGCCGCGGCGAGGCCGAAGGCCGAGCTCCGTCCAGGCCGAGGCCGAAGGCCGAGACCGTTCAATTTACGGTGCATAAGTACCAGCGCAAGAGCAAAGAGGGACAAACTTGCGAGGCCGGAGGCCGAGCTCCGCGGAGCGGGCACGAGGAACCCCGCCGCGGCGAGGCCGAAGGCCGAGCTCCGTCCAGGCCGAGGCCGAAGGCCGAGACCATACATGTTCCCATGCAACAATTCACTACAATAAGTGTCTAGCGAGGCCCTAGGCCGAGCGCCGCGGAGAGCGCAGCTCGGAGCGGCTGGGGGTTGGCGCGCGTAAGCGCGCAGGGGGCTCGCCCCCTAGTTATATATATATAAAGCTACAATGCGATATACTCACTGATCTAACATCCATACGTTTTCTCGGAAATGGCAAGAGTTGGACGAAAATGATGTATGAGAAAGTTGTAGGGAATGTACGATATACAGCCATCCTATGGAGCCGATTTTTGAATTTCGAACGCGTTCCACTACGCGAGGGTGCTAACTCTGTCGTTTACTGGCCGATTTGGATGAAATTTTGATAGAATGGTGATATAGTAATCCGATTGAAAAAAAAAATTTTGGTTGTTCGAAATTCAAAATGGCGGCGCAGATATAGCCGACCGAAAAATCGACCTTTGCGCAAAAAAGTCGGCAGCCAACTGGGCATATGCTGGAGATATGCCGTAAACGGCATCGCGTTGCCAAAGGACCCAGGTATATGAGAAAAATCCGACATCTTAGAATTTCAAGATGGCGGCCGAGATATTGATGACTGAAAATGACAAATTTTTGTATGGAGATTTAGTACTAAAATTGACTTTTCAACAGAGAAATGGGACAAACTTGCGAGGCCGGAGGCCGAGCTCCCCGAAGCGGGCACAAAAAGTTCTGCCGCGGCGAGGCCGAAGGCCGAGCTCCGTTTAGGCCGAGGCCGAAGGCCGAGACCATTCAGGTTACGGCGCACAAGTACCAGCGCAAAAGCAAAAAGGGACAAACTTGCAAGGCCGAAGGCCGAGCTCCGCGAAGCGGACACAAAAAGTTCTGCCACGGCGAGGCCGAAGGCCGAGCTCCGTTTAGGTCGAGGCCGAAGGCTGAGACCGTTTAGGTTACGGCACACAAGTACGAGCGCAAAAGCCAAAAGGGACAAACTTGCGAGGCCGGAGGCCGAGCTCCGCGAAGCGGGCACGAGATACTCCGCCACGGCGAGGCCGAAGGCTGAGCTCCGTCCAGGCCGAGGCCGAAGGCCGAGACCGTTCAGTTTACGGCGCACAAGTACCAGCGCAAGAGCAAAAAGAGACAAACTTGCGAGGCCGGAGGCCGAGCTCCGCGGAGCGGGCACGAGGAACCCCGCCGCGGCGAGGCCGAAGGCCGAGCTCCGTCCAGGCCGAGGCCGAAGGCCGAGACCATACATGTTCCCATGCAACAATTCACTACAATAAGTGTCTAGCGAGGCCCTAGGCCGAGCGCCGCGGAGAGCGCAGCTCGGAGCGGCTGGGGGTTGGCGCGCGTAAGCGCGCAGGGGGCTCGCCCCCTAGTTATAATTAATGCAACCCTAAAATCCGGACAGGCTCTCCATTTGACGCGGACGCAATTGTAATAAGTGTAACCCTAAAATGTGTGCAGGCTCCCCGGGCGAGGCGGAGTCGGGCGGCGGGGGCGGGGCGGCGCGCGCGCTGCCCCCGCTGGTGGCGGCGGCGCGCGCGCACACGCGCTCCATCGACCTGCAGCTGCGCGCGCTGCAGCTGGCGCAGGCGCGCGCGCGCGCGGACATGCTGCAGGCCTGCCTGCCGGACCACTTCATGGCCGCCGCCGGTGAGTGCCTGAGAGACTAGAATAGAATAGAATGCATTTATTCACATATTGAGACAAATTAATTAACATATTAAGACATGATTACACTATTTTTATTTTTAATGCACTAACCCGTGCTAAGGAACAAATTTAAAAACCTATTTAGAGGCTAAAAATTTCACCCATGCCGGGATTCGAACCCGCAACCTCTGGCTATCCGTACCAGCGCTCTACCAATTGAGCCAATGGGCGACTCACGGGTATGGGCATGGGTGAAATTTTTTGCCTCTAAATAGGTTTTTAAATATTAAGACATATTAATTAGCGCGCACACACGCCCTATTGCTCTGTTACCTAGTTTGTAACTACCACTTCATGGCACCGGAGAGATTAGCGCGCACATGCGCCCCTTTACTCGGTAGTTTATGACTACTCTATTAGATTGTGACTACCACTTCATGGCCGCCGCCGGTGAGTGCCAGAGAGATTAGCGCCCTTTTACTCTATTAAAGGGGCGTTAGGGCGCGTTCAAAATTGCACTGAACAGAGATCGCTGCAAAGAGCTGACTGCCAACCTCCAGTAATGGAGAGGCACTTTAAGAAGAAAGGTGCGTTGTACCTAGTTTGTGACTACCACTTCGTGGCCGCCGCTGGTGAGTGCGCGGAGAGATTAGCGCGCTCTTGCGCCCCTTTACTCTGTTACCCAATTTGTTACTACCACTTCATGGCCGCCGCCGGTGAGTGCCAGATAGATTAGCGCACACACGCGCCCCATTGCCCTGTTACCTAGTTTGTGACTACCACTTCATGGCTGCGGAGAGATTAGCGCGCACATGCGCTACATTACTCTGTTACCTAGTTTGTAACTACCACTTCATGGCAGCGGAGAGATTAGCGCGCACATGCGCCCCTTTACTCAGTAGTTTATGACTACTCTATTAGATTGTGACTACCACTTCATGGCCGCCGCTGGTGAGTGCGCGGAGAGATTAGCGCGCACACGCGCCCTTTTACTCTGTTAGCTTGTAACTACTACTTCATGGCCGCCGCCGGTAAGTGACAGAGAGATTAGCGCCCTTTTACTTTATTAAAGGGGCGTAAGGGTGCGTTCAGAATTGCACTGAACAGAGATCGCTGTAAAGAGCTGACTGCCAACCTCCAGTAATGGAGAGGCACTTTAAAAAGAAGAAGGGCGCGTTGTACCTAATTTGTGAGTACCACTTCATGGCCTCCGCCAGTGAGTGCGCGGAGGGAATCAGCGCGCTCTTGCGCCTAGTTTATGACTACTTTTTTAGATTGTGACTACCACTTCATGGCCGCCGCCGGTGAGTGCGTGGAGAAATTAGCGCGCACATGCGCCCCTTAACTATGTAGTTTATGAATACTGCTAGTTTGTGACTACCACTTCATGGCCGCCGCGGGTGAGTGCGTAGAAAGAATTAGTGCGCTCATGCGCCCCTTAACTCTGTAGTTTATGAATACTGCTAGTTTGTGACTACCGCTTCATGGCCGCCGCGAGTGAGTGCGTTTTAAGAATTAGCGCGCTCTTGCGCCCCAAGTGTGATAGTAAGACGGTAACTCGGCCCTAAAATCCCTCGCCACATGCAGGATCTAGTAAAGGAATAATATTTCAATTCCCAGGTGACCACGACGCTATATTATTAATCCTGCTCCTGCAAAGACTGAGCACTAAGGCCGACATCATACTGGGACAGATCCGGGAACGGTAAGTTTACTGATCTTGTGACGTCACTTTATCGCGAGATAAATAAAAATTGCAAATACAGAGGAATTTTAGGCCGTTGGTGCCGGCTGTAATGGCAGTCGTTAAGCCATGTCAGAGGCCTTATGGGCGGCTTGATAACTTCTGACAGTAAGGCCCGCCACTGTCTTACAATCCACCACCAACCCGGACTTGGCCCCCGTGGTGGAGTATGGCCTAACCTGCCTGCGATGCAGGAAGAGACCCGTGCGCCAGCAGTGGAGACATACAAGGGATTGATATCGTACCGTATATTTGTTTCCCTAGACGTGACGTCAGATTCGACGCCATGACACTGCGAGCTGTTTTCCCACAGATTAAAATGAAATGACTCTACCTTTCGTTTAACGTTAGTTTATTACTGAAATATAGGTTTTTTGTAGATATTAAATATGTCTTCATGTTATGGAAGAGGATTTAGAATATTGTGTCCATTACGATGTATAAGTAAGTTAATGTTTATATTATTTTTAATGCACTAACCCGTGCTGTTAGTGCATTAAAAATTATATAATCATGTGGGTACAGCGATATCATTCCGATGTAAAAACCTAACTGCAAAGTAGGTAATCGGGGCTGCAAGTGATGCAAATTACTTCAGCCAGATTTCGCTGCCTGTACGCAATACAGAGAATAGTGTAAAGAGGTTCGAAATTTCGCCGATGCCGGTGAGTCGCCCATAAGCTCAGTAGGAAAGAGCGCTGGCACGGATAGCCAGAGGTCGCGGGTTCGAATTCCGGCATGGGTGGAATTTTTAGCCTCTAAATGGGTTTTTGAGTTAATGTTGGTATTGACAGCTTCCCCGCTGTGAACGTGTGGGATCAGGAGGCGCTGACTAAGACGCACACGGCCGTGCAGTACAGCTTCCGCTGCCAGCTTGAGTACCAGCTGCATATGATACAGGTTGTTAATTACATCTTAACATAGCATTGCACGGTTTTATTGGTGAAGGTAAAGTGCTGTTACGGGCTAGGGTTCTGGATTTGGATGCAAAACGCCAATGACAACTTCTTAGGATTTATTCACGCAGGGTCTGGTCTGCAGGTCTTCACGACACGAAGTCCACACGTAGATTCCAATCGCAGGTCCAATCGAAGTCCAATAGTATCGCAGAGGTCGTAGGTTATCGCTCGTATCGCAGGTATGTTCGCTCGAAGTTCACTCTTCGCTCTTCCAAACGGAACTGACAGCGCGCCGCGGCGACCGCTATTTATATCCGCCGGCAAGGGTTCTAGAACATTCAAGTACGTACCTACACTCGGTGCACGCGGCAACGACTCTAGAACAAAGTCCATGTCAAAGAGATTTGAACCTTATACTAGTGGACATACGAGTCACTATTGCTTGCACCGTTTTATTGTTTACTAAAACGCAGCATGCGGCGACTATTCGATAGGCTTCCAGAAGGCTCTATTCTAGATGGTTCGGGATAGGACCGCGACAATGCAATAACAATAACGACAATGGCTGTGTGGTGTCGGCCTAGAGAATAGCACCAACCCAAATTCTTCCCGCGGGTGTCGTAAAAGGCGACTAAGGGATACAAACCGGGGGGTGGGCGGCAGCGCCCCCTGCAGTACAATTCCACCAAACTGCGATCCCCAACCCGCATGCCCAGCGTGGGGATTATGGGCATTACCCCCCAATGATGGCACAACCTTGCGCTCATTAGGGGAGGGCTATGTCCAGCAGTGGACTAATAAAGCCTGAAGAAGAAGAAGAAGAATGCAATAAAAGTATTAATAATAATAGGACTTACATAAGATGAGATAAAAAACGGCCTTACTAATAAAGGTGAGGTTATGAGGTGTGTATACAGCCGTTATGCGAGGTCTGTGTTTAGAATAGAGGTGTGATTTTGGCATCACTGTACTTGACAGCTGTCGGATAAGTTGGAACATGGACCTCTTGTTTTGTTGCGTGTGAAACGTGTGTTTTAACAAAATGTGCCCAAAATTGTGTGGCGATTAGATTGCCGGGCTTATATCTTCGTGTGAAGTGCGAGATAAGTTCAGGGACGGATCCCAATGTTGACAGTTTTGGTGTTGGGCGACGGATCTCCCAAAATAGTGAATATATTTTGGTGAAGAACTGGTGCCTGAAAGTGCACTGAAGGTAGATAGCCTTCTGGGGAAAGAGCTCTTGGGGGTAGACGGGGAAGTCTAGGGATCCCCAAACCTCAGTGCACCCATCCCGAACGGCGCCGGCTGCCAAGTCGAGAGGCGTCGACGAAGACAGACTTTGTAAGTGTCTTATTTTCTTATTAGTTTTTAGTATTAGTTTTTAAGTGGGTCCTTTACCCAACAGTTTGACAAACTGGTTATTTGCACGCTAAATGCGATTAAACCAGTTAAAAATTTATACACGTCAAATAGTTATTCAGAGTGTAAAACTTATTTATTAGTAAGGCCGTAAACGTTTAATTGCACACATAAAGGAGAAAAATACAGACACAATCAGAATGGTATTTCTTAAGGTGGTTCGGGATGCTAACTTGCGCCACCGATGGAATAAAAATCATAATTTATAACTTTCGCGACTTGTACACATAGTTAGAATATTTTCGGGGCTTAATCGCGTAGTAATTTATTGCTAAAAAAAGTCGCATGGCTTATCAATTATGATTAACAATCATAACTTAGTTATTTGTAATCGCGAATTATTAAGAAATAAAATTATAACTTGTATTATAATACGTTTTTATTTAAAACTAAACATAAGAAAGTCTAGAACTGAGGATCAGCAAACTAGGACTTTAATCGATTTCCGTTAAAAACTGCCGTTTTCGCGGAAATCGATTAAAGTCCTAGGATATTTAAACAACATTGTATATGTGCTTAGTAGACGGCACTACTCCACACACTTGTAATATATTTTTTTTAATATAGTTCAGTAGTTAGTAAGTAAATTAAACACATGACTTATTCTCTCGACTGTCCGTGGACAACAAACTTTATTAATAAAAACGATGTGCGGCCGAAGTAAAATGCCGCGTAAACAAAACATGCATGTTGATATCGTACAAGGCTACATGTTTTAAAAGTTGTTGTTGGATAAAGGACCCAATTAAAAACTAATACTAAAAACTAATGCTAACACTTACACAGTCCGCGTCGACGCCTCTCGACTTGGCAGCCGGCGCCGTTCAGGATGGTTGCACTGAGGTTTGGGGATCCCTAGACTTCCTCGTCTATCCCCAAGAGCTCTTTCCCCAGAAAGCTACCTACCTGCAGTGCACTTTCACGACACCGCGTTTCGTCGCAATGTATTCACTATTTTGGGCGATCCGTCGCCCAACAACAAAACGGACGGATCCCGTATTGACACATACGGGATCCGTCCCGGAACTTATCTCACCCTTCACACGATGATATAAGCCCGGCAATCTAATTGCCACACCAATTTGGGCCAACAAACGCTCCACACGTTTTCCAACCAAAGAACAAGAGGTCAATGTGCCGATTCATCTGACAACTGTCAAGTAGGCTGCGTTCCAAAACGCGTTCCAAAATCAAACTTCTATTCTAAACATAAGTTATCATATCACAGATATTAGGAATGTTCATGTTTTGAAAAAAAAAAACGTTTTATACATGTTTATTCCATCGGTGGCGCTAGTTCCACCGCGTACCGTCCTTGTATAAAAGTGGTGTTGTCTCGGCACCAGTGCAACGTGTCGACCTGGAGCGAGGTGCTGGACAGCTGCAGCCCAGCTGACCTGCTGCGCTGCGCCGCCGCGCTGCCGGGCGCCGCTCAGCACGAGCGAGCGCTGGATCACGCGCTGCAGCTGCTCAAGAGCAGCGAGCTGGACGAGCGCTGCCCCACTGACGGTGAGTGCTGGATCACGCGCTGCAGCTGCGGTGAGTGCGAGACTGACGGTGCGGGGATGACGCTGAGTGCGAAGACTGAGAGTGAGTGCGGGGACTGAGGGAGAGTACGGGGACTGAGGGAGAGTACGGGGACTGAGGGAGAGTACGGGGACTGAGGGAGAGTACGGGGACAGCAGCTCTAGTGTGGGAATGATCTATGGACGATCGGAGAGGAAGTGTGAGTGAGAGACTTAGTAGCAGGAGCAAATCTTAGGTTACGCGCTGCAGCTGCTCTAGACCAGCGAATTGGACGAGTGGTGTGAGACTGAGGGTCAGTGTGGGGACAACGGTCCGAGTGTGGGAACAGAGGAGGGTGAGTGGGGGGACGATCTATGGACGATCTGATGGAGCTATGATCGGAAAAGCAGCGAGCGTGGGGACACCGACAGCGGAAGTGAGATGACAGGGTGATAGGGATTGCAAATGTTGAAATGAATGTTGAAGAATGAGAAATTGGTAGTGCAGGGTGAGTGTAGGCATACTGAAGGATAATTCTGGGGGCACTACCTGCGATCAGAGCGTGAGTGAAGCGTGAGCGCGATGTCATTTATCGGGCGCCTATCATTAGCAGGAGCAGGCCCTGCAGCTGCTTAAGAGCACCGAGTTGGATGAGAGAGATGTAGCGGTCAAGCGACTAAATACCCGCTCCGCTTATGCTCCTATGAACGCGTCCTTAGGAACAAGTTTTATGCAGCCACTCCCCGTCTCGCCGCACCTCACCGCCCGCGGCGCCTAAGCGTGAGCTGCGGCCGCGCCGGCCGCGCGGACTGACCAACACGCCAGTCGTGCTCGTATCACCGCTCTCGAACCACGACGCTCGCGCGCGCTTTATTGCCTTTGTATAATTTACGTAGCTACTTATTAATTCTAAATCTTTGTACATATATTTTGCTTCGCTGTTGTAATATAATTCTTTCTTCAATTCTAAATAATACGCTTCATTTCACCTTCGCTAAAACCCTTTTCTTAATGTCGAACTGTGCTTGCTATCTCCAACTTCTACTTCAACTAAACTATATCTATCGTGGAGTGGGTGACTACATCATCTCCACAGATACTGCAATAAGGGTGAGTATGGGGCATTGGGGCAAGCGTGGGTAAACTGCAGGGTAAGTGTGTAGGGTCGCCTGCGGTCAGAGGTTGAATGTTGTGTGTGGAAAGCGCGCTTTGGATCATGCTCTGCAGATGCTGAAGAGTAGAGAGCTGAATGAAAGTTGCGGAATTAGGAGTGACTGTGGGAATAGCGCGGATGCGTTGGGACAATGGGGCCAGTGTAGGAAGAGTAGGGCAAGTGTGGGGAAACCGAAGGATTGGTGTGGGGGCGTCGCTTATCATCGGAGAGGGAATGCGGAGGTAAGGTATAAGGTCTTTTACCAATTAATACCCGCCTAGCATCAGGAGTTTGGTGTGGACCGTGTGCCATAGTTGCTGAAGAGCGTCTGAAAGAAGCTGGACGAGAGATACGGAGGCTGGAGAGAGTGTGTGGATATTGTAGAGCTATTATAAGTTATAATTTAAACTGTTTTTATACGGATTTATGCTCGTTTCATCCGGGACTACGGCACCTGAAAAAGTGCCGAAACGTTGGAAAATTGTAAAAAATGTAATAAACAAGCATTAATCCGTATAAAAACAGTTTTAATTATGTCTACTGCTCGTGTTAACCTTAGAAAATACTATATTATAAGTTATGTTACATGATAAGGTGGGTCAAAATGAGACGAGACAATCTATGCACCAGAAAATAATTACAGAGATAAAAAATCCAAAAACAGCAATTTGTATTAGCAAAGCTGATAGCAATTTCATCTAGGATATTGAACGCTACTGTACTGATTTGTATTTTTTTTATTAGCTGGTTTAGTGTCCCTCTGCTGAGCGAAGACCTCCCTCCCATTTTGCTCTCCACACCTCTCCGTCCTCGGCCATTTCCTGACACCGAATTATAATATTTTTTTACGTAGCCTCTATATTTGTGTCCCGCTGATGGGCAAAGGCCTCCCCCAATTCAGTCCAGAGTTGCCTGTCCTGGGAATTGTAAATAGGTGACAATAACCGAGCGCCCCCCGCAGGGCTGGAGCGCTGCTGGGGCTACCTGTGCGGCATGTGGGAGGCGCTGGGGCTGGCGGGGGCGGGGGCGGCGGCGGGGGGGCGCGCGGCGCTGGCGCACGCGTGCGCGGCGCTGGACGCGCTGGCGCGCGCACTGCACGCGGACGCGCGCGCGCTTGACCTGCTGCTGCAGGTAAGCCGCTGTGCTGTGTATCTAAATCTTAACTAAGTCTATATCTGTATCTGTGTCTATATCTGTATCTGTGTTTATATCTATATCTATATCTATATCTATATCTATATCTATATCTATATCTATATCTATATCTATATCTATATCTATATCTATATCTATATCTATATCTATATCTATATCTATATCTATATCTATATCTATATCTATATCTATATCTATATCTATATCTATATCTATATCTATATCTATATCTATATCTATATCTATATCTATATCTATATCTATATCTGTATCTGTATCTGTATCTGTATCTGTATCTGTATCTGTATCTGTATCTGTATCTGTATCTGTATCTGTATCTGTATCTGTATCTGTATCTGTATCTGTATCTGTATCTGTATCTGTATCTGTATCTGTATCTGTATCTGTATCTGTATCTGTATCTGTATCTGTATCTGTATCTGTATCTGTATCTGTATCTGTATCTGTATCTGTATCTGTATCTGTATCTGTATCTGTATCTGTATCTGTATCTGTATCTGTATCTGTATCTGTACCTGTATCTGTATCTGTATCTGTATCTGTATCTGTATCTGTATCTGTATCTGTATCTGTATCTGTATCCGTATCCGTATCCATATCTGTGTCTGTCTCTATATCAACATCTATATCTCAACCTCGCCGTGGTGAAGATTCTCCACCGCTCCGCTGCCCATTCGGCTTTCGGCTTTACATATTTGTACCATCTAACCTTTCACTGAGAAAATCTAACCGTAAAATTTCTATATATAATTTATTTGAATTTCATAACTTTAAGTTTTTCTCTTATTAGCTGGGATCTTCAGCGAACAGATTGACTTTAGCGTGCGTCAAAATTTAAGCGGCCATATTGGCGCCGCCATTTTGAATTTCTAATACGAATTTGTAGTCAATCACTCAGCACGTACTCGTCCACTGTTTGATATAGTCCTCTCCCGCGGCACACCATTTCTGTCCTCGCACATCCTCATCCTGTCAGCAATCTACCGTTTAAGGTAGATTGCTGACAGGATGTTTTGCATCCTTCGCTGCGGTTGCCAGTTCGTGGGCTTGAGAATTTCTTCATCACATCGACCATCGGTTCTTTGACATTATGTAAACAAACCACTGCCATAGCTGCCTGTTAGTCATACAGGCTATGTCAGTCACCTTAGTTCTTTGGTGGATTGTCTCGTTTCTGATGTGATCCATCAAACAGACTCCGAGCGCAGCCTGTTCCACGCCACGGTTTGAAGTTTGCGATTTCACAGATGCCGAATTTCAATCAAATAATAATAAGGGACACAAACCGGGGGGTGGGCAGCAGCGCCCCCTTGCAGTACAATTCTATCAAATTGCGATCCCAAACCATGCCCAGCGTGGGGATTATGGGCAATACCCCCCAATTATGGCACAACCTTGCGCTATGGCGCTCATTAGGGGAGGGCTATGTCCAGCAGTGGACTAATATAGCCTGAAGAAGAAGAATAATAAATATTCATGGGCATATTACTCAGATCTCGTTAAGTACAACTAAACGACTCGTTCTACAGGTGCTAGATAGATTTAATTCAGTAAATACACAGATAATAGGTATCCAAGAGTCGAGACAAACTAGAAAAGTCCGTGTCCTAGTTTGACCCGGTCGGGGATTGTATCCGAGACCTTCGGTTTTATAGACAGCGTGCCAAACCGCTGCGCCACCGAGACCGTCTTCCGTTCACGGACACAATATCGTGAAGAGTAACAAGGCTTTTGTTCCCCGCAACGACACAATATCGTGAAGAGTAACAAGGCTTTTGTTCCCCGCAACGACACAATATCGTGAAGAGTAAGAAGGCTTCTGTTCCCCGCAACGACACAATATCGTGAAGAGTAAGAAGGCTTCTGTTCCCCGCAACGACACAATATCGTGAAGAGTAACAAGGCTTTTGTTCCCCGCAACGACACAATATCGTGAAGAGTAACAAGGCTTCTGTTCCCCGCAACGACACAATATCGTGAAGAGTAACAAGGCCTCTGTTCCCCGCAACGACACAATATTGTGAAGAGTAACAAGGCTTTTGTTCCCCGCAACGACACAATATCGTGAAGAGTAACAAGGCTTCTGTTCCCTGCAACGACACAATATCGTGAAGAGTAACAAGGCTTCTGTTCCCTGCAACGACACAATATCGTGAAGAGTAACAAGGCTTCTGTTCCCTGCAACGACACAATATTGTGAAGAGTAACAAGGCTTCTGTTCCCCGCAGCCAGCAGACCATTCTCGGGAGCTGGGCCAGCTGCACGCGCACGCCCGGGCGTGCAGCGAGACGCTGCAGGCGCAGCTCAAGGCGGTGCGCCGCCGCCTGCCGCCCGGCTCACGACTGGCCGCGCTCGACCCGCAGGTGCGTCACTACACTGCACTAAGCTACTGCACTACACTACGCTATACTACACTACATGCGCCGCCGCCTGCCGCCCGGCTCACGACTGGCCGCGCTCGACCCGCAGGTGCGTCACTACACTGCACTAATCTACTGCACTACACTACGCTATACTACACTACATGCGCCGCCGCCTGCCGCCCGGCTCACGACTGGCCGCGCTCGACCCGCAGGTGCGTCACTACACTGCACTAAGCTACTGCACTACACTACGCTATACTACACTACATGCGCCGCCGCCTGCCGCCCGGCTCACGACTGGCCGCGCTCGACCCGCAGGTGCTTCACTACACTGCACTAAGCTACTACACTACACTACGCTATACTACACTACATGCGCCGCCGCCTGCCGCCCGGCTCACGACTGGCCGCGCTCGACCCGCAGGTGCTTCACTACACTGCACTAAGCTACTACACTACACTACGCTATACTACACTACATGCGCCGCCGCCTGCCGCCCGGCTCACGACTGGCCGCGCTCGACCCGCAGGTGCGTCACTACACTGCACTAAGCTACTGCACTACACTACGCTATACTACACTACATGCGCCGCCGCCTGCCGCCCGGCTCACGACTGGCCGCGCTCGACCCGCAGGTGCGTCACTACACTGCACTAAGCTACTACACTACACTACGCTATACTACACTACATGCGCCGCCGCCTGCCGCCCGGCTCACGATTGGCCGCGCTCGACCCGCAGGTGCGTCACTACACTGCACTAAGCTACTGCACTACACTACGCTATACTACACTACATGCGCCGCCGCCTGCCGCCCGGCTCACGACTGGCCGCGCTCGACCCGCAGGTGCGTCACTACACTGCACTAAGCTACTACACTACACTACGCTATACTACACTACATGCGCCGCCGCCTGCCGCCCGGCTCACGACTGGCCGCGCTCGACCCGCAGGTGCGTCACTACACTGCACTAAGCTACTACACTACACTACGCTATACTACACTACATGCGCCGCCGCCTGCCGCCCGGCTCACGACTGGCCGCGCTCGACCCGCAGGTGCGTCACTACACTGCACTAAGCTACTGCACTACACTACGCTATACTACACTACATGCGCCGCCGCCTGCCGCCCGGCTCACGACTGGCCGCGCTCGACCCGCAGGTGCGTCACTACACTGCACTAAGCTACTACACTACACTACGCTATACTACACTACATGCGCCGCCGCCTGCCGCCCGGCTCACGACTGGCCGCGCTCGACCCGCAGGTGCGTCACTACACTGCACTAAGCTACTGCACTACACTACGCTATACTACACTACATGCGCCGCCGCCTGCCGCCCGGCTCACGACTGGCCGCGCTCGACCCGCAGGTGCGTCACTACACTGCACTAAGCTACTACACTACACTACGCTATACTACACTACATGCGCCGCCGCCTGCCGCCCGGCTCACGACTGGCCGCGCTCGACCCGCAGGTGCGTCACTACACTGCACTAAGCTACTGCACTACACTACGCTATACTACACTACATGCGCCGCCGCCTGCCGCCCGGCTCACGACTGGCCGCGCTCGACCCGCAGGTGCGTCACTACACTGCACTAAGCTACTGCACTACACTACGCTATACTACACTACATGCGCCGCCGCCTGCCGCCCGGCTCACGACTGGCCGCGCTCGACCCGCAGGTGCTTCACTACACTGCACTAAGCTACTACACTACACTACGCTATACTACACTACATGCGCCGCCGCCTGCCGCCCGGCTCACGACTGGCCGCGCTCGACCCGCAGGTGCGTCACTACACTGCACTAAGCTACTGCACTACACTACGCTATACTACACTACATGCGCCGCCGCCTGCCGCCCGGCTCACGACTGGCCGCGCTCGACCCGCAGGTGCGTCACTACACTGCACTAAGCTACTGCACTACACTACGCTATACTACACTACATGCGCCGCCGCCTGCCGCCCGGCTCACGACTGGCCGCGCTCGACCCGCAGGTGCTTCACTACACTGCACTAAGCTACTACACTACACTACGCTATACTACACTACATGCGCCGCCGCCTGCCGCCCGGCTCACGACTGGCCGCGCTCGACCCGCAGGTGCGTCACTACACTGCACTAAGCTACTGCACTACACTACGCTATACTACACTACATGCGCCGCCGCCTGCCGCCCGGCTCACGACTGGCCGCGCTCGACCCGCAGGTGCTTCACTACACTGCACTAAGCTACTACACTACACTACGCTATACTACACTACATGCGCCGCCGCCTGCCGCCCGGCTCACGACTGGCCGCGCTCGACCCGCAGGTGCGTCACTACACTGCACTAAGCTACTGCACTACACTACGCTATACTACACTACATGCGCCGCCGCCTGCCGCCCGGCTCACGACTGGCCGCGCTCGACCCGCAGGTGCGTCACTACACTGCACTAAGCTACTACACTACACTACGCTATACTACACTACATGCGCCGCCGCCTGCCGCCCGGCTCACGATTGGCCGCGCTCGACCCGCAGGTGCGTCACTACACTGCACTAAGCTACTGCACTACACTACGCTATACTACACTACATGCGCCGCCGCCTGCCGCCCGGCTCACGACTGGCCGCGCTCGACCCGCAGGTGCGTCACTACACTGCACTAAGCTACTACACTACACTACGCTATACTACACTACATGCGCCGCCGCCTGCCGCCCGGCTCACGACTGGCCGCGCTCGACCCGCAGGTGCGTCACTACACTGCACTAAGCTACTACACTACACTACGCTATACTACACTACATGCGCCGCCGCCTGCCGCCCGGCTCACGACTGGCCGCGCTCGACCCGCAGGTGCGTCACTACACTGCACTAAGCTACTACACTACACTACGCTATACTACACTACATGCGCCGCCGCCTGCCGCCCGGCTCACGATTGGCCGCGCTCGACCCGCAGGTGCGTCACTACACTGCACTAAGCTACTACACTACACTACGCTATACTACACTACATGCGCCGCCGCCTGCCGCCCGGCTCACGACTGGCCGCGCTCGACCCGCAGGTGCGTCACTACACTGCACTAAGCTACTACACTACACTACGCTATACTACACTACATGCGCCGCCGCCTGCCGCCCGGCTCACGACTGGCCGCGCTCGACCCGCAGGTGCGTCACTACACTGCACTAAGCTACTACACTACACTACGCTATACTACACTACATGCGCCGCCGCCTGCCGCCCGGCTCACGATTGGCCGCGCTCGACCCGCAGGTGCGTCACTACACTGCACTAAGCTACTACACTACACTACGCTATACTACACTACATGCGCCGCCGCCTGCCGCCCGGCTCACGACTGGCCGCGCTCGACCCGCAGGTGCGTCACTACACTGCACTAAGCTACTACACTACACTACGCTATACTACACTACATGCGCCGCCGCCTGCCGCCCGGCTCGAGGCTGGCCGCGCTCGACCCGCAGGTGCGTCACTACACTACACTACATGCGCCGCTGCGTTTGTTTACTTAGTAAGCAAAAAATGTTTACTTAGTGAACGTCAAAGTTCTTATGTTAAAACTGATAAGACATGAATAAAAACTTAAATTTATATTAAAAAATTATTGACTTGGCTCGTGTATCTGTTGACGCGTGGTCTTTAGCAACACTGCTAATAGTTGCCCCTCTATTACGTAATTTTCTACTATACCGAGCTAAGCATTTAGACAAGTCCAAAGTATAAATTACAAATGAAGACAGAAAGGTCTGTGCCTCGGCCACTTGGAATACTGCTATAAGCCCCGGTGATTATTGAGTCCGCTCGTGTAATCGTTGACGCGAGTTCTGGCAACACTTCTAATTAATAGTCCTTAGTGACTTGGTTCGTCACTCGACGTAACTTTCTGTAACTTTCGACACACCAGCTCTGACAACATTTCTCATATCCCTGGCACTTATTGACTTGGCTCGTGGATCTGTTGACGCGAGCTGTGGCGACACTGCTAATAGCCCTGTCAATTATTGACTTGGCTCCTGTAACATTTGACACACCAGCTCTGGCAACACTTCTAATAGCTCTGACAATAATTGATCTTACTATTTTTATTTTTAATGCACTATATAACCCGTGCTAAGGACCATCTTAAAAACCTGTACGTAATATGGTGAATAGTGTAAAGAGGTTCGAAATTTCACTGGAGCCCGTGAGTCGCCCATTAGCTCAGTTGGAAAGAGCGCTGGCACGGATAGCCAGAGGTCGCGGGTTCGAATCCCGGCATGGGTAGAATTTTTAGCCTCTAAATAGGTTTTTAAAATTATTGATCTGTTGACCCGAGCTGTGGCGACACTGCTAATAGCCCCGGCGACTATTGAGTTGGCTCCTGCAACTTTTGACGCGCGATCTCTAGCAACACTAGCGACCTCTAATAGACACCGGCGACTATTGAGTTGGCTCCTGCAACTTTTGACGCGCGATCTCTAGCAACACTAGCGACCTCTAATAGACACCGGCGACTATTGAGTTGGCTCCTGCAACTTTTGACGCGCGAGCTCTGGCAACACTAGCGACCTCTAATAGACACCGGCGACTATTGAGTTGGCTCCTGCAACTTTTGACGCGCGAGCAGCAACATTAGCGACCTCTAATAGACACCGGCGACTATTGAGTTGGCTCCTGCAACTTTTGACGCGCGAGCTCTGGCAACACTAGCGACCTCTAATAGACACCGGCGACTATTGAGTTGGCTCCTGCAACTTTTGACGCGCGATCTCTAGCAACACTAGCGACCTCTAATAGACACCGGCGACTATTGAGTTGGCTCCTGCAACTTTTGACGCGCGAGCTCTGGCAACACTAGCGACCTCTAATAGACACCGGCGACTATTGAGTTCGCTCCTGCAACTTTTGACGCGCGAGCTCTAGCATCATTAGCGACCTCTAATAGACACCGGCGACTATTGAGTTGGCTCCTGCAACTTTTGACGCGCGAGCTCTGGCAACACTAGCGACCTCTAATAGACACCGGCGACTATTGAGTTGGCTCCTGCAACTTTTGACACGCGAGCTCTGAGTGCTTAGTGCGAGTTTGACAGATCCAATCGAATAACTTTACTACCGCGTTAATCGAGCATTGAGTAGTGAGTATGAGTAAATTAACCGTTCGAACTGGCATAACGCTGTCACAGTACAACTCGCACTCGCGTTTATTCGTGTTTTGGCTGGTAAACGTGTTCACTTCTCAACGTAAACCATTACAACTCGCACTCAGCAATTTTCATTTCTATACTTATCGCTAGGTGGCGCTTCCTCGATGCCATAGAAATATGAGTTTACGTTAACGCGATCGAGTAGTTAAAAAAGCACTCTGGCAACCCCAGTGACCTGCCCCCCCCCCGGCAGGTGGTGGACCGGGTGTGGCGCGCCAGCGGGCCGGCGCTGGCGTGCGCGGCGCGCGCGTGCTGGCTGGCCGCGCGCGCCGCCGCCTCGTGCGCGTGCGCGGCCGGCGACGGCGCGCGCCCCGCGCCGCTCGCGCACGACCAGCTGCTGGCCGTGTGGGCGGCCGCCGCGGACAAGGTCTACCAGCAGGTGAGGGCACCTACGTAGAGATATGGCTTCGTGGGAACACTAGCAACATTGCTTCATAGAAGCACTAGCTGCATTTCTGTACAGGAACACTAGCAACATATCCTCATAGAATGAGGGCTTTTCAGCTCGGCGTTTTTGACAGCTGTCAGTTAAAGCTACTAGATGGCGCCGTGCCTAACTCTGTCTGAGAACGGAGGTTATTGACACAGAGTATATAGGAATGACAAAATAATAGAGTAGAAAGAGACCAGTAACCAATGATTCCTTGCTGCATACTATCAGCTATGCAGACAGGTTTCTTCAGGTTTCTTCTGGTCAGTTAGCCTCCTTCATTCAGATAGAGCAAGCGCTAGCGCCATCTATTGATTAAAAGTGCTACAACTTAATTTTTTTAAGTCCCTCTGAAAAGCGCTCATTATTTATTAATAAAAGCACTGGCAACATTTCTTCATTTCATTTCAGTATTGTGTTTTTACACTAGCAGCATTTTTCATAGGAACATTATCAACATTTCTTCTTAAAACACTAGCAATGTTGCTAGCAGCTTCCTAGAAGCACTAGCAGCATTTGTTTATGAAAACGCTATTAGCATTTCTTTTTAGAAAAACACTAGCAACATTGCCTCATAGAATCATTTATTCATAAAAGTACTGGCAACATTTTTTTATTTCATTTCTATATACTGTATTCTTACACTAGCAGCATTTCTTCATAGAAGCACTAGCAAAATTTCTTCGTAGGAACACCATCAACATTTCTTCGTATGGGCATAGGGGCATTTTTAGATAGAAGCGCTAGCAGAATAGTGACACGTGCCGCCCGCGCGACCAGATACGGGCCGTGTGGGCCGCCGCCCAAGACAAGGTCTACCAGCAGGTGAGGGCACCTACGTAGAGATATGGCTTCGTGGGAACATTAGCAACAATTCTTCACAAAAACACTAGCAACATTGCTTCATAGAAGCACTGGCAGCATTGCTTCACAGAAACATTAGCATAATCTCTTCATAGGAACACTATAGATAGATAGAAAGAATATTCTTTATTGCATGTACACCAGGGAATACATAAGAGACTTAAAAAATAACAGTACAGTACAAGTGGCGGCCTTATTACTAAATGTAATAAGACACATAAACATTTCTTAAAAGAAGCGCTGGCTGCATAGCGTCACGTGCCGCATGTCTCATTGCTGGCCGTGTGGGCGGCCGCCGCGGACAAGGTCTACCAGCAGGTGAGGGCACCTACGTGGCGACATTGCTTCACTTCATTTCTATATTGGACTTTTACACTAGCAGCATTTCTTCATAAAAGCACTAGCAGCATTGCTTCATAGTTAGGAGCACTGGCAACAATGCTTCATAGTTAGGAGCACTGGCAACAATGCTTCATAGAAGAACTAGCAACATTGCTTCATAGTTAGAAGCACTAGCAACATTGCTTTAAAAGAAGCGCAGGCAGCAAAGCGTCAGGTTCCGCATGTCACATTGCTGGCCGTGTGGGCCGCCGCCGTCGACAAGGTCTACCTGCAGGTGAGGGCACCTACGTAGAGATATGGCTTCGTGGGAACATTAGCAACAATTCTTCACAAAAACACTAGCAACATTGCTTCATAGAAGCACTGGCAGCATTGCTTCACAGAAACATTAGCATAATCTCTTCATAGGAACACTACAGATAGATAGAAAGAATATTCTTTATTGCATGTACACCAGGGATTACATAAGAGACTTAAAAAATAACAGTACAGTACAAGTGGCGGCCTTATTACTAAAAGTAATAAGACACATAAACATTTCTTAAAAGAAGCGCTGGCTGCATAGCGTCACGTGCCGCATGTCTCATTGCTGGCCGTGTGGGCGGCCGTCGTCGACAAGGTCTACCAGCAGGTGAGGGTATCTACGTGGCGACAATTCTTCATAGGGATACTATCAACATTTATTCGTAAAAACGCTCGCAATGTTCCTAGCAGCGTCCTAAAAGCTTTAGTAGCATTTCTTTATGAAAACGCTAGTAACATTTCTTTATGTAGGCGCTAGTTGCATTTCTTTAGAGAAACACAAGCTGTTGATTATTTTTCTAAAGAAAGGCTACTCTAAACATTGCTTCACAGATTAATTTATTCATAAATGAAGAAATGTTGCCAACAACATTTATTTATTTCATTTCTACCTAGTCGGGCGATAAGTTCTGTCACATAGGTTTAATTTCGAATTTAAAATACTGGCCACAAAAAAGTTATTGGCATTCGAAATTTGAGTTTTTCAAGAAAATAAAAACACAGTTTTTCTGGAATTTTCTTAATTTTCCAATATGGAGTGGACGCGCAAAGAAGACAGAGTCGCAGTAATTGCATTGCATCGTTGCGGCCAGGCGCCAACTGAGATTTTCAAACTGCTGAAAAATTTGAAAATTCCACTGAGATTTATTTATCGTACTATCAAACGATTCAGGGAAGATTCTAGCTTAGATAATAAACAAAGAAGCGATCGACCTCTTACTGTTCGGACTCGCAGTGAAGGCGCGCATCCAACGAAATCCTGTCCGCAAGCAAAAAAGTTGGCTCTGCAGATGGGACTAAGCAGAACCACTGTTAAAAGGATGTTGAATGAAGACCTAGGACTGCGTGCCTACAGAAAAATTACAGCACATCTTCTTACTTTTGTTAAGGCGGTACGCAGGTAAAAAATACCGCGAAATACTTTTTTCGGACGAAAAAAATTTTATTGTTGAAGAGAATTACAACAAACAAAATGATAAAGTGTATGCACAATCTAGTGAAGAAGCGAGCAGACGTGTGCCACGTATTCAGCGTGGCCATCAGCCTTCGGCATTCATGGTTTGGCTTGGGGTCTCCTATTTGGGTCCAACAAAAGTGTGTTTTTTGGTGAAAAGGAGTGAAAACCAGTGCCCTCGTATATCAAAACACAGTCCTAACAAACATTGTGGAACCCCTTTCACAAACAATGTTCGAAAATAGGCACTGGGTTTTCCAGCAGGATTCTGCGCCGGCCCATAAGGCGAAAAGTATCCAAAACTGGCTCTCGACCCGTGAAATCGACTTTATCAGGCATAAGGATTGGCCCTCCTCCAGTCCAGGCTTGAATCCTTTGGATTACAAAATATGGCAGCACTTAGAGGAGAAGGTCTGCGCTAAACCACACCGCAACTTGGAGTCGCTTAAAGCGTCTCTGATTAAAGGTGTCGCCAATATTGACATGAATGTCGTGCGTGCATCGATTGATAACTGGCCTTGCAGATTGAAGGCTTGTATCGAAGAGGAGGCCATTTCGAATAGTTTTGATATGGTTTAAATCTGTATTTTGTACCTTTTCCTTTGATATATAAATTGTTGTAATGCGTAACTCATTGTGTCCTTTATTTAACTTTCCATATGTGACAGAACTTATGGCCCGACTAGGTATATTGTGTTTTTACAGTAGCAGCATTTCTTCATAAAATCACTAGCAACATTGCGTCATAATTAGAAGCAATGGCAACATAGCGGGCAACATTGCTTCATAGTTAGAAGCACTATCAGCATTGCTTCACAGAAGCACTAGCAGAATTTCTTCATAGGAACAACATCAACATTTCTTCGTATAGGTACTCATAGGGGTATTTCTAGATAGATGCGGCTAGCAGCATAGTGACACATGCTGCCCGCTACCGCATGACTAGCTGCTGGCTGTCTGAGCGGCTGCTGTCGATAAAGTTTACCAGTACAGTCTATTTATTCTTACTTGTCCAATTTAGTAAACAAGATTCTAACCTTAAAATGAGGGCTTTTCAATGACAACTGTGAGTTGATTGCATAAAAAAACTAGATGGCGCTGCAAGCAGAACAAATGTCACCCATCATACGTTTTATCCACGGATGTAAGTTTTTTCGCATAGATTATTATTTGTGATAACCTAAACATCTCTTTGTATTCTGTGATCTAAGCTAAACTATATTTCGAAATCGACACTGTTGAAATTTGAAAGTTTTGAAGTATTTTTACTTTGTTCATTACATACGTACGTGAATTGTGTCTTAACTAATAGCTACCCCGTGCATTAAGCATTTTCGTAAAAACACAGGCACTCACCGTTTTCCTAAATGATGTAAATATTGACATATTATATGACGTCAGCACCATCTATCGGTAACTTGCGGTACTGTTTTTTGTTTTTAATGGCGCTTTGAAAAGCCCTCATTGAGATTAGATGCGTAAACTAGACATTTTCTCGCGAATTCATGAACTATGTTTATAAAATTGGCAGCGTGTTATCTAAAAGAGTGTTCCAAGTTACTTCATTTATGAAAATATTGCAGTTTTGGACTAAAAAGTAACAGTTCTTAAACGATTCTACCCTTAGGTAGAATCATGTTTACTAAATTGGACAAGTAAGAATAAATAGACTGTAGGTAAACTTGAGGGTACTTACTGATATTTCTTCGTTGAAGCCCTAGTAATACCTCTTCATAGAAGCATTAGCAACATTGCTTCACAGAAGCACTAATGCTTGTAAGAAGTTATGTTGCAGCATCCCTTCATAGAACACAAGCAGGATAGCGTCTCGTACCGACTGACTACCTGACTCACTGCTGACTATGAGTCACTGGTGAAGGTAGATACTGATAAATATAAGCACTAGCAGGAATTCTTTATTGAAGCGTTTGTTAATAGAAGAACAATAATAAAATGCGTGCCGTGAACGCCGCAAAAGATACTAAAACTCCCAATAACTTCCTCAGGACGACCACGGACCGGTGAAGACGATCAAGCACTCGCTGGCGTTGGCTTCGGCCGACGTGGCCAAGCTGGCTGCGTGTGTGCAGGACAAGGAGTATGACATGATGGCGCTCACCAACGTGGCCGTTGAGAAGGTGACTTATAGTGGCCGACGCGGCTAAATTGGCTGCGTGTGTGCAGAAAGAGGGGTATGATTTATGATTGCACAAGCTAACGAAGCTAGCGAAAAGGTGACCCGTGTGACTCATGTGACATATAGCGGCCAACGTGGCTAAATTGGCTGCGTGTTTGCAGAAAGAGGGGTATGATTTATGATTGCACAAGCTAACGAAGCTAGCGAAAAGGTGACCCGTGTGACTTATGTGACTTAAAACGGCGGACGTGGCTAAATTGGCTGCGTGTTTGCAGAAAGAGGGGTATGATTTATGATTGCACAAGCTAACGAAGCTAGCGAAAAGGTGACCCGTGTGACTTATGTGACTTATAGTGGCCGACGTGGCTAAATTGGCTGCGTGTGTGCAGAAAGAGGGGTATGATTTATGATTGCACAATCTAACGAAGCTGGCGAAAAGGTGACCCGTGTGACTCATGTGACTTATAGCGGCTAACGTGGCTTAATTGGTTGCGTGTGTGCAGAAAGAGGGCATGAATCAGCACTAGGAGTATTGTGTGATTGCGCTGACCAACGCGCTGAGCCGCGTGACTTATATTGACTTATGGTGGCGTACGTGGCCACGTCAACTTATGTTGACTTACATTGACTTATGGTGGCGTACGTGGCCACGTCAACTTATATTGACTTACATTGACTTATGGTGGCGTACGTGGCCACGCCAACTTATATTGACTTATAGTGGCGTACGTGGCCACGGCAACTTATATTGACTTATAGTGGCGTACGTGGCCACGCCAACTTACATTGACTTATAGTGGCCACGCCAACTTATAGTGGCGTACGTGGCCACGCCAACTTATAGTGGCGTACGTGGCCACGCCAACTTACATTGACTTATAGTGGCCACGCCAACTTATATTGACTTATAGTGGCGTACGTGGCCACGCCAACTTACATTGACTTATAGTGGCGTACGTGGCCACGTCAACTTTATGTGCGCAGGGTGAATACGATTTTCAAGCCGCCCTAAGGCCTCTGACACGCTGAGTGTTCGCTACCCGAAAAGTGCAGGTCTCCTCACACAGTGTTCTGTCCGCAGCCGACCCCGCCGGTGGTGCTGCGAGCTCAGCTCGTCAAGAAGCAGCTGGAGGAAACCAAGACCCTCACCATCCGGCTCGAGAACAAAGAGCAGGACATCAAGGAGCTGAGGAAGCTGGTCAAGGTATGTGCGGGCTTCCCCACTGCACCCGACCTTGCTCCGCGACAGTTTCGATTCGGGGTAAGCCGAAACTGCCGTGGAGCACCGTCGGGAGAGGAAAACTATGGTTGAGAAAGTATATTATTATTATTTTCTAAGGTTAACACGAGCACTAGACATAATTAAAACTGTTTTTGTACGGATTTCACTCGTTTATTACATTTTTACATAAACGTCCCACTGCAGGGCACCTCAGAGAGCCTTCTCTCAGAAAGAGAGTATGGACTTAATTACTACGCGCGCCCACCGCTGATTGGCAATTTCAAGTTCCGAGTGCTTAGTGCGAGTTTGACAGATCCAATCGAATAACTTTACTACCGCGTTAATCGAGCATTGAGTAGTGAGTATGAGTAAGTTAACCGTTCGAACTGGCAAAACGCTGTCACGGTACAACTCGCACTCGCGTTTATTCATGTTTTGGCTGGTAAACGTGTTCACTTCTCAACGTAAACCATTACAACTCGCACTCAGCAATTTTAATTTCCATACTTGTCGCTAGGTGGCGCTTCCCCGATGCCATAGAAATATGAGTTTACGTTAACGCGATCGAGTAGTTAAAAAACTCGCACTTAGCACTCAGTGAACGTTGTGAAGACGTTGTCCTATTCTATAATTTTAAAACCTAATTAGAGGCTAAAAATTTCCACCCATGCCGGGATTCGAACCCGCGACCTCTGGCTATCCGTGCCAGCGCTCTCGCAACTGAGCTAATGGGCGACTCACCGGCATCAGTGAAATTTCGAACCTCTTTACAATACTCTTTGTATTACGTACAGGCAGCGACATCTGGCTGAGGTAATTTGCATCACTTGCAGCCTCGAGTACAGTACTACACATCATATAAGTCCCTTCGGGAATCTTCGTTCGCGCAGACCACGAAGAAGTGTAACGAAAGTACCCGAAGCTATAAGTACATTCAACATGATCTTTAACCGATACGGTTAAGGTGCAGAGTTGATTGCCGCAGTAGCGCTACCTATTTCGCTCACGCTAATATTGCCAAACTAATAGTCACCTGCATCGAAGACGTTGAATGAACCAATAGCAACAAAGACGAGCGGCCTGCCAATTAAAATGAAACTATCTGATTGGTCGATCAAATTGCCGCACATCCAAAATTTGGTCATCTGCGCAGGTACATCCGCGGGACTTATTTCGTGTGTAGCACTGTACCTACTTTGCAGTTAGGTTTTTACATCGGATTGTTTTTAAAATTGTCCTCAGCAAGGGTTAGTGCATTAAAAAGAATATTATCTATTCTATAATGTTAAATTTATAATCCAGGCGACGAAGGAAGAGCTATCGGAGATGCAGATCCGACGAGAGCTGGGTGAGAGGAAACTGACGTCGGCCGCGCGAGACGCAGAGCTGAAGGCCGAGCAGCTGCAGAGGAAGCTGGACGACGCTCACAACCAGCTCAAGCGGTGAGTTGGGGGTTATGTAGGGGGTGGCGCGATAGTTGGGGTGGGGGTTAGTTGGGGGTGGGAGTTAGTTGCGGGTTGGGGGTTTGGGAGTTGGGGGTTGCGGGTGAGTTGAGGGTGGGATAGTTTGAGGGTTCGGGAAACGGAAACGCTTGGAGCGGAGAAAATTGGACGACGCGCACAACCAGCTCAAACGGTGATTTGCTTCTCGACGGGTGTATTTACTATCTAGTAAGAGATTGAGTTGAAAGGAAACTGACGTCGCGCGATCCTCTGAGCTGAAGGCGGAGCCTTCAGTTTTAAGGTTCGAGAATAGTTTGAGGGTTCGGGAAACGGAAACAGTTGGAGCAGAGAAAGTTGGAAGATGCGCACAACCAACTCAAGCGGTGAGTTGGGGGTTCATTGATGATTGGGGGTTAATCGGGGTTGGGGGTTAGGAAATTGGGGGTTGGGATAGTTTGAGGGTTCGTGGTTGAGGTGAAGGCAAACTCATGGTGGCGAGCAGCGCTGAGCTGGAATCGAAACATTTGGAGCAGAGGAGGTCGATAGACGCTCGTAAACACCTCAAGCGGTGATTGGTGGTTGATTGATTGTTGGGATAGTTGAGGGGCTCGGATGTAGACGGGGGTTGAACGCAAAGTGACGTCGGGCGCGGCAGAAAGCAGGACTGTTGGAGCAGAGGAAGTTTGCGACGCTCATAACTAACTCACGCTGTGAGTTGTGGGCTTTGGGGGTTGGGATCGCTTAGGGATTCGGAGATAGAAGAGGGTTGAACTCAAAGTGACGTAGGCGATTCGCGACGCTGAGTTGAATGTGGAGAGGTTTGAGCAGAGGAAGTTGGACGACGCACACAACCAACTCAAGCGGTGAGTTGTGGGCTCATTGGGGGTTGGGATAGCTTAGGAGCTCGGAGATAGAAGGGGGTTGAACTCAAAGTGACGTCGGCGGTGCGCGACGCTGAACTAAACGAGGAAAGGTGGGAGCAGAGGAAGTTGGACGACTTGATCAATTTGATAGTTGGGTGTTGGGGGTTTGGGAGATGGCTGGGGTTCGGGAGACCTAGAGGATGATGCATGACAAAATATTAAAGGTCACCAGCTCGAAATATGTTTTAAGGGTGCTGAAAAGGGAGACCCTTTGCTCAGTAGAGGAATACATCATCATCAGGCAATACTAGTCCACTGCTGGACATAGCCCTCCCCTAATGAGCGCCATAGCGCCCTGTCTTCAGCTTGCCGCATCCAGCATCTGCCGGCAGTTTTCCGCAGATCGTCATCCCACCTGGTCGGAGGGCGTCCTACATTACGTTTGCCGAGTCGCGGTCTCCACTCAAGAACACGTTTACTCCAACGGTTGTCGGTACTTCGCGAGATACGGCCAGCCCACTGCCACTTCAGCTTGCTGATTCTCTGAGCTATGTCGATAACTTTGGTTCTCTGTCGGATGCATTCGTTACGAATCCTATCCTTCAGAGAAACTCCGAGCATAGCTCTCTCCATAGCTCGCTGAGCGACTTTGAACTGGTGGACCAGCCCTTTCGTGAGTGTCCATGTCTCATCCAAGTCCATGTCATGTCCATGTCTGTCCATGTCCAAGAGGGATACAATGTGGGCTAATAAAAAAGTTGTTTAAATAGGTTTTTTTAAAAACCTATTTAAAGGCTAAAAATTTCACCCATGCCGGGATTCGAACCCGCAACCTCTGGCTATCCGTACCAGCGCTCTACCAATTGAGCGCTGGTACGGATAGCCAGAGGTTGCGGGTTCGAATCCCGGCATGGGTGAAATTTTTAGCCTCTAAATAGGTTTTTAAATTTGTTCCTTAGCACGGGTTAGTGCATTAAAAATAAAAATAGTGTAATAAATAGGTTTTTAACAAAAGAGTGACAATAAATTGAATTTCATTAAAGAACATAAAATCGGCTGCCTGAGTGATCTTGAACAAATTGCAAATTGGACATTATGCGAATTTGCAAATTGGACATTCTGCGAATTTGCAAATTGGACATTCTGCGAATTTTCAAATTGGACATTATGCGAATTTGCAAATTGGACATTCTGCGAATTTTCAAATTGGACATTATGCGAATTTGCAAATTGGACATAATGCGATTTGCAAATTGGACATTCTGCGAATTTTCAAATTGGACATTATGCGAATTTGCAAATTGGACATAATGCGATTTGCAAATTGGACATTCTGCGAATTTGCAAATTGGACATTCTGCGAATTTGCAAATTGGACATTCTGCGAATTTGCAAATTGGACATTATGTGAATTGGCCATGTTGCTACCAAACGCTTTGTCTCTCTCTCTCTCCAGGAAGGAGAAGGAGTTCGAGGAGACGATGGACCATCTTCAGCAAGATATCGACTCTCTGGAGACGGAGCGTGGAGCTCTCAGAGACAAGCTGAAGCTTTACGCTAAGCGCGGTTCGGCGCATCACGGTGAGTTGACCTTTATTTGCTTGGAGATAGAGGAGAAAGTCGTTTACCGTATAAAAATCATTTATGATTTTCCAAAAAAAAAAATTGTTTTTTTTTAATATAAATTAGGTGATTTTCAGAGTTTTGTACTGCGTTAATTAAAATTTTAAGTGTAAAAATTTCCAAAATAAATTGGTTTCATTTGTTTTTTAGAGAAATTGGGTGATTTTCAGAGCCTAAGCCGTTTATTTAGCTTTGGGTTGCTTTAGTGAATTTGTACAGTGAAAAAAACAAGACTCGGGGGAGTCTACGAAACCGGAAGTACGTCATCGAAATAAGTAAAATTTTGACTTCTGTACTGTACTGAAGTTCTGTTTTCCTTTCTAAAGTGCCCAGATGTTGACCTAATCCCTTGAAAGTAACATCTTCGTTTTTTTTTGTTACAAAAATAGTAAAATTTCACTAATAATGATAAAAATTCGTTTACCTGACCTAAGAAGAGAAAACAACTTGATACGAGTAGATACTATTACCTTACCGTATTCTAACAATTTACTTTAACTATTTCTTTATGTATATGTAAAATAAAACTTAGCATACAGAGGCTGTGTTATGAAGTTGTAAGCGATTCTAGCCTCTAAAGCGTTACGAATAAGCCCTTCAACGGTGTGTGTGTGTGCTGCAGCGGTGACGTCATCCTCGGCGGCCGGCGCGCGCGACTACTCACGTAAGAAAGTTCTAGAGGCGGCGGTGTTTGTGTTTTAATACCACATTAACGTTATTAGTTGTTATGTTTAATACTTCAATAACGTTATTAATTGTTATATTTTAATACTTCAATAACGTTATTAGTTGTTATGGTTTAACATTTTAGTAACGTTATTAATATAATTTGATATTATATTGTTCTAGGGCTGATTTTTCAATAGTCAGATAACTTTTATCTGAGTTGTCAAACCGCAATTTTTATCCTCAGATAAAAGTTTTCTGACTATTGAAAAGCAGCCCTTAATATTATTATAAGTTATAACGTTATTAATTTAATGATATTTCCTTAACGTAATTAATTGCTGTTTTTTAATACGTTAAAGTTACTAATATTTGTAAACGACATTATATTAATTAACTCAGTGTAGCAACGCAAAGTAACGCAAATTAACTTAACGAAACTATATTAGTCCCGTCTGCTCACTAGTTAATGCTCAGCGGTCGGGCTGTTGGTTATTTTGTACTCCTGTGATTTTTATATTTATAATTAACTTAACGTTAATTTTAAATATTGCGTAACTAGGTTACGCAAATTAACTTACGCAAAATTAACTCAACTTAAATTAACTTACGCAAAATTAACTCAACTTAAATTAACTTACGCAAATTAACTTAACGTAACTAGGTTAGACCCGTCTGCTCACTAGTCAATGCTTAGCGGTCGGGCTCTTGGTAATTTTGTACTCCTGTGATTTTTATATTTAAATTCGTGTTTATCCTAAAGCGGCGCTGCTTCATCCGGCTGTCCCGGCGAAGGACCTGTCCCGTAAGCGTTTAGGGCAATCTTCTCACTTGTCGTGGTCAATTGGTTCACTCATAGTTCTCAGCACAGAAAATATTCATGGACGTTCATGGACGTAATTATATTCTTTTTAATGCACTAACCGCTAATGCGCTAATGACAATTTAAAAAAAAAATTTTAGCCCCTAAATAGGTTTTTTAAAATTCATGGACATCTAATTATTACTCAGATCTCGTTAGCCCTATACTAAGTACAAATAAATGACTTGTGTTACAGGTGCTAACTCGACGATAGATTTAATACAACAAATACACAGATAACATCCAAGACCCGAGATGAACTAAAAATGTTCGTTTCCTAATTTGACCCGGCGGGGAATCGAACCCGAGACCTTCGGTTTTACATTATAATTGTTCAAATGAACCTAATTAGTTTATCTAATAAGTAAAACATCGCTCGTAGCCCCGGCTGCTTGAGAGATTTAAACGATCACAAAGAATAAGCAAAATAGGTGGTGGTAGGTGCGTTCAGTGCATGGATGGGTGACCGTCTATGACTAACGTTAGTAGCATTTTTCCGATTCCGTGCTTCGCAAGGCACGCTAAGCAGTTGGTGCCGGCTGCCGTCGATAGATGGCAGTCGTTTAGTCAAGTCAGAGGCCTTAGGGCGGCTTGAAAACTTCTGACAGTAAGACCAGCCACTAGTCTTGCAAGCCTCCACCAATCCGGACTTGACCCCCTTGGTGGAGTATGGCCTATGCCTTCCTCAGGGAAGAGACCCGTGTCCCTCGGTGAGGACATAATGGGTTGATGTTCATTAGAACCGTTAAATGTATAACTCATAAATGAAAAAGAAATGTGCTGACAGCGATGAATAGTGGCAATTATAGTCTGTTAGCTTTTAGAATATACCTCGGCTACTATGGGATAGAATCGGATATATTCGTGTAATAGAAATATCGGAAGTAATATGACACTTAATTTCAAAATCGGAACTAATATGACACTTAATTTCGGAATCGGAACTAATATGACACTTAATTTCGGAATCGGAACTAATATGACACTTAATTTCGGAATCGGAACTAATATGACACTTAATTTCGGAATCGGAACTAATATGACACTTAATTTCGGAATCGGAACTAATATGAGACTTAATTTCGGAATCGGAACTAATATGACACTTAATTTCGAAATCGGAACTAATATGAGACTTAATTTTCAAATCAGAACTCGATCATATCAGTACGAAAACCCGCGAAAACCGCAGCCTACTCTAGAGCCCGAGGTATATTCTAAAAGCTAACAGACTATACTAGCATAATGACGGCGACAATTTCGAGAAGATTGCGTACTCATAAGTGTCTTGGTGTCGTGACTATGTGCAGATAAACGAAGATTTGTGAAGGTAACAGTGGAAAAATCCGCAGAAAATCTGGGGTTTCTTCTTCAGGCTATATTAGTCCACTGCTGGACATAGCCCTCCCCTAATGAGTGCCATAGCACAAGATTGTGCCATCATTGGGGGGTAGTGCCCATAATCCCCACGCTGGGCATGCGGGTTGGGGATCGCAGATTGGTGGAATTGTACTGCAGGGAGCGCTGCTGCCCACCCCCCGGTTTGTGTGCCTTAGTCGCCTTTTACGACACCCGCGGGAAGAATTTGGTTTAGTGCTATTCTCTGGGCCGACACCACACACCACACTGGGGTTTGGTTAGCTGTAATGGTTTCCGTTAGAAGTAAACTATTTTTGAGTAGCAACTAGTGCTGTGTGGTGTCAGCCTAGAGAATAGCACCAACCCAAATTCTTCACGCGGGTGTCGTAAAAGACGACTAAGAGACTCAAACCGGGGGGTGGGCAGCAGCGCCCCCTGCAGTACAACTCCACCAATCTGCGATCACCAACCCGCATGCCCAGCGTGGGGATTATGGGCATTACCCCCAATGATGGCACAATCTTGTGCTATGGCACTCATTAGGGGAGGACTATGTCCAGCAGTGGACTAATATAGCCTGAAGAAGAACTAGTAGAAAAAGGGCCAGTTTCTGATTTGAGAATTTCTCTAAGTAAATTGTTAACTGTAGTGCTGAGTCTTTGTATTTCTCAGAAAAGAGTGTGACAGAACGTTAGTTAAGTACCTGTTTACTTAGTGTAATTATCAGTTCTGAAATCGACCCAAAGATACGAAAGTGAGAGTCAGGAAATGCCAAATTTAACAGTTCTTGAATTAATTGTTTTTTAAAGACTCAAGGTCTTATTATATTGAGGGCTAAATTTTCAATCCTCGGATAAAAATTATCCGTCTAATAAAGTGACGTAATCGAATAAAGTGAATACAATGATATAAAAATGTCACCAGGAAATAACGAAATGTTTGAAATGGCTATTTAATACGATATTTCGAATGGATTAGCAGTTTATTAGATTTGTACATAATTATATCGGTATTTTCCGAGCGCTTCGTCAAGCCGTTTGTGCCGGCTATCATGTAATGGAAGTAGTTACGCCATGCCAGAGACCTTAGGGGTCTTATGGGCGGCTTGATAACTACTGACAGTAAGGCCCGCCACAGTCTTACAATCCTCCACCAACCCGGACTTGGCCCCCGTGGTGAAAAATGGCCTAACCTTCCTGCGATGCAGGAAGAGACCCGTGCCCTAGCAGTGGGGACATACAAGGGTTGATATCCACGTTTAAGATACACAAGTTTTATCCGAGGATCAATTCAATTATTTTTATTCATTACAAAAACAAAATGTTTACTTAATTAACGTCAAAGTTGTTAGTTTCAAAATTAATAGATTACTTGGAGAAGAAACTAACAAGAACCGTTACATTTATTCTTTAAAAAAAATTACCTTTCTTAACACAGTTTTCAGCGTAGTTTAGACAATAACGTTAACCACGATCAAAGCTTACGTCACTTCTCTTCGTTTATCTGTTTCAAATAATAGTTATATATGTTGTGTTATACAGCCTGAATTATTCGTCTCCATTCAAAAGTTAACACTTTGTCGGATCTATTTTTCCTAGACATTCACGTCGGTGACGCTAAATGGGATATACTCGGCCCCAGTCGCTTAGTGTCGCTGTATTGCGTGTGCTCTGCTTCAGTTGGTCGGTGAGGCTGTATAGCGTATACTCGGCCCCAGTCGCTCAGTGTCGCTGTATTGCGTGTACACTGCTTCAGTTGGTCGGTGAGGCTGTATAGCGTATACTCGGCCCCAGTCGCTCAGTGACGCTGTACAGCGTATACTCGGCCCTAGTTGCTCAGTGTCGCTGTATTGCGTATACTCTGCTTCAATTGGTCGGTGAGGCTGTATAGGGTATACTCGAGTCGCTCAGTGTCGCTGTATTGCGTGTGCTCTGCTTCAGTTGGTCGGTGAGGCTGTATAGCGTATACTCGGCCCCAGTCGCTCAGTGACGCTGTACAGCGTATACTCGGCCCTAGTTGCTCAGTGTCGCTGTATTGCGTATACTCTGCTTCAATTGGTCGGTGAGGCTGTATAGGGTATACTCGAGTCGCTCAGTGTCGCTGTATTGCGTGTACTCTGCTTCAGTTGGTCGGTGAGGCTGTATAGCGTATACTCGGCCCCAGTCGCTCAGTGACGCTGTATCGCGTATACTCGGCCCAATCGCTCGGCGACGCTGTATCGCGTATACTCGGCTCTGACTCTGAAAACCGTTTACAAGGCTCCAGTCGTTATTTAAATTTAATAAATTATTTCAATTTCGGTTCTGAAATATGCTCATAAGCGCACTTATTTTCAAATATTATTTTGTACTGCGCGATGCTAAACGAATAAAACACATGTCTTGCTAATTTACCGACCACCTTACGAGTAAAATCCAAAACATGTAGCATATAAAACATAAAAATTCAGGCTGTATTGAAATTGTTCGTCTCGGCATGGTTGTGGTCCCTGTAACGTCAATGATAAGAAGAAGGTATAACGCTGCACAGATAACTTGAACCAAAATCCGGGCAGTTTTTTTAAATTTACTTAAAGTAAGAAAAAAATACATGCATCCGCCGTCCGGCCTCCCATCCGCCGAAACCGACAAGGTTTGTCTGTGGATTCGGTTTTTTTAGTAGTCACATGTTGTTGGAAATAGTATATTATACTAGTGCTATGCTCGGCAAATAGCTTGAACAAACTCAAAATGAGCATGCGATATACGCGCAAGAGCATACATATTTATTTTTTGTAGTTATTGTTAATTTGACTAAAACATAAGTCCAGAGAAGTCCGACTCACATCACAGGGTCGCCCGCTAACGAAAAACGAAATGAGACCATGCGATGTCAATCGCTTTTGGTCAAGCCACCTGTCTACAAGTTCGTACAAGTTTGTGTTAGACATTTAAAAAAATATATACTTTGTATATTTATGTAAATATACAAAGTATATATTTATATTTTGTTCGTCAACTTAACGTAAACACACATAAAATTAAGGAACTTGCTGAGCTACGAACTTAGTGAATATCCTTTGGGTGCCAATTTAGATGTAGGTTTTAATAAAATTTGCTATGGAGTTAACTGTTGGAAAATATCTTATTCCCGTAGGAAAAATAAATATTCATGGACATATTACACAGGTCTCGTTAGCCCTATACTAAGTACAACTAAATGACTTGTGTTACAGGTGCTAACTCGACGATAGATTTAATACAATAAATACATAGATGAAATCCAAGACCCGAGACAAACTAGAAAAGTTCGTTATAGTCTCACCGTCAAACTAGAAAAGTTCGTTATAGTTTGACCCGGCCGGGGATCGACCCCGAGACCTTCGGTTTTACAGTCAGCGTGCCAAACCGCTGCACCACCGAGGCAGTCAAAAATCTATAAACCGCGAGTAACACCGCGGGGCACGGCTAGTTCAAGATATTTGTGCGGCATTATTCTAGTTATTTGGTTCAGTGGAAAGTGTCATTCGTATATTTATGCAGCCTTTCTTGTCCTTGAATTGTGGTGTCAGCGTTTCTTACCGATGAAGAACCTTCTCATTTAAAAACCTATTTAGAGGCTAAAAATTTCACCCATGCCGGGATTCGAACCCGCAACCTCTGGCACGGATAGCCAGAGGTTGCGGGTTCGAATCCCGGCATGGGTGAAATTTTTGGCCTCTAAATAGGTTTTTAAATTTGTCCTTAGCACGGGTTAGTGCATTAAAAATAAAAATAGTATAACCTTCTCATTGTTAACTTAATTCCGGAATAACTTACTGATTTTTTTGTCGCACGAGTCCGGCCAGGTTTCGCTTTAAGCTTCCGGTTTCAGGTGATTTCGGAATTAAGTTGATAATGTGTAGTTGTTCTAAAATTTTATCTACGAATTTGTTGTAGAAATACCAAAGCTAACCGTGAAGGAAAACATCGTGAGGAAACCCGCGACCTTCGTGGCCCTACACCACACGTATTGACTAATCTTTCCTGTGGGCTAGGCCGACTAAGCTGTCAGGATGTTATAAGTGCTGGGGTGTAAGTTTAGATGGTGTAGGCTTATACTAT
Organism: Yponomeuta sedellus; assembly: GCA_934045075.1. Classification (NCBI taxonomy): domain Eukaryota; kingdom Metazoa; phylum Arthropoda; class Insecta; order Lepidoptera; family Yponomeutidae; genus Yponomeuta; species Yponomeuta sedellus. The sequence goes on from OW203749.1 coordinate 373,314, forward strand.
CTAAACTTCCCAGGCACTGCAGTGGTCCCTTCACCCATCTAGTGTGTGTGAAGGTGCCACTGGACGCTGTATAAATCGTCTAATTACGTATATGCAAAGTCCAAAGTTTTTTTATGGAAGTTCTAGTTAGTAAAGCAGCTTCTCCGTGTCGTTGCTTTTGATGTCTAATTGCAGATTTTTGAATTACCTACTGATAAGTAAAACGTTAACTTTAACGTTAACCTTGCTGTCTCTTCGAATGTCTCAGCAAAGAGCGTGACAGAACGTTACTTAGGGCTGGTTTCTGAATCGTGCCCAGCGTGGGCATTATGGGCATTACCCCCCAATGATGGCACAACCTTGCGCTGTGGCGCTCATCAGGGGAGGGCTATGTCCAGCAGTGGACTAATATAGCCTGAAGGAGAAGGAGAAGTAAAACGTTAACTAAAACGTTAACTGTAGTGCTGTCTCTTCGAATTTCTCAGCAAAGAGCGTGACAGAACGTTTCTTAGGGCTGGTTTCTGAATTGAGAATTTCACTTAGTACTCGTATAAGTATTTAAGAATCATACTATTTTTATTTTTAATGCTCTAACCCGTGCTAAGACAATTTTAAAAACCTATTTAGAGGCTAAAAATTCCACCCATGCCGGGATTAGAACTCGCGACCTCTGGCTATCCGTGCCAGCGCTCTATCCAACTGAGCTAATGGGCGACTCATACTATTTTTATTTTTAATGCACTAACCCGTGCGAAGGACAATTTTTATAACCCTATTTAGCTCAAATTACAAAATGAAAATTAGCTCAGTTGGAAAGAGCGCTGGCACGGATAGCCAGAGGTCGCGGGTTCGAATCCCGGCATGGGTGGAATTTTTAGCCTCTAAATAGGTTATTTTGACAGAATCGTTCTGTCACGCTCTTTGGAGAGAAATTACTTAGCGAAATTATCAATTCAGAAACTAGCGCTTAAGTATTTATGTTCTTTTTTTTAATGCACTAACCCGTGCGAAGGACAATTTTTGAAAACCTATTTAGCGGCTAAAAATTCCACCCATGCCGGGACTCGAACCGGTGTTTAAGGGCGAGATAAATAGTCGCTTCTAAGAACGAGTCTTAGCGAAAGCACTTGCTTAAGAATCGATTTGTCTATCACAGACAGTACTTTGGCACTCTCTAAGTCGCGAAACCCGGACTAATTCTTAGCATTGGCCTAAGAACATGCTTAGCTAAGCAAACGTCTATTTTAGTAACGCATTGATACTTAACTAAGTTAGCCTGAAGTAATGCTTAGGGAAGCATGAGTACGGACTTGGGCTAAGCAACGACTATTTATCTCGCCCTAAAAGTTGTCCTTAAGTATTTACTTAGTGAAATACTCAATTGAGAAACCAGCCCTAGGAAATCCTCTAGCTGTTTATTTGATCATCACGCTGATGATGATGAAGGTGATGAATTTATTAAAGTGTTAATTTCCCAACGCAGCCGTGGCGGCGTCATCGCCGAGCCTACCAGTAGAGGCTATTCGTAAGATGTTTTCAGAATACTCGATGTCAGTGTTTCGTCCCGTGGCATGGATTTAGTTGACCGGGTGCTTCGGGGTACTGATGAGGTTTTGGGATTTATTTGTTGACGTTTTGTGGTAACTTATCAGGTTTCAAAGTATTAACACCAACTTGTACCGTTCAATAAGTCACTTTTTCCGTGTAATTTTGATTAAAATACTTTGAATTAAATTAAAATTAAATGACCTTCACTAGCAGTAGATTAAAACGTAGCAACTGTAAGAATAATCAAATCCTAATATATAAATAATAATAATAATATTATTGGACATATTACACAGATCTCGTTAGCCCTATACTAAGTACAACTAAATGACTTGTGTTATAGGTACTAACTCAACGAGAAATTTAATACAATAAATACATAGATAACATCCAAGACCCGAGACAATCTAGAAAATTTCGTTTCCTAGTTTGACCCGGCCGGGGATCGAACCCCAGAGCTTCGGTTTTACAGTCAGCGTGCCAAACCGCTGCGCCACCAAGGCCGTCAAATAATATACAGGTCTGGCAATCTAATGCACCTTCTACGACTTGATAAAACCATTGATAAAGGAATTGGTCTCCACGATACAGGTATAACCTCTGTGGCGACCTCTGTGGCGTAGCGGTAGTGCATCTACCTGCCATGCAAGAGGTCCCGGGTTCGAATCCCGGCTGGGAACAAAAAAAAAAACCCAGGTCTTGGATGTTTACGTGTTTGTGATGTCGCTGTTTCTGGTTCCCACGACACAGGGTATCCTAGTGTGGGGCCAGAAGCAATGTATGTGCCTGTATGTAAATGTTATGTTATAACCGTGTAGAGTTGAGACCACAGTAAATTAGATTCGTAGTAAACTCTGCCATAAAAACTGTAACACATTTATCGATTGATTTACTGCTACACTGCAGCGCTAGTGGCCTAGTCGAACCGAGTGATTGGAATCAATCACTTGAGTTAAGGGACAACAGGTGCAGGCTGGGTGACCGTACCGTGACTACCGCTTGTGGAATTTTCGGGGCGCTTCCGTGCTTTGCAAGGCACGTTAAGCCATTGGTGCCGACTGTCATGTAATGGCAGTCGTTAAGCTATGTCAGAGGCCTTATGGGCAGCTTAATGATTTCTAACAGCAAGGGCCGCCCTGTCTTACGATCCTCCACCAACCCGGACTTGGCCCCCGTGGTGGAGTATGGCCTAACCTTACTGCGATGCAGGAAGAGACCTCCGTGCTTTGCAAGGCACGTTAAGCCATTGGTGCCGACTGTCATGTAATGGCAGTCGTTAAGCTATGTCAGAGGCCTTATGGGCAGCTTAATGATTTCTAACAGTAAGGCCCGCCCTGTCTTACGATCCTCCACCAACCCGGACATGGACCCCGTGGTGGAGTACGGTCTAATCTTCCTGCGATGCAGGAAGAGACCCGTGCCCCAGCAGTGCGGACATACAAGGGTGGATATCGATATCGAAAGTACTTCAAAGGACCCTCAGAGAAATATATTGTTTACTAACTGCTCCCGCATATGTTGTTTTCAATTCAATTCACAATTAAAATTCACGTGGTAGAAATGAGGTTTTGCCATTAGCCTAATGAGCTACCAAATATACACAAAAATCTGATAAAAAATCTGTAAATGGGTTTTGGAGGAGTTCGGTCGCAAGCACTGTGACACGACATTTTTTTATGATTATTGATTAGATGTATTATATTATGGACGATCCCGAAAATTCTACCGGACTTTCTTGAAGCACCCGGTATTTACATTTAATTTCAATGGTTTAAGTTGCAATTTTAATGTATAAAGTAGGTATTAACTTTTGTGTTGGGCTTGGAAGCTTATGTAAATAGAAGTTTAACGACTTTGGTCGGACTCGTCCGACAAAAATTCAAGTAGGTGAACCCGGAATTATGTACGTAATGTTACGAAAGTTTTTGTTCAAAAATTTATCGAAATGTTGCGAAAGTTTTTGTCAAAAATTTATCGAAATGTTGCGTGAGTTTTTGTTTCAAAAATTTGTCGACTTTGTTTTGTAAATGTCCCGTGATATGACTGGCACGATATTAAGGTAAGGGGATATACAAGGTGTGAGGTAATGAGTGAATTATCTGAAAAATTCAAACTTAAACGGCCTTACCACAAAACATTTAGACACTTGTTCAACGGGTGTTTAACCTCAAAACTTCATAGAAAAAAAACGTTAAACTACTGTTGAACACGTGTCTAAATGTTTTGTGGTAAGGCCGAAAATGTCTACTTCTTTTTCATTTCTTTTCATAAAAAAGCATACGTTATCACAGTCAGAACTATTAAAAGGTCAAAACTAGTTTTGACTGCTAAATGCAGTCAAAAGTACTTTTGTCCAATACTTACATTTGAAATAGCACTGTTAAAAACACCTAAAATGATGCATCACTAACATAACATTTACATACAAGCACATGCATTGCTTCTGGCCCCACACTAAGATACCCTGTGTCGTGGGAACCAGAAACAATGACATCACAAACATGTAAACATCCAAGACCTGGGGTTTTTTTTGTTCCCAGTAGGCAAACGCGCTACCGCTACGCCACAGACTAGGTCGTCGCTCACTCATTCTGCGACAGCAAAAATGTAGGTGCGACGAAGCGCGTAGCGTAGCGGAGCGTGTTAGGTTGAACATTGTAAGACGGAAATCCAACTCTACATTGTTGGATACATATTAGAATTTTACTTTATTTTTCTGCAGAAAAAATCTCAAAACTATTTTTGACCGTTTAAGACTTCTGACTGTAATACATACAATTTTTTGTACTTATATCTTCGCATCTTTGCATAATTTGAATGGCTCTATCTTATTATCGGGCTGGTGATTTACGAGTTACCGAGTATTATTGTACTGGATAATCTAAATAAGGTAATAATGAGTACATTATACAAGTAGGTAATTATTATTTTTTGTTTTGTTTCATACAGTTAACACTTACATTTTAAGCTTTTAATAGTAACGTTTGTTTGTAACTTATAATTTTAATAACGTTCGTTCGACGTACCAACTTATAATTTAGCTTATTTTAATTTAATTTTAAGAGCATGCTGTTACTAATTTAAGCTGTCCTAATGCCTTTGTTTTCATAATTTGCATCGTATGTTAATATACTCTTAGCTGTTAAAAGTCGCTCCCCGTTGAAATCCCGTACAAACTGAGTTTGGTTTTGTTAGGCATATAACAGCCACGTGGTCGCCAATTGTACAAATTTGTATGTATGTCGTCGTCGTCGTCGTCGTTGTCAGGTTATATGTATGTGCTCTGGTGCACGATAAACAATTGTACAAAGGAGAATGACCAAAAACAGTCTATGTTGCGCTTTAAGCATTTATCCCTCAAAATGTTTCTTTTGAAAAATTATTTCATAGTTTTATTTGATAAAATGAAAGAAGCAGGGGTTTAAAAGTAATAACTAAAAAATATCTGTATTGATTGTATAACCACGTTGACATCCGTGTGTATAGCTAAAAAACTTCAGTACAGATTACATTACAAACACAGATTAGATTAAATTATTGCAAAAATCAAAGAGTATTAAACACGGATGTCAAAAAAGACGGATGGAACCCTCTATAATCACATGCGCTATCTGCAAAAAGTCGCAGTATGTAAATGCCTAACACGTCCTTTGCTAAAGGCATAAATAATCTGTGGCATAAACACCAAACCACCAAAATTGTCATAACTGAGTCTTTTTAATCTGTGGTCATAACCTCAAAACATGGGCTCAAAATTAAGATTTCTCGTAACTCCCATGTAATATTTACATAATATTTTTCTTGCATAATCTCATAATAAATTTTTATAGTTTACCGTTGGTTTCATCAATGCGCAAGAAGGCGCAAAAATAGACTAACTCCTATAGTAAATTGATCATTCTCCTTTTTATTTCATTTGCTCGACAAAAATCCACAGCAGTACAATTAAAATAAACAATAGTTAGGTACTTAATAATTTGTACATGCAGCCAATGATGGATTTTACTATGTAGTTCACAAAAATATACTTATTGTAGTCTAATTCAAAAACTCTTATTTTAATTAATCTAAGTACATCAATATCATGGTGTCGATGCCCAACACTGCATAATCACGGGCAAATTCATTGAGACATAAACTTTTTTTTATGAAGGTAGGTATATTGAAATATAGGTTGACAAACACAGCAAAGCAAAGCAAATCAAGTTATCACGATTGCTATAGGTATTAGCTTGGCTTATGTATGTCGTCGTCGTCGTCGTTGTCAGGTTATCTGTATGTGCTCTGGTGCACGATAAACAATAAAACACTTGAAAAACACTTACAATCATAGTGTTCCATGTTTCGAACAGGGTCTTCTTCTTCAGGCTATATTAGTCCACTGCTGGACATAGCCCTCCCCTAATAAACGCCACTGCGCAAGGTTGTGCCATCATTGGCACCTTATCTCAAAAAGGATTTGCGTGTTTTGAAGATTAGTCTGGATCTTACCTTCTTCTTCTTCAGGCTATATTAGTCCACTGCTGGACATAGCCTTCCTATAATGAGCGCCATAGCGCAAGGTTGTGCCATCATTGGGGTGACCTGGTCGGACTCTTCCGATATAACAACACCCGTAAGTAGATCCGGACTAAAAGTCTACAATAGGTTTTTAAAAGTCTACAAGTTGTTTAATGTATGTGTCTTTGTCTTCGTCGTCGTCTGGCTATACCTACTAGTCCACTGTTGGACATAGCCCTCCCCTAAAGATCGCCACGTTGTGCTATCATAGGGTGTAGTGCCCATAATCCCCACGCTGGGCATGCGGGTTGGGGATCGCAGTTCGGTGGTATTGTACTGCAGGGGGTGCTGCTGCCCGTCCTCCGGTTTGAGTCCCTTAGTCGCCTTTTACGACACCCGCGGGAAGAATTTGGGTTCAAACAGGGTTCGAAAGGATAATTATCCGTGATAATTATCATGGTAATTATCTTGATAAAAATAGCTCGATAATTATCAATTGATGATAACAAAAAAATCGTTTATGCAAAGCAAACAAAATCATGCAGCAAGATCTTAGTTGGCTATTAGGAATAGGTCAATCAACAAATAAGTTCTACTGCAGCTACAAAAATACAGCCAATGGAAATAGAATCATCATCGGATGAAGATATTCCTTTGGCATCTTTGGTCAATCCAATTTAATATATATTTAGAATGTCTAATCTGATGGAGACTTTTTACTTAAATTAATGTTAATTTATTTTGGATTTTAAATAAAAATCATAAAATTTAGTTGTTCTTGTTAGAATTGGCCAAATTGTAATGTATTTGTTATCAAACAATATAGCAAATTAATTTCTTACACGGGTGATAAATATCAGATAATTATCGTGATAATTATACAATAATTATCGTGATTATCGGATGATTATCAAACAGCGTAATTATCTTGATAATTTCGAACCCTGGTTCCAAAACATATCCTTGTAGCCCTGCCACATCCATCGTTTTGTAAATAATAGCATTTGCAAAATGACGGGCGTTGTTTGTGCGCCGGCGGTTTTTCCACATTTTGTGATTTCTTGGTAGCTTTCGAGTGCTTTATTGTACTTTTTGTATTGAGTTGATGAAAACCATTTTGAAATCGAAACCAAACTCGGTCCAGGCCCTAGATTCTGTTAATCCATTGTAAAACAATGATAATTGCACGAACGTGGCTATTCCATTTCATTGCTGCTCTAGAGTCTAAGCGCCCACGCGTATCGAACCTTGTCTAATAATTCTTACTTCTCCAATTTAGTAAACAAGATTCTACCCTTAAACTGTAACTTTTTAGTCCAAAACTGCCATATTTCCATAAATGAAGTAACTTGGAACACTCTTTTAAATAACACGCTGCCAATTTTATAAACATAGTTCATGAATTTGCGAGAAAATGTCTAGTTTAGGCGTCTAATCTCAATTTTAAGGTTAGAATCTTGTTTACTAAATTAGACAAGTAAGAATAAATAGACTGAAGGCGCCAACAGTATAAAAAAACACGTCTCGTGGCCCGTCGATTTGCTTGTCATTGTAATGTAATTCACTAACAGAATTAAGGCCCAGTACGGGACTCTAACGGCTCCTTGAACCGACGTCTAATGAAGCCCTGTCCTGCAGAGGAGCTCCCGGCGAAGGCGGCGCCCGGCGCAGCGGCTGGCGAGATCAGCGACGCTCTGCAGCATCAGCTCAAGGTGCTCAGCTGGTGAGTCGGTCAGGACGATCCTGATTTTTTTTTCTTTTACAGCGCTTTTCTGACTTTTAAGAAAGTAATGCTTTTTGTAGGTAAGGCAGTCCTGGTAAAAAGATTCTATGCTTAAGTTACTATTGTTCGTTCGTTCGTTCGTTATCAACCCTTGTATTTCCCCACTGCTGGGGCACGGGTATCTTCCTGCATCGCAGGAAGGTTAGGCCATACTCCACCACGGGGGCCAAGTCCGGGTTGGTGGAGGATTGTAAGACAGTGGCGGGCCTTATTGTCAGAAGTTATCAAGCCGGCCATAACGCCTCTGACATGGCTTAACGACTGCCATTATATGACAGCCGGCACCAACGGCTTAAAGTGCCTTGCGAAGCACGGAAGTTACTATTGTACACTAGTTTATTGTATAAAGCGTCTACTATTGTAGGCTTATAAATAAGTAAAGAAATCTGAAATTTAAAACCGTGAAGCTTGGAAAACCACGAGGGGGGTCTATGTCACTAGAGCTACTCTTTTTATTTCTAATCAATCAATCAAATCATTTATTTAACAAAAGATTTGATTGATTTTATGTTGTGTTACAGTAAATAGATATTTTTCTGAACTAAAACTTTCGTAAGCACAACACATTGTAGACTTTTAGTCCGGATCTACTTACGGGATATAACAACACCCGTAAGTGGATCCGGACTAAAAGTCTACAAGATATTTTTCTACCATTTTGTTATCTATAGGTATATATGTTAATTACACATAACTGGCACGGATAGCCAGAGGTTGCGGGTTCGAATCCCGGCATGGGTGAAATTTTTAGCCTCTAAATAGGTTTTTAAATTTGTCCTTAGCACGGGTTAGTGCATTAAAAATAAAAATAGTACAAACATAACTAAGTATATTTTTGAACTTGCTACCGCAATAGGGGCTCCCTGTAATGTTAGCGTTAAGTTTTTTTGGTATAAATGAACAAAAAATTAATAAAATGTCCTGCAGTGGGCGTGAAATGGCTGACGATGATGAAAATCGAAAATCATGAACCTCAAGGCGTACTATCGTAAGCTCATGAATAAAAAAATCAGGAAATTAAAATCGTGAAGCTTGGAAAACCATGAGGGAGGCCTATGTCCTGCATTGGGCGACAAATGGCTAGTCATGATGCCAATAAAAAAAATCATGGAACCTCAAAGCTTACTATCGTAAGCTTATGAATAAATTATTCCGAAAATGGAACCGTGAAGCTTGGAAAATCATGAGAAGAAAACCTATGGCACTGCAATCAGACTGTTTTGCTAATGCATCCTCTATTTGGTCGGATATTGCGAATGTGAGTGGAAGGGTTGGTTAGGGACTTTCACTTTTCTCTCACTTTCCGTCAGCAACTCTCCAACGTGGGTTGTCTAAGCAATAAGGCCGCCAATTGTACTGTATTTTTGTAATTATTTTTTGTTTGTTTATTCTTGGTGTACATACGATAAAGAATATTCTTATCTTATCTTTTTGCTGCGGCCATTCGTGTTCGCTTCGCTACGTCGCGACAATCTAGGGTATATAAACCCATTGATTTTTTTTTGATTTTCATTGATTGATTGATTTTCAGATTTCTTTATTCATAAGTTTACAATTGTAGTACACGCTTGATACAGTAAACAAGTGCACATTAGTAGCTTAAATGTATAACATTTTTACCAGGCTGTCTTACCTATAAAAAAACATAATACTTACTTAAAAGTTAGGGCTATTTAGATACTAGGATATTAATGAGAATTAATAACAAGTGTATTTATGTGCTTCTTGTTCGAGGTACATTTTTGTCTTAGACATATTTAACCTAGGGACAGACAGAACATACTCAAAAGTATTTATTGTAATAGTCTATTAACTTTGTATACACTATAAAACTTGTTTTAGGGTAGTGTGAAAAAATATTAAGCAGATATCAATCGGGCGCATCGCCGTGAGAATACATTAGATCGGTGGTAGGGTAACGCGCACGCGAAAAGGACCCGTATGCGACTCGACTGTAGTCTGGGGGGCCTATCACGAGTCTGACCAAACGTCGTGCGGTACAAGATCATCACAGGCAATGTTAATTATTTAAATTAACACAATCCACATCAGTGACTCATCGCGAACACTCAATCCAACCACGGCTCGCCCTATAACGGGACTCCACCTACCTTGCACCTCTCATGAACGGAGCGCCGATCATGGATAGGGATGGAGGATCGCAGAGCTAAGGAAATCGTAGGCGGAGTCCATTACCGAACCGAGACTGGACCGAGCGGCGCAATCAAGATTTAAACGGCTACACCGTGAATAACCATAACGACAGATTGTCGATAGGCCATCTATTAATGTTACTCACCCAACACTAAGTGATGGGGTAAGGGGTCGTCCATTAATCACGTGATCTTTTTTTAAGCATTTTTTAACCCCCCCTCCCCCTTGGTGATACATGGTGAGGTTTAAGACAACCCCCTACCCCCCACCCAACATCACGTGTATTTTTCGTACCTACAAAAATCTTAATTTTTTTTTAAACTAGAATTGCCTTGCGCGCGTGTTGAATTTATATATTAATTTCGTATCGTATATGTCATGATATATTTTTGTGTCGTTTTACTATAATACATGTAAATGTCAGGCAATCACAAGCCTGGAAGCTTGGCTTCACATAATTATATTTGATCTCCTTTTTATGTCAGCATATTTAAGAATATTATCTTATTTCATGTATAAAGTATAATCTTATTTTATTCTGAAATTAATTATTCGGCGCGAAAAAATAACTTTACTGGCGATCGGCGTGCCGAGCGGGCGGTCGTCGGCGGCGCGTGAGAAGGTACTTCGTTCGTTGCCTAGCAACAGCGAGTCAAGGTCACACTACACGCTGCTTTTCAATTTAAAAATCACGCGACTAAATAATGAAAAAATAAATACGCGTGGTATCTTTACTACACCCCCCTCCCCACTTGTGACATTTCGTGATTTTTGTCAAATCCCCCCCCCCCCCCTTTCAAGCCTCACGTGATTTATGGACGGCCCCTAAGCGGTACGATAAGTATTTATCGATGTAACTAATATTTTTAAGTCATGTTTGTCCGATGGATGAAATGAGAATGTTAGGATTGCGAGGATTACTAACTAAATAAAATTTGCGGGTGGCCTTAAGTATAAATTCATCGAGTAGAGGAAATGAGATTTTTTTGTGGAGTTTATATAGGTTAGTCCGAAAGGGGGTATTGTAGGCAATCTTAATGGCTTTATTTTGTACAACTTGTAATTTGTTGTAGTTAGTGGCACAGGTACTACTCCAAACAGGAACTGCATATGAGATACAAGGGCGAACGAGTGTACTGTAAATTCTAAGTTTGGTATTGGGACTTAAATTGCTTTTTCTGCTTAAGATAGGACTTGAAGCATTTAGGGCTTTTATGCCTTTGGAGCGAGTTGTCATAACGTGGTGCGACCAATTAAGCTTTTTGTCTAAGTGGACACCTAAATATTTTACCGACTGGTTCCATGGGATTTTATAACCATAGAAATTAAGTTTTTTGTCTAATATTTTTCGTTTTCTTGTAAATATGATGGCCTCAGTTTTCTCGCCATTAAGTTTGAGTTTCCACGACGAAAAGTAATTATGTAAGAGTTCAAGTGATAACTGCAGACGATCTATCACGAGGTCAGTGTCACGATCCGACGTGAAGGACGCGGTATCATCTGCAAAGCAGGCTAGTTTGGTTCGTGGTTGGATAGGGATGTCATTAAGGTACAGTAAGAAGAGATAGGGCCCCAAGATTGACCCTTGCGGCACTCCAGCGGGAACGGTTCGGGAAGAGGACCGGACGTCATTTGAATGTACACAGAACGTTCTGTCATTTAGGTAGGATTGAACCAATTTTATTAAGTTCATGGGAACCTCATTGCATACAAGTTTGTGCAAAAGGCCATCGTGCCAAACTGTATCAAAGGCCTTCTCTATATCGAGTAGAAACATGCCTGTAGACTGATGTAAGTTAAGGTTATGGGCAATGTGTTCCGCAACTCTGGCCAATTGTTGGGTGGTGGAGTGGCTTTTGCGGAACCCAAACTGTTCGTTTTTCAATAAGTGTTGAGTAGTTGACATTAAACGCACACAAATTAAGGACTCGAACAGTTTGCTAAGAGTACAGAGCAAGCTAATAGGGCGGTAACTTACTGGAATACTTGAATCTTTGCCAGGTTTTAGTATGGCAATAACTTTTGCACATTTCCAGGTATGGGGAAAGTAACATAATCGAAAGCAAGCGTTAAATATTTTAGTAAGGAGTATTATAGCTTTTTGGGATATATTTTTTATAAGTGCGTTATGTAGACTATCGCCGCCTGGGGACTTACGTCGCTTAAGTTTTTTGATCTTGTTCCAAATATCTTTTGGCCTAGTAGGCTTAAAAATGCCTTGTGGGGTAAATAGGTTGATTGTGTCCATTGATGCGTGAACATCAGCAGTGTGGTAGCTTTCCCAGTCTAGCGTAAGGCGCATGTTATCATGGAAGGCATTTGCAAGGGCCTCGCATTTATCAACAACGTCGCAAGCAAGGTTACCTTCACTCAGCTTGAGGGTTGGTATCACTGCTGGTTTACAGCGGAGAGACTTTGCTAGGCGCCATAAATCTGATGATGTGTGGTCTACTTTTGATAGTTTGTCATTCCACACCTTATTATTATGCTCAGTGATTTGTGAATTAACAATGTACTGGAGTTGGTTGAAAGTGGCGCGGAGACTAGCTCGAATTTGAGGATTGGTTTGTTTTTGGCTGAGTCTCCGAAAATAATTCTTGATTTTTATACTGTCTTTGATAGTTGATGGAAGGGGCGTAGGGCGATTGCACCGGCTGCTAGAAGGAACGAACTTTTCACGAGCTTCTAATAAAGTGTCTACAAATGATGCAATAGCTGTGTCAATTTCATGTACGGATGTTAAGCATTTTGAAGATAAGAATATGTGTTCATCGAGGAAGGAGCGAAAGCCAATCCAGTCAGCTTTATTATAAAGGTAGCATGTATGTTTTTTATGGACTGTTTTACCACTCAGTGTGCAGACTAGTGGTAAGTGATTAGATGAGAATGCATCAATAGTGCGAGGATCACTTATGTCGTGAATATTTTGTGATAAAATAAGATCGGGTGTAGACGGTTTAAGTACGTCACGATAGTGGATAAGAGTAGGAGTTGAGGGGAAATGGATGATGTAATCATTGTCAAGCATGTGATTAAATAGCGTATTTCCCCTAGAATTTTTATCAGAGCAGTTCCAGTGGGGGTGCTTAGAATTAAAATCACCCATCACCAGTAAGCTGCTGCCAATGCTAAATATTGTGTCCAAGTCGCTGGGATCAAGAGGAAGATTCGGGAACTGGTAAATTGAAAGTATGTGATGTTTCTTACCTGACACTTCGAGTTCAATGCCAACCACTTCCATGTGTCGAGTAGTTGGCATTTTAATTGCCTTGTGAACAATATTTTCATTGACTAGGATAGCCACGCCTTGGCCATGGCCGTCAGGATGTCGATCCAGTCTATGACATTCATAGCCCGGTGTACATATAAAGGTGTTGGTAGAAAGTCTCGTTTCACAAAGTGCTATAATATCAATGCGAAGATCTCTAGCCAAGTCTAGCAGTTCATGAAGTTTAGTGCGGATGCCATCAGCATTCCAAGAAATAATGTTAAGATCACTAGGTTCAGACATAGCGACCAAGATGTGTCAGAACGAGTGTAACTTTATCGAGCATTGAGGTGCAGGACAAGTATTGGTCTTTAATTGTTTTTAAGATATTCAGAATCTGGAGCATCTCGGACACTGATGAGTCGTAAGGTTCGTTTTCCGCCGGGCAGTTGAGTAGAGTTTGAGCGTAGCTGTGAACCTTCGATCCAGCAATGGACTTTGTTACTTGGGACCAGAGGCGTCCGTCGGTGGAAGTTGTAAGCTGGCTGCGCGGGACTTGGAAGGATTTGACTGACTTCTGGTTGAGGTTATCCCGAGGACGTTGGATGCGTTTTAGGTAGTCTTGACGAGCCACACACTGTCGGTAGCTAGCCGCGTGTGATTCTTTGCAGTTACAGCATTGTACATCCATTGTTCCACCCAGTCTGGGGCAATCTGCTGTGAGATGGGTACCAACGCACTTGACACAACGAGGAGGTAGGTTACAGTTTCTGGATGTATGACCAAATTCTTGACACCGGAAGCACTGAGTTCCAAAACTATGTTTTGGTTTGAACTTTTCGATTTCAACTACGCATCGGCAGATGTATCTCAGTCCTTTGAATTTTAGTATGTCGGAGCCGGGTGGTAGTTGAACCAGAAATAATGCGTTCGAAGTCTCGGCCAACGTAGAAGATGATTTGAGCTTTGTTATTTTACATTCGGGAAAGCCAAGGCTTGCCAGTTCGTCAGGTAAATCGTCTTCCACGCTACTAGGTAAGCCTCTGATGACAAGCTTAAACGTTTTTTCGTCCTTGCGAGTAAAGGTATGAAATTTTACTTTATCAGCGCTCAGTCCATCCTTGATAATTTGATGACTCGCTGCAGAGTAAGAGTGAACGGCGACTTTGTGGTTCGCTCTATATTTGAGGTGGAAGTTCTTATCGTATTTGGAGATGAGATCTTTAATGGTGGTGTGGGTCCAGTTACTCTCAATGTTGATAAGGATTGGAGGTATACGATGGGGTTTCGTCTTGGTACTCACATGGGGTTGTTGCTCGTGAGAACAATCATCAAGCGGTTGGTCCGATGATAGTTTGCCGAATCGATTCGATGTCCGAGGTCGTTGATCCAATGTCTTAGGTGATGCAGCGGTTGCTGTGCGCTTCGGACTTTGCCATTTCTCAGGTTCACCATCAGCTGCTCTTTTATTTGATAACGAGCCAGTCGATGACGTTCTGGTGAGAAACTTGTCCATTCCGCTAAGGTTGGTATCGATATTGCAAATTATCGATGTCGGTATCCATCACTAGTGGATGTCAGAAAACGTATAGGCGTGGCGGTAGGAGTTAAGAAATACGTGTGTCTTCTGTGAGTGACAAGCGACGAGTGAGTGACAAGCGACGAGAAACCCATTGATGTGCGGCATTTTACCGACAGCGGCGCGAAGGGTGTTTGTATTCGCGATGATGATTCGCGATAGGACGAATTTTTTGGCCAGACATGTCGCGACAACGCAAATCCTCGCGTTATCGCGATAGTGTGGCCGTACCATAAGGGACATAATATCAGAAATTGTGTAACCTCACCCGCCCTTAACCTCACGCCCTTAACCCTTAACCTCACGTCCCTTAACCTCACGCCCTTAACCTCACGCCTTTAACCTCACCCGCCCTTAATTTCACGTGGCCGTACCATAAAGGACATAATATCAGAAATTGTGTAACCTCACCCGCCCGTAACCTCACCCGCCCTTAATTTCACGTGGCCGTACCATAAAGGACATAATATCAGAAATTCTGTAACCTCACCCGCCCGTAACCTCACCCGCCCTTAACCTCACGTGGCCGTACCATAAGGGACATAAAATCAGAAATTGTGTAACCTCACCCGCCCGTAACCTCACCCGCCCTTAATTTCACGTGGCCGTACCATAAAGGACATAATATCAGAAATTGTGTAACCTCACCCGTCCGTAACCTCACCCGCCCTTAACCTCACGTGGCCGTACCATAAGGGACATAATATCAGAAATTGTGTAACCTCACCCGCCCGTAACCTCACCCGCCCTTAACCTCACGTGGCCGTACCATAAGGGACATAATATCAGAAATTGTGTAACCTCACCCGCCCTTAACCTCACGTGGCCGTCCCATAAGGGACATAATATCAGAAATTGTGTAACCTCACCCGCCCTTATTTTTGCGCTGTCGTCCATTGTGTAACCTCACCCGCCCCCAGGACGGTGGAGCGCGAGCGCGCGGCTCGGCTGGCCGCGTGCCGCAAGGCCGAGCGCGCCGCGCTGCGCGCGCTGCGCCCGCTGCAGCCCTGCGCCGCGCCCGCCGCCGCCGCCAGGCGAGCCGCCGCCGCTAAGCTGCAGAAGGACCTGGATAAGCTGCAGGCGGTAAGTTCACACCTTACAGAACTGTGCCTGACCTTGGCGTCGCGGTCACTTTCCTACTAGCACCTTTAGGGTCGGCTGCAGACGAGCCGCCGCCGCTAAGCTGCAGAAGGACCTGGATAAGCTGCAGGCGGTAAGTTCACACCTTACAGAACTGTGGCTGACCTTGGCGTCGCGGTCACTTTCCTACTAGCACCTTTAGGGTCGGCTGCAGACGAGCCGCCGCCGCTAAGCTGCAGAAGGACCAGGATAAGCTGCAGGCGGTAAGACACACACCTTACAGAGATGTGACTAACCTTGGAATATAGCAAACGGAATATAGCATTGTACTGCACTTTCCAGGAACATTTTGTTAACTTATAGGTATGTAAAGCGAACTGAACTCTGACAAAGGGGTTTAAAGGCGGCTGCAACCAGAGGAACCGCCGCCGCTAAGCTGCAGAAGGACCTGGATAAGTTTCAAGCGGTAAGTTCACACCTTACCGAACTGTGGCTGACCTTGGCGTCGCTGTCACTTTCCTACTAGCACCTTTAGGGTCGGCTGCAGACGAGCCGCCGCCGCTAAGCTGCAGAAGGACCTGGATAAGTTTCAAGCGGTAAGTTCACACCTTACCGAACTGTGGCTGACCTTGGCGTCGCTGTCACTTTCCTACTAGCACCTTTAGGGTCGGCTGCAGACGAGCCGCCGCCGCTAAGCTGCAGAAGGACCTGGATAAGCTTCAAGCGGTAAGTTTACACCTTACAGAGATGTGCCTGACCTTGGCGTCGCTGTCACTTTCCTACTAGCACCTTTAGGGTCGGCTGCAGACGAGCCGCCGCCGCCGCTAAGCTGCAGTAGGACCTGGATAAGCTTCAAGCGGTAAGTTTACACCTTACAGAGATGTGCCTGACCTTGGCGTCGCTGTCACTTTCCTACTAGCACCTTTAGGGTCGGCTGCAGACGAGCCGCCGCCGCTAAGCTGCAGAAGGACCAGGACAAGCTGCAGGCGGTAAGTTCACACCTTACCGAACTGTGGCTGACCTTGGCGTCGCTGTCACTTTCCTACTAGCACCTTTAGGGTCGGCTGCAGACGAGCCGCCGCCGCTAAGCTGCAGAAGGACCAGGATAAGCTGCAGGCGGTAAGTTTACACCTTAGAGAAATGTGCCTGACGGTTGAGCAAACTGTTTTCCGGCCGCTGCCGACTAATTGCAGAATATCATGGATAAACTTCAATGTAAGTGCGTTTACTACCTTTCTAGGAACATTTTGTTAATCTATCGAACTTAATTTAACTCCTGATAACCTAGGTTTAGGGGGGGCTGCCGCCAGACGAGCCGCCGCTGCTAAACTGCAGAAGAACTTGAATAAGCTGCAGGTAAGTTTACACCTTAGAGAAATGTGGCTGACGGTTGAGCAAGCTAATACAGGCTAGGGATCTAGATTTTGTAGGTAAAACGCCAATGACAAATTCTTAGGATATATTCACGCAAGGTCTGGTCTGCAGGTCTGCAGGCGGTAAGTTCACACCTTACAGAAATGGAACTAACCATGGAATATAGCGAACGTCACCAGAAATTGGGCAAGCTTTTCAGATATTGAAGCTATATTGTGCTGTCACTTTCCAGGAACATTTTGTTAACTTAACCTAACTCTTGATAGGCTAAGTTTAGGTTAGGCAAGATTCAGGCTACATTGTGCTCGATGCGTCGCTATTGCCAAACTGCAGAAAGACCTGGATAATTTGCAGGCGGTAAGTTTACATCTTACAGAAATATGGCTGACGATTGACGAAGCTATTTTCCGGCCACTGCAGCCAAACTGCAGAAGATCTTGGATACAATTTAAATGTAGAATGTACTACCTTTCTAGGAACATTTTGTTAAACTATAGTTTAAACTATGTAAAGGGAACTTAACCTAACTCCTGATAAGGGACGGCTGCCCCTAGACATGCCCCCGCTGCTAAGCTGCAGAAGGACCTGGATAAGCTGCAGGCGGTAAGTTTACACCTTGCAGAACTGTGTCTGACGATTGACTCGAACCCGCGACCTCTGGCTAACCGTACCAGCGCTCTCCCAACTGAGCTAATGAGCAGGTGCTGGCATCAGCGAAATTTCGAACCTCTTTACAATATTCTCTGTATTATTTACAGGTCTTGCTATCATTGTTATTATTGTAGCCTATTTATCTTTAAAATGTCTCTTCATTTTTCTGTAAATATTGCCAATAGAATAGAATATATTTATTTGTCTTCAAGCGAAATAAGACACAACAATCACTTATACTAGAGGCATTAATGACAGTTTAAAGAGACTATTATTTAACAGCATTTAGATAACAAATGAAGACAAAAAGGTCTGTGCCCCGGCTTGTAACTAATGTACACCAATATGCAACTAGTTGCCGATTTTCAGGCAAGGCCTTTTCTTAAACTAAATTATACCTATCTGGGTATAATTATACTAATGTTCAGGACAACGTCCACGAATATTATATATATTATATTAAGCTTGCCTGAAACGCGGTTTGAAAAATGTGTTAAACACGCTTTGTGCCAAAAGGCCTACTATAATTTTAATTATTATTTAAATGACAATGATGTCTGGAATGATTGCTGTGTGGTGTCGGCCTAGAGAATAGCACCAACCCAAATTCTTCCCGCGGGTGTCGTAAAAGGCGACTAAGGGACACAAACCGGGGGGTGGGCAGCAGCGCCCCCTGCAGTACAATTCCACCGAACTGCGATCCCCAACCCGCATGCCCAGCGTGGGGATTATGGGCACTACCCCCTAATGATGGCACAACCTTGCGCTCATTTGAGGAGGGCTATGTCCAGCAGTGGACTAATATAGCCAGAAGATGTCTGGAATTAAAGCCAGTACAATGCATGAGTTCTATAATAATTATGTAAACTATGTTAATTAAGGGCTTTGAAAAGACTAAGTTAGGAGTTTTTTTGTCCATATTTTCTCCAAAATGATCTACATTTTGAAATGGACACCTAACTTGAATTGTAACGTTCATTAAGCCGCAGTTTCTGCGCTACTTTGACTAAAACCTTTTCATTTCAATATCCTTACTTGCTATACATTTTGTTCCCGCTCCTACAGGAGTGGACCCTGTTCGTGGCGCGCTCCGGGCTGGTGAAGTTCCCCGAGAACCCGGCGCACTACTCCCGCGCGCTGCAGCAGCACAAGGAGAAGCAGCGGGAGGTGAGGAGGCAGCTGGAGGTAAGTAATGTAAACGGACCACTGCGCCTTGACTGTGTAAGTTTTAACGTATAAATCTGTGTGCGAAAGCGGAGTGTTTACTTACCAGATATGAGGCGTAATAATGTATCAAAGTATTCAAAGTGGAAACCGCCCAAATCAACGCAAAATTTCATTTCTCAATTCTAGTCACTACATCGAATGTGAGTGGAAGGGCTGGTTAGTTGACGTCCCACGCGGACTTACATCGACCAAATAGGGGATGTATTAGCAAAGGGGATGTATTAGCTTAAAAAGTACCCAAAAACGGAGTGCAATTTTTTTGTGAGAATTTTGGCCTGCCCCTGTCTTACGATTCTCCGCAATCCCGGACTCTACTCCATTGTACTTCCGTCTCGTCCCGTCCCGTCCCGTCCCGTCCCGTCCCGTCCCGTCCCGTCCCGTCCCGTCCCGTCCCGTCCCGTCCCGTCCCGTCCCGTCCCGTCCCGTCCCGTCCCGTCCCGTCCCGTCCCGTCCCGCCCCATCCCATCCAATCTCATCCCATCCAATTCCATTCCAGTCCATCCAACTCCAGCCCATCTTTTTTTTTTAGTTAGTCTGTTTTGTGTCCCACTGCTGGGCCAAGGCCTCCCCCTTTTTCTCCAGCGCCACCTGTGACCAATCTCTGAGATGATTACGCGGTCATCCCGCCATCCCTCCGTCGCGGTCCATTCCATATTATTCCATTCAATACCATTCTATTCCTATTCTGTTCTATTAATTGTGACGTGTTGACCTCAGGGGCGCTTCTGCGCCCTCCACGCCGAGATCCAAGCGCAGCTGATGATGCACCGGCCCTGGCGCTGCGTCGAGGGAGACTTCGCCAGCTTCCCCACCGCCGAGCTGGCCGCTGTGAGTGCCCCCATACTTCCCCCCTACCACACACATGCAGAGGCTGTGACTGCCAATGTAGAATAATGATATTTTTAAAAACCTATTTAGAGGCGAAAAATTCCACCCACGCCGGAATTCGCACCCGCGACCTCTGACTATCCGTGCCAACGCTCTTTTAAACTGAGCTAATGGGCGACTCACCGGCATCGGTGAAATTTCGAACCTCTTTACAATATCCTCTGTATTACGTACAGGCAGCGACATCTGGCTGAAGTAATTTGCATCACTTGCAGCCTCGAGTACCTACTTTGCAGTTAAGTTTTTACATCGGAATGATATCGCTGTACCCGCATAAGAATGAATACCTATAAGCATAATGATAGTTGATTGGACTAGCGATTACCCCGGCAGTCGCTCGTGCGACACCCAAAAACGCCACTGTGTGTGCATGTGTCTCTATTGCACTTTCCGTGTTTCACTAGTATAGTGGTAAAGATTTTAGTTGCCTGGAAGAAAATGCTATCAGCAATAAGGCCGCCAATTGTACCTCTTATTTTGTAACTGTTGTCTCTGTAATTATTTTCTGGTGTGTACAATAAAGAATATTCTTGTCTTATAGCTGAATTCACAATTCCATTCTCAAGGCAGTCACCTCTAAACATACAACACGCAAACGCACTCAATCACACGCACACACCCACATAAACATACACACGCACTCAGATACACACATAGACACACCCTCACCCACACACACACCACACACACACACACGCACACACGCACACACACACACACACACACACACACACACACACACACACACACACACACACACACGCCCTTTCCATTGAGGTATTTAACCAGGCCAATCGATTGTGTTGTGTGTAAGTTGTGAATGATTGATTGACTGAAAATGTGTATTCAAATAAAAATACTGAAGTTGTCAGGCTCATTTCTTTATATAATAATAATCGTTATTGACACAAAACACATACGGCCTTACTAATAAAGGTTATGAGCGGTGTATACAGCCGTTATGCGAGGTCTGACGAACTGGTTATTTGTACGCTAAATGCGATTAAACCAGTTTAAATTGATATACGTCAAATAGTTATTCAGAGTGTATCCGTTACAGAACAAAATTTACACCATGTTACATAGTAATAACTATGCTAGGAAAAATCCTGTATTACAGGTGCCCTCCCAATAATGAGTAAACAATTTTTTAACGTGTGAAATAAAAAAATATTAACCATTGTTTCGAAAATTATTGTTTCAAGAACTGAATTCTTCACATTTCATAATGTTAATGACAATAAGCATTAAACTTAATTTAACAATATTTTAGGTACTCTTAAACTTTGTGTGCTGGTGTGTGTGTGTGTGTGTGTGTGTGTGTGTGTGTGTGTGTGAGGGTGTGTGTGTGTGTGTGTGTGTGTCTGTATGCGCGTACATGACCAAAATAATAACCTATAAGCATTACTTTATTATTGTTAGGAGATCATCCGTTTCAACGTATAAATTAAAAATAGGTCAACCAATTCCTTTTTAGATGATGTGAATTTAAGTTCCGAAAATCACACACAAAGCTAAGTATGTTGTATATATTTTAAAATAATAATAAAAATAATATTATAATCATGTGGGTACAGCGATATCATTCCGATGTAAAACCTAACTGCAAAGTAGGCACTCGGGGCTGTAAGTGATGCAAATTACTTTAGCTAGATGTCGCTGCCTGAAAGTAATACAGAGAATATAGTAAAGAGGTTCGAAATTTCACTGATGCTGGTGAGTCGCCCATTAACTCAGTTGGAAAGAGCGCTGGCACGGACAGCCAGAGGTCGCGGGTTCGAATTCCGGCACGGGTGGAATTTATAGCCTCTAAATTGTTTTTTAAAAATTGTCCCTAGCACGGGTTAGTGCGTTAAAAATGATATAATAAAAATATTGTAAAGAGGTTTGCACCGTTACACTGCTAACTTGTCCTCCGCCTCAGGTGCTGTCCTCCAAGAGTCTGGATGTGGGCACCATCAGCTTCCCCGCCGCAGCAGGCCTGGGAGACGGAGACGTCTACGTCACTCCCGCGCAGCTGGCCAAGTGAGTCGCTGCTTTGTATGCCCCCACTGCTGGGACCCGTGCCCCAGCAGTGGGGGACATACAAAGGATCGATTTCAATATGAGTTACTTGGCAAAGTAATACTGTACTTTGTACATAAGCTATTTCATGTTATAGATTTTTTATGGTTGATTGATGGTTTATGAATGCGTGTATCTAAGCACAAAACAAATTATTTATGTATGTATATTGTTTTATTTAAGTTTCTGGTGACCGTGACAGTTGGAGGAAAAGATTATCTAATGGGGTGGTCGCGCATGACAATGCCTGGTTCGATCTGCTCTCCCAAAAGCGCCATCTGCGTCACCGAAGAATGGCACAACCTCTAACGTCACCGGGAACACAATTTGCTTGCGGACGTTGCGACCGGCGTTGTCGCCAAAACCAAGTACCTAACAGACGCGGTTGCTGTTTAAATTGTAGCATACACAATGACATCCGCGCGGCATGAGCGACAGCGCGCACTGAAGGCGCCGTTTTTTTTTTTTTTTTAACCCTATAAAGGGCACCCTCCGGAGGACACGGGGGAGGGAGGTGGTGAATGCTCATGCATAACAGCACGGACCCGGCCGTGCTGCCAATGTGGGACTCACAAGAAGTGCGCCTACCCACTAAACACCACCTTGGGACTGGTTTTGGTCCTAGAGACCCCTAAACCCACATCGGGAGCGACCCCCCTCGAGGCCGAGGTGGGCGCACATGAAGGCGCCGGCCGGCTCGCCGCAGATATTTATGCAGGGCGCATAAGACCTTTTGCCATGCAAAGAAGCTTTCTCCTGCGCTGTGATTGGCTGTACAAAAGTAACTAGCTGTAATATGGTGGCCTTGACGTGATAGTGTTGTGCGTCGAGGGAGTAATAAAACGAGCGTTGTGAAGTATACGATTTTTCCCTTGTATTAAATAAAATGTCTATTATTATATCATCTATTTTAACATTGCAACTTGTACGTATGACAGCTAGTTACTTTTGTACAGCCAATCACAGCGCAGGAGCAAGCTTGTTTGCATGGCAAAAGGTCTTATGCGCCCTGCATAAATATCTGCGGCGAGCCGGCCGGCGCCTTCAGTGCGCGCTGTCGCTCATGCCGTGCGGATGTCGTTGTGTATGCTACAAAATCATCTTTCGTAGATGTTAAAGGCCACTGATGATGATTGTTTTATTTAGCTTATAAACGCCCCATTGCAGAGCACAGGATTTCTCTCAGAGAGAGAGAGTATGGGGTTAGTTACCACGCGTGCCCACCGCGGATTGGCAATTTCAAGCTCTGAGGTATTTGAACACCTTGTAGCTACCAAGTACCTACTGCACCAGACGTCAGCAGTTCGCGATGTCGATTCGCGACTGGAGGAGGCTCACGCGGCGCACGAGCTTATATTTATGTGCCCCCTGCACACTGCGTCCCGCAAGATTTCCCCCGCGCGCGCCCGCGGACTATTCTCTTCTGTGATTGGCTTATTTTTCTGTTCTTCCTATTGGTGTATATTATTTTAAATGTATTTGATTGGCGATCTAGTTTTTAAGTTCGTATAAATATCGCTTGTAAATAAATTTCAACACACATTTCTATTCTGTATTCCATGCAACGCACAACTGGTCTTTTCATTCCTAACCGGACTCGAACCTCAATCTACCGTAGTCGATAACGTCAAACTGGTGACCCCGACCTCAATCTACCGTAGTCGATAACGTCAAAACCTTAGACATTCGGATAAAAACGGCTAAACAGATAAAATAGTCAGATCTAGTCAAAATGTAATGTTGAAAATGAGGGAAATCGAGAAATGTGTGACCTAATTTAAAATATTTGAAAGTGATAGACACAAACTAGCACAATGATTTATTGAAGGCTGAAAAGTAGTGGTAGATGTATTTCTTCAATATAATATGTGTTTGTTTTCCAGGTTGAAGGAGTTGGTCTCCGAACTGCAATCGGACGACGTGAAGCTGAGCCTCGCGCCGCTAGACCAGACCGTCTGCGCCGCGTAGGCTGTAATTTATTGCTGGCGGGCCCCCATACACCGCGTAGTATATACTGTGGTGCTGGCAAGCCAGTATACCCCGCGCAGACTATACTATAGTGCCGGCGAGCCAGTATACACCGCGTAGTCTATACTATAGTGCCGGAAGCCAGTAAACATCGCGTAGGCTATACTATAGTGACTGCAAGCCAGTATACACCGCGTAGTCTATACTATAGTGCCGGAAGCCAGTAAACATCGCGTAGGCTATACTATAGTGACTGCAAGCCAGTATACACCGCGTAGTCTATACTATAGTGCCGGAAGCCAGTAAACATCGCGTAGGCTATACTATAGTGACTGCAAGCCAGTATACACCGCGTAATCTATACTATGGTGCCGGCAAGCCAGTATTGACTACGCGGTGTATACACACCGCGTAGTCTATTTTGTGGCGCCGGCAAGCCAGTATAGACCGTGTAGTCTATAGGCTATTTATTCTTACTTTTCCAATTTAGTAAACAAGATTCTACCTTAAAATTGAGATAGATGCCTGAACTAGACATTTTCTCGCAAATTCATGAACTATGTTTATAAAATTGGCAGCGTGTTATTTAAAAGAGTGTTCCAAGTTACTTCATTTATGGAAATATGGCAGTTTTGGACTTAAAAGTCACAGTGTAAGTGTAGAATCTTGTTTACTAAATTGGACAAGTAAGAATAAATAGACTGTAAACTATAGTGCCGGCAATCCAGTATACACCGCGTAGTCTATACCATGGTGTTTTATACACTGCGTAGACTATACTACATGTAGGAACTAACCTTTGGTTCCCCGTACGATAACAGCTAATCAATTCATTTATTTTATTTAAAGCATTGAAGGAGGCATAGCAAAATTTAAACATTCACTGAAAGTATTTCTCAATGATTCGCGATACTCATACATAGTTATATATTGAACGGGTCAAATCGCGATTAAAGATGAAATCTGTTGAAATTCTTGTTGAAACACAAGAATTTCAACAGACAGGATGGTTTCAAGCTTTCAAGTACGTGGAATCCAGTGCTAAGTAAATACAAATCACGCGCCTTATCACCAGACCTATCCGCGGACGTATAGTCTATTTATCTCTACTTGTCCAATGTAGTAAACAAGATTCTAACCTCAAAAATGATATTTGATGCTAAAACTACATATTTTCTCGCGAATTCATAAACTTTCTTTATAAAATTGCCAGCGTGTTGTCTAAAATAGTCTCTCCGTTTACTTCATGGTAATATGGCAGTTTTCGACAAAAAAGTCATAATTTACGGGTAGAATGTTGTTTACTAAAATGGACAAGTAAGAATAAATAGACTGTAGTGAGTGTTGTGTGTCGGCCAGCTGCGAAAAATTAATAGTGACTACCCACAATAATTGACTGTACTCGCCACTTCAGTCTACCCGAGACCGCGGCAACTGTAACGCTGCCGAAACGTCGGGAAATGAGGTATTTACGTTTTACCTACGCGTTTAGACCCGTTTCATATATATATAACTATTCACAGAAAGCTTTGTCGTAAAAACTAGCACAATAGTGTACTATATATTAGATTAGTGTACATGGACAGATTGTTGGCGTACGAGAAATCGTGGGTTTGACGCGATTAAGTATTTATTGAAAACTTAGTTGAATGAATAATTGTACTAAAAAATTTCTGAGTCTTAGGGCGAGATAAATAGTCTTTGCTTAGCCCAAGTCCGTACTCATGCTTCCCTAAGCATTACTTCAGGCTAACTTAGCTAAGAATCAATGCGTTACTAAAATAGACGTTTGCTTAGCTAAGCATGTTCTTAGGCCAATGCTAAGAATTAGTCCGGGTTTCGCGACTTAGAGAGTGCCAAAGTACTGTCTATGATAGACAAATCGATTCTTAAGCAAGTGCTTTCGCTAAGACTCGTTCTTAGAAGCGACTATTTATCTCGCCCTTCGTTTCGGTTGTTTTATCGTTTAGCTCGTGAGAATTAGCAATATTGTATTGCAATATGCTTCATTGAAATGGTGTTTGCAGTATTTAAGTAAATAAAGGTTTCGCTCAAGGGGCGATTCCCATAGAAACGTATAGATAGTCCATTTTTTTAGGTAAATAAATGTAAATAGTCTTGATAAGTCTTTTTGTACCCACTAATATTAATTTTGTTATGAAGTTTTCGTGAAATTCCATTGATGAAGCGAAGGTGATCTGTCAGGATAGTGGAAAGTCCCCGAGTGCTTAGTGCGAGTTTTTTAACTACTCGATCGCGTTAACGTAAACTCATATTTCTATGGCATCGAGGAAGCGCCACCTAGCGACAAGTATGGAAATTAAAATTGCTGAGTGCGAGTTGTAATGGTTTACGTTGAGAAGTGAACACGTTTACCAGCCAAAACACGAATAAACGCGAGTGCGAGTTGTACTGTGACAGCGTTTTGCCAGTTCGAACGGTTAACTTACTCATACTCACTACTCAATGCTCGATTAACGCGGTAGTAAAGTTGTTCGATTGGATCTGTCAAACTCGCACTAAGCACTCTGGTCTCGGCCTACGCCTCTGGGACAAAGGAGTGAGTTTATGTACGTGTGTTAACCATTGAATTGGTAACTTGTGAAGATTTTGGTTTATGAAGTGTGTATTTCAACGAAAATACGTATCAAGATTGTTTACATTCTTGACAACAAATGGACTAGGTATAGTTTGGTTTTCATTTATGCACTCGCTGTGCCCCGCGGTGTTACCCGCGGTTTATTAAGGAAAATAAATTGTGTACTAACATTAAAATACCCGCAACGTTGTGGACTGAAAGACGATGTAGTGGCTAGAATTGAAAAAAGGAATGTTGCGTTGGTTTGGACATGTGGAGAGTGGAAACAAAGTGGAAGGGCTGGTAAGGGACGTCCCAGACGGACTTACATCGACCAAATAGGGGATGTATTAGCAAAGGGAAAGATAAAAAGTACCCGGAACCGGCGTGCGTGCATGCAACGACTTATGAACGTTGATGAAGCGAAGGTGATCTGTCAGGATCGTGGCAAGTGGCAGTCCCTGGTCTCTGCCTACCCCTCTGGGATACAGGCGTGAGGTTATGTATGTATGTATGTATGTATGTATGTATGTATGTATGTATGTATGTATGTATGTATGTATGTATGTATGTATGTATGTATGTATGTATGTATGTATGTATGTATGTATGTATGTATGTATGTATGTATGTATGTATGTTTGTTACCCGCAGTAAAACGTAGTCTTGTCTTTAATCCAGGGTGTCAGCTAACTCCATACCAAATTTTACTAAAATCGCTCCAGCCGTTTAGACGTGAAGAAGTATACACTAGGAGTGGGTCGTTGTCCGATTTTTCGACGACGAAACGCAACCGTTTTTTCTGGAACGAAAACAGGTCCTCGAAACGGTTCTCGTTCGCAACCGGTTTCATTGTATGCGAACGAGCAAGGCGCAGAGGACGGTCAAACGAGTGCGAACGAGACGAAATCACGAAACATCGGAAAAAATAAGTTGTTTTACACGATATTCGACTGTATACTCATAGACATAAAGATTACTTTATTGTATCACAGACCAAAACGAACGGAACGAGCAAGGAGCCGACGACGACGTCGCAATGATCTCATTACGTTCTAGGCTCTATTAATATAGCACTAAAGGACATATCCGCGTCAAACAATCTAAGGACTGGTCTCGCGACGAACAAACGCTGGCACTGCTTTAGAATAAGACGTAAAACGGTCCTATCGTCGCGAAACACAAAACGGTCTTATAAAACGGTTCGTCTTTGCAACGATCACGCCTAGTATACACACACTCACAAACTTTCGCCTTTAGAATATTATTGTGATAAATAGTATGATGTGATTCTATCACGGTCACGTGCCGCGGATTGGAAATTTCCAGCGCTGCATTTATACGAACACCTCGGACACTCTGATTTCCTCGCTATGTTTTCCTTCACCGTTAGCCAGTGCGATTCGGCATGTGATCTGTAAACAAAAACCAAACTATAGTCTATTGAACAGTTCTTGTCCATTCTTGTAAACAAGATTCTACTGGTAAAGTGTAATATTTAAGTCGAAAATGAACTTATTTTCATAAATGAAGTTACCTGGGACACTATTTTAGATAACACGCTATCAATTTTATAAACGCAGTTAAAAATATGTTAGTTTACCATCAAATGTCACTTTCGAGGTTAGAATATATATCTTTAAGAACCTATTTAGAGGCAAAAAATTCCACCCATGCCGGGACTTGAACCCGCGACCTCTGGCTATCCGTGCCAGCGCTCTTCCAACTGAACTAATGGGCGACTAACCGGCATCAGTGAAATTCCGAACCTCTTTACAATACTCTCTGTATTAGCCAGAGGTCACGGGTTCGAGTCCCGGCATGGGTGGAATTGTTAGCCTCTAAATTTAAAATTATTTAAAATTGTCCTTAGCACGGGTTAGTGTATTATGGACTGATTTTGCAATAGTCTGATAACTTTTATCTGAGGAATAAAAATGGCGGTTTGACATAATTTTCATACATAAGCTGTCATACCGCCATTTTCATTCCTCAGATAAAAGTTATCTGACTATTGAAAAATCAGCCCTAAAAAGAATAATATAATCAAATGTCACTTTTGATGTTAGAATCTTGCTTACAAAATTAGACAAGTAAGGTTAAGTATATGCTTGTATGGGAATTTCTCCTCGAGTCTTGTTTAAATTTAAAGAGACTATAATCTGTATATAGGGATTATTAAATCTTTAGCGAAATCGCGTATGTAATTACGGCGGTGTTATGAAATAAAGTGCTTAATTTATTACGTGGAGTGCTTAATTATATTCCCTACATCCTAATCCTTCTAGAAACAGCGACATCACATGTATGTAGATACTGTGTCTGCCTCGTCGGTCTAGCCGTTAAGGCGCTTCGGTACCAAGACAGTGGTCGTAGGTTCGATTCCCACTGGGGGCCGTCGTACGTATGTATAAGTGGCCTCATTCTGGTTGTGTTTTCATGTTTGTGACGTCCTTGTCTGGTTACCATAGTACAGGGTATCCTAGTTTGGGACCAGGTCAAGTGATTGTGTTGTGTGGCAGTTATTATTACATTACTAGCTGGCTCAGCGAACTTCGTAGGTACATTCTTTTTTTTTCTCTCCTTAATAACCATCCTCTTACTTCAAGGAATATTCTAAAAAAAGAATTAGCGAAATCGGTTGAGCTGTTCCCGAGATTTGCGCTTAAGTACCAACACATTCAGCGATTCATTTTTATATTATAGAATTAAAAATTACTAGCTGTGCCCCGCGGTTTATGGATTTTCCCATGGGAATAAGATATTTTCCCGCAGAGAAACATAGCCTATGTGTGATCCGGGGTGGCAGCTAACTCCAACCCAAATTTTATTAAAATCGCTCCAGCCGTGAAGAATAAACATCTTCTTCAGGCTAGTCCACTGCTGGACAAAGCCCTCCCCTAATGAGCGCCATAGCGTCCTGTCTTCAGCTTGCCGCATCCAGCATCTGCCGGCAGTTCTTCGCAGATCGTCATCCCACCTGGTCGGAGGGCGGCCTACACTACTTGCCGAGTCGCGGTCTCTCAAGAACACGTTTGCTCCAATGGTTGTCGGTTCTTCGCGAGATATGGTCAGCCCACTGCCACTTCAGCTCGCTAATTCTCTGAGCTATGTCGATAACTTTGGTTCTCTGTCGGATGCATTCGTTGCGAATTTGTGAGTGTGTAAATAAACATACACACTCACAAATTTTCGCCTTTATAGTGTGATGTAAATATCCAATTTTTTTGTCCCCAGCCGGGGTCCAAACCCGGGATTTCTCGCTCGGTAGGCACGGATGCGCTCCCGCTGCGCCACAGGAGTGGTCTCGAATAGAAACACTTTCATTCGGATTTAATATTTAGTTCCAAATCCGCTTACCAATACATCGGCCCCTGTTCAGTTAATAAACTTTCTGCTTTAATTAACCCACGTCCAGGGTCTTATACCTCGGAGCTGTCAACGGCTTAAACTCTGTTTAATCCTCAAAGGCTTCTCGTTTTCGTATCACCGGAATGAAGTTGTCAGGTAATGAACTCTATAAGGATAAAGTCTGGCACGTACCAATACACACTGAGTAGGTACCTACCTATTCATAACAGACAGACACACTACCGACGAAGCGCTCGTGGCCTAGTCGAACCGAGTGATTGCAATCAATCACAAAAGTTAGCAACAACAGGCGCAGTCAGGTGCTGGATGGGTGACCGTCCCGTGACTATCGCTAGTGGCATTTTTCCAAGCGTTTCCGTGCTTCGCAATGCAAGTGAAGCCGTTGGTGCCGGCTGTCATGTAGTGGCAGTCGTTAAGCCATGTCAGAGGCCTTATGGACGGCTTGATAACTTCTGACAGTAAGGCCCCGCCACTGTCTTACAATCCTTCACTAACCCGAGCTCGGCCTCCGTGGTGGAGTATGGCCTAACCTTCCTGCGATGCAGGAAGAGACCCTTACCCCAGCAGTGGGGACACATAAGGGTTGATATCGATCGAGTTGTCCCCGTTAACTTATGCATACAAAATGGTAGGTACACAAAATAATTTTATTAAAGTAGCTGCATTACTTAGCTACTTACATCCCTAACTGCCAATAAAGTTGAGCTGAAAATTCTGTATCAAACACTGCCTTAAGTATACCTAATAGCTCCGTCTGTAAAATTTACCTCTGCCTCTGAAACTTGTCATGCGAATAGCAACCTTATACCCTAAACAATAAGAACTACCTCCAGACAAAGACATTCGCTCACGGGGAATCGAAGCTAGACGAAGGGTACGGTTGCAGACGTTATCGTCGTTCAATTTAAATAGCTCGCATTCCTCAGGTTCAGGGGCGGGCCTAGGTGGGACGCTTCATGTTCTCATAAAGGCAATTTATCATAATATAGGTTCAAGGTCAAAGTAGAAACAAAAAATATTATCTTTTGTTGCACAAACCCGGGCTGAGGAATATTTATAAAAACGTATTTCGAGGCTAAAACGATATGATTCCGATGTAAAACCTAACTGCAAAGTAGGTTCTCGGGGCCGCAAGTGTTGCAAATTACTTCGGCCAGATGTCGCTGCCTGTAAATAATACAGAGAATATTGTAAAGAGGTTCGAAATTTCGCCGATGCCGGAACTTGCCCATTAGCTCAGTTAGGAGAGCGCTGGTAGGGTTAGCCAGAGGTCGCGGGTTCGAGTCCCGGCATGGGCGGAATTTTTTGCCTCGAAATAGGTTTTAAAAAAATATTCCCTATAAAGACAAAATATTTAATGACCGTCAAAGATGTTAGTTGTAGAATTAATAGATTGTGCGGAAACTCCACTTTTCTAAATAGGTTAACTTAACAAAGTTCTCAAGTACCTAAATGTCGCATTACATTAGACATAATCGTCTCCGTTAACATTATTTTAATGCCAGACATCTTTGCCTTATAAATAATCCTTAATGTTGTTAGACTTTTTACACAGAGTAGGCTTAACACATTTTTTAGCCGTGTCGGTTGTAAGCCTAATATATCTCTGAGGAATCTCATTGTAGAACATTACAGTGGCTAGCCACCTTTAGCCAGGTTCTAAAACGTTTTGTTCAATCACAAGCCTGAATGACCTTTAGCCCTTGAATTGGATGCTGGCCTAGTGAACGTCCTAGGCAGTTAGTTCGACGACGGCTAGTTTTACAAGTTGGCGGCGACAAATATACATGTAAAGGCCTGCGCAGACGAGGGACTATCCCCCGGGTACTTTTTTGTCCGTTGATATAGATTTCTTATAAATTGTATCGAATAACGCACACGAAGGACTAAAAGTACCCCGTACAAAAAGTCCCTCAACTTACCGAGGACATCAAGAGACCGGACTGGACCAAAGTTCGGTGTTTTCTTTCAAAACACCTTTTCTTTTTCAACTTCATGTAAATTAAGATACAATGTAATTTCAGAATATTTGCTTCCATATTGTATTGTATTGTATTTATTTCATCTTTTGGTACATTTCATACACTTAGACACGTCAATATAATTATAAAGTAGATAGTAAATGGCAGCCAAGTATTACAACAACAATTTCACAGCATGCATGCACAAATAGACAAAACAACAGAATTAAATTGAATTTAAATTATGTTAAATTGATTACTCGTATGAAACTAAATTATAATCATATATCTACATACATCACTTCATTAAATTACAATGTCAATTATATTATTATCGTTGAATGCTTCATTTACAGTATAATAGCTTTTCTTGATAAGGTTCTTTCTAAGTACGCTACAGAATTCCTTGTGGTTAAACAGTTTTATATCGTCAAGTATCTTGTTATAAAATTTGATTCCTTGAACTAAGAACGAGTTTGATACTTTAGCAAGTCTATGTGTTGGAAGCCTAATCCGGTTCCTATGTCTCGTCTCAATACTATGGTAATCCCCAACCTTAGCGAACATATCTATATGTTCTCTTACATATAATAAACTTTGGTATATATATTCTCCAGCCATTGTCATTATGCCTACTTCTCTAAACTTTTCCCTACAAGAGTCTCTAGATTTGAGTCCCAATATATATCGCATTGCTCTTTTCTGCAGCACAAACACAGTGTTTCCTTGAGCTGATGTACCCCAAAACATCACTCCGTACGTCATAATAGAGTGGAAATATGCGAAGTAGACATTTTTAGCTGCTTCCGTACCACCTAATTCTTTAATTTTCTTAATGGCATATGTTGCCGAACTTAATTTCTGTTTCATCATGTCAATTTGTGGACCCCATGTCAATTTTGAGTCAAGGTGAATTCCCAGAAATTTCACCTGATCTACAGGAGATATATTGAATTCTATAAGGGCCTGCTCTACTTGTAAAGGTATATCACAAAATCTCGATCCTAGCGAAAAACGAATTACATGTGTCTTGTCAACGTTAAGCAACATGTTATTAACCGAAAACCATTCTTTTGTCCCCTTGATAGCTGCCTTTAGTTTCTCAATTATATTTAAATCCAATTTATCTTTTATTATGAGACTTGTGTCATCAGCAAAAAGAATTATTTCAATATCTTTATCCACAGAGACTGAAATGTCATTTACGTATATTAAGAATAAGATAGGCCCTAAAATTGATCCTTGTGGTACTCCGAGCATAATTTTTTTCTGATTTGATCTATGTCCATTTACCTCCACCACTTGAGTTCTGTTTTGTAGGTATGATTGGAGAATCGCCAACATTTGACCCCTTATTCCGTAGTGCTCTAGTTTTGAGATTAAGATCTTGTGACAGACACAATCAAAAGCCTTAGACAGATCACAAAACACTCCGTAAGTCTTTCGTGATCCGTCCAAACCCATGAGTATATCCCGGATCAATGCAATATCGTATACGCTTCACTCTATTTCCGGGGAACAAATGCATGGACCGCACACCGTAGGCGTTGAGTCCGCGACAAGTATTAACGGTTTCCTATTTTACCTTTTGATGCTACTGATAATAACTTTTATTCTGGAATTTATCCATGCTTCCGTTTCATTCTTTATCATTTAATTTTCTAGTGTTATTTTAAAATAAATACAATATTATTGAGGTTTCACTATTCATATTGCATAATATTTTTATTATTTATCACAGGAACCCTTTTATACCTAGACTGGCTCGGCCTTCGGCTTCGCCCTGAACAAGGTTC
Source organism: Yponomeuta sedellus (assembly GCA_934045075.1). NCBI lineage: Eukaryota > Metazoa > Arthropoda > Insecta > Lepidoptera > Yponomeutidae > Yponomeuta > Yponomeuta sedellus. Next base: position 407,024 of record OW203749.1, read on the forward strand.
TACGCGAAAACAGGGCCTAAGCAGCAGAAGATGTAAATATTTATTTTTTATTTTATTTATTCACACAACTCAGGTCCAATAGTGTAAGTAAAACAGTGGTTTAAAATCTATGTTAATACACATACAATTTATTTTTCATACTTTAAATACACTTAAAATTCGATTAATAAATAAAAAAACAAATCAAAATCACATAACATAGGTGTTTAGTCGGCATATAGTACTTACGAAATTATGACCCCTCAATCCAGCCCTGCCCGGGGGGACAGAAAATTTATAACAATTGTAATCTTGCCAAGCTCGGGGTGTATTCGCGAGGGTCTTTATCTGCGCTGGTTCACAGATTAAAACTGTAACTGATTAACGGCGAAAAACAGGGGCGCGCGTCAGCGCCTTTTAGCGGCTTATTAGCAGTTGGGAGGCAGTTTAGCCGTTGTCATGTTTATTTTGTTGTAAGTAGACGAAGAAATTGAAGTGCCGCGGTCCCCGACAGCTGATGTTCAGCGGTGAAGGTACAGCCTGTTTTTTTTCCGCTGCCTTTTTCTCTACTACAATACGGCCCGAAGGCAGCGGCTTACATTTTACATTGTACATTCACATTCAGCAAACAGAATGTAAATTCTTTACTAAGTACGTTGAAATAAATTGATTTGAGATGAGTGATTGATTTATAGTACATTACACAACTAGGGTGGTATAATACAAAGAAAGGCCGAGATCGCAGAAGTTTGCGGCCCGAGCTGCAAGCGAGGGACGTATTATATGCGATCGAGAGCTTCCTTTATTACCTCCCGTGTTGTGTACATCTTTTTATGTCTACACTTTGCCAGAAAGCGGCAAAAAGCCACTTTATGGCCAGGTGTGGCATAAAAAAATTTACAGGGCAGGGCAGTTGAGGCACACATAGGCCCCCTCCGCATGCTGCGACGCAACTATTCGCTCCATTCCTTGGCAATTCTCACCCAGAATAACTCTTTCAATGTCTTTTTGAATAGTATGGATGATTTATATATCAAATAAACAAGGTTCATAACGAACTAATTCAATTAAATGTTCTGTCATTGCAACAAAATTGTTGCTAAACACGCCTCGACGTGCACGCGTCGCGCAGAAATCTGTGCCGGCCGGCACTACAACGAGACGCAGAGCAGGTCGCACGTGCCTGCGCCGCAGCGTACCGACGTAAAGATGACGACATTCCATGCTTTACAAAATCTGCGCTGCGCTGTGCTGCGTCGCCTGCGTCTCAGCATTCGCCCAGCCTAATGGAACAATCCACCACAGGGGCCAAGTCCAAATTGGTGGAGGCTTGCAAGACTAAGTAGTAGCTGGTCTTACTGACAGAAGTTTTCAAGCTGCCCCCTAAGTCTCTGACTTGGCCTAACAACTGCAAGTACATGACAGCCGGCACTAACGGCTTAACGTGCCTTACGAAGCACGGAAGGGCTCGGATATATAATGCACAGTAATGATTGGTGGCAGTCGCTCGTAGCCGAAACTTGCCCCAGCAGTGGGGTCATACAAAAGTTTGATATCGAACAGAGAAAAGAAAATTATATCATGCAATGAACTTATTATGCTAACGTTGCATTATCAAGTTTTAAAAACCTATTTAGAGGCTAAAAATTCCACCCATACGGGATTCGAACCCGCGACCTCTGGCTATCCGTGCCAGCGCTCTTTCAACTGAGCTAATGGGCGACTCACCGGCATCAGTGAAATTTGGAACCTCTTTACAATACTCTCTGTATTACGTACAGGCAGCGACATTAATGTCGAGTTTGTTTGATTATCAAGTTTGTTTATGTGCGTGTGTATAATATTATGTTCGCACGCATATTATGTGCGATGAGTGTGTGTGTTTAATATTTTTCCACCGATTCCAAATTCACAACGACGCGAATTGCGCATCAAAAAAAAAAACTTATCCCCATCAAGTCAAAAGTCGGCAATGACAAGTGCGCAGCCGAGGGGAGAGCGGGCCCGGATGGTACAACCACCTGCAGAGGGGAAGCTCACCCTAATCGAGCCACTTGTGTGTCGCGCTGTCAACTTTATTGCCTCGGATATGTCAAATTAATTGTTGTACATATTGTTTTTATTTGTGGAGTTGTAGTAGCAATGCCGCTCGCTAACCGTGAAGAAAAACATCGCGAGGAAACCCTAGATCATGAGGTGTTAACATACCTTAGCGCTTGCTACGTGCAGTGGCCCAACTATGAGGCTAGGTGCGGAAATCTCCAGTCTAAGTAACTTCCTTATTAAACACTCCAAAAGCGCTCACTAAAATCGTCTGTAGGGGAGATTTACAAGGAATAGACATCTTCTTCTTCTTCAGGCTATATTAGTCCACTGCTGGACATAGCCCTCCCCTACTGAGCGCCATAGCGCAAGGTTGTGCCATCATTGGGGGGTAGTGCCCATAATCCCCACGCTGGGCATGCGGGTTGGGGATCGCAGTTCGGTGGAATTGTACTGCAGGGGGCGCTGCTGCCCATCACGCCCCGGTTTGTGTCCCTGAGGCAAAGACCTAACCACAGATTAAATAAAACGGCTCTAGGAATATTTTAGTGAGATCGTGTTTTAAAAACCTATATAGAGGCTAAAAATTCCACCCATGCCGGGACTCGAACCCGCGACCTCTGGCTAACCGTGCCAGCGCTCTCCCAACTGAGCTAATGGGCGACTTACCGGCATCAGTGAAATTTCGAAAATTCTGGAAGTAAGGCCCGCCATTGTCTTACAATCCTCCACCAACCCGGACTTGGCCCCCATGGTGGAGTATGGCCTAACCTCCTGCGATGCAGGAAGAGACCCGTGCCCAAGCAATAATACCGTTTTTGGCATACTCAATTCATACGACATTGCATGCAAATACGTCCAAGCTTCATACACCTATTTCACCCCCGGGGCGGGTTGACAACCGTGCTCAATTCATACGAAATTTCATGCAAAATTGTCAGTCGTTCAGAAAAAGAAAAAGTGCAAGCCACGGCATACCATTACCTACCTACTTTTTATTTAATTAGAATAGCCAAGCACTGATTAACATACCTACCTAGCGAGTAAGCAACATTCCCGCCAACGAAATCCCAAAAACCAAACAGTAACAAAGCGTAGTAATTTCATTTAGCGAATACCTAGTGGCTCCGCGTGGAAAGTTAGTATCAAAGGATTGGCCGCGATGAAATTATTTCATAAACTGCGCGGCTTTGATGTTGGCGCTCGCGTTTAATAATAAAAATATTCAATAACTGGAAGGGGCTGGGGCGGGGCGCCGGGCTGCGGTGTGGCCAGCTGGGTGTATCGTTTTGCCTGACTACTTTTCAATTTATTTTTTTATGTAGCTTACCTATATGCGTTCCATTGCATAGCACATGCCTTCTCCCAGAAAGACAAAGTATGGGCTTAATTATACCGCGTGCGGAGCCAACCAAGCCATCCGGTTTCATCACGAAGTTCTGCTATAACTTTAAAAATAACTTTATAACTTTAAAAACTTAGAAAACACAGTCATTTTTATATGCCGGGATTCGAACTCACGACCTCCCTATTTGAGAGCCGCTCCGCTACCACCACTCTTACAATAATATGAACAATTCAATTAGTGATTGAGTATTCTTAAATAATCACAAAGGTTTCGCAACATTAGGTCGCGTTCAATGCATGGATGGGGCCGTATATGTCTACCGCTAGTGGCTTTTTTCCGAGCGGTTCCGTGCTTCGCAAGACACGTTAAGCAGTTGGTGCCGGCTGCCGTCGATAGATGGCAGTCGTTAAGCCATGTCAGAGGCCTTAGGGCGGCTTGAAAACTTCTGACCGTAAGACCAGCCACAGTCTTGCAATCCTCCACCAATCCGGACTTGGCCTCCGTGGTGGATTATGGCCTAACCTTCCTGCAATGCAGGAAGAGACCCTGACCCCAGCAGTGGGGACACATAAGGGTTAATATCGATCGAGTTGTCCCCGTTAACTTATGCATACAAAATCGTAGGTACACAAAATAATTTTATTAAAGTAGCTGCATTACTTAGCTACTTACATCCCTAACTGCCAATAAAATTGAGCTGAAAATTCTGTATCAAACACTGCCTTAAGTAGTATACCTAATAGCTCCGTCTGTAAAATTTACCTCTGCCTCTCAAACTTGTCATGCGAATAGCAACCTTACACCCTAAAACTACGAGTACCATACTCAGGGAAGAGACGCGTGCCCTTCGGTGGGGACATAACGGGTCGATGATGATGATTATACGTGCAATAGGTGCGACAAATCCACTGCACATCCATAAACAGAGTTAATCAGATACATCCACAAGTCTACACACCGGTCAAAAGCTTGTCCCTGCTGCTGGCAACACAGGCAACATGGCGGTTGGTAATTATAACATTCCGCGGCGTGTTCACTGACAAAAAATGATTTGCAGACACGACCGGAACGAGGAAGCTAAAACTTCGCGCCCTGGATCGAAATGGTTTCGCTCGTTTAATTTGAAACGATTTGACTGATAGATAACAAACCTTTTTTTAGATTTGTGTGTCTCTTGTAATGGCAGTCGTTAAGCCATGTCAGAGGCCTTATGACAGTAAGGCCCGCCACTGTCTTACAATCCTCCGCCAACTTACAACCCCAGACTTCGCGGGTGGACCCCAGCAGTGGGGACATGTGTCTTATTGGTAGTTAGCCGGTGTCGGCTAGGTCTACCTCAAGATGGGCTGATAGATATGAGCGGACTGGTAGGTGATATGAATGGACTTACTTGGTGATGGTGGATGATGGATCGCTTTGAGCTGATGGGCAGATGATGAGCGGTGATGGATGAGCTGATGCGTCCAGCGCACGGGGAATACTCCTGCACTGTTCACTTATAGTCTAATATTGTCAATATATTGTTCTTTGAACTGATAAAGTTTATTGGTCACCAAATGTCTATCACTTCACGTCACAGTGCGAATGTGTATGCAGATGGATGGATAGTTACTGGCGGCGCGCGCGACGAGCGCCGGCACCGGAACGAATGAGTAATGAATGAGTGACCACAGATTCAAGATTACGTCGCGCGATCGATTCTCGCGCGAACAGATATTGTGTGGCTCTTATGTTGACCCTATTAGGTATTATTATCATTAAAGTTCTTTTAATATTTGTATTTTTTATTTATTTATCTTTCTCCTTATAGGTATACTGTAATGTCTTTATTTCCTCCTCGCGTAGATTGTTATTATAGTGTTTCTTAATGATTCGCGATACTTGTACCTACATAGTTATGTATTAAACGGGTCTAATCGCGATTATTTCTTAGGTATAATCGCGTTTAGACTCGAATCTGTACATCCTACTGCCAACGTATTGCATTCATCCTAGATTCAAACTGACATCTTAAAATAATCGAAACTGTGCTGTTTTCATAGGGATTTTAGACGGATAATTTTTGCCCCACGTTGGGCGCCATTCCTATCTATAGCTCAAAATGCCTCCTAAATACAAACTGAGTACCTCATATGAAAGTCAAAGTTAAAAGAATTTTCTTCTTCTCCTTGAGGCTATATTAGTCCACTGCTGGATATAGCCCTCCCCTAATGAGCGCCATAGCGCAAGGTTGTGCCATCATTGGGGGGTATTGCCCATAATCCCCACGCTGGGCATGCGGGTTTGGGATCGCAGTTTGGTGGAATTGTACTGCAGGGGGCGCTGCTGCCCACCCCCCGGTTTGTGTTCCTTAGTCGCCTTTTACGACACCCGCGGGAAGAATTTTGGTTGGTGCTATTCTTTAGGCCGACACCACACAGCAGAAAAGAATTTTATTCACTATAAAAATAAAGTGAATGTCAATGCTGTTAGTTTCACAATTAATAGATAATGTGGAGAAAAAAGTAACAAAGATACTCCACATTTATTCTTCTCAGAAATTTTTAAATTAGTACTCATAAATGTATTGAACACTAGACACAATCGTCCTCTAAAAAGCTTTTAATATTAATCTACTTTTTAACATCAGATATCTTTGTGTTCTAATAATCCTTGATGTTAGGAAGATTTTATGCAAGAATGTGTATTTTTATCGATCGCACGATCGATATCGATATTAACCCTTGTATGTCCCCACTGCTGGGGCACGAGTCTCTTCCTGCATCGCAGGAAGGTTAGACCATACTCCACCACGGGGGCCAAGTCCGGGTTGGTGGAGGATTGTAAGACAGTGGCGGGCCTTACTGTCAGAAGTTATCAAGCCGCCCAAAACGCCTCTGGCATGGCTTAACGGCTGCCATTACATGACAGCCGGCACCTTAACGTGCCTTGCGAAGCACGGGAGCGCTCGGAAAAATGCCACTAGCGGTAGTCACGGGACGGTCACCCATCCTGCACCTGACCGCGTCTGTTGTTGCTTAATTCCAATCACTTGGTTCGACTAGGCCACGAGCGCTTATATTTTTACAATTTTTAACAAATTCTTCAATGGTTTGTGTACACGTCCAAAGTGGAATATAGGTATGAACCCGAGCTCAAGCGACACACATAACCATCCCAGAACCACTTGAGCTAAAGAAGTAATAGTAACGCCCTACAAAAAAGTTGGGTTTAACTGACATAGGTAGTTTCTATAGTATTTCGTAATGATTCGCGATACTCATACACAGTTATATATTAGACGGGTCTTATCGCGATTACTTATTAGGTAAAACGTAATTACCTTAATTCCCGACCATTGAACACGGCAACTGCAACACTGTCGAAACGTCGGGAATTTATGTTATTACATTTTACCTAATAAATTACTTACCACATAACATAACGTCACGCCTGTATCCCAGAGGGGTAGGCAGAGACCAGGGACTGCCACTTGCCACGATCCTGACATATCACCTTTGAACGTTGTACTTATATCCTTTACAAATAATAATAATCACTGGAACGACTTTAAATGTGGCTTTATTTGTAGATATGTAGTAATATTTTACAATAAAACAGAAAACTGGATAAAAACGGATAAGCAGGTAAAATACGTCAGATCTGGTCGAAGGGTAAAAAAGTAGTAGTGATGAAAAATGAGGGAAATCGAATAATGTGTGACGTAATTTAAATATTTGAAAATGATAGATAGAAAAAGAAATAATTTTTATTTCTTTTTCTCTCAATCATTTTCATGTGTGAAGAGGTTTGCACCGTTACAACCTTCGGTTCATCAACGTTCATAAGTCGTTGCATGCACGCACGCCGGTTCCGGGTACCTTACCTAATAAATAGGTAATCGCGATTAAACCCGTTAGATACATAACAAGGTAGTCTCTATACCGGTACCAGACTACCTTCTTTAAAAACCTATTTAGAGGCCCAAAAATTGTTAAAATTGTCCTTTGCCCGGGTTAGTGCATTAAAAATAAAAATAGTATAATCAGACTACCTTCTCCAGCAAAACTTCGCTCCGGGCCCCTCATTGACTGCTCCGGGCGAATTTCGGTTAATGCTCGCCGGCAATCTGTCAGCCCTGATTAATTGTAATGTTGTTAGCGAATTAATAACGCGGCCGCAAAACGGCGCGCAAATTCGACAAGACTGCGATGGGGAACGGTCGAAGGGACTGCTTCGAACGAACGTATGAATGAATACCATATTTTATTTTTATAAAGAAGCGCTCAGAGCCTAGTCGAATCGACTGATTGGAATCACTTGAGCATGCCTAGCGTGGGGATTACCCCCCAACGATGGCACAACGTTGCGCTATGGCGCTCATTAGGGGAGGGCTATGTCCAGCAGTGGACTAATACGAGTGCTGCTACTTATGTATGTGGAATAGAAAAAATAAACAAATGTACATGGCTAAATATGCTTCTATTGTTTTTAAGTATTCTCCACTATTATCGATGCACTTTTGCATTCATTCGATGGAACCAATTTGTAAAACACTTTTCCACTCTGATTGAGGTATCTCCAAAACGTGCTGTTTGAACGCATCTACGGCATCTTCACGGGTCGAAAATCGTTGACCACGTAATTTATTCTTTACATTTGGGAATAAATAGAAATCATTCGGTCGGTGGATGACCCATCAATTAAATTTTTTGACCATCCAAAAACGTAGTTGTTTCCTGAGATGTATGACAGCTGGCATTGTCATGGTGAAGTACTATGATTCTGCGTCGCTGGTTGTTTTGGCGTATTTCTTCAAATACTTCCGGCAAACAAATGGTCGTGTACCACTCCGAATTAACCGTTCTGCGATTCTCCAGTGGTATTGTAGCCACATGGCCATTAATACCAAAAAAGCAGGCCACCATTTGCTTTACAGTGCTTTTTGCACGAACCTCTTTCGTAGGGTTCGGCTCATTTCGAAACACCCAAACTGTTGATTGTTGTTTAGTTTCGGGATCGTACGCGTAGATCCAGGATTCGTCACCTGTGTAGATATTAGGTATAAACAGATTTTGAGTCGCCTCCGTTGATTTTTTTTAAGGTTTTTTTGCACCATTCGACGCGAGCATCTTTTTGATCCTGAGTTAAGTTGTGCGGGATCCAACGCGAACAAATTTTTTTTACAGACAAATGTTCGTGTAATATCCTATGAATGCTCGTCATACATATGCCCAGAATAGCCACTATCTCGCGATACGTAACATGGCAGTCTTGCATTATTAGTTTTCGCACAGCTTCAATATTTTGTGGCACAACCACCGATTTCGGGCGACCTTCTTTAACTTCGTCCGTGAGCTTACTGCGCCCGCGATTAAACTCACTAAACCAGTGATACACAGTCGTTTTTGATGGAGCTTCACCACCAAAAGTCGAAGTTAATTGATCTACGCACTGTTGTTGCGTTAAACCACGTCGAAAATCGTAATAAATCATAGCACGAATATTTTCACGAGTGAGTTCCATTTTTTCAGCGAAATGACATTTTAAACCCAACAAAAACAAAACACTAACGTATATAAGAAAAAAATATTAGCGGCCAGTATTTAAAAAAAACCGGCCAAGTGCGAGTCAGACTCGCGCACCGAGGGTTCCGTACAAACCTGTATTATAGACCTGAGTATTTGGTATGAATTTCAATTTAATACCTCTACGCGTTTATGAGGAAATGGGTAGTAAGTTTAAAATTATTAAAAAAAAAATATATTATGAGATGTAACTAAAAATTTATGGTTTTCGTAATTTTTCCTTTATATATGCTATAAGACGTTGCTTTGTACCAAATTTCAAGATTCTGAGTTCACGGGAAACACCCTGTAGGTTTTGATTCCCTTGCAAGTGTCGAAAATTTGCGGCATAAACGGCTGTATCTTTTGATTGCGTTGGCTTAGAAGTTTGATTTTTTCACAGCTTCAAGGGACAGTAGACCTGAGTAATTGATATAAATTTCAGCTTCATACCTCCACACGTTCCTGAGAAAAAGGATCTTGACAGACGGACGGACGGACGGACAGACGGACAACAAAGTGATCCTATAAGGGTTCCGTTTTTTCCTTTTGAGGTACGGAACCCTAAAAAGAACGAATTTGACCATGGAGGTCAGACATTGCGTTTAAAATTATTGGAATCCCAGATTCCGCATATATAAGTAGCAGCCTATGTATAGCCTGAAGAAGAGTTTAGCAACAACAGGCGCGGTCAGGTGCTGGATGGGTGACCGTCTTGTGACTACCGCTAGTGGCCTTTTTTTCGAGCGCTTCCGTGCTTCGAAAGACACGTTAAGCAAGGCACGTGTAATGACAATCGTCAAGCCACGTCAGAGGCCTTATGGGCGGCTTGATAACTTCTGAAAGTGAGGACCGCCACTGTCTTACAATCCTCCACTAACCCGGACTTGGCCCCCGTGGTGGAGTATGGCCTATCATCCCTGCGATGCAGGAGAGACAAATGCCTCAGCGGTGGGGACATATAAAGCGTTGATATCGAAGCAATAACAGGCGCGGACCGGTGCCTGTCTCGTGACCGCTAGTGGCTTTTTTTCCGAGCGCTTCCGTGCTTCGCAAGGCACGTTAAGTCGTTGGTGCCGGCTTTTATATGTCATGTTCATGTAATGGCAATCGTTAAGCCATGTCAGAGGCCTTATGGTCGTGATTGGATATTAATACTTATTTTATACATTCTGTTGGCGACAGACCTTTTTATTGTTTTATTTGACTTTTTGTACATAATTGTCTTTTTTTTACTAAGTCAGTTTTAAATTTAGTTTCTATCTAGTATAAATTGTCTGTAAAAATATTATGATCGAATAAACACGGAATTATAAATAGAAATATATTTTTAGTAAAACAGAACAAACACATTCCATAACTTAATCTTAATCTTAACTTATCTGCAGGTTTTCTAAAGGTCATTCGAATCGTGGCGTGGTGGCCGGGTCATCTATCTCTCGTGACATTTCATCTCGGAGTATGCCTTCTTTGTGTACCTAGATTAAAGGTAAGTATACTTTTTTATTTATGACACCAATACATCCATACCACTGGATCTGTGAAAAAAATCGTCGTGAAGAAACATGAAACCTGAGATGTTAGACGATTGAATGAAGCTGACTTTCTGTGCCTTTCCGAGTAGGTAACGAAATGGCGTTACCAAATTGAAATCGGTTTAGATTGTCGCGCGGTTCTAGAATTAATGATGGCGTCCTCAGCGCCGCTTGAGTAATAAATATTAAAATTCTGTGAATAATAATCGGTGTTTGCTTTAGTAATTTGTTTGCTTTTATTGTTGCGAAGTGTTTTTTTAATTTATTGTTGGTCGGCGCATTTTTAATTACAAACGCCGAATTCCGGTTTACGCAAGATAAAACATTACATAACCTCAGGCCTGTATCCCAGAGGGGTAGGCAGAGGCCAGGGACTGCCACTCGCCACGATCCTGACAGATCACCTTCGCTTCATCAGCGTACATAAGTCGTTGCATGCGCGCACGCCGGTTCTTGGTACCATTTATAATCTTCCCCTTGGCTAATACATCCTTTTTTTAAAACCTATTTAGAGGCTAAAAATTCCACCCATGCCGGGATTCGCACCCGCGACCTCTGGCTATCCGTGCCTGAGGTCGCGGGTTCGAATCCCGGCATGGGTGGATTTTTTAGCCTCTAAATAGGTTTTTAATATTATTGTCCTTAGCACGGGCATTAAAATGAATATAATAATACATCCTTGTCTATTTGGTCGACGTATGGTCCGCCTGGGACGCCCTTGACGCAAATAAGAAAATTATATTCAGTGTAAAATGAAATACTTACGTAGGTAACGAGGCACTTAGGCCTTTGCGTTTACGCAATGAGATGATTTATACGGCGTCCAGTGGCACCTTCATTCACGTTGGATGGGTGAATGGATCACTCGAACGCTGCAGTGCCTTGGACATTGTTTTAGATGGAGTAGGCTTGCCCAGCACCTATACCATCCTGACAGCTTAGTCGGCTCCACCACTGCCAATTGAACCTGCTAATGTTATAGGTTATGTCAATCACCTTGGTTCTTTGGAGATTCGTGTTTTTTCTGACATTATTATGCGATCCATCAAAAAGACTCCAAGCTATATAATAAATTAAAAAAATTAAAAATGTGTGGCAAAATATACATACTTACTTATCTCCATGTTCACAGCTGTACAATATCTACTGCTGCCGAAACGTCGGGAAATAAGGTATTTTAAGTTATACCTAATAAATACCCGTTCAATATATAACTATGTAAAATGGGAGGACCCTGGTTTAAGACATAACATGCGCGGACACTTTGGCGCCGTCCCACGTCCGGGCCACTTCCATAAAAGCCGGCGCTGCGGCATCAAGTGCTGAAGGCATCAAGCGGCGCAAATACGGGACTCTGGCACAGAGTCACTTATTCGTGCCGTTTGGTGTCGAGGCACTCGGACCGTGGGGGCCCGAGGCGCGACTGTTCTTTAAAGAACACGTCGCGCCTCAACGACACGACCAGAGACTCCAGGGTGGCTCTTACCTCGGGCAGAGGATTAGTCTTGCCATCCAACGAGGTAATGTAGCCAGCATACTGGGGACCCTCCCCAGAGGCGGCGATGATCTGGGCTCAGTAATTGGCTTTTAGGTGGTGTTTAAAATTAATTATTTTTTACATATAGGTTTGTTTGTTAGTTTTTAAATTTAGCTTGTAATTAGAAATACAAATATTTGGTCTGTAAAAAAAGAACTATGTATAAATAAATATTCATGGACATATTACACAGATCTCGCTAGCCCTATACTAAGTACAACTAGGTAAATGACTTGTGTTACAGGTGCTAAGTCGACGATAGATTTAATACAATAAATACATAGATAATATCCACGACCCGAGACAATCTAGAAAAGTTCGTTTTCTAGTTCGACCCGGCCGGGGATCGAACCCGAGGTATTCGGTTTTACCAAACCGCTGCGCCACCAAGGCCGTCAATCGTATGAAATCGCGAATAAGACATACTAACTTCTGCTGTTTCTGTATCCATCGGAAACCAATCTCAAGGCTTCATACAAACCCTCAGCTTATACTGAGCATGAGGCCTTTTTTCCGCTGCTTCGACATACAGTGTAAATTACCTGTAGCGTTGGAATTAGTTTTCATTTTATTCACTTGTAGTTTATCTTTTCTTCTGCTTTAGTTTTATTCCTACTTTCTTTTCTGTATTTTCCTTTTCCATGTGGCGTTAAATAAATATTTTTCTTCTTCTTTATAATTTGTATTTTTCACGCACTATCCAACATACCTACAAATCACAAGTATCATTGTATCGGAACACCCAAATGTAAAGAGTAAACAAAACACTCACCCGCCAAAGCACCTTTAAAAAACAAATCTGTCAAAAGGCCATAGACAATCTTAATTTGTTTTTTCGGCCGCGTGCCGCCACTCGAGGCGCAGGTTCGCCCCCCATTATGCCACGTGGCCACAATGGATGACAAATTGCGCGAGCGTACAAAGGCATACGGTTTATTGGGCCACGTTATGTTATGAGGGTACCTACTCGGCGAGTTTGTCGCAGGGTCGGGGGTGGAATGACTTTGTTTTACTCCAATTAAAAGATTAGTAGTATTATTACGGTGTGCTTAATTGGTGAATGTGTCGTGTCTGTGTCGTGTATCTCTGTTTTTTTTCTTATGTTAAGGCAGGCACCTTCTCTGAGAGGGAGTATGGGCTTGATTATCACGCGTGCCCACCGGGGATTGACAATTTCAGGCGCGGATGTATTTGAACACCTCTGACAATCAGGTTTCCTCACCATATTTTCCTTCACAGTTAATGAGTGTTATTGCTACTACAATGAAATCCGGTAAGTCCTTCAATATTAACTTTATTTTAAATAATCACTATAACAATTCTGATACAATCTTCACAACCTTTCAGGTCAAGCTCCAACACCATAATGCCTCCTTTAACGACTGACTGTGACGAGGTCACAATTTGATAGTATTACCCGGGTTGTTCCACTAATCCCCATTGAGAATCCCCATTGGCGTATCTTAGTACCCGTGTTAAAAGAAATGGTTGGGATACCAGATTCAACGAGATTGTACATAGACTAGCAAAATTGATACAGATATTTTTTGGAAATCTCGACACTACTATAGTTTCACAAGTGTACATAACTTAGAAAGCAAAGTCATTGGGTGCATTCCCGCACTGGGAATAGAACCTGGGACTCTCGCCGAGTCCATTGTTCTACTCTGTCAGTGCTAATGAAACTCTGTCCGAATGAAACTGATCACCGGGGAGGCCCCCGGTGATCCAGTAGAGCTACATAAGGAAGGCGCTATTTGCTGAAATACATGTTTTAACCTAGGTATTTCGGCAACGGAGGCCAACACGATGTTTTTTAAACTTAAATCTAGTATAACTTGTGTCAGGATGTAAGTTTTCTTCGTCTCATAATAAGAATAATACAAAAGATATAAAGAAATTACATATTTTTAAAGCTAAGATTACGCAATGTTTAATAAATCACAGCTATTGTACAATAAACGAGTATTTTAATAATAAGTAAAATAAATTAAATAAATTAATGAAATAATACGATTGAATAATGTACTAGAGTGATGCAATGTAATGGTAATAAATAATGAAATTGTACCTATTTAAAACTGAGATTGTAAATAAATGTATAAGTACATATCTGTAAATATATAGTTTTAGCAAAGTTGTAGTGCCCTTACAGGGTGTCATGTAGATCTAGAATTACTTATTAATATTATTACCATGACATGCAATAAATAAATTATTATGATTATAAGACCTTACCATCTCCACTGCTATAAATATTATGTATTAGCATAGACGAATAAATGCAAGTATGTTGTATTTATTCGTCTATGGTATTTGTAAACATTTTGACCTATTGTAGACTTTTAGTCCGGATCTACTTGCGGGTGTTGTTTTATCGGAAAAGTCCGACCAGGTTTCGCTCCGATTCGCAGAGCTTAATCATGGTGAGCAGAGACGGAGCTCGCGTCGTCGGTTGCTCGTCTCATTTTGACCAAAGCTTTATTTAGCCTACGAAACAAAAACTAGATGTTGCTACGAATATATTATTAGGTATATAAACAAATTCAGAATACTGAAATTAACCTGTGGGCGTCTCCACAGGTTTCCCTGCGCCGCGCCGCGGTGATTCAGTAGAGCTACGTAGACCGTATCATAATGAGATAGTGAGCCTCCACTGCTTTATATTAAATCCCTATTACTTACAGGCATTATTAGCCTCCCAAAGCATATTATACGTAAACATTTCTATTACATCGATATCAAACATACTCCACCACGGGGGCCAAGTCCGGGTTGGTGGAGGATTGTACTCGCAAGACAGTGGCGGGCCTTACTGCCAGTAGTTATCAAGCCGCCCATAAGGCCTCTGACATAGCTTAACGACTGCCATTACAGGACAGCCGGCATCAACGGCTTAAAGTGCCTTGCGAAGCACGGAAGCGCCCGGAAAAAAGCCACTAGCGGTCGTCCTGCACCTGACCGCGCCTGTTGTTGCTTAACTCAAGTGATTGATTCCCATCACGGTTCGCCTCTAGGACACGAGCGCTTACTTATACAAACTCAATTT
The DNA here is from genome assembly GCA_934045075.1 of Yponomeuta sedellus. Lineage (NCBI taxonomy): Eukaryota > Metazoa > Arthropoda > Insecta > Lepidoptera > Yponomeutidae > Yponomeuta > Yponomeuta sedellus. The sequence continues at coordinate 422,061 of OW203749.1, forward strand.
TGCGTCTACGCTTTCAATTCGTATGGGTGAGAATCGGCCCCCTGATACAAATATGTTGTCTCAATCGGGAGGTCGCGGGTTCGAACCCCGGCATGTAGCAATGACTTTGTTTTCTAAGTTATGTACATTTGTGAAATTATAGTAGCAATACCACTCGCCGACGGTGAAGGAAAACATCGTAAGGAAACCCTAGTGTCTGAAGTGTTAACGTGCCTCAGCGCTTGCTACGTACAATGGCCCAACTATGAGGCTGAGTGCGGAAATTTCGCGTCTGAAGTGAAGAACTGAAGAAGAATATTTTTATGCTGAGACAGCGGCCTTTTTATGACCATAACACACATTGGCATCAACCTATGTAATATTATATTAAAATATTAAAAACCTATTTAGAGAACAAAAATTCCACCCATGCCGGGATTCGAACCTGGCTATCCGTGCCAGAGGTCGCGGATTCGAATCCCGGCATGGGTGGAATTTTTAGCCTCGAAATAGGTTTTTTAAAATTGTCCTTAGCACGGGTTCGTTATCAACCCTCGAATGTCCCCACTGCTGGGGCACGGGTCTCTTCCTGCATCGTAGTAAGGTTAGGCCATACTCCACCACGGGGGCCAAGTCCGGGTTGGTGGAGGATTGTGAGACAATGGCGGGCCTTACTGTCAGAACTTATTAAGCCGCCCATAAGGCCTCTGACATGGCTTAACGACTGCCATTATATGACAGCCGGCACCAACAGCTTAACGTGCCTTGCGAAGCACGGAAGCGCTCGGAAAAATGCCACTAGCGGTAGTCACGGGACGCTAAGCACGGGTTAGTGCATTAAAAATAAAATTAGTATAATACTATATTAGTTATAAACTGTTTGTGTCTGCATGTTAGTCTAGTATATTATTACAGTCTATGTTAGTTAAGTGTAAGTATTTAAATCTTCCGTTCTATGTTGCCATTCATACTGTCGGTCTATTTGGTGTTATGGTTTATGAATAAACATTTCTTCCTCTTAGCCCCTGTTTCACAATGTTCAAATAAAGTTCCAGATAATCTATCCGAAACCAGGGCTGGCATCTGTTCTAAATTTAAATAGTTTTGCCTATATTGCGTGTGTTCGTTTATGGCTTCAAATTTAGAACAAACGGCAGCCCTGGTTGCGGATAGGGTAACCGACATCTGCAGATTGTGAAACCGACCCTTACTATTTTTAGTGACCAAAGAAAACAAAATTGTGCTAAGTTACACAGGACTGATACGTTCAATAGCACAAAATCATACAGCATCTGCTACTGAGCTAGGCTTATTGCCTGTATTACAGTAAACACCTTTTGGTTTACGTATTTTGGAACGTAACTTCATAATTTTCTTTTGCAATTTTTGCCGAGGGTAGTAAGTAAACAGTTAATGCTTCCAGGAAGACGCCAGTCACCTAAAGTCTTCCGGGACCACGGTACTTGAAAAGTGCCGAAACGTCAGAAAATTGTAAAATTAAAAATTAAACGAGTAAATATCCGTGCAAATTTCGTTTTTAATATCAATTTATTTCTGGCAATTCCTAAAATATAGTGTTAGTAACAATAATGACTTATACTATGTCAGTAATTGTATTCATATGTACGCATTACATACATAGCCTCACGCCTGTATCCAGTCCTAATCCAGACAGATCACCTTCGCTTCATCAACGTTCATAAGTCGTTGCATGCACGCACGCCGGTTCCGGGTACTTTTTGTCTTCCCCTTTGCTAATAAATCCCCTATTTAATCTAATCCTCTAATCAAATGAAAAATTAAACGAGTAAATATCCGTGCTAATACTGTTAATAATAATAATATAATAATATAAATTTTCAGTTTTATTTTTAGCGGTGGTAGCTCAGTGGGTAGAACCATGGACTGGCAAGCGGGAGCCCCAGGTTCGATCCCAAGTGCGGGCATGTACCAATGACTTTGTTTAATTTCAAAGTTACGTACATTGACGACCTCTGTGGCGTAGCGGTAGCGCGTCTGCTTACCATGCAAGAGGTCCCGGGTTCTAATACCGGCTGGGGACAAATAAAAACCCAGGTCTTGGATGTTTACATGTTTGTGATGTCGTTGTTTCTGGTTCCCACGACACAGGGTATCCTAGTGTGGGGCCAGAAGCAATGTATGGCTTGGTTGGCTCCGCACGTATTGACTAGTCTTTCCTGTGGGCTAGGCCGACTAAGCAGTCAGGATGATATAGGTGCTGGGCAAGCCTACACCATCTATAAAACCATGTCCCAGGCACTACAGCGTCAGAGTGGTCCCTTCCCCCATCTAGTGTGAGTGAAGATACCACTGGACGCTGTATAAATCATCTCATTAAATAGATGCAAAAAAGGCCAATATTATTATTATTACTGTTTTTATTACGTCGAGTGCTCGTGTCAAGCTTATAAAATACTATGAATGAATAGTATTATAATTTGTCCGCGAGGCCGGCTAGACGGGACCAAAAAGCCATGAAAAAGGTCTAATAAAATTAGCCAATAAAAGTGACGATCGTCAGGGCTGTCGGACTCCCGATTACGGCACTTAATATATGAGCCTCGGATATTAGACGGTGGAATTTTAATTACCGAAGGGACAGCCCTTAGCTCAGGGTTAGCGCTTTCTGTAAAAAAAAAAACGGAGATATTTTACAAGAGCATTATTTTAGGGTTAACTTTAAATAAAAAAATGTGTTTTATTTCTTGGCAACATAATATCAATGTCCAACTAAATGTCATGATCACAGATTATTGTCATTAACGGCGAGTCAATGTAAAATTACATCCGTGAATTCTATACGGATGTAAAAGAAAATCCGTGTAATTCTAGTCAAATGTGAGTCAAATAAAGAAAAAAAACGTGCACAGTACAATAAATAGCCAATAAATTTTCGTCTAGAACACAGAACACTTCGGAAAATATCTGAACCAAAAGTTAGATAAATCAACTTAGTAAACGTTTAAATCTTATGAAGGGAAAGCAAGAAGCTTGTTGAAAATTATTCTTTATTTAGATGACCTATTTATTTATATTTATTATTTATTTATATTCTCTTACGTGAAAAAAACGGGTTATTCCACTAATCCCCATTGAAAATCCCCATTGATGGGGATTTCTGAACTTTTTGTTCACAAATCCCCATTGCCAATACTAAGATACGCCAATGGGGATTTGTGAACAAAAAGTTCATAAATCCCCATTGGTATATAAAACAAATATAAAGAACAACACATTAGTATGAAACAAGTATTTATATTGTATTACTACTAATACATATATTATACAAACACAGTTTATAACAATTTATCAAATCAGAGATGATGGATTAGTTTTACACTAACGTAAATAACGTTAATATAAAATTAATAGAATTAACTTGTTATTACAACACAATCACATTTTCACCGTCATTAATAAAATCACATATTTATTGTCAATTAAATTCTATATTTCAATCATCTTAATTTTTCCAAGCAATGGCCAATCGTAATTTCGCCATTAACAAGCTCCATTTGGACCTCCCGTATGTAAACATCGCGATTAATACTTTGGATTGATCTTTCTGTAATCCCTATGCTCCCTTGAGTAAGCCGCAATGCAAGCACTTCGCAGTACAATGCATCTTCAGCCAACGAAGTGAGAAGCTTCATAAGATTAGGATTCTTTTTCACCACGCGATGTTTGATTTGTTTGTTCCATGATTCGACCAAATTATTAGTGCGATGGCTCTGACAAAATGCACACCATATTTGAATGAAGTCCTCTTTTACCCATTAAACAAGGCTTCTAAGTAAATAAAGATAGTAAAAAAAAAACTGATTTAGTTTAGTTAATAAGAAACATGTGATTTTATCAATGACAATGAAAATGTGATTTTTATGTAATACCTCCTCTTCCTCTTCAGGCTATATTAGTCAACTGCTGGACATAGCCCTCCCCTAATGAGCGCCATAGCGCAAGGTTGTGCCATCATTGGGAGGTAATGCCCATAATAATGTAATACCTAGTTACATAGAATCTGTGATTTACTTAGTAAATGTAAAACTCAGGTTCAATTTAGATAAGGATGTCTGATTCAAAAAATATGTTAAGCACACTTTGTGCCAAAAGGGCTACTATAACATAAAGGATTATTTAGATGACAATGAGGTCTGGAATTAAAGCCAGTACAATGTATCAGTTCTATGTTTATAATAATTATGTAAACTATTGTAGACTTTTAGTCCGGATTTACTTACGTAAACTATGTTAATTATGGCCTTTTTGAAAATACTAAGTTAGGAGTTTTTTTGTCCATTTTTTCTCCTAAATGATCTAGATGTTGAAATGGACACCTAGTCTGAATTGTACGTTCATTAAGCCGCAGTTTCTGTGCTACTTTGAATAAAACCTTTTCATTTCATTTCCTTTTCATTTCATGATTACAACTCTGATTTTATAAATTGTTGAAAAACTGTGTTTGTATAATGTAGGTATTGGTATTACAAAATAAGTACTTTGTGATTCATAATTAATGTGTCCTTTATATTTCGTTTTATGCCCCAATGGGGATTTATGAACTTTTTGTCCAAAAATCCCCATTGCCAATACTAAGATACGCCAATGGGGATTTACGGACAAAAAGTTCACAAATCCCCATCAATGGGGATTTTCAATGGGGATTAGTGGAACAACCCAAAAGTTTGAAGTTTCTTCGTCCATTTTTTCTCCAAAATGACGTAGATTTTGAAATGAACTTTAAACGTTTATTAAGTTTTTACGTTCATTCGAAGTAGCAGTTTCTGTGCTACCTTGAATAAAACCTTTTCATTTCATTTAATTTCGTTTTGTTTCGTTCATTTCTTATTGAAGTGGATGAACTTAAGAAAAATAATCAGTTATTGAACTTTTGTCTCAACTTTGATGAAGCGCTCGTGGCCTAGTGGAACCGAGTGATTGGAAACAATTACTTGAATTAGGTAGCAGCAGGCGCGGTCAGGTGCTGGATGGGTGACCATCTTGTGACTACCGTTAGTGGCATTTTTTCCGGGCGCTTCCGTGCTTCGCAAAGCACTTAAAGCCGTTGGTGCCGGCTTTCATCAAATGGCAGTCGTTAAGCTTCTGCCATTAAACGTTAAACTTCTGACAGTAAGACCAGTCTTGCAAGCCTCCATCAATCCGGACTTGGCCACCGTGGTGGAGCATCTATCGACGGCAGCCGGCTCGGAAAAATGCCACTAGCGTTAGTCCTAGACATAGAAATATTCTCTTACTGAACTTATTCTTTTATTGAAGTTATTCTGTGGCAAGCCCTAAGCGTAGCAACCCTAATTCCCCTTCGGGTCGTCGAGCAAAACGTATCAAAAAGCGCATCATCCGATTGCGGCGCGCGACCCGTTCAATTTCGTACATTTTTGTCCCTTCGAACTCAGCCAAGATAGGGAACGCTCAGAAGGACTTTTTACTCTACCTTTATTGGGGAAGCATGTCGCCTAGGTAGATGATACGTAAATGGACAATAATTCAAAAAAATATGAAGCTGAAATAAAAAAAAACCATTTGCAAATTAAGCTTCAAGGAATATAAGAAAAAATACTGAAAGATTTATCTGTACTTAGTATTATTACAGAGAAAATTTAAAAATTACACAGTAAAAAAAAGCTGGCACAGCGGCTCTACAGCGTGGTATTTACGCCTTTGCCATTGTCAGCCAAAAAAATAAGTTAAATGTAAATTGTCAACAACTTTTTGATCAAAATACAAAAATCATAGGGCTTTATTTTTGCACTGTTGTCCATTGTAGGTATATTTCGTTATCTTGCTGTCCTTTTTAAAACAATTATTATTTAGTATCAACCCATTACGTCACCACCGAGGGGTACGGGTCTCTACCCTGAGGAAGGTATAGGCATACTCCACCACGGGGACCAAGTCCAGATTGGTGGAGGCTTGCAAGACTAGACTGCAGTACTAGACTTTTCAAGCACCCCTAAGGCCACTGGCTTGGCTTAACGACTGATATCTATCGACGGCAGCCGGCACCAACTGCTTAACGTGTCTTGCGAAGCACGGAACCGCTCGGAAAAAAGCCACTAGCGTTGGTCATGGACGCACTGAACGCACCCTACGTTGCTATGTTGCCTTAGTGATCGTTTAAGATCATTCCAGCCAGGGCTACGAGCGATTCCGTATTAGTTACGTAAAATAAACTTAACACTTCAATATTCTTCTTTTTCTTCAGGCTATATTATGTAGTACACTGCTGGACGTAGCCCTCCCCTAATAAGCGCCAAAGCGCCCTGTCTTCAGCTTGCCACATCCAGCATCTGCCGGCATTTTCGCAGATCGTCATCCCACCTGGTTGGAGGGCGTCCTACACTACGTTTATCGAGTCGCGGTCTCCACTCAAGAACACGTTTACTCCAATGGTTGTCGGTTCTTCCCGAGATATGGCCAGCCCAATGCCACTTCAGCTTGCTGATTCTCTGAGCTATGTCGATAACTTCAATATTGCTTTTTATTATTCCGCTTCCCGTACATAATGTACTTATTAGTACATACATATATATGTATGTATGAGGCGCGACTCAAAACCAAAAAAATCCTAAATTGGTAGCTTTGCAGTCGGGTAGTTGGTTATTTTTTATTTCAGTATCTTTTCCATAAATAATAACTGTCACCTTTTATTTATTTATTACAAACAAACGGTCACAAATAATTATCAAACGAGAAAATAAGACATTTAAAGAGGCCTCAGTTTCCTTAGAATTAAGATCATTATAAATTTTGTGCTGCATACGGTGGACGGTGATCAAGGAAGGCCAAAGAGACGAGATAAAGAATGTAAACAAACGGACCGTTACTGAGTTACATTGCGATAGTGAGCGATTAGTATCTCTGTCTTTGTCACACGTATGCGGTAATGGCGTCATTTGATCGACGACAGATGTCGTTGCGTATTTCGTGGTACAGGAAAACTTTCAGTACGGCAGTTGCCAACATTTGGTGTCATCCGCCATTTTGTGAACTATATTATTGAACTATTATCACATCATAAAAGTCGAGGACAATTTTTATAGCCATATTGACATCATGATTGATAATACTATGGATAGTTTTGTCATAAATACTTTGACTTATACAGACGTCAGCGATTAGAATAGGGAATCCGAAATTTGTATAACTATAATTTATTCAAATGAAAATGTTTCGTACCTCTGAAACTTTGTTTACATTCTTGATCTCGTCTCATTGGCCTTCCTTTTTAATTTTCTTCAAAGCGATTGTACCAGAGCTCTCCTTTGCCGACCTTCTGTCCTGATCGTAATCTGTGGCCCGGCCCACGCGACCCGCCTTTCATTAGACGCGTTTGATGTTTATGAATTAGTGAATATAGTTCAGCGTTCGGCCGGGGGGGGCGACTTTTTATTCGCTATTTGTCCTGCCAAGTGACAGGTTGTTGTATACTTATGAGTTTTGTCAACATAGTGTTTAGTAATTCTTAATAATTCGCGATACTCATACATAGTTACTTATTAAAATTATTTTGGGGGCACCTAATGCCGAGTGTAGGCCTCCTCTTTCTCTTTCCACTTTGCCCTGTTTTGGGCTTCCCGAGTCCACGTTCTACCAGCCACGGGCACGATGTCGTCTCTCCATCGTCGGCGTGGATGGCCAGGTCCTCTGTTGTCATCTCGTAGATACCAGTGGAGGAGAATTTAATGGTAATTAACTATACTAGGTGCACTCAAGTAATATTTTAATGTCGTTATCAACCCTTGTATGTCCCCACTGCTGGGGCACGGGTCTCTTCCTGCATCGCAGGAAAGTTAGGCCATAACGGGGCCAAGTCCGGGTTGGCGAAGGATTGTAAGACAGTGGCGGGCCTTACTGTCAGAAGTTTGATAACTTCTGACAGTAAGGCCGTCCATAAGGGCTCTGACACGGCTTAACAACTGCCATTACATGACAGCCAGCACCAACGGCTTTACCTTGCGGCGGTACCTTGCGAAGCACGAAACCGCTCGGAAAAATGCCGCCAGCGTTATTCGTAGACGGTCATCCATGCACTGAACGCGCCCTATGTTGCTTAACCTGATCGTTTAAGATCTCTCAGGCAGCCGGGGCCACGAGCGAGTCATGTACGCACTATGGACTTTAATTAAAAAAAACCGCATGCTGACCGTAAAGGAATACACTGTGAGAAAGTTTTAAAAACCTATTTAGAGGCAAAAAATCCACCCTGCCGGCATTCGAACCCGCGACCTCTGGCTATCCGTGCCAGCGCTCTTTCCAACTGAGCTAATGGGCGACTCACCGACAACCGGCATCAGTGAAATTTCGAACCTCTTTACAATATTCTCTGTATTACGTACTGTGAGAAAACCCGTGGCTTGGTGGTCTCCGCACGTATTGACTAGGAATGCAATAAAGTATTGAGTATTGAGTCTTTCCTGTGTGCTGGGCCGACTAACCTGTACGGCTCTTTTCCTGCATCGCAGGAAGGTGAGGCCATACTCCATCCACCACGGGGGCCAAGTGCGGGTTGGTGGAGGATCGTGTATATTAGGAGTTTTTTTTTTGTCTAGGTTACTGCCACCGTTAGATAATTACGTGGCAACCTTTATGTCATTTTATTTAAAATTACAATTAATTCATGTCGTTAAATTAATAGAAATTAAGTGTAAAAAAAAGAAATGGTGTCATATAAAATTGTAGAATATTATGATTAAAATTATACATATAAAACTTCAAAATTGCGCTATACAGCATGTCGATGTTAAATATTAACTATAGTTTTATTAAGTTGCAAGTAATAATCTAATTCTAATGGGTTTTCTTTTTTATTTAATTTTTTTGTTCCATATTCTTTCCTCTTCCCTTTCTTTACTTCATTTACTTTTTTTTTATTTATATATATATTTTATTATATTAGGAGTTATTCAGCTTCCTTGAGACTAGGGAACCCTAAAATCCCGTAGGTGTCGCGAGCAAGCATTAATAACGCGCTGCCCGAGGCAGGGTAGCTGCCGCGGCGTGCCTCTATGTAGATGCAGCTTATTGCAGAGCTCCTGGAACAGGGAACGGATGAGATCTGCCTTCAATTGCACAACTATTAGGGACCAAGCGTGGAAATTATAGAAATGAAAACATGCAGTACAATTCCACCGAACTGCCATCCCCAACCCGCATGCCCAGCGTGGGGATTATGGGCATTACCCCCTATGCACAACGTGGCGCTCTTTAGGGGAGGGCTATGTCCAGCAGTGGACTAGTAGGTATAGCCAGACGATGACGAAGACAAAGACACATAGGTACATCAAACAACTTGTAGACTTTTAAAAACCTATTGTAGACTTTTAGTCCGGATCTACTTACGGGTGTTGTTATATCGGAAGAGTCCGACCAGGTTTCGTTCCGATTCGCACAGCTTAATCAAGGTGAGCAGAGACGGAGCTCGCGTCGTCGGTTGATCGTCTCACACAACACCCGTAAGTAGATCCGGACTAAAAGTCTACAATGTGTTGTGCTTACGAAAGTTCTAGTTCAAAAATCGCACAAGTATTACGGGCCAAGCGTGGAAATTGACATTTAAATTTTTTATCATACGTATTTTACTGTCTTAAAGGAAACTAGATAGACGAAATAAAACGACCCATATTTTTTTTTGGAAATTCGATGATTTTCATTCATAATTTTCCGTTTGAATTTCGTCTTATTCTAAAAGGACGTAACCGCCAAATGACGTCACACATACGGATTAATAATACTAACACCCTTGCCGCCTTTTTAAAAACCATTGGAATTAAGGAAAGGAAAGGTAATTTCTCCGACATGAGATTTGAATGAAATTTAAAAAAAACATCTGTCATTAATTTTTAATATTTAGGCAACGGTATGGTAGCGTGGTGTTCGGGTCATCTATCTCCCTCCAAAATGGTTGAGACTGATGATGGCTGAGCACTGCGTTATGCTCGTGAACGAGTGCTGTTCGTGTGTCTGGCCGCAGCACTTATGTTTTCCCCTATTATTGTGAGACATTTGACTAATGCTTTGGCATTTAGGGTTGTTAATGGCAATCATGAAATCTTATTAGGTTTACATATGGCAACTGATAAATTTCGTTTTAAGATGATTTGAGAAAAGATGGTCAGAGTGGAGTTTTTTTTTCCGCTGCCTTTTTCTCCACTACAATACGGCCCGAAGGCGGCGGCTTACACTTTACATTGTACATTGACATTCAGCAAACAGAATGTAAATTCTTTACGTTGAAATAAAATTATTTGAATTTGAATATGGCACCTCCTCATACCACCGTTTGTGTGACGTCATTACACAATTTTTGATTTTTATTTATTTTCTCTAAAATTAAGCAGTAATAAAATATTTTTTTGGTAATCAAGATAGCAAAATTAAGAAACGGTATTTTTAGTTTTGCGCGTTGTAAATTATGAAATGTTGTCAATTACAGAAATGAAGACATAGATACACACATACATAACCTCACGCCGGTATCCCAGAGGGGTAGGCAGAGACCAGGGACTGCCAATTGCCACGATCCTGACTGATCACCTTCGCTTCATCAACGTTCATAAGTCGTTGCATGCACACACGCCAGTTCAGGGTACTTTTTATGTTCCCCTTTGCTGATTTATTTATTTATTTATTTAGAACACGAAACAGGTTACAGACATATTTACCAAATTGACATACATTATACTTAGATCAAATCCGGCCTATAACCCTAACATTGTGTACCTACCATGCACTTAGAGTAACTACTTGTATATTAGACTGAAAACTTATATTAATTTATTTAAATATTTCAGGGTGCCCTGAGAGCGCCACGGATAGCTTTTATAAATACGTGAAATTTATGAAAAATATCTATATTCAGATCTGTGTTATCTGCCACTAATGCATCCCCTACTTGGTCGACAAATGAAGACTCTTCTCAGATCAATTCCAGAGCCACCTTCAGGGCCAATTGAGCGGTGGTAGCTCAGTAGAACAATGGACTCGCAAGCAAGAGACCCGGGTTCAATCCCCAATACGGGAGTGTACCTACCAATGACTTTGTTTAATTTCAAAGTTATGCATATTTCCAAATTTGTAGTCGCAATACGCTATCAGTGAAGGGAAACATCGTGAGGAGACCCGCGGCCTGGTTGGCTCCGCAAGTATTGACAAGTCTTTATATTATTTTTAATGCACCAACCCGTGCTAAAGACAAATTTAAAAACCTACTTAGAGGCTAAATATTCCATCCATGCCCGGATTCGAACCCGCGACCTCTGGCACCCAGCATGGGTGGTATTTTTAGCCTCTAAATAGGTTTTTAAAATTTTCTAGTCTTTTCTGTGGGCTAGGTCGACTAAGCTGTCAGGATGGTATAGGTGCTGGGCAAGGCTACACCATCTATAAAACCATGTCCCAGGCACTACAGCGTCATATTAACAAATTGCCAATACGAGACCTCCCATTATTGGTTAATTTGGTCAAGATGTGTTGGTGAGATCCATGAGAAAATCGTCCACCTTTTTTTGAAGCGTACTTTTTTATAAAGTCAGTTTTTTTACTGCTGTGCCGGCTGTCGTATAATGGCAGTCGCTAAACCTTGTCAGAGGCCTTATGGGTAGCTTGAAAACTTCTGACAGTAAGACCAGGAACTAGTCTTGCAAGCCTCCATAATTCCGGAGTCGGCCCCCGTGGTGGAGTATCGCCTATACCTTCCTCAAGGAAGAGACCCGTGCCCCTCGATGGGGATGTAATGAATTCATGATGATACCTTCAACCCTCATTAAATGAAAAACTTTTCAAATTTCCATAAAATATTTCATAACAAATTTCTCCGCCGACTCCACTAAGTTCCCTGTTCTGTTCAGTCTGCAAGTGTTGAGTTCTGAGATTATGATATTAAATTGTTTCACGGGCTGCGGGGGGCGCGCGGCGCGCGGGGGAGGGATGCGGGGATGGTTAGCAGAGGCGGACTTGGGAGTGTGGAAAAGATGATCTAAATTTATATAATTTTTAATGCACTAACCTGTGCTAAGGACAAAGTGCAAGTGATGCAAATTACTTCAGCCAGATGTCGCTGCCTGTAAGTAACACAGAGAATATTGTAAAGAGGTTCGAAATTTCACTCGCCCATTAGCTCAGTTGGAAAGAGCGCTGGCACGGATAGCCAGAGGTCGCGGGTTCGAATCCTGGCATGGGTGGAATGTATAGCCTCTTAATAGGTTTTTAAAAATATAATTGTAGTATATACTAGTTTTGAGCTAAATTGACACTCCAAGTATAAATGCACCTTAAAATACATAGACCACCTAAATAAGGGAGATAGTACCAATATTATTTAGGAACAATAAAAATCAACATAGGCCCTTCCCCTAAATGGGACCTATTTTGGACGACCATATTGACACCCCTATTTCGAATTTCGACCAAACAATAACAGATTTGGATTTTAAAAACCTATTTAGAGGCTAAAAATTCCGCCCATGCCGGGACTTGAACCCGCGACCTCTGGCTTATCGTAGATATGGATTTCACAAGCCCTAAAACAACTCTTTACCAAAAATAACCCAAATCGGAATCGAAAACCTGCTTCATAGGATGCCGGAGTTTCTTTTTTTTCCTTCTTTACATTCCTGTTCATAGTTTCCAGATAATAAAGATAAACGTTAAAGCAAATTCTAACTAAAAGAAAATTAAAATCCCTAAAACAATCTGTGGTATATATTATTTATTAGGTAAAAAGTAATTACGTTACGACTCGGCAGCGTTGCAGTTGCCGTGGTCACGGGCAGACTGAAACGGCGAGTCAACTATTGTGGGTAGTCTTTAAACTTTTAATTTCAATAATCGCGATTAGACCCGTCTAATATATAACTAAGTACTAGTATCGCGAATCATTAAGGCCCTGTCAGAAAACCATATGCTGAGACAGCGGCCTTTTTTAACCATAATACACATTGGCATCAACCTATGTAATATTAGTTATAAACAGTTTGTGTCTGCATGTTAGTCTAGTATATTATTACAGTCTATGTAAGTATTTAAATCTTCCGTTCTATGTTGCCATTCATACTGTCGGTCTATTTGGTGTTATGTTTATGAATAAACATTTCTTACTCTTACTCTTAAGAAATACTATACGGAAAATGTATGAAGGCCCACTTTTACGAAAAAAAAATTGAGTGAAAATAGTTCTGGCTTAAAATCCGTCAGAAAAACAATTGCCACGATAGTATGGACGACCTCTGTGGCGCAGCCGTAGCGCATCTGCCTACTATGCGAGTGGTCTCGGGTTCGAACCCCTGGGGACAAAAAATCTCATTTAGCCTCTAAATAGGTTTTTAAATTTGTTCCTTAGCACGGGTTAGTGCATTAAAAATAAAAATAGTATAATCATGTGGGTACAGTGATATCATTCCGATGTAAAAACCTAACTGCAAAGTAGGTAGTCGGGGCTGTAAGTGATGCAATTTGCTTAAGTCAGATGTCGCTGCCTGTACGTAATACAGAGAATATTGTAAAGAGGTTCGAAATTTCACTGATGCCGTGAGTCGCCCATTGGCTCAATTGGTAGAGCGCTGGTACGGATAGCCAGAGGTTGCGGGTTCGGATCCCGGCATGGGTGAAATTTTTAGCCTCTAAATAGGTTTTTAAATTTGTTCCTTAGCACGGGTTAGTGCATTAAAAATAAAAATAGTGTAAAAAATCTCAGGTATTGAATATTTAGGTACATGTTTGTGATGTCGCTGTTTCTGGTTCCCACGACACAGGGTATCCTAGTGTGGGGCCATAAGCAATGTATGTGCCTGTATGTACCTAATTGCTATGCTACTATTCGCAATACGTGCTAAGCCCAAGCAAACCTCTTTCTTTTTTAATTAGCCAAACCTCAAAGCGTTAAAACACCCTTGCTCACCCACAATTTAATTACCTGCCTAAGCCGTCCCTGTCTCAATCAAAGACCTTTGCGACCGCAAATCACTGTCAAAACCACACCCCTAAAATCCGGCCACGCCTTCCTCGGCGCATGCGCGCCCCCGACCAATCACAGCCCTCACATTTCACCCCCAAACGGGCCCTCAGGGGGGCCGCGAGGCAATCATGTACCTCACAATTGACCGGCTATGCGATGTCATTTTTTTCGCGCCAAAACCGATCGTTTGACGTCTAGCCACGCCCTCGTTCCGATTTTAAATTTCGCCGTTTAATCATAAAACCGCAAGCAATCGGTCACAGAGTGCCAGTTGGCGCGGTCGTCCCGATTTGGCGGGTCGATTTAAAAAGGTTAATTTAGTTTTAAATCTAATGGAGGCGTAATTGACTGGCCAGCTAGTTAGTCCAGACTAAGTGACTCTAACAAATTACACCCCTAAATAAAAATAACTAAAAATAGTGAGACATAATCAAGGCTAAATAAAAAAAAACGATGCGTTTGAAATTTGTCTAAAAAGCCTGTGTGGACACTTAGTCGAAAAGATGCCGAAATAAAAAAAATCTACGCCGTAACACAGACAACCATGATGGAGCAGAGGCCGAACGCGGCCATCTACCCGGGCAGTCTTCCGGACTTACTCCCGGGAAACCTTCCAGACTTACTCGCCGCCAACTACCCCGATGGAGAAGACCGGTCGATTTACAACGGCGACGGGTACGCCGACACCTCACCAGTTTCGCCGACATCCACCCTCGACGATGGCGACAGTCAGTCGGCCTTCGGCGTGGATCTGACGAAGGGCACCAGTTTGGCGGGAAAATCCTTCACAATAGCCGCCATATTGGGACTAACCAACGCCGAGGAGGAAGTAATGAACCTCAGCGTTCAGGAGAGGCTGCATCAGAACCAGCGGCAGCTGCAGAACTACTTTTACGGCAACCACGACATGCAGAGGCTGAGCAGCGGGTTCTGCAGGAGCGTGGCGGGGATGCCGACGGGGGTTAGACAAGGTTGGTCAGCGCCCATTGCTAATTTATCACTTACGATTGTAAAAGAAAGGGGTTTCAATCAATCAATCAATCAATCAATCAATCAATCAATCAATCAATCAATCAATGAAAAAAAAAGTTTATTTCGGACCAACACCAAGTATTTTACAACAAAATTAAAATAAAAGGCAGTGTAGTATTTGCTACGGTTAACACGAGCAGTAGACATAATTAAAACTGTTTTTATACGGATGTATGCTCGTTTATTACATTTTTTACAATTTTCCAACGTTTCGGCACTTTTTCAGGTGCTGTGGTCCCTCCGGGTAGTCATCCGGGACCACGGCACCTGAAAAAGTGCCGAAACGTTGGACAATTGTAAAAATGTAATAAACGAGCATAAATCCGTGCTTATTAAATTAATGATAACATAGCAAAGGAGACATACCTAGTTATAATATTTTCGGGGCTTAATCGCGTAGTAATTTATTGCTTTTCGACGACGACCCTGAATCAGCCATCACAAAGCACTATAACTACGGTAGTCTGAAACCTTGTCGGCCGAAGATGCGAACGGGTGCCAGCCATCAGTCTTCTCGTGACCACGATGACTGTAACGTCGTCGTCGAAACGTCGAGGTAAAATAGCATTAAATTACTAGGCGATTAAGCCCCGAAAATATTCTAATTATGTGTTCAAGTCGCGAAAGCTTGAAATATGTTATAGCAAAGGAGGTACCATAATTTGTATATTTTTATTTGATCAGCTCTGATGCTTGTGCTGGGTAATAAACCTGTGCTGTGTTTCCCAAAAAAAAAGTTGTTTACAACTTTTTTTGTAAAAGACGGCCGCGTTGTTGCAATCAATAAATACTAGAGAGCAGAATATTACTAAAATTAAAAATGACCAATATGGTTACAAAAGCTAGATAAAACATTTCCAATCTATCTATCCAGCCCATGAATGAAGCCCACTGCTGGGTATAGGCCTCTTCCATTTCACGCCAACTCTCCCGGTCCCTAGCCAATCTCGACCACTTACCCCCGGCCGCTTTTTTAATGTCATCCCTCCAACGGGCAAGTGGTCTACCCACCGAACGACGACCGGTTCTTGGCCACCACTCCGTGACTGCCCTTGTCCACCTTCCGTCATCCCGTCTCACCAGGTGTCCCGTCCATCTCCACTTCAACTTTGTGATCCGTGTGCCCACATCTTCGACTCTGGTCTTTTGTCGGATTGCAACGTTGCGCACTCGATCAAGAAGTGAAGTGCCTAACATGGCTCGCTCCATGGCTCTCTGTGCGACTTGGATTTTTTCCATGTTAGCCTTTGTTTTTTCAATTCATTCATTTTTTCATTTCCAATACCTAACGAATACTATGAAGTTCTAATATATAGTAGAAATATACCATCCGTCACTGTCTTACAATCCTCCACCAACCCGGACTTGGCCCCCGTGGTGGAGTATGACCTAACCTTCCTGCGATGCAAGAAGAGACCCGTGCCCCAGCAGTGGGGACAAACATGGTTGAAATCGATATTGTATAGAAATATACCTACACCTAGAGATTATGAGTATACATTTATGTATAATATTAAAATAATAGTATTAGTAATAATTAAATAAATAGTAGGTATTACTAGAGTACACATAGAGAGGTACATGAGGGTATTAAGGCCTAGCTAAGGGAAATTTGTCATAAAATAAATACATTTAATGTAATCAACTATATTTATTAGGAAATCAGTCGTTCAATTAAGCAACAACAAAATTAAAACAAAAAATAGCAACTTCTGCATAAAACTTAAATACAATTAAACATTTTTTAAAACACTCTCAATGGGCCTTATTAAAATTAGGTAAGGTAATAAAGCCTACTGCTTAAACTTCTTAGATAATTAACTTAAATCACTTAATTTGGTACTTCAGATCAATTATCATTCAGTAAAAGGCATAACAGTACTATAGCAGTCTAAGTATTAAATAATTAGCCTCGTCTAACATCCACCAGGGCACACGAAGTCATCAGAATCATCCACTGTCAATCCGACACACTCCTCATGATACCACTTTAAGCATTTAGAGCACTGCCTCGTGTCATTCTTATGGTTTTCTTCACAGGCATGACAGTACCAACTTGAGTATCTGCAGCGTCCTTGGTTCTAGTAGATCCGCGAGATGACTTTCTTTTATTTGCAATTACAGTTTTTTTAATTTTTGAATTCTCAGAGTCCCCTCTTTTTCCCTTGTTTTGTTTCTTCATCTGTAAGTCTTTTTATTCCCTACATTTTTTTTCTTACCTTCGTTGTATTTCTCAAAAAGATCTTTAGTCACTGGATAATTAATAGCCTTACGTCGGACAGAAGGTGTTCTTTCTTGAACCTTAGTAGGTGTGGGCATGAGATCATGAAACCCAGATTTTATTTGATCTTTTCCTCAGTTTAGTCGAGCAAGTAGCACATCTTGTTCAGAATCACTTGAAGAAGTTCCATAAATTTGGCGATAATAACTGCGTTTTGCCGGTGACTGGCTTGGAGTCTGCTGATTCGGTGATACCTCTGATAAAAACTTGGCTGGCGACCTACAACTTGTAGAAGGTTCAGGAGTCTTCGATCGGGAATAATCAGGAAGTGGCACATTCTCTTTTCCGATATCAGCTGGTAAATTATTTAAAGGATTTGAAAGAGACCTTCCATCAGCTTCTGGGGTGTTTTGCCTGGCATAATTCTCATTCTCTTCTACGAAGTCAGGCATTAACACCTCCGATAAAATTGATAGCGATTCGAGTGCCCGAGTTCTCTGTTCGCCATCAGCAGGCTTATTATTTCTCTCTGCACTGAGCGAACAGCTGAGACCAGGTCATCTTGTGACCACAATGCTCGCTTAGGAGGCATTGTGATCGTAGGAACTGCAAAGAAATACAAGTATAATAAAGCCTACTGCACATTTTTTTCAATATCCGTAATTATTTATTATCCGTAGGTTAGGTATAAACCATAAACGAACGAAATAAAATTGACTTAAAAAAGAACTCGCAATAGGTATGAATAAAACCCAGAAGTATAATAAGGCCTACTACAAAATTTTAGAGGCCTTATTACCCATGGACTTGGTATTTATGGAAAACGAAATAAATACAATTTGAACTGTATCACGTTAATTAATAAGTTAATATGGGACAAGCGTAAGTTAACACTAATACAGAAAGTAATTGCAAGTAGAAAAGCATAATAATATAGTAAATACATACCTTTTACCGGAGCCAATATTTATAAAATCGTGACGTGCACCTACTCACGACCACGTTTAACTTGCCACTGACGAGAGGGGGTGAGGTATTAGCGTTTGCCGCCGTGTGGCGCTTTGTACTTGTTATATGCATGTGTGAGTGCGACCTTGAGCGCAAAATCGTATTATAAACAAGATTTTTGAAGTTTAGGCCTTATTAGCCGACAGGCCTTAATACCCTCATGTACTTAGTGTGTCATCGTATGATCTGAAATAGATCTTCCGTTTCCGATGAATGTAAATTTATGTAAAATGTTTTATTCAAAATTACACAGGAACTGTGACTTATTGGACGTGAAGTTAAACTAGGTGTCCATTTCAAAATCTAGATCATTTTGGAAAAAATGGACAAAAAACTTTAATATACAAACGTTATATACGGTTTGAGTAATTCTTCTCGAGTTTATTGTTTAGTAACAGTGCCCCGCGGTGGTACCCGCGGTTTATCGATTTTCCCATAGGAATAAGGTATTTTCCCGCTCTATTGGTCCAGGGTGTCAGCTAACTCCATACCAAATTTTATCGTAATCGCTCCAACCGTTTTGACGTGGAGAAGTAACAAACATACACACTCACCAACTATCGCCTTTCAATTTCATTGAAAAAATTTCATTTATTTGTCATTTATTTCATTTACGTAGTTAATTTCCTTTATAATTGTTTTGGTTATTGGGATTCCGTAGCTGTGGAGTGGACTGTATTGTGGACGAAATATGTGTTGCGATCGTGAGTGCTTAGTGCGAGTTTGACATATCCAATCGAATAACTTTACTACCGCGTTAATCGAGCATTGGGTTGTGAGTATGAGTAAGTTAACCGTTCGAACTGGCAAAACGCTGTCACAATACAACTCGCAATCGCGTTTAATCGTGTGTTGGCTGGTAAACGTCTTCACTTCTCAACGTAAACCATTACAACTCGCACTCAGCAATTTTAATTTCCATACTTGTCGCTAGGTGGCGCTACCTCGAAGCCATAGAAATATGAGTTTACGTTAACGCGATCGAGTAGTTAAAAAACTCGCACTAAGCACTCTGAACGTTCAAATGTGGGACGTAGGAGTAGGCAGAAACACTTACCAGACCCGTGGTGCGGGGAGGGCCAGAGGCTAGCGTACCTCTAGTAGGGGCCGCTTCCAGATCTCCGACGAATCACCTTTCACGACCGCCCACCGTCAATAGCTTGATCTGACCTGACGATGACTGGAACCTGGATCGCCTTTCAGCCTCCTTAGGATTTGTTTTCTATGCTGGGACTAGGTACTTGAATAGAGGAGCGCGAAAACGATAACGTGAAGTGTCGACGAAATGGCGACTTTTACGTGGTGGCCGAAAAGTATTGTGTACCGCGACGACAGTGTTATGTCAACAACTGGTTCAACGAACTTTCTTTCAGTTATTTGTTTGAATTGGGGGTTCGAAAATGTATGTAGTAGTGGGGGAAGCAGCATGGTGTGAACACACGAAAAATGCAAAAGGCGTGTTCACACCACACTGGATTTTCCGATTTTCCGAACATTACTGGAAATTGATGGTAAATGCGAACAATAATATTAGTTTCGTACACAGTACAGACTTCACAAAGTGTGATGTGACTACTGTGAACGAAAGTCCAATCAATCAATCAAAAATGTTTTATTCAAAATTACACAGAACTGTGACTTATTGAACGTCAAGTTCAACTAGGTGTCCATTTCAAAATCTAGATCATTTTGAGAAAAAATCGACAAAAAAAAACTATTGTAGAAATTATACTATTTTTATTTTTAATGCACTAACCCGTGCTAAGGACAATTTTAAAAACCTATTAAGAGGCAAAAAATTCCGCCCATGCCGGGATTCGAACCCGCGACCTCTGGCTAGCCAGTGGCTGGCACGGATAGCCAGAGGTCGCCGAGTCGAATTCCGGCATGGGATGGATTTTTTTTTTATATTATAGAAATGTTTAATTAAATGTAATTAAGTTTATTGTTCGTATTTTGAAGGCAAAAGATCACGTTATGAATTTCACGTTATAAGTCCCTTAAAGGAAAACATTGCGAGGAAACCTGGCTGTCTGAGGTATTAAAATACCTCAGCGCTTTATCTTGCCAATCCGCGACGGGCACGCGTGGCAATAAAGCCCATATTCTCTGTCTCTGGGCGAAGGCCCTGCAGTGCGACGTTTATAAGCTACATAATTTCTTCTTCCTAATTCAATTACTAATAATCAATATTGTTGACTTTATATAAAATATTTGGTTTGCCTATTTTGGAACGTAACTTCATAATTGACTTTTGTAATTTTTGCCGAGGGTAGTAAACTAACCGTTAATGCTTTCTAAAGTGATCCGAGACCACGGCACCTGAAAAAGTGCTGAAACGTCTCAAAATTGTAAAAATGTAATAAACGAGCATAAATCCGTGTAAAATCAGTATTAATTATTTCATCTTCCGTTTGCTTCTAATGCCTACCATGTAATTTCTTGCACCACATGTGGTTGAATGGTAGAAAATGCTTATAGCATTAAGTCCGCCACATTGCCTTTGTCTTTTAGCCTCTAAATAGGTTTTTAAATTTGTTCCTTAGCACGGGTTAGTGCATTAAAAATAAAAATAGTATAATCATGTGGGTACAGTGATATCGTTCCGATGATAAAACCTAACTGCAAAGTAGGTAGTCGGGGCTGTAAGTGATGCAATTTGCTTAAGCCAGATGTCGCTGCCTGTACGTAATACAGAGAATAGTGTAAAGAGGTTCGAAATTTCACAGATGCCGGTGAGTCGCCCATTGGCTCAATTGGTAGAGTGCTGGCACGGATAGCCAGAGGTTGCGGGTTCGAATCCCGGCATGGGTGAAATTTTTAGCCTCTAAATAGGTTTTTAAAATTGCCTTTGTATTTTTTTACTTATTTGGAATAAACGTATTAATAATAATAATAATAATTAAAAAGTTGTCTGGCTCACCGCTTATGAATGATGTCGGGCAAATTACATACACCTCTCTTTCTTAGTGGAAATAACGGAAAAAGCAGTGGGAAATCATCTTCCGAATACGAAAGTCAACAATTGGCGACCAACGTGGGGCTCTACATTTTTTCGGCGCCTAAAGTGTACCGTAGCAATCTTATACAATTACGGTGCAACATTGTCCTCTGCATCTAGGTAATGAGATGATTTATACAGCGTCCAGTGGCATCTTCACTCACACTAGATGGGTGAAGGGACCACTCGTATGCTGCAGCCTGGGACATAGGTTTTCGATGAGATACCATCCTGGCTTAGTCGGCCTAGCCTACAATTGACTACCGGCAGTTTCATGTATGTTTTTAATGTGATTAAAATGATTAATTTCACGCTGTTCCTTTCTTTTAAAATACATAGGCTGCTAACTTATGTATGCGGAATCTGGGATTCCAATAATTTTAAACGCAATTTCTGACCTCCATGGTCAAATTCGTTCTTTTTTTATATACTGGCCGCTAATATTTTTCTCTTATATACGTTAGTGTTTTGTTTTTGTTGGTTTTAAAATGTCATATCGCTGAAAAAATGCAGCTCACTCGTGAAAATATTCGTGCTATGATTTATTACGATTTTCGACGTGGTTTAACGCAACAACAGTGCGTAGATCAATTAACTCCGACTTTTGGTGGTGAAGCTCCATCAAAAACTGTGTATCACTGGTTCAGTGAGTTTATTCGCGTTCGCAGTCAGCTCACGGACGAAGTTAAAGAAGGTCGCCCGAAATCGGTGGTTGTGCCACAAAATATTGAAGCTGTGCGAAAACTAATAATGCAAGACCGCCATGTTACGTATCGCAAGATAGAGGCTATTCTGGGCATATGTATGACGAGCATTCATGGGATATTACATGAACTTTGTCGGTAAAAAAAATTTGTTCGCTTTGGATCCCGCACAACTTAACTCAGGATCAAAAAGATGCTCGCGTCGAATGGTGCAAGAAAACCAAAAAAAATCAACGGAGGCGACTCAAAATCTGCTTATAAAATCTACACAGGTGACGAATCCTGGATCTATGCGTACGATCCTGAAACTAAACAACAATCAACAGTTTGGGTGTTTCAAAATGAGCCGAACCCTACGAAAGAGGTTCGTGCAAAAAGCACTGTAAAGCAAATGGTGGCCTACTTTTTTGGTATTAATGGCCATGTGGCTACAATACCACTGGAGAATCGCAGAACGGTTAATTCGGAGTGGTACACGACCATTTGTTTGCCGGAAGTATTTAAAAAAATACGCCAAAACAACCAGCGACGCAAAATCATACTTTCACCATGACAATGCCAGCTGTCATACATCTCAGAAAACAACTACATTTTTGGATGGTCAAAAAATAGAATTGATGGGTCATCCACCGTACAGCCCTGATTTGGCTTCCAATAATTTCTATTTATTCCCAAATGTAAAGAATAAATTACGTGGTCAACGATTTTCGACCCGTGAAGATGCCGGTGATGCGTACAAACAGCACGTTTTGGAGACACCTCAATCAGAGTGGAAAAAGTGTTTTACAAATTGGTTTCATGGAAAGCAAAAGTGCAGCGATCATAATGGAGAATACTTTGAAAAACAATAAAAGCATATTTAGCCATATACATTTGTTTAGTTTTTCTATTCCGCATACATAAGTAGCAGCCCTCGTACTAGGTATGTTACTTAAGAAGAGTTATTATTTTTTGGCCATTCTTTCGATTGGCATCATAAAAAAGTAGGGGTTTTTTACATTTAAGTCGGTTCGATTCCCAGACAAGGCAGGTATTTTTTAGAAAATCTTTAAATGCAGAATTACTAACTTTTAAAAATAACCTAAAGTCTTCTTTCAGCAAAATAGGTACTCTATCCCTTCATGGCCCATAACTTTGGGACGCCCGCGCCCTGTAGAATTTCAGTAGCCAACTATTGGGCAGGAAAAATATAAACTGGCCGAATCGGTGACACGAAAAGAAGAAGAATTTTAGAAACAGAAAGCGTTTATTTGCGTAAATATTAAGAAAAAGGGTCAAGGGTTACCTGTATCCAAGTCAACGCAGTACAAGACAACCTAATCTGGCAGCGCTGATTTTCAGCCGTTTAAAAGTAGTGTTTATTTTTTTGTTGGTAGCAACAAAATTAACAGGACATCACATAAGAAATAATCACACATGTTACAAAGGCGAGCTTATTTATTTAGACCATTTATTTTATTTACTTTATATTTTATAACTTTTATGATCACACTAGCTGTGCCCCGCGTTGTTACCCGCGGCTTATCGATTTTTTCCACGGGAATACGATATTTTCCCGCAGTAAAACGTAGCCTATGTTTTAGTCCAGGGTGTCGGCTAACTCCATACCAAATTTTATTAAAATCGCTCCTGCCGTTTAGTCGTGAAGAAGTAACAAATACACACACTTTCTGCCTTTATTATATTAGTGTGATGTGATAATATAAAATAAAAAGATATTTATTTCTTCATCAAAATACTAAGTATAAATACCTACTGGATTAATAATAAATAAATAAAATAATTAAAACTTCAGCTGATAGAAATCATCGTTAAGCGCTGACAATAGAAATTATACCTACTTAGGGTTATGAAATTAAATTTACTATTTTTATTTATGTTTAAAAACATCAGTGAATCTTCTGTGCTGATTTGTCTTGGTTTGTATCAATAATTTTTTATCAACCCGCGCATAGATGATGTTTTATACCATCTACCCTTGTATTATTTAGGTTTAGTATTTTAAGTAGTTTTAAGTATTTTAGCTTTAGTTAGGTAAGTGCTGAAAATCAGCGCCGTTGGAAGGCGTGAAATCCACGACGTCTGACGGCCCGCGCTGAGCACTGTGCCTGTTGCTGCCAATTGCGTATATTATGGGTCACTGTTTTTATATAAATTATAAAAAGTGCCAATGAACCTTATAAATTATTGTTACCTGGCTGAGACTAGTTGGTAAAATGTATATGTTAACCAAATGTACACTTTATTCTTTCAACCAGTGTTTTGTTGGTGGCAAAAAATATCTTATAAATACCTTTACTTACTTTACTACTTTGTGTTTTCACGTGGCGAGTGGACCTTGTACAATCAACGTTGATTGAAACTTTAATTGAGGGAGTTTACCTAAGTGTGGTTATGTAATATTGGTAAAAATAGCATACCAGCGAGTGATTGGAATCAATCACTTGGACTAAGCAACAACACGCGTTCAGGTGCAAGTGGCATTTTTTCCAAGTGCTTCGCAAGGCACGTTAAACCGTGCCGTTTGTCATCTAATCGCAGTCGTTAAGCTATGTTAAAGGCCTTATGGGCGGCTCGATAACTTGACAGTAAGGCCCGCCTTACCCCTTAAGTGGGCACGGGGAAAATAATTCCCACGTTAAATTGAACTTTATCACCTTGAAATAGAGTCCAAAACCAATAAAAAAATCATACTGCCCATGCCTTATTAAGGGTTACAATCCTCCACGAACCCGGACTTGGCCCCCGTGGTGGAGTATGGCCTAAACTTCCTGCGTTGCAGGAAGTGACTCATGCCCCAGAAGTGGGGAGATACAAGGGTTGATATCGAACAGCAATTATAATGTTAATTAATTAAACGAAGGCATAATTATAAATAATATAAGCATAGTATAAGTAAATAAAAGGCATGGCCTTCTAATTACGGTGGTCGCCATGCGAAAACTTTCTCGAATAACATTCTCGCCTGCCGATTTTTTTTTCTTCAATGATGACTTGGTGTGAGTTGTTGCTATTTTAATTTCTCAGGCGCTAATACCACTGTGAAATACTTGAGTGGGAGTGGCCGAGTGACGTTGACGTCGGTCTGACACTAATTCATACTGCCACCTTAATATTCTCTTGTATCTCTTGTGATGTATGATATTTTATTGCTGTAATATAATAAATGTGGATTTTCATAGTTTCTTCTTCACATAATCTATTACCTAATTGTGAAACTAACAGCTTTGACGTTCATTAAGTTAACCTTTTCTATTATAGTGAATGAAATTATTTTGACTTTGACTTAATATAAATCTTTTGTTGTTATTCTGTGTTTAAATTGCTTTGTGTTGTGTGTAACAAATGATAGTAATATTGATATAGTGATTTATCAACCCTTTGTATGACCCCACTGCTGGGGCGCGGTTGTCTTCCTGCTTCGCACGAAGGTTAGGCCTTACTTCACCACGGGGCCAAGTCCGGATAGGTGGAGTACTGTAAACCTTGCAGTATCGATGCAACATTATGAGCTTTTCATATACTTAATAGCCTATTTGACAGTTTGATTTTTTTTTATTACTATAAACTTACATTTGTATCAATTATGAGTTTTAAAACCGATTCGAGGCATTTTAACTAAAAAAGTAGGTAAATTCTGCAAAAAACGATAAAACGTGATGTTTTTCTATCTGTAGTAATTTTATGGAAAAGGGCTAGGATTGTTCGAATCTATAATGAAGTTATAGATCACTAACTAAAGCGATCCGAGAACCTGAGAGTAGACTTAACATTTGTTTGTTTACTGACGAATGAAGTCACTGATTCCTGTGCGACGCCATATTGCTCAAGAGCGCTTTGGCGGTTTACTTTAAAAATGATTTATTTTATACTTTTGTTAGGCCAATATTACACTATCATAGAAATATGATCACAGACGTAGTACTCATATTTATATGAAAAATCTATGACAGTGTAATGTCAACACATGATTCATATTGTCTATGATCATTTGATCATAGAAGTATGATCGTATTTAATTTTGACAGCATACGTACAATTATGATCATATTTCTAACTTCAGAGTTACTAGTAGATTGACATTTTAAATGAGTTTTTGTTTTGAAATGCATGACAATATTTTGACGACCTCTGTGGCGTAGCGGTAGCTCGTCTGCCTACCATGCTAGAGGTCCCGGGTTCGAATCCCGGCTGGGAACAAAAAAAAAGCCCCAGGTCTTGGATGTTTGTACATGTTTGTGATGTCGTTGTTTCTGGTTCCCACGACACAGGGTATCCTAGTGTGGGGCCAGAAGCAATGTATGTGCCTGTATGTAAATGTTATGTTATTGTAATAATAATAGTTAAATACGTCTCCGTCCATACGGAGGTATGTAAGTTCTTCTAGTGCTATGTTAATGACTCCTACTTCTAATTGCGTTGCAATCCACGGTCTAACCCAAATACGTCGATTGTTCCTTTTTTTATTTTTTACTTTTTTCTCAACTTCAGGGCAATTAGGTACTATAATTGCGCTCATAGCAATGGAAAACGTGGCTAAATTTGTATGCATTTTCACTAGGTACCTATGACCTGGATATGACCTTAAGTAATACGCAATTAGAGCAGCATCATAGAAAAAAAATATCCTAGAATTTGACAGATTCTTATTAGGTATCATATTTCTGTGATGAATATAAAATATGATAGTCTAATATCGGCCTTAGAAATACATACGAAAGCTTTAAAAACTATCACTTTCTCAGCGCTAATTAATAAAAACAACAACGAAAAATCTGAGTTTTCAGAAACCCGTGAAATAGCCCTATAGATTACCTTGAAAAACATGCATATTTAGGAGAGAAGAATTTACCTAGCTACGTCTTATTCATCGCGTTGCTTGATGACACGATGACTAAGGTATATAATAATATTTATATACATCACATAGATTTCAAGCGTTGTATGTCCCCACTGCTGGGGCACGGGTCTCTTCCTGAACTGCAGGAAGATTAGGCCATACATCACAGACCTTAACATAGCCTTAGCATTTGCATCTCATTATATGTATTAGATGTATTGTAGAGCGTCTAGTGACCTCTTCACTCACTCTTTACAATACTCTCTGTATTACGTACAGGCAGCGACATCTGGCTGAAGTAATTTGCATCACTTGCAGCCCCGAGTACCTACTTTGCAGTTAGGTTTTACATCGGAATGATATCACTGTACCCACATGATTATATTCTTTTTTTAATGCACTAACCCGTGCTAAGGACAATTTTAAAAACCTTTTTAGAGGCTAAAAATTCCGGGACTCGAACCCGTGACCTCTGGCGAACCGTGCAATCGCTCTCTCAACTGAGGTAATGGGCGACTCACCGGCATCAGTGAAATTACAAACCTCTTTACCTAATACTCTCTGTATTACGCACAGACAGCGACCTCTGGCTGAAGTATTTGCATCACTTGCAGCCCCGAGTGCCTACTTTAATTGGCTTTATCTTCCTCGCAGACAGTCCACGGCAGGAGATGAGGCCGCAGTTGGGGCAGATGAAGAATTCCAGACAAGACTCTATTATTACGTGTTCCAATGGGTGAGTTTCTTTTCTGGTACATACGGGATTTTGAAAATAAAAAAAACTTTAACGGTCACGAGAGTGACTTATTATTTTTCCAATTCTCAATACTTTTTAGGCAAAAATGGGTATGAATTCACTGAATAAAATCAGATGTTATATAGAATCAGGCGTTCGGAAATCCATAATAGCATAAAAAGTGAAAATTACTTTGCTAAATTCCGCCAAAAATCCCACAAGCACCATGCGGTTAGTTAATGCACTGCCCTCCCTCCCACTTTTTCAAGCAGAAGCAAGACACGAACACAACACCTCCGACATCAATACTTGTGTGAGAAAACACGCGACGCGTTTCGCCTCTAACACGAGGCATCCTCAGGCTCCCAAATGCAACCGTCTCCGCAGAAACGCTCCGTATTTATAGGCTAGACTAAAAAATCCACCGGACGTTAATGAGATCTGGGATACGAGTTCGCAACTGTCTAACAATCCTCCACCAACCCGGACTCGGCCCCGTGGTGCAGTATGGCCTAACCTGCCTGCGATGCAGGAAGTGACACGTGCCCCAGCGATGGCGACGTCATTATAAATCTTCTTCTTCTTCAGGCTATATTATATAGTCCACTGCTGGACATAACCCCTCCCCTAATGAGTGCCATAGCGCCCTGTCTTCAGCTTGCCGCATTCTGCATCTGCCGTCAGTTTTTCGCAGATCGTCATCCCACCTGGTCGGAGGGCGTCCTACGCTACATTTGCCGAGTCGCGGTCTCCACTCAAGTACACGTTCACTCCAACGATTGTCAGTTCTTCGCGAGATATGGCCAGCCCACTGCCACTTCAGCTTGCTGACTCTCTGAGCTATGTCAATAACTTTGGTTCTCTGTCGGATGCATTCGTTACGAATCCTATCCTTCAGAGAAACTCCTTAAAAATGTTAAATTTTAAACCTCTCACGCAGTTCTGGACGTAGCAAGCGCATCCGGACGATCTTCACTCCAGAACAGCTGGAGCGGCTGGAGGCGGAGTTTGAGCGCCAGCAGTACATGGTGGGGCCCGAGCGTCTGTACCTGGCGCACGCGCTGCAGCTGACTGAGGCGCAGGTTTGTCACCATTATCAGGGCCTGGATTAGCTTGGTAACAGCTGGAGATGGAGTTTGGGAGTTACATGATGGGTCCTGATCGTCTGTACCGCCCTGCGGGTTGACTGTAGCGCTGGTTTGTCATCATTATCAGGACCTGGATCAGCTTGGCTGTAACTGGAGATGGAGTTTGAGCGTCTGCACTGCATTACATGGTGGGTAATGAGCGTCTCTACCTAGCGCACGTGCTGCAGGTTGACTTAGGTGCAGGTTTGTTATCATTATCAAGACCTGGATCGCTTGGTAGCACCTGTAGATGAAATTTGAGCGCCAGCACATGATTACATGGTGGGTCCTGATCGTCTGTACCTGTCACATACCCTGCAGTTTAACTAATAATGGTAGTCGTTAAGCTATGTCGGAGGTTTTATTGGCGGCGTGATAACTTCTGACATTAACACCCGCCACCGTCTTACAATCCTCCACCAACCCGGACTTGGGTTGGGCCCGTGGTGGAGTATGGCCTAACCTTCCGGCAGGAAGAGACGTTCATAGCGTTGATATCATGTCAGTGCATAACAAACAAGCATGCATAACAGGACATTTCTAAAATCATACCTAACACTAACACTCGCTAAACCTAACACGTGTTTTATCTTAGGTGAAGGTGTGGTTCCAGAACCGTCGCATAAAGTGGCGGAAGCATCACCTGGAAGTGACGCAGCAGCGGTTGGCTGTGTTACACCGACACAGGCCTGAAGAACGAGATGAGGATGCCTAGGACCTCCTTGGTGCATTCCAAGACTGTTGTGAAGAAAAAGTGGCGTGAGAAACTCTTAAGTGTAGCTGGCGGGCGAATTAAAAATAAAAAGTGATGCTGAAAACTATTTAATTGAAAAAAAAAGTTGCGCTGTCAAAAAATGGCGGCAGTTTGCTCTGTGGTTGTGTGTTGAAACGTGAAACATATTGAGAAGTTTTGAACAATGCGGACTCTAGAAAACGGAAACAAAGGATAAACGAATCGAATTTGGTATTTTTACTTACATATTTAAGTTTAAAACAAAGACTTCTAAAATCTAAATTGCCTGAATGTTGTAATCACCACAATTTTTTTCTTAAGTACTACCTACCCACCGAAATAGTCCTGTATAGTTAAGTACCTACGTATTTAAGTAACTAAGTATACTTAGACGATGTAACTAAGTTAGGTAACTATCATGAATCATTCGTCACTAATCATTAAAACTCTTGATTAAATCACAATATCTAGTCATTACACGTAATCCCGTTTTTATACCCATAATTTATAAGCCTTCACAGACATTCAACATAATACGAGTAGGTATTACGTCCTCAAAACCTCTTTGAATTTGACATAATACACTTTAAAGTTACTTAACCTTTTACCAAATAAGTACATAATATCTGTCACAATCATTACAATTTGGGGTCACGTCTTGATTATTTAAACCCACACAGAAGACTACAGAAGGCTCACTATAGTATAATAGGCGTGACGACACAGTATCAAGTCATACTACTGTATGACTTGATACTGTGTCGGATTAATAGTTCTATTAATCCGACATAATCAGATTTAACTAAATTATATGGATCACAGATCATAGATTTATTTATACTTTTATAATAAAAATATCTTACTCGTACCGATATCTTTAATTAAATAAAGGATTATAATACTGCTTTCAGCCATTTTGACTGAAAAACCAACGACACCGCGTGACGTCACGCTTACGTTAACATTGGTAAACTTCACCCGTGCTTTATTGTGACTATTAATGATTACGATGTTTGTTTACCTGGGCGTGACGTCAGATTCGACGCCATGACACTGCGAGCTGTTTTCCCATAGATTTAATAAATTTTTTTGTGAAAAGGCTTTAACCTTCTTTAAACTTTAGTTTATTACTGAATAATAGGTTTTTTTTGTAAATAATAATTGTGTCCTACATTTATTATTTAAAGATGATAAAGATATTGAGAACTAAACATCGGCATTTGTGCTTATTCACAGGTAAAGTTATGCTTATTCACAGGTTGACTAGATATTAAGTATACGTGATATTTAATCACATTAAAAGGCAGATCCTTACTGTAGTTTCTAACACCCCCCTTCGGTTAATCAAATTTAAATTCAAAGAACTACAGCAAACCTAGCCAAAAACTACGCCTCACATAATGGTTAGCTGCGAGCATATGGGGTATCTCTTTAACCTGGGAAAGCAGAAGCACTGATGCTTACTGAATAAACACTTCCACACCGGACTGACAGACAGCCCACTATACTGGGAATGCCTCAAAGTAAACATTTTTATTTTATTAATTTATCAACCGACAACCTCTGGTGTAAATGTGTTCTTGAGTGGAGACGGCGACTCGGCAAACGTAGTGTAGGACGCCCTCCGAGGTGAGATGACGATCTGCGAGAAACTGCCGGTAGATGCTGGATTCGGCGAGCTTAGGACAGGGCGCTGTGGCGCTCATTAGGGGAGGGCCATGTCCAGACGTGGACTAATATAGCCTGATGATGAATTTATCAAAGCCCACGAAACATTATAAAATAGGTAAATTAATGTATAGGCCAAACGGAGGCCAATTACGGACTAATATGTTTCAAAGTAATTTTATTTACGAAGCACAAAGGAAGTAACAGAGTTATTGTTTACTACACATTGACGACCTCCGTGGCGCAGCGGTACCGCATCCGCCTACCATGCAAGAGGTGCCGGGTTCGAACCCCATCTGGGGACAAAATAAACCCCAGTTCTTGGATGTTTGTGAAGTGTCGCTCTTTCTGGGTCCCACGACACAGGGTATTCTAGTGTGGGGCCAAAAGCAATGTATGTGCCTGTTATGTTACGTTACGTTACGTTATACCATAAATTCAATGGTTATACCAAGTTTTATGGCTTACCTCTATGTAAATAACAGCATATTAAGTAGGAATAAAATTGTTTAAGAGCCAGTAGGTCGAGTTTCTCGTTCTCTAGTATAGTCCTAGCTTGCACCTACCACCTACCACCAGTAGCTGGCCAAGTGAAAGTGAAAACACAATCGCGACCGGTTTTCCGAATAGCAGTGCTGCACGCCTGTTGGTAATTTTACTACTAGTGTTGTTGTGGAGGTCCGGGGAAACTATCGACATCCTTAGAATCATTGACTCGGTTGGCAAAAACTTTCTAATAAAACTTTCTGTACGTAATACAGAGAGAGAATATTGTAAAGAGGTTCGAAATTTCACTGATGCCGTGAGTCGCCCATTGGCTCAATTGGTAGAGCGCTGGTACGGATAGCCAGAGGTTGCGGGTTCGAATCCCGGCATGGGTGAAATTTTTAGCCTCTAAATAGGTTTTTAAAAACTTTCTAGTAAATAAATAACTTTAGCAATTACATCTACGTAATCAAATCAATTTATTTCAACGTAAAGTAACGTATTTTATTTGTGTATTATTTAAAAACGTTCTGGTTTCTTCAATTTAAGTTTAAAGTTATTTATTTACTTATTTATTATTATATATCACTTTTGTAATTTTTTTTGTTTCTTTTATTGTTAATTAATTTTAATTTTAAAAAGTATGGATATTTTTGGATATTTATAGTCTGAAATAAATATATTGAATTGAATTGAAAAAATTTACATTCTGTTTGCTGAATGTCAATGTGCAGTTTAAAATGTAAGCCGCTGCCTTCGGGCCATATAGTAGCGGAAAAAATGACAGCGGGAAAATAAACTCCACTCTGACCATAATTTTTCTAAGCATCTTAAACCAAATACATCAGTTGCCACCCATACGTACAATAATAAGATTTCATAATTGCCATTAATTAAATGTCTTACAAAAGTAAAGAAAACATAGTGCTGCGGCCAGACACACGAACAGCACTCGTTCACAAGCATAACGAAGTGGTCAGCCATCATCAGTCTCAACCATTTTGAAGGGAGATAGATGTCCCGAACACCACGCCACCTATTGAATGACCTTTAGCAAACCTGCAGTTAGTTTTTGTCAGTTGTAGAATGTATCATATAGTTATTAATGAGATGATTCATACAGCGTCCAGTGGCACCATCACTCACACTACATGCGTGAAGGGACCATTCGGATATCGTAAGGACACACACAACTTGGTTGGCTCCGCACGTATGACTTGTATTTCCTGTGGGCTAGGCTAACTACTCTGTTAGGATGGTATAGGTGCTAGGCAAGCCTACACCATCATGAACAATGTCCGAGGCACAGCAGTAAAAAAAACTAACTTTATAAAAAAGTACGCTTCAAAAAAAGGTAGACGATTTTCTCATGGATCTCACCAACACTTGACCAAATTAACCAATATGGGAGGTCTCGTATTGGTAACTTGTCAAAAATTATATTAACGAAATCGGATGATGTGGTAAAGAATTCTTCTTCTTCTTCTTCAGGCTATATTAGTTCACTGCTGGACATAGCCCTCCCCTAATGAGCGCAAGGTTGTGCCATCATTGGTGGGTAGTGCCCATAATCCCCACGCTGGGTATGCGGGTTTGGGATCGCAGTTTGGTGGAATTGTACTGCAGGAGGCGCTGCTCCCCACCCTCCGGTTTGTGTCCATTAGTCGCCTTTTACGACACCCGCAGGAAGAATTTGGGTTGGTGCTATCCTCTAGGCCGACACCGCACATCCCAGCACAGCACAGGTAAAGAATTATCGGGAAGTAATTCTCAATAAAATTTGTACCCAGTTTTCTTTTTATAATGTGGTCTACTTAGCTGTCACATGAAAATACTATTTTTATTTTTAATGCACTAACCCGTGCTAAGGACAATTTTAAAAACCTATTTAGAGGCTAAAAATTCCACCAATGCCGGGATTCGAACCCGCGACCTCTGGCACGGATAGCCAGAGGTCGCGGGTTCGAATCCCGGCATGGGTGGAATTGTTAGCCTCTAAATAGGTTTCTTAAAATAAGCTGTCACAGTTTTCCTCTGAAGTTCATTATAGTATGCTAATACCGGGAAGTTTTATAAGTTTTTACAATCTACCGTATAGCCAGGGGACGGGATGACGACGTTGAAATGTGTTGTTATGTTATCAACCCTTGTATTTTCCCACTGCTGGGGCACGGGTCTCTTCTGTCATACTCCACCGCGGGAGCCATAACCGTGTTGGTAGAGGATTGTAAGACAGTGGCCGGCCTTACTGTCAGAAGTTATAAAGCCGCCATAAGCCTTCTGACATGGCTTAGCGACTGGCACCAACGGTTTGACGTGCCTCGCAAAGCACGGAAGCGCTCGGAAAAAATGGCACTAGCAGTAGTCAAGGGACGGTCACCCATCCATCACCTGACCGCGCCTGTTGTCGCTTAACCCAAGTGATTAATTCTAAACACACGCTTTGACTGGGCCACGAGCGCTTCGGATTCCTTACAACTTATTTATGGATATAATTAGGTACGTCGGGTAGAGACAACCGAGTTGGAACAGTGAATATGATCTTGAGGTCACCGACACGTCCTCTAAGGTCATACCTAAAAATATAATACAAGTAATGTCGATAAAAACGTCCCACCTCTAGAGGGCATACGTTGAACCCGCGTATCATTATTGTACAGCACTGCCTCAGTGTTTGTTTACAAACTGATCTGATAACACTCTTAATAAATAAAACATAATTATTGTTATAATTGCTTTCACAATAACTCAGCTTCTTCAATAACAATTAAGTGTCAATGGAATAAAGTCCAGTTTGCTGTTGTAATCGCCTCTAGACAAAGGATTGGTGATTAAAAATAGTTTCTTCGTGCTCAGGAAATACTATCAAAGTTTTTTCATTATGGATTTAATGTGGCGGTTTATAAGCGGTAAGTCGATTTGTTAAATGTAGTATGAATACGTACGTATATACGACTTATGAACGTTGATGAAGCGAAGGTGATCTGTCAGGATCGTTGCAAGTGGCAGTCCCTGGTCTCTGCCTACCACTCTGGGATACAGGCGTGAGGTTATGTATGTATGTTAAATATACTATTTTTATTTTTAATGCACTGACCCGTGCTAAGGACAAATTTAAAAACCTATTTAGAGGCTAAAAATTTCACCCATGCCGGGATTCGAACCCACAACCTCTGGCTAA
This sequence comes from Yponomeuta sedellus, assembly GCA_934045075.1. Taxonomy (NCBI): domain Eukaryota; kingdom Metazoa; phylum Arthropoda; class Insecta; order Lepidoptera; family Yponomeutidae; genus Yponomeuta; species Yponomeuta sedellus. The sequence continues at coordinate 456,770 of OW203749.1, forward strand.
TTGAGCAATTGGTAGAGCGCTGGCACGGATAGCCAGAGGTTGCGGGTTCGAATCCCGGCATTGGTGAAATTTTTAGCCTCTAAATAGGGTTTGAAAATGTTAAATATAGTCCATTTGTTTAGATAATTTAATAAATGTGAATGATCTTGATAAGTCTTTCTATTGAAGTATATACTTTATAAATCAAGATATTAAAATAAAATTTAATTTTTAAATTTAATTTATTGATTATAAACATTTAATAAAATTACTTTAAATTACACTATTTTTATTTTTAATGCACTAACCCGTGCTAAGGAACAAATTTAAAAACCTTTAATCATGTGGGTACAGTGATATCGTTCCGATGTTAAAACCTAACTGCAAAGTAGGTAGTCGGGGCTGTAAGTGATGCAATTTGCTTAAGTCAAATGTCGCTGCCTGTACGTAATACAGAGAATATTGTAAAGAGGTTCGAAATTTCACTGATGCCGTGAGTCGCCCATTGGCTCAATTGGTAGAGCGCTGGTACGGATAGCCAGAGGTTGCGGGTTCGAATCCCGGCATGGGTGAAATTTTTAGCCTCTAAATAGGTTTTTAAATACTTTAAATTAATTTCCCCTTTGAATTGTTATTTTAAAGTTATTTTAAACATTTTTATGTAAAAAGTGTAAATAAAAGTCGTATCAAGATTGTTCACATTTCTTAACTTAAGCATGATTGGAAGTACAGGTAATTATTTCGTATGTGTGCTGACCAAATGAAGTGAAGATATAGTCGACATCGTGTTAACAAATTGTTTATACACCTGGGTGTAATATATTGACAAAGGTTGAAATATATTAATAGAAGATTTTATCAGACTAGTATAATTTGAGTATAATACAGAAATGTATAAAGTTTTTGTAGTAAATTATACTAGCTATATAAAATCTTTAATATTTTATTTAACAAATTTTTGTCTGTGTGGGTGTTATCCTTTTTTTAAAAACAAAACATATAAAAGCGTTTGATATTACGTAAATTAACGAAATGATTACTCAGTCAACGATAGTGTCTATAATATAAAAATAAATCGCTGAATGTGTTGGTAAGCACAAATCTCGAGAGCAGCTGAACCGATTTCGCTAATTCTTTTTTTAGAATATTCCTTGAAGTACGAGGATGGTTCTTACGGAGAGAAAAAAATAAAGAATTAGGTACTGCTAGGCGGTACGAGGTTCGCTGGGTCAGCTAGTAGGTATTACCTCCTCGTCTCTGAGCTATACCAACATTCTTTAGCTAAGCGTGCAAAAATAATTACCGCGCACGCAATCTTGTCCGCGCGAATTCAAGCAATTCCCGACTTTATCGCCTGAAACATAAGAGTCACACCTACAAATTGCGTATGACTTCAGGAAAAGATTGCGAACTTGAGTTCTGAGGGTGAACGGGTTCAGTTCCGTTCACAATGCGCTGCGTTTCCGGTGATTTCAAAAGGAAATAATGTCATGAATTAATGTTATTGGAGATACAGTCTACAGCACATTGATCTTTTCATACGTGGACTCCGAGACGCTAAGACGACCTATCAAGAAATGTAAATATTTTCCAATGTTGACTGGACTTACCTACATTTCCAGTAAATCTTTAACACTGATCAGATCAGTTCAAAAGTCCAGGCTGAAAATTCCACCCATGCCGGGATTCGAATTTTTAGCCTCTAAATAGGTTTTCAAAGTTATCTTTAACACTAGATATAACAAACTTTCTTAAACTATTTTTATTTTTAATGCACTAACCCGTGCTAAGGAACAAATTTAAAAACCTATTTAGAGGCTAAAAATTTCATCCATGCCGGGATTCGAACCCGCAACCTCTGGCACGGATAGCCAGAGGTTGCGGGTTCGAATCCCGGCATGGGTGAAATTTTTAGCCTCTAAATAGGTTTTTAAACTTTCTTAATTCAATAATTTATTATATTATTTTTTAATTCACTAACCCGTGCTAAGGACAACTTTGAAATCCTATTTAGAGGCTAAAAATTCGAATCCCGGCATGCCTCTAAATAGGTCAATAATTTATTTGAAAATAGAGAATTTACATTCCGTTTGCTGAATGTCAAAGTACTATGTAAAATGTAAGACTTCGTTCTTGAGAAAAAGGCAGCGGGAAAATAACTCCACTCTAACCATCCTTTCTGAAATCATCTTAAAACATCTTATGAAAAAATTCACGATTGCCATCAATAACTTTTAAAAGTCGAATCGTTCGTTAGTTTCCTTTAAAAAAATACGAAAAACATTAAACTCGTAGCTGTCAATCGTAACCGAATTGTTGTATAATAATAATATTTCATTTATAAAAATTAGTTGACGAAAGGTCGACATGGCAATCGGGGCATGAGGTGAGCCGCGGAGGCGGGGTCGCCCCGCACACCCGCACAGTCCCCGCGTCGTCGTAGTCTTAGTGTCGCACGAGTCCGTATCGACCGCGTTTATCGATTAAAATCTCGCTCACATAATTTATTACTATTGTGTTTCAAAAATGGCTACGGTTGCATCTTCGTCCCGTGTTCAAGCAAAAAAACCAATAATTCACTCTCAAGCTCGAGAACTAGCTAGAAAAGTGTTAGAAAATTGTGACATTGAACGGAAAAATAATTGTTACAAATTTTCTGTCAATCAGACATTAGACAGGGCTGTGTTTTATACAGGTCTATCGAAAAGAACTATGTCTAGGATAAAATCTGTGGGAGCAGAGGAAAAGTTGAAATCACCCAAAAAACGGAAGAAGACAGGTCTAAAATTTTGTGTTGATGATTTTGATCGTACAGTGATTCACAACACCATAACAGAATTTTATTTACAAAAGAAGATCGTTCCGACATGTCCTAAGTTACACGTTGCTTTACGTGAAAAAATACCTTTTCCTTGGGGTATTCGTATATTACAACGGCTGTTAAAGAAAATGGGATACAGATGGCGTCAATGTCAAAATAAACGATCTATTTTAATTGAAAAGCCAGATATAGTTTTCAAACGGTATCAATACTTAAAAAAAATGAGACGATTCCGACAACAAAATAGAAATATTTATTATTTAGATGAAACATAGGTGGATAATAATTTAACTTTCAAAAAGTGTTGGCAAATGATTGATTGGAACAAAAGGAATTCTCACAGATACCTACTAGTTCTGGAAATAGACTTTTAGTTGTTAACGCAGGAGGGAAAAACGGATTTATACCTGGAGCTTCTTTAATTTTTAAGGCCGGTACTACGACTGGCGACTATCATGGTCAAATGAATGACGAGAATTTTGAAAAATGGGTAACGGAAAAACTTTTGCCGTCTCTTCCTGAACGCAGTGTCGTGGTAATGGATATTACGCACCTTATCATAGTGTCCAGCTCAACAAACCCACAATAAAAAGTTCTCTAAAATCAGTTATGATAAATTGGCTGGAAGACAATAATATATCGTGCGATAGATCAATGAGAAAGCCAGATTTATTTAAACTTATAGAACATCATAAACCCGTTGATATCAATTATAAAATTGACCATATAATTAAAGGACATGGTCATGATATTATTAGATTACCTCCATATATGTGCGATTTAAATCCTATTGAATTAGCCTGGGCCGCCGTTAAACGCTTCGTCAGGGAACTCAACATAAAGAGCGATTTGTGTTTGACAAAGCTTAAAGAGATGATAGATGAGAGAAGATAACAACGAATGCAATTTTGTCAGTCACGGCAGAAAACTGGAGCAATTTCGAAAAACATGTCCAGAACCTTGAAAATGAATATTGGGAAAAAGACATGGGAATGTAAAATGAAATGGAAGATTTTATTATAAAAGTCGGAGATACCAGTGACGACGATTCTTTAAGTTTTTGTAGCGATACGTTAGATGAATAAATATTAATTCAGATGAATAAATATTAACTTAAATGAAAACGTGTTATTATTTTATTCACATTTTGTTACATACATAATAAAAATATATCGATATTGAAAACGTCACGTCACTAGAGAATTGCCATGTCGACCTGTCGTCAACGTATTTTTGACCGGAAATCGATTAAAGTTCTACGCTGTTGGTCCTAGAATGGGTTTTAAAAATAGTTGTCACAGTTTAGCAACATTAATGAGTCAAATCGCGAATATTTATTAAGTAAAACTCTACTCGCCACTTCAGTCTTCCCGAGACCACGGCAACTGTAACGCTGCCGAAACGTCGGGAAATAAGGTAATTACGTTTCACCTAATAAATAATCGCGATTTGACCAGTTTAACATGTAACTATGTATGAGTATCGCGAATCATGTATTGTATTATTTCTGTTTAGATTATAAATATTCATAATAATAATAATTAACGATAAAAATGGAACTAAACCAAAAACATTCTAATTTAAATAAAATATTTGAGCTAGATCGCTGTCGGGCGGCAGAGTACAGAAGGTTGGCGGCATTGCCTCGCTGTATGGCTAGACTTATCCTTTGGCCAAAGTAAGCACCAGGGAGCCAATTCTCATTTCATTAGCAAATAATTCGTATACGACTCTAAGGCGTATGACTTGAATTCTACACAGAAAGTTCAGCGACAGCCAATTATGATTATTACATTATGACACCTGAAAGCGAGCAAAATTTATTAGCAAAGTATTAGCGCATACGACTTTGTGACAATACATGAAACTGATTTTTATGCGACAACTAATCCTTCGAATATCTTGCATAATTATACGCATTCAATTCGTATGGGCGAGAATTGGCTCCCAGCCCTCGGGTCTCCTGAAGCGTCGACTAGGCGCGACGAGATCTCCTTAAAGAGGAGTCTCGCCTCGTGAATCATTAACAAATACAACGAGGTTCACTTTTTGAAAAAAAAAACGAGTTACAAAAGAAGTTTTTAGTTCTGTAACAGGAATTCACTTGCTAAAACTACATGCACCGGAAAATTGTCGCCTCGGCGAGAGCTGTGACTCTTTAGCTACGTGACGTGTGCAATTAATTCATATCATCGAGTAGTCATTACTCAGATCGTTTTGATTCGTGCCGCTAGATGGCGTCAGTGTCGCGTCAACTTTACGCAGTTTGAGCTAAAAAATTACGCTGACTTATAGACGTTTCTGGCGCTGGGGGTCGCTAATTAGCGCCACCAATGGATTAAAAATCATAACCTGTTTGATCTATCTGATTTTAGTAATAAGGCCGCCGTTTGTACTGTTTTTTTACATAAGGGGACGTATACAGGGTGTCCCAAAAATCGACGTCAAGCCGAAAACGGTTGATAGGCCAGGTGGTGACAGTTATCAGAAAAATAATTTAAAAAAATATAAGTTACGTACTTTAAAAATTATTCATATTAAAAAAAATTTAGAAAATTGTCACCCTATGATGATCTTTTAAGTACTGTGACTAAAAATCTTTACTTTTCATATTTTTTTAATGTCAATAATTTGAAAAGTGCTTAACTTACACCTTAAATATTTTTCTGATAACTGCCACCACCTGACCTATCAACCGCTTTCGGCTTGACGTTGATTTTTGGGACACACTGTATAAGGTTCATATTGAAGATGGAATCAAATAGATAATTAAACGTTTGCTTTACCCGCTTGTTTCTGTATGGGGGCGACAAAATTAAGTGAAATCCGCGGTCCGTTGCTCGAGTAAGTCCCGCTACGCGTTTCGTAGAGGATAATTTCTGTTACTGTAATTTCTGTGTACAATAAAGATTATTATATCTATCTACAATTTTAGAACCTAGGACTTGAATCGATTTCCGCCAAAAACAGCAAAATTAAAAAAAAAAATGTTGTTATAGTGGTTCGTCTTCAGGCTATACTAGTCCACTGCTGGACATAGCCCTCCCCTTAAGAGCGCCACGTTGTGGTATCACAGGGGGTAATGCCCATAATCCCCACACTGGGCATGCGGGTTGGGGATCGCAGTTCGGTGCAATTGTACTGCAGGGGGCGCTGCTGCCCACCCCCCGGTTTGTGTCCCTTAGTCGCCTTTTACGACACCCGCGGGAAGAATTGGGTTGGTGCTACTCTCTAGGCCGACACCACGCAGCAGCGGTTACATTAGCATTGAATTTAAATTAAATTCAATGATACTAGTGGTTAAAATTTATAATGTACCTACTCATAAACTTTTTAAAAACACGTATTATAAACTAGTTATCACAGGGTATCCTAGTGTGGGGCCAGGAGCAATGTATGTGCCTGTATGTAAATGTTATGTTATGTTAGTTATGTTTTTTAATCCATTGGTAGCCCAATGTTTTGAATAATTCCACAAAGCAAAAAAAATATATTATCACAACCCTCAATACATATTTTATACGCAAACAATATCTAATGCCTATCACGTTGTTCAGACGTCCAATGTCATTGATCCCGCTTTATTCGAAAGACATACCTAATCACTATTAGGTATCAATTTATTGACTTTGATTGTAGGTAGGTAGGTATTGACGAAAATTGTTTACTACTGAAGGAAACGAAATATACCTACAAATACTTTGGTAAGCTTATCTAGCTATTGTTAATACTTTATCAAATAGGTACCTGTAATGTCTAGGTACAGTTGACATCAGGTGAACCCTTACTTTTTCGTTGCGAAACGCCCTTAATGTAACTGATTTAGATTGCATTTATTCGGAGTTTGATGTGCCGTGGATTGTACATAGGTATATACAAGTTTAGGTAACAAAAGTCGACGGAAACTGTAAAGGGTAAAACTTACCTTACTTACGGTACTTACCTAAATCATTACTCAGTATTACCTTAAGGGTAATTTTTAATTAGAAAAAATATTAAAATCGAAAAAACCGAGGTCTCGGAAGACCACGGTAGGTACTTGAAAAAGTGCCGAAAAGTCGGAAAATTGTAAAAAAAAAATGTAAAATTAAACGAGTAAAATCCGTGTAAATACAGTTTTTATTATGTCTAGTGCTCGTGTTAACCTTAGAAAATATTAAATTATTACCTGTTTTTACCGTAAGGGTAATTCTCAATTGGAAAAAATACAGGAAACTACCGTGATTGTTGACATTTTAATTTCAACGTATACAAGTACAGTTTAAACACCCAGCTACATAACATAACCTTACGCCTGTATCACAGAGGGGTAGACAGTGACCAGGGACTGCCACTTATCTACATTCTAGTCGTCGTCAGGCTGTACTAGTCCACTGCTGTACGTACATAGACCTCCACTAATGAGCGCCATAGCGCCCTGTCTTCAGCCTGCCGCATCCAGCATCTGCCTGCAGTTTTTCGCAGATCGTCATCCCACCCGGAGGAGTCCCACGCTACGTTTATCGAGTCGCGGTCTCCACTCAAGAACACGTTTACTCCAACGGTTGTCGGTTCTTCGCGAGTAATGGCCAGCCCACTGCCACTACAGCTTGATGATTCTCTGAGCTATATCGATAACATTGGTTCTCTGTCGGATGCATTCGAATCCTACCCTTCAGAGAAACACCGAGCATAGCTCTGCTCATTGGTGTAGAACAGGTTAACAATTTCCAAGCACCCCCCTGCAAAATGAGAACCACCTACCCTTAACCACTGGTACGCTGAAGAGCAGATCGGCACCAACGAGACTACTTTCGTCTTTTGCACTCATAACCTAGTCGCACCGAGTGATTGGAATGGCGCGGTCAGGTGCTGGATGGGTGACCGTCCGGTGACTACTGCTAGTGGCATTTTTCCGAGCGTTTCCGCGCCTCGCAAGGCACGTTAAGCCGTTGGTGCCGGCTGTCATGTAATGGCAGTCGTTAAGCCATGTCAAAGAACTGGGCGACTCGATAAGTTTTGACAGTAAGGCCCGCCACTGTCTTACAATCGTTAAGACTCCACCAACGCGGACTTGGCCCCCGTGGTGGAGTATGGCCTAACCTTGCTGCGATGCAGGAAGAGGCCCACCCTAGCAGTGGGAACATACAAGGGTTGATATCGAATATGATACGCAGGTACCTACCCAAAAAATGTCTTCCACGGTAGTGACTTTTGGTTTTTCAAAATGAGAACCTATCCATAACCATTGGTAATCTGAAGAGCAGATCTGCGCCAGCGAGACTACCTTCATATTTTGCACTAACTATAGCGTCATATTGTTTTATTTCCAACCAAAAACTGTCGTTAACGAATTATTAAATCTGTTCCAGACGAAGAATTCCAAAAGCGGTTTCACACGTCGAGCCTGACGGAGACAGTGGTCGACTTCGATGCCTGGACAACGAAATTCACGGAAGAAATCAACAAACACACGCTAGACGGTCTAGCTTGCGAGTGCCAAGCGAAGAAAATACCCCAAAATGGCTGCCGAAACCCCGTTTCAGATCAAAAACACGGTGTGAAAGAAAACGGCGGGAATGTATTGAATAAAATTCAAGATGGCGACCTGAATGAAAATGGCGGGGCGATATTGGAGAAAATTCAAGATGGCGACACGACCCTAGATTACGTACTGCTAAGGCTAGTGAAAGGGAGTTTGGGAAAACGTTTGTTATTTCAATACACGCAGTCGAAACTCTACTTTTTGTTTCACTTAAGGCCGGCTGAATTGCTGCGCTTAAGCTTCTGAATTGAGAATTTCACTTTTCTGAGAAATTCTAAGATACTGCACTACAGTTAACTATTTACTTATACCTAGCAAAATTCTCTATTCAGAAACTGTTTCTTAGCGCATACTGACCTTTATTTTAAAGTACCTACCTAAGTTTTTAATTTCAATTCAATTTCAATAAGTAGAATTCAAATATTTTTTTTTCGTTGTCTAAACTAACTCTTTCTCTCTCTGAGAGAAGGCCTGTGCCCTGCTTTGGGACGTTTATAGGCTAAATAAAACAAAACGGCTTGCAGAAACTTTAAACACCACAAAAACGCTCGCTAAAATAGTCTTTGGTGGCGATTTTACAGATTAAAAACAACAGACCGCAATGAGTGCTTTAGAGGAATTGTGTTTTTCTTATAAATAAGCCCAAAAAAGCTTAATGAACTTCAAAGTGGCTAGTTTCACAATTACCTAAAAGATTATGTTATTTCAATAATCTATAATAGAAAGGACATACGATGAGAGCCGTGATCTTAGTGGACTCGGACCGAGTGCGCCATCCGAGTAAACTAATGCTTCTGATTGGCTATTTTAGTGTTGTCACGAAAAACCCTCCAATCAAATGCATTAGTTTACTCGGATGGTGCACTCGGTCCGAGCGTAGGTACTAAAACCGTGAAAACCTAGCTATAGTCATGAGACTACCGCCCGTCTTTCATGAATCTACACAGTTTTATGCCTAAATTACGTTCTGACATGGCGACCGGGCGACGCAGTGAGGGCAGGCTCTCCACTAGATGGTCGGACGACCTGTTTACGGTGGCGGGGAGTCGCTGGATCCGGAAGGCACAAGATCTTGAAGCTTGGAAAACCATGAAGGAGGCCTATGTCCTGCAGTGGGCGTCAAATGGCTGCTGATGATGACTTCTTCTTCTTCTTCAGGCTATATTATGTAGTCCACTGCTGGACATAGCCCTCCCCTAAAGAGCGCTATAGAGCCCTGTCTTCAGCTTGCCGCATCCAGCATCTGCTGGCAGTTTTTTGCAGATCGTGACCCCACCTGGTCGGAGGGCGTCCTACACTACGTTTGCTGAGTCGCGGTCTCCACTCAAGGACACGTTTACTCCAACGGTTGTCGGTTCTTCGCGAGATATGGCCAGCCCACTGCCACTTCAGCTCGCTGATTCTCTGAGCTATGTCGATAACTTTGGTTCTCTATCGGATGCATTCGTTACGAATCCTATCCTTCAGAGAAACTCAGAAAAACTCAATGATGATGACTACATTCATTCAACGTAGATTAGACCTGAGATTTTTTACACTTAGCCTTATAGTTGGGCCATTGTACGTAGCAAGGGCTGCCTTTGTGCCCAGTATGTCACACCGCCGTTATACAGTTACATAATATTTTTTTTTTTTTGTTGCAATGTTACACCCCTCATGACACACTGTTACCAAATGGGCATACGATTAAAAAATAATTCCCAGTTAGTAACTGTGGTGTGACGTCAATATGGTGTGACTGCAATCCGAACTTGGCCCCCGTGGTGGAGTATGGCCTATACCTTCCTCAGGAAAGAGACCCGTGCCCCTCGGTGGGGACATAATCGGTTATGCTGATGATGATGGTGAACTATTAACTGTGAGAGTCTCAGTAGGTACTTATGTTTAAAACAAAACTGAAGCGTAGTCTTCTTGAGAAGGCACCATACGACATTAATGATTTTTTTTATCCAGTTGATTAATACTTAACTCAACTGTAATTTATTTTATACTATTTTTATTTTTAATGCACTAACCCGTGCTAAGGACAAATTTAAAAACCTATTTAGAGGCTAAAAATTTCACCCATGCTGGCATTCGAACCCCCAACCTCTGGCTATCCGTGCCAGCGCTCTACCAATTGAGCCAATGGGCGACTCACCGGCATCAGTGAAATTTCGAACCTCTTTACACTATTCTCTGTATTACGTACAGGCAGCAACATCTGGCTTAAGCAAATTGCATCACTTACAGCCCCGACTACCTACTTTGCAGTTAGGTTTTACATCGGAACGATATCACTGTACCCACATGATTATACTATTTTTATTTTTAATGCACTAACCCGTGCTAAGCACAAATTTAAAAACCTATGTAGTCGGGGCTGTCAGTGATGCAATTTGCTTAAGCCAGATGTCGCTGCCTGTACATAATACAGAGAATAGTGTAAAGAGGTTCGAAATTTCACTTATGCCGGTGAGTCGCCCATTGGCTCAATTGGTAGAGCGCTGGCACGGATAGCCAGAGGTTGCGGTTTCGAATCCCGGCATGGGTGAAATTTTTTGCCTCTAAATAGGTTTGTAATTTATTTTATTTAACTTTAATTAGTTTCACAATGAAAAATTGTGTAATTTTATTATTATGTATGAAGTAAGTAATAAAGTAAATAACTCGCGAAGAACCGACAACCGTTGGAGTAAACGTGTTCTTGAGTGGAGACCGCGACTCGGCTAACGTAGTGTAGGACGAGGACGCCCTCCGACCAGGTGGGGTGACGATCTGCGAAAAACTGCCGGCAGATGCTGGATGCGGCAAGCTCAAGACGGGACGCTATGGCGCTCATTAGAGGGGGGGGGGGCGTGTCCAGCAGTGGACTACATAATATAGCCTGAAGAAGAAGAAGAAAGAAATCTAATCTAACCTACGGTGTAGGTATACTGGGAACAAAAGAAGAGCTGAAGTATGTTACCACTTCAGACACTAGGGATTCCTCGCGATTTTTTTCCATCACCGTTAGCGAGTGGTATTGCAACTATAGCTTCACAAATGTAGATAACATAGAAAACAAAGTCATTGGGACTACGATCTAGGGCCAGCCCTCCTATTACGTAGCACTCCACTCTATCGAGTGAAACATTTAGACGACTCCTAAGTGTCAAAAAATGTATGCATTCGACAGCCGGAGTAGCTTAAAAAAAGTAAAAATCAACGTCACTCGATTCAGTGGACACTTACGTAATAATGCCCCAATGGCGTTATGTGGAAAAGGTCGAACCAGGAGTGGGCAGAGATGGGCTGACGACGCTAATATGAACAAACGCGTTCATTTCATAAACAATGGTCTTACTACAAAAAAAGACAGGTCGAGCAAGTGTAAAGTTCCGGTTCCCGTCGTCACAACAATATACATTACAACCACAGAACATAAAAAAGGCAAGAAGAACTGTCAGAGATTACGCATAGGCAATACATTGCTAATGCGTTTTGGTCTATGCTAATGCGAGGCACGCGGGCACCGAACACTTACGACTTCTACTCTTTTTTTATGTTCTGTGATTACAACATACAGAGATTATTGTAAAGAGGTTCGAAATTTCACTGATGCCGTTGAGCCGCCCATTAGCTCAGTTGGGAGAGCGCTGGCACGGATAGCCAGAGGTCGCGGGTTTGAATCCCGGCATGGGTGGAATTTTTAGCCTCTAAATAGGTTTTTAAATTTGTCCTTACCACGGGTTAGTGCATTAAAAAGAATATAAAAATATACATACTTTTAAATAAAACATTAGCATAGGAGTAAATAGTTGGTTATTCATTAAATATTAATTTATGCGTTTAGTTAATTATAATTTATCATATTAATTCATTTGCTTTTTTGCACAGAGTATGCTAACAAAGTTTTTACTTATCTCACCTTTTTACAACTTCGTTCTTTTGGGTTTTTCAATAGAAGTATCAGCTTCAAAGAAATATGGTGTTCAAAACTCGCAAAATGTAAATTTGCACTAAAATAGTTAGTAGCAATAAAAGAAAATCCGGTTTACAACTTTTGATTTCTGCTATAGGTACCACTTAATCGAATTTAAAGTTTTAGACAATCATTCGACGCAAAATTTAATCCTCTTTAATATTTCAATTACGATATTTTTCAGTCCAACGTACCGTTTCCGAGCTACAAGCACAAAACTGAAAAATATGCAAAATTTACGCGGTTGTTTGGCCCCCAAAAGTTGAGCTCGCCTCCTGGAAACGGTGCAAACTCAGATTACACGCATTTAGGACTAAATGAAGGTATTAAAATGATATCCAGCTTTCTGGAAATTAATTCCCCAAAAGGTTTTTTTGCTTGGCCTATAAATAAATACTTGATTTGAGATCGTTCTGTTTGTCGCTCTCTTTTTCGAGAAATTCAATGAGACAGAACTAGGTAGAGTTAAGTCTTTATATTCTTTTTAATGGACTAACCCGTCCTAAGGACAATTTTAAAAAACCTATTTAGAGGCTATCCATGCCAGAGGTCGCGGGTTCGAATTCCGGCATGGGTGGAATTTTTAGCCTCTAAATAGGTTTTTAGAGTTAAGTCTTACTTCGTGAAATTCTTAATTCAAAAACTGGCCCTTACCAGTTCAAATAACCTCAGAAAATTATGGGGCGACCGTTTTATCAGCCAACTCATTTATTACAAAACATTTTTCCACGTCATACCTCTTCCTATCTATCACTTTGAATTTGGATTCTCGTTTCGGGCAAAGGTCGGAAATAACGAATATTTACAACATAGTTATACTTTAAAAATCTATTTAGAGGCTAACAACTCCACCCGTGCCGGGATTCGAACCCGCGACCTCAGGCTATCCGTGCCAGCGCTCTTCCAACTGAGCTAATGGACGACTCACCGGCATCAGTGAAATTTCGTACCTCTTTACTATACTCTCTGTATAATGCACAGGCAGCGACATCTGGCTGAAGTAATTTGCATCACCTACTTTGCAGTTAGGTTTTTACATCGGAATGATATCGCTGTAGCCACAGTATTTAAAAATCTATTTAGCCTCTAAATAGATTTTTAAAATGGCCCTTAGCACGGGTTAGTGCATTAAAAAGAACATGTTCTACTTTTTTATGTAGCGTCTGAGGCTAGCTACGATCCGGAAGACCGTTCCAGACGTGGAAGAGATCCGTTCCCTCTGAGACGAAGGAGAAGGGAAAAACTTGGCTGGAGCTGCTATCCCTAGCCATGAACAGAGATGAATGGAAAGCCCTCGTGTCAGCCCCAGACTCCACGGAGGAGTAAAGGGACGAAAAAGGAAGAATTAGTATTTTATTAAGCTTCGGATAGTTGTTACTTTTGCTGACTGTACCTGCTTACTTTACTAGGTTTGGTGACCTTGGACTTTGCCGCCACCACGGAGGTTAAAGACAGTTTATTAAAGTTAATTTAGACGTAACTTGTAGTTGTGATGCAAGACATTGCGTACCTACCTACTCTGAGAATGACAACGCAATACTCGTTTGTTTTGAAGAAAAACTACCGGCATTGTTTTGAAAGGTCGTGGACAAAAGAATTTGCCAAAAAGGAAAATCAAATACCTACGAAAAGTGTAGGTATAATTATGTAGTTACCTAAATATTAACGGATCAAATCGCGATTATTTATTAGGTAAAACGTAATTACCTTATTTTCCGACGTTTCGGCAGCGTTACAGTTGCCGTGGTCTCGGGTAGACTGAATCAATATATAACTATGTATGAGTATCGCGAATCATTAGGAAATACTATTGTATAATTATGTACTCGACACAAGTATTCAAAAACCTATTTAGAGGCTAAAAATCCCACCCAGCCGGGAATCGAACCCGCGACCTCTGGCTAACCGTGCCAGCGCTCTCCCAACTGAGCTAATGTGCGACTACCGGGATCAGTGAATTAATACTGTACGTAATACAGTATTAATTTCACTGGGTCAAGTGTAACCTGTGCTACTTAAATAAAAAGGAATTCGATACAAAGCCGACATAAACTTCGATACGATATTTGAATATAGGTATACCTACTATGTGGCTTGATGTGTCGGTTCTAGTCCATACTTTAGCACGCTGTCGTCACACTTAAAGGATATGTAACTAGATTAAAAGCTTCGCTATCATATTAACATGCAATATTACTTACTTATCTGTTAATTTATAGCAAAATAAAATAACTAGGTACCGAGCAGGAAGACTCGGCTACTTCATAATAAACTATTGAGTTTTATAAAACGCGCCCATGCCAACTTGGATTACCTAATCATCGTGCTTAAAACAACATTCTAATGTGGCGCGATGCGTTGCATAGGTTCGATGTTTGGTAGTATTTTTTTTTCATTCACAAAGATTATTTATCACGAAGATGACCTTCGAACCTAACCTAATGTTTAATTCAGTATTTATCTCTGAGACGGCTCGATAGCATCTCTCGGAAGAAAAATGAGTGTAAAAAAGACAAAACAGTGGTTTTTTGAAGTGCCATGGGGTAAATTGGCAAGTGAGTCAGCGTTTTCATAGTTTTGAAGTTTAGTTTGTAAGTAGTAGCTACATGCACGAAAGGGATTTTTTTTGAGAAAGTTGGACAAAGTATTTTTCCGTGTTGGATGTGGGTACGTTTGGAAAGTATGTATGTTATGTATACAAAGTTAGCAGTAGATAGTTTTATTGGAGTAAACGTTTGTTATTAGTAGGTGCGTTCTATTTTTCCTGCAAAGGAATTTCTAATATAAAGAATCTTGTTACAATATTTTTTATTTGACGTATTTTTACCTATTTAAACACCTAACCTCCTTTTTACACGATACCTATATAAATAAAGTTCGTACTTTTACCGAACGCACCTTCTAGTGATGTACATGTATGTAGTACAATCGAGCCGAGTTCAATTCTCTTTTTTTTTATTGTTAGTTTTTTATTTTCTGTCGACTCAATAAATACATTGTTATATTATTTTCAGTGGTATCGTGGGGCCACACTGTAAATTTGCCGGTATTATGCATCCATGGTTACATGGATAGCGCAGCCACATTCATTCCTTTAATAGAAAAGCTTCCTGATTCCTACTATTATGTTGCTGTGGACTTTCCAGGTAAGAATTAGAATGTTTTGTTTAGTGCGCCAGAAAACAATCATAAGATGAATTATTTATAAAAGTATAATATTTAAAGCTAGTATATCTTAAAATCATTATCAAACTAATGCTCGGAAGCATAAAAGAGTAACCCATTTCTTTTACAAAGCTAAAAGCAAATCAGTTAGTTTTACTACTTCATCTATCAATAATTAATTATACTTTATTGCACACGAAAAATGTACAAAGGCAAACTTATCTTTGTACGTGAGTTCTTCCAGCAACCCTGGGAACAGTAAAAAACTAGTTTATACGAGTACAAAATAAACTAAATACACATACATAAAAATACAATTTATAGCAATTAATATACTTATTACCATTAATAATGTTTAATTATTATAAAAATTCTACTAGCTACTTTAGTTTACTAAGTTTTAGTCATGTCATTGACTCATAGACTTAAATGAATGACAATATAATATAACGTTATTAATTTACTTTTTGATACTATAAATATCAGTAACACTATCCATGTGTTCACACGTAAATCGATAAGAAATAGAGTAAACTTTTCAGAAATAATATTTTATTATTTTCCTCAATATTTTTATGTATGTTCTAGGACACGGTCTCTCCGACCCCTATCCATCTGGGATTCTACCGTCGCAAGCGCATCTGGTGGAAGTAATTAGAACTGTTGTTGAGCGCATGAATTGGAATCGTTTCATTTATATGGGACATTCTATGGCTTATATTGTAGGTAATGCACAACTTTAAAATATTACATTACATTACAATCATTAAAACTACTACGTCCATTTATCGTTTATCATCAAGATATGTTTATTTCTATTGTTGCTGTAAAATACTAAAAGGGTCTCATCGCTATTATTTAGTAGGTAAAACGTAATTAGTTACCTTAATTCCCGACATATGTATCGAAAGTGACTACCAACAACACTAAGACTATATTCGCCACTTCAGTCTACCTGTGACCACGGCAACTGTGACGCTGCCGCAATGTCGGGAATTATTGTAATTTTGTATAACCTAATAAATAATCACGATTAGACGAGTTTAATATATAACTATGTATGAGCATAGCTAATCATTAAGAAATAGTACTATTACTGTTGTTTGTTTTCAACTGAGGACGGGTGTAAATCAGTAGCATTCTCTTATTCTCGGAGATTACTTGACTGCTGAATGTGACACAAATCAATAGTAAAAAGAAGACCAAACATTTATATTTTTCATAAGTAGCTATCTTACTACTGTATATGTAAATAAGACAACGTTACAGATTCTTCTGCCCTTTAATATTAGTCATGCTTTTAAGCCATTTCTTTTAAATTTTTCAGGCATATTTTACAACGCGGTTTATCCACACCAAATATCTAAAATGATCAACATAGACCCCGGCCCTCCCGTAACTATGTATTGGCCACACGGTCCTGGAGTGTGGTTCAGATATCTGTTCGAGGATTACTACTCTAACTATGACCGGTAAGAAGGAATACTCAATTATTTTAGTAAGTGTACCACGAGCTTTTCGAAGAAAAATATTACATTAAATTTATGTTAGCACCGCAATTTTTTTACTGACATAAACTTAAAACTTGTAATCCCGTCGCTATAGTACGAAGTAGCAAAACCCCTGGGTTTTTATATACAATACAACCAGTCGTGAAAAAAACAAGTTGCAACCATCAATTTGCCTAAACGTGTGCATGAGTTCGTACTCCGCCAAAGTTATATTGGTTAAATCTATGCTACTCCTATCATTTTTATTCCGACCTTCGCTTTTAGAAGCTCCATGAGGTTCGCTAACATCACCAATGAAAACAAAAACAAACTTCCACAGATCGTTTTGCAAAAAGTCTCCTCAATTCTCTGAATCTCATAAATAGTGTTTTGAGTACCCATGGCCGAGACGTCTCGGCCGTGGGTACTTCCTTAAAGTCAATGTCCTGGGACTAGAAATGTTATCATGTCCTGGGTATTTGGTCTTAGGCTCTCGGTTGTGAGGGATAAGGTTTGCTGTTTATTTCAGTTTTATTTCAAACCTAACAGCAATAATTAAGATGAAAGATAAATATTACTTGTTGTTTATGTGTTTTTTTAAATACATATCGTTACTTTCCTTTTTAAATTTGAATTACCGATTTGGAGAAACGATTTTGGGTTTATTCGTTTACAGAGTAAATACCAGATCAAGTTGAATTAAACGAATTTCCGTTCTTCCTTTGTCTTGCTCAGGTACACAATTAGCAAGCCCCGCCACTATACGTACGAACAAGCTGTCAACGCCGTGGTGCGCAGCCGCAACTTGAGCGAGGAGCAGGCAGAGGTTGTGCTGTCGCGCTGTCTGACACCGCTCGGAGATGGCAAGTTTAGGTAAGTAATTATAAATCACATAAAAGTAAGATAAGATAAATTTATAAAATGTACTATCATCGTAAAGGAAAAAAAAATTGCTTACTAAAATTTTATATACCTACCTATAGAAAATAAAAAATAAACGAGTTCTTTCGGTGTGCGTGGTTTTCGGGACGAGTGTCAGTATTTCAATATCCAGAACAAAAATTTAATTAAATGCGTGTACATCACGTTTTACTTTTAAACTAAGTAGGTACCGACTTCTTTTAGGTGTTTAACGTTCTAAAACTGCCGACGTGAAAAGTGTAGGTGTATAGATTATTAATCATCAATAAATTTTCAGACTGTCATGGGATTCAAAGATGAAGAAAATCGCAAACGTCCTCATGCCACGAGAAATGCTACGACAACTTATGTCAACCAATACACCACCAACTTTAAACATTTTGGCCACAGAAGATATTTCGATGGAACCTGGAAAAGAATGGGGCCAAAAACTGATGAGGGAAGTCAGTGAAATGTCGCCTAACCACTTAACTGTGTTTGCAAATGGCGCCCATGATGTTCATTTAACTAACCCGGAGGAAGTTGCGTCGCACGTTATTGAGTTTTTGGAGAGAGATTTTAATATTATCAGGTCAAAGATATAATTATGGTATTAATTGTAGGAAAATTATGTTAAGGCGTAAGTTAAACCTTAGTTTGTATACAGCCTCGCTTTGTTTTAGCGAAAGTATTATGTTGAATTATGCGATTAATTTATATTGATGAAGTAACAGGGCGTTTGTCATGGTCGTGGCGTCTGGTCACTTCCTACCCCTCCGGGACACTAGCGTGAGTTTTTGTATGGTTTATATTGAATTCAAGTATTATATTTTTGTAGGTATTGCTATTGTCATGTTTGTTTTGTATTTCCAACAATGATTCACGAAAATAGAACTAAAGTTTTGACAGCTAAAAGACTATTAAGGCTACATTACTATTATGGTATTTTCCAATCTCAAAATTTGAGATCAAACGGACGCAACCCTGTGCAACCCTAGGGCCTGTAAGTTTTCTAACAGTTGGGTACCTACCTATTTCTTCTTAAAATATATTTTTATACAAGCTCTTTGTATCTTTTCATTTCAAAATGACAAATAAATTCCCCATTTTGCCTTTTTTGGTGACGTCATTTTACTATTCTAACTCCTGTTAATGCTTTTTATCAGCTAATTTAATTTTATCAAATTTGTTAATTACTCTCATCATCATAAATTAACCAACCCTGGATTTTTCGTATACTGGCGATTCTTCTAATCTATTATTGTAATTTTTTTCTTGTGTAATTTTGCCAACTGAATCGTTAAGACAACATTTTAGTGCACTTTTAGTGTTACTGAAACTGGTAATTACGTAGGTACGAGTGAATGAATTTACTCGATTATGTCGGCATAGTCAATTCGGAGACGAGCTACTCTCTATGATTTAGCTCAGAAACCGGAGTTTCACACTTTTGGCAAAATTTCAAGTCTGGTAATGCTAACAAAAGTTGTAAGTAGTTCGATAACAATTGTTTTTGGGTTGGATAATAGTTTATGCACTGTTCGATTATTAATCGAATCGAGTTTCGTCTATCCCATCACTAAAAGTTGATGAATGAAAATTTGTCAGTCAGCCAATCACCCAATTATATATAACCAAAAAATCAGCTGTTCAATATTTTGTCACAACTTATAAATCGACAAAATTACCCTCTTCGTTTAGTGTAATTTAACGTCTATTCAATAATGAAATGAAGGTCCTAAAAGAGTGGTTCGTGAAAGTGCCCTGGGGAAAAGTAGCCCGTAAGTACGAGTTAACTTTTAGAAAAAGAAATTATACTTAACTTGTAAAATTCTTAGATTCAGTAATATAAAAGATTTAATAAAGTGTCCCTCAAAAAAATTCGCGACACTTCTAAAAAAAAAGTAGCAAACAGATCTTGCTGATCTATTATCTATAATATAAAAATATGAATCGCCGAATGTGTTGGTAAGCGCAAATCTCGAGAGCAGCTGAACCGATTTCGCTAATTCTTTTATTTAGAATATTCCTTGATGTACGAGGATGGTTGTTACGGAGGGAAAACTTAAAAAAAAATAAAGAACCGGTTAGGCGGTACGAAGTTCGCCGGGTCAGCTAGTATAGAATAAAAATAACAGTGCAATCTATATACATCTGCACTGTAGGGCAAAGCCTTCCCTCGTAGAGTATGGGCTTAATGGACACACATGCTCACTGCTGATTGTCGCTAAGGTGTGTGAACGTTTCAGAAACTCAGAATTCTATTTTTTATTTTTAATGCTCTAACCCGTGCTAAGGAACAAATTTAAAAAAACCTATTTAGAGGCTAAAAATTTCACCCATGTCGGGATTCGAACCCGCAACCTCTGGCACGGATAGCCAGAGATTCCTCAAGATGTTTTCTTCAGAGCAACGTCATTATCAAAAACAAAGTCATTGACACACGCTGGCATTGGAACCCATAACCTCTTGGATAACACTGCCCTGACTGCTGACACTTCTCTCTCTAATATTTTCAAGATGGCTGTCTTTGTGAGAATGAATCCATAGTATTTTGTTAAAGCCTCCACAGATCGCTCTAGAGACATACATATGCTAGTTAGTTAGTTAGACCTGAGATTTCCGCACTTAGCCTCATAGTTGGGCCATTGTACGTTGCAAGCGCTAGGGTACGTTAACACTTCAGACACTAGGGTTTCCTTACAATGTTTTCCTTCAGCCAGTAGTATTGCTACTATAATTCACAAATGTATATAACTTAGAAAACAAAGTCATTGGTACATGCCGGGGTTCGAACTCACGACCTCCCGATTGAGAAAACGGCGTTCTACACTGCTTCGCTACCACCGCTCTGACATGCATATGCAACACAGACATAGATTTTGTTTACCAAAATGCAGCACTGCTCTCATGAGAGAGAGTGTTTTCTGTATGGCTCCCTTGATTTTTAACAAAGTCCCTAATAGCATTAAAGATCTAGAGCTAAGACAATTTAAAAATAAATTATGTATATTATTAATAGAAAAATGTTATTATAGTATTAACGACTTTCTGTGCGATAAAACAATCTTACACTAAACTTAGTAATTT
Source organism: Yponomeuta sedellus (assembly GCA_934045075.1). NCBI lineage: Eukaryota > Metazoa > Arthropoda > Insecta > Lepidoptera > Yponomeutidae > Yponomeuta > Yponomeuta sedellus. Next base: position 477,682 of record OW203749.1, read on the forward strand.
TAATTTGCACTGAACAGTTTCATTTTGTTTTATTTTTCTTTGTGCATCTCATGGATTTGTAAATACAAAACTACTGCATGCCTGCATGAATATTCATACGCCGTGTGGGTAAAACATAGAATGCTCATTAAAAAATATATTCAAGACTTTTCACCTATGTACATGAATAAACAATTCTGATTCTGATAAGAAGCCAGTGTTTTGCCACTCTTCTACCACCGCCCTGATCTTAATAATAATAGCAAATTGGCCCCGACAGTAATTTCATGGGGCGACCCCAGTGGGTACCCAGTGCTGCTGGTGCACGGACGGCAGGACAGCCTGGCCACGTTCACACCACTGCTGGAACTCCTGCCGGAGTCGTACCATTACGTGGGCATGGAGCTGCCTGGGCACGGGCTCTCGGATCCCTTCCCTAAAGGTGTGTAGATCTAGACATACCAGGTAAAGATGGACAGACTTAGTTATATATATGGAATATAGTTAGAGATAGAATTAATGCCAGTTCAATGCAGTTGAACCTGATATTAGTACAATATGTCAACTCTGTGAATCAAGTAGGTATCAAAAAACTGAAAAGACTAAGTTTGGAATTTTTTGTCCATATTCTCTCCAAAATGATCTAGATTTTAAAATACACATTCATTTTACTACTTAAATTGGGTCTCTATTTCAAAATCTAGATTCGTCTACATTCAATAACTCACGATTTCTGTGTAGTTTTGAATAAAATGCTTTGATTTCATTTATAAGCTATATTAATACACAGTAGGCTATTTGATAATAGGAAAAAAAGTATTAATTTACATTTGCATCAATTATGTGATTTAACCGCGATTTATTGTGACCGCGACTCGGCAAACGTAGTCTAGGACGCCCTCCGACCAGGTGGGATGACGATCTGCGAAAAACTGCCGGCAGATGCTGGATGCGGCAAGCTGAAGACAAGGTGCTATGGCGCTCATTAGGGGAGGGCTATGTCCAGCTACATAATATGGCCTGAAGAAGAAGAAGATGTGATTTTAAACCGATTTAACGTGTTTTAACTAAAAAAATGGTTCATTTCTACAAAAAATCAGGATATAACTTGAAAATTTTGTATGTAACAATATTATCGAAAACATAGGTCAGTAAATATAGCGATCTGTGCACCCAAAAGTTTACTTGACGTTTGTTTACTGACCAGTGACGTCACTATTTCTTGTGCGGCGCCATATGATGACGCCAATGAGCGTTATTTAATTTATTTATTCTTAAATTTGTTTGCTTATTTTAGAAAGAATACACAAAAAAATTAAAAATTATGACCTTCTGAGCACTTATTAAACACCAATGTTAAATCTGAGTTAGTTTTTAAAAACCTGTCAAATAGCATATTCCTTACAAAACTTGATTTAAAATGCTGACTAACATCACGTTAGAACTACTGATTTACTAATTTAGACATAACATTCTAGCATTTCAGACCATTGGTATGTGGTGTGAGAAGAGATATTTCTCTCTCTTCAGGCTATATTATGTTGTCCACTGCTGGACATAGCCCTCCCCTAATGAGCGCCATAGCGCCCTGTCTTCAGCTTGCCGCATCCAGCATCTGCCGGCAGTTTTTCGCAGATCGTCATCCCACCTGGTCGGAGGGCGTCCTACACTACGTTTGCCGAGTCGCGGTCTCCACTCAAGAACACGTTTACTCCAACGGTTGTCGGTTCTTCGCGAGATATGGCCAGCCCACTGCCACAAGAGATATTGATATATAATTTTTTTTGTGCATTATCTCAGTCTCCATATTTCCCCAGGTGTAATGCTGATGCGTTTCCAAAACGTGGTGGCCGTGGATATGGTGCTGAAGCATTTGGGTTGGCAGGACTTCTACTACTTGGCACATTCCTTGGGCACTGAACAAGGTAGGTTTGATTATATTCTTTTAATGCACTAACCCGTGCTAATGACAATTTTAAAAACCTATTTAGGCTTAAAATTCCACCCATGACGGGACTCGAACCCGCCACCTCTGGTCGAATTTGTAGCCTCTAAATAGATTATACTATTTTTATTTTAATGCACTAACCCGTGCTAAGGAACCAATTTTAAAACCTATTTAGAGGCTAAAAATTTCACCCATGCCGGGATTCGAACCCGCAACCTCTGGCTATCCGTACCAGCGCTCTACCAATTGAGCCAATGGGCGACTCACGGCATCAATGAAATTTCGAACCTCTTTACAATATTCTCTGTATTACGTACAGGCAGCGACATCTGACTTAAGCAAATTGCATTACTTACAGCCCCGACTACCTACTTTGCAGTTAGGTTACTAATTTGCAAATTACTTCAGCCAGATGTTGCTGCCTGTACGTAATACAGAGAATAGTGTAAAGAGGTTCGAAATTTCACTGATGCCGTGAGTCGCCCATTGGCTCAATTGGTAGAGCGCTGGCACGGATAGCCAGAGGTTGCGGGTTCGAATCCCGGCATGGGTGAAATTTTTAGCCTCTAAATAGGTTTTTAAAGCCTCTAAATAGGTTTTAAAAAAGGTAAGTATGTTTGTTCAAGGTAGCTCTGTTCAAGGTGTCTCTGAACAAGATAGGTCTGAACAGCGCATGTCTGTCCAAGGTAGCTCAACAAGGTACGTCTAAACAAATTAAGTCTGAACAAAGTAGGTATGTTTATATTCTTTTTAATGCACTAACCCGTGCTAAGGACAATTTTAAAACCCTATTTAGAGGCTAAAAATTCCACCCATGCCGGGATTCGAACCCGCGACCTCTGGCTATCCGTGCCAGCGCTCTTTCCAACTGAGCTAATGGGCGACTCACCGGCATATCAGTGAAATTTCGAACCTCTTTACAATATTCTCGGTATTACGTACAGGCAGGATTCGGGATTGTGGATTCATGCTGAAAACGACTCGACGCCATTTTGTACAGTCGCATTCGACAGTCCGCCTTGCCCCATTTGACTCATATCAGAGATACGTGTGAAAGCGGACGTACAGTTTGTCAAAAAATTCAAGAAACCAGAAGCGAAACTTGATTAGTGGTATTATCGAAAATTAAGACCATTCACTACCTTTCATTAAGCACAATAGATCTTTTTACTGCAAGACTGTAGTATTTCTTAATAATTCGCGATACTCATACACAGTTATATATTAAACGGGTCAAATCGCGATTATTTATTAGGTAAAACGTGATTACCTTATTTCCTGACGTTTCGGCTCCTAATAAATAATCGCAATTAAACCCGTTTATTATATAACTATGAAATGATGAATGAATGTTTTTATTTTTATAATGCTTTTAAGTGCAAGAAATTAACTAACACAGACAAAAAGTCTGAACAAACCTTACTTTTTAATTTCCAAAATTTTTGGACAAAGTATAGCATCGTTTAGAGGCGCAATCGTCTTTGATAGGTACTGCGGATACAAAGCTATTTATTGCTGCAACTGATAGGACTTTTAAGTAGTATGAAGATTTGTTATTATTATCCTTTATCGTCGTTCAATGGCAGTCGTTAACCACGTCAGAGTGCTTAGTGCGAGTTTTTTAACTACTCGATCGCGGTAACGTAAACTCATATTTCTATGGCATCGAGGAAGCGCCACCTAGCGACAAGTATGGAAATTAAAATTGCTAAGTGCGAGTTGTAATGGTTTACGTTGAGAAGTGAACACGTTTACCAGCTAACACACGAATAAACGCGAGTGCGAGTTGTACTGCGACAGCGTTTTGCCAGTTCGAACGGTTAACTTACTCATACTCACTACTCAATGCTCGATTAACGCGGTAGTAAAGTTATTCGATGGGATCTGTCGAACTCGCACTAAGCACTCCGAGGCCTTTTGGGCGACAAATTATCACAGTAAGGCCCGCCACTGTCGTACAATCCTCCACCAACCCGGACTTGGCCCCCGTGGTGGAGTACGGCCTAACCTTCCTGCGATGCAGGTAGAGACCCGTGCCCCAGCAGTGGGGACATACAAAGGGTTGATTTCGACCATTACACTTTACTTATTACACGCGAAACATTCAACAGCACATTACATAAGAAGCGTGTGATGATGACAAAGGCGAGCTTATCTCGGAGAGAGATTTCTCCCAGCAAACCTTAGGGAGTCGGAGAGGCAGTAAAAACGATTGAAGATATAGATAGATATAGACAGAGATAGTGAACACCTTATTGCATAACAAGAAAATAATATAACCAAGGTTTCTTGTATTTAAGTAATGTTATACAATTGCTTAGCAGTGGACAGCGGTAATGATGAACTAGTTTTTTCCCGCGACTCCGTCTGCGTGGACTTAAGTAGCTACAATTTTGCAACCCCGTTCACTACCTGAAGGGTTAAATTTAAAAAAATCGGTGAAACACGTGTTCAATCAATTGTGTCAGCAAACTGAAGTGGCATTGGGCTGGCCATATCTCGCGAAGACCGACAACCGTTGGCGTAAACGCGTTCTTGAGTGGAGACCGCGACTCGGCAAACGTAGTGTAGGACGCCCTCCGACGAGGTGGGATGACGATCTGAGAAAAACTGCAGGCAGATGCTGGATGCGGCGAGCTGAAGACAGGACGCTATGGCGCTCTTTAGGGGAGGGCTATGTCCAGCAGTGGACTAATATAGCCTGAAGAAGAAGAATCAATTGTGAAGAAGAGTATTTATTCTAAGTTTCAAGAAAATTAGACAACATTCTTTCCTCCCATACAAATTTTGGCAACCCTTTTCGCACCCTTAGGGGTAAATCCTGTCTTATTTCTTGCCTGCATTATATATAGCCCCTCTGTGCAAATTTCAGCTTCCCAGGTCCAACGGCTTGGGCTGGGCGTTGATGAGGGAGTCCGTCAGTCAGTCTTTGAATTTTATTTATATCTTCTTCTTCTTCAGGCTATATTATGTAGTCCACTGCTGGACGTAGCCCTCTCCTAATGAGCGCCATAGCGCCTTGTCTTCATCTTTCCGCATCCGGCATCCGCCGGCAGTTTTTCACAGATCGTCATCCCACCTCGTCGGAGGGCGTCCTACACTACGTTTGCCGATTCGCGGTCTCCACTCAAGAACACGTTTTCTCCAACGGTTGTCGGTTTTATTTATACAGATAGATGGATTTCACAGTCCGACGACCCTACATAGAATGTTAACAGCGTCCTAACCACACGCCTTTATTCCAGGCCTCTTCTACAACGCGATCTACCCGAACAGGATAAAAAAACTGATCCTCCTGGACCCCGGACCGGCGTTAAGCAAGATACAGATAAAACTCTTCTCAGAATACTTCCCGTTTTTCCATGACGACTATTACGGGAATTACGAGAAATACAATAATGATACGCGCGTGTTTAGTAAGCGAGGGGCGGTGGGGGCCGTCATGAAGGCTAGGGGGCTGACTGAGGCGCAGGCCGAGCTGATACTCAGCAGGAATCTGAGGAAGGTCGGCGAGGACCAGTACCAGTAAGTGATATCTCTTTCATCGATCGGTCTCTTTTTTTGATATATCTTTCAGTGTCATCTCTTTATATATCCCCACTGGAGGACGGGTCTCTTTCTGCATGGCAGGAATGTTAGGCCATACTCCACCACGGGGGCCAAGTCCGGGTTGGTGGAGGACTGTTCAAAATAAATCACTACAATCACAAAAATAACAAATAACTTTCAACCCGACATCCGAGTATCTATGTAATAACTATCTACTAAGCAAGTGGGACCCAAGTTCCGTGCGAAGTATCTAGTCTGGGCTCACCGATCGGGTACGTTACGTTATCAATCCTTGTATGTCCCCACTGCTGGGGCACGGGTCTCTTCCTGCATCGCAGGAAGGTTAGGCCATACTCCACCACGGGGGCCAAGTCCGGGTTGGTGGCGGATTGTAAGACAGTGGCGGGCCTTACTGTCAGAAGTTATCAATCCGCCCGTAAGGCCTCTGACATGGCTTAACGACTGCCTTTACATGACAGCCGGCACCGACGGTTTAACGTGCCTTGCGAAGCACGGAAGCGCTCGGAAAAATGCCACTAGTAGACACCCTCCTGCACCTGACCGTGCCTGTTGCTGCTTAAGCAGTGATTGATTCCAATCACTCGGTTCCACTAGGCCACAAGCGCTTCTACTGAGGTACTGACCAGTAAGTGCACGCCGAAGTCTGGATGGTTTGGAAGTCGCAGTTATGTAATTTTTAAATAACAACCATTTAATTGTAAAAACTAACGGTTCTGTTAATAAAAATACAGTTTCTGAAAACACTCGAAAAACCGTAGACTATAAAATTATGACGTGGATATTCGGGAAACAAAAACAACGTAACAACAGATTAAATAAAGAGCGGTGGTAGCGGAGCGGTGTAGAACTCCGGCTTCTCAATCGGGAGGTCGCGGGTTCGAACCCCGGCATGTACCAATGACTTTGTTTACTAAGTTATGTACATTTGTGAAATTATATTAGCAATGCCCCTCGCCGACTGTGAAGGAAAACATCGCAAGGAAACCCTAGTGTCTGATGTGTTAACGTACCTCAGCGCTTGCTACGTACAATGGCCCAACTATGAGGCTAACGGCCGAATACTCAAACGTCAGTCAATTCGATCACTCAGTTGAAGGGCATTCAAATTTGAATATCTGTTAAATATTGAGTGGTATACACAAACGTCATTCAAACAATTTTAGACCGTGATCAGCTGAGAAGCCGTCAAATAAGCAACAATTCTGTTTTCATTGAAAAAATATTTAAACTTACGTTGTGTATCCGATTTACGCAGAATTTGTTCGATCAATTTTAAGTTTTGTGATGAAATATGAAGTATTTTTATAAAAATAAAATAAATTAAATCATAACATGATTTATTAAACAAACTTAAATTATTATTACCTCGTTTTGTACAAAGCAAAATGTTTAATGTTGTAATAATAATATCTTTTACTGTCGTAGAATGAAACGTTAGGGCCATCTCACCAATAACGTTTGAAAAGTCTAACACAATAAAAACATTGCGGTATTGCGGTTTTTTAAAGCTATTCCCTGATAAATACTAATATAAACAAGAATTGAATGAGAATTATTATTTTGCGTTATTATGCCAGTAGCATAATATAATATTAATAACGCAGGGTTCTTAAAATTTGGTCCACTGGCTGTTTGGATCTATTACTCCTTGTAACTGGTTGGATTGTATGTCAAAAGACGGACAGACTCCAAATATAATACCGTCTCTTTCGACAGCCGGAACCGCGCATGGAAGTCTGTTTCATTATAATACTCGAAAGCATTTAACTTTGCCTCATTTCTTCGAGGCACATTAGGCCCTTCCTCGACATGATAAGGACATTGTTTTTCACATAAGTTCACTGATATTACAACTTTTTTACGATTTGAAGGTCCTAGCGACCACTTTCAATTGTAACGCCTACTCAACTCGATTTGACAGCCCATTTGACAGATAAATCGCGCTAAGTTGCGTTCGAGTATACGAATTTTTCGCTGAGTGATGTTTAACTGCCAGTTATTTTGTGTTCCACTTAAACACAAGCTTTTAACTAACGTTTGTGTATACGAATTTTGTGTTTAACGGCTTGTCAATTACTTAAGATGCCTTTAAATATTTGAATGACGTTATCTTTATCTTTATCTTTATCTTTAAATAAAGTGTCTCTCAGGAGTGCTTTAGCGCATTCGGAAGAGGTGTGTGACGTAACGATGTAATGATAATGTTTAGGTGTGTGTGTGTGTGTGTGTGTGTGTGTGTGTGTGTGTGTGTGTGTGTGTGAGTGAGTGTGAGGGTTTATGTATGTATGTCCGATTCCATGCGTAACTCCTTAACCAATTATCAGCTTTTGACAAATAATATCTCAATCGATTCGTCGTGTTTCCGCGAGTGTAATAGGTCGCATAAATTAAATTGAACTAAACCTAAACAAATAAATCCCTACAATCACAAAAATTACCAACAACCCGACTTCCTGGTATGTATTAACTACCTACTGAGCAAGAGGGACGGACCCAGATTTACGAATGTAACTCAGAGCGAAGTCTCGAGTCTGCGCGCACCGATCGGATTATTACTTAATATTTTAATTATTAGGTGTGCAAAACAGATCACAACCATTACACGATATAATTATAGTATGCAATGGGATTATTCGTAATTTTCTTTCAACAACTATTTATTTATGTATTTAATAGTCGCTGCCAATACCGATACATTAGAGCATTATTAGAACTTATAATTTAGCCTAACTCCCAAAGAGGTATACTAAAGTGCAGTGAGGCGTTTCTAAGCAACATAAATTATTCTGCTGTTTAATACGACATCTGTGTCTTCTAAATAAGCCTTGATGCTGTAGTAAGCTTTCCTGCGCAGTGTGCTTAACACACGTAACACATTTTTTTAAACTCCGTCGGTGGTATGAAATAAAATTTAATGAAAAGGTTTTACACTATTTTTATTTTTAATGCACTAACCCGTGCTAAGGAACAAATTTAAAAACCTATTTAGAGGCTAAAAATCCCACCCATGCCGAAATAACAAAAATAAAAATAGTGTAATCATGTGGGTACAGTGATATCGTTCCGATGTTAAAACCTAACTGCAAAGTAGGTAGTCGGGGCTGTGAGTAATGCAATTTGCTTAAGTCAGATGTCGCTGCCTGTACGTAATACAGAGAATAGTGTAAAGAGGTTCGAAATTTCACTGATGTCTTGAGTCGCCCATTGGCTCAATTGGTAGAGCGCTGGTACGGATAGCCAGAGGTTGCGGGTTCGAATCCCGGCATGGGTGGGATTTTTAGCCTCTAAATAGGTTTTTAAAAATGAAAAGGTTTTGTTTAAAGTAGCATAGAAACCGCGGCTTAATGATTGTTAGAATTCAAACTAGTTGTCCATTTTAAAATCTAGATCATTTTGGGGAAAAAATGGACGAAAATCTCCAAACTTGGTCTTTTCAAAGTCCTTAATTAACAGAGTACATAATTATTATAAAACAGAGAACACATGCATTGTACTGGCTTGAAGCGCTCGTGGCCTAGGCGAATCAATCACTTAGTTAAGCAACAACAGGCGCGGTCAGGTACGGAATGGGTGAGTGTCCCGTGACTACCGCTAGTGGCATTTTTCCGAGCGCTTCCGTGCTTCGCAAGGCACGTTAAGCCGTTGGTGCCGGCTGTCATGTAATGGCAATCATTGAGCCATGTCAGAGGCCTTATGGGCGGCTTGATAACTTCTGACAGTAAGGCCCGCCACTGTCTTACAATCCTCTACCAACCCGGACTTGGCCCCCGTGGTGGAGTATGGCCTAACCTTCCTGCGATGCAGGAAGAGACCCGTGCCCCAGCAGAGGGACATACAAGGGTTGATAACGATAACGAACTGGCTTCAATTCCAGACATAATTGTCATATAAATAATCCTTAATGTTAGGTATATCATCCCCATTGGCACAAAGTGTACATAACACTATTAGGTAACCCTAATACATCTTCGTAATCCCATAATCCATTTCACAGACTTTCCTGGGACCGCCGGCTGAAAAATCCAGCTGCCTTAAACCTGCCAGACGAATACTACTACCAATTGTTTTCCTCCAACTGCCCCCCGACTTTGGTCGTGACGGCCAACGGTCCTAGAACGCCCACGAGCCCCCACATTCAGGCCGTGGACAGACTACTGCATCGACTGCAGGAGACCGTTCCCAACTTCTTCGTCCTTTACGTGGATGGGAGTCACGATGTGCACTTGACGCACCCGGAGCGATTTGTGAAGGAGCTGCGGGAATTCTTGGCGCGAGACTTCGGGAAGGTCGACTCGAAACTGTAGTGGAATGTTGTTAAATGCCGGCAGCTGATTTGAAGGGAAGCCCGCCAAAGAGAATATCGTGGGTTTAAAGGTAAAACTCATTAACTGATTTTCCATTTTTTTATTGGAATAATTAATAAACTGATCATTATTTTTGCCCAAAAATAACACTATGGTTTACTCATAAAAAAAATAAACAAATAATAACGATGGGTGAGCGTTTTTATTTCTGTGCTAAATATTACATTTAGTATCTCAAATTCACATTAGCGCAGTTTCTACGATTAGGCTCATTTGCAGTTACTGAATTTTACCTTTAAACCGACGATATAACCACTACGTTTAAAACCCGCGCTGTCAGCATGAGCACAGACTAGATAGAGATATGAGTTGTTTTTTTTATTATATGATAGTTATTTCGTTTTGTTTTCTCGTCTAAACAACGCAAAAGTTAGACCGCAAGTTTTTTTAAATGTGGTCTGTTTACATATTATTATTCTAAAGCCTGGAGCTCATGCATTTGTTGAGTAACGGTGGTAAGGTATAACTATTGCTGTGATTTTTATCTATTGCCAATATTGTAATATGTACATACCTTTGTAATGTATTTTTTATTTTTGTTTTTTTCCGGTCTACAGAAAAGAAAATTCCTAATTTATTGTATATTGTATTAAATATCTAGTCTTATAAAAGCGGGATCCCTTAAAGTACTCCTCAAATGCAGTTTAAATAGTGGTAAAAGGAAACGCTGTTACTTATGAGAAAACCACTCCTCAAATTCAAAGTCTGTGGTAAACACGTAGAGTTTGAAATAATACAACATGGTAAACAAAGCTTTTTATTTATTTCACGGTAATGCACAGACTAGTTAAACCGCCCTGCATTCAAGGAAGTATTTTAAATAATTTTATTTTTATAAATAACACTGAAATAAATCACACACATACAGAATAAAACTGATGAAAGACTACTTAAATTACTTATTTTTATTTAATGTGGGTTTTGTAAATAATTAAAATAATAAATCACACGGAAAATTTACATGAGTTATGTCAAAAAATAAATGCAATTTTAGGTATATTGTATAAATCCTTTAGAGAGTGCAATAAACTATAGTATAAAATTACTTTTAGTGTGCAGTGCAGTAGACTGTGCAATCGAAGTCAAATCAACCTTTACTGCTGTCAGCTGTACTAGAAAAAAATCGTTTAATTTGTTATCTAATAAATAAGTACTTATGGTTTCAAAGGCAATGAGTTGAGTATTTTTATTTCGACCTTCGACCTACTAAAAACAAGTATAGTTGAAGAAAAAGTTGGAACTGATGCCGGTGAGTCGCCCATTCGCTCAGTTCGAAAGAGCGCTGGCACGGATAGCCAGAGGCAGCGGGTTCGAATCCCGGCATGGGTGGAATTTTTAGCCTCTAAATAGGGGTTTAAAAAAAGTTTTGTTTAGCTCCAAAATATTTTATTTGTCGCCAATATTAAATCTTCATTTATTATTACTATTTCATTATTTCAAATCATTTAAAATTCATGGGTAGGTAACCCATGAATTCTAAATGATTTGAAAGCCAAGGCAAAATAAACGTGCCCAATCAATATCTATCAAATCCGCCAGTTAGTTTAAAAATAGCACTTCTCAAAAAATTCTGAACTCGAATCTTGTGGATCATTAATTAGTAGTCAGCCAGGGGCAATATTATGTTAGTATCCAACGAGTTGAGTGACGTTGATATTTACTTGTTACGAGCTACTCCGGCTTTCAAATACATACATATTTTGACACTTTGAGTTAAGTATCATCGAAGATCGAGTGGAATGTTACGTAATAGAAGGGTAGGGGGGGCGGTGCGCGTGAGCCGCCATTGTGATAGAAGAAAAAATACATTATTTATCGCCACATAGACATATTATATTATACGAAATCTTGTATAGACATACAAGATTTGGCAATTCGAAACAAGCTTCCTCAATTTTTATATCTACGTTATTTATTACACATGTTGGAGCCCTACGTCACTGAGCGGAGCCCCGCGCGCCCCGCCCCGGTACTTGTGGCATTTATATTTTTTTATAAATTACATAGGGTTCCAAACACAATCCAGATTTCAGTGTGTAGTAGTCGGCAGAAAACATAAAATTTAACTTAAGTTCTATAATATACCTGTTATGTACCTATGCATAAGTGTCGGTCATTGAATAAAGACCAGTGTGCTAATAGCAGCCGTGTGTTTCACTCGTCCTCTTAATACGCAACAGTGGCGACGAGGATGGGACAGTGCCCCGGACACTGCGAATCTGGAGTATGGGCCATTGCCATTACCACCTCTTCAGACTGATGGACGGGAACAAACTACAGATGAAGAGGAAGACTTCCAAGAAGCAATAAGCCCAGATGATGGACAACAAACTGATAATACACAGAGAGGACGGGGCACAGGAATGACACTACGACCCATAACCAGAGTAGATTATAAGAGTTTATTCTAAAACAAAAAAAAAATAATAATAATATAAATATATAATATTAGATAAAAATCTTTAGGGACATTCACCATGCTCTCTCATTGATTTATGTAGATATATCTACCTCCACCTAACATACTGACATACTAACCTAACATACTAACATAACCTAACATACTGAGGGGAGGAATTTTGTGTTGTAAAGGTAATTAAGTAAGCTAGTACATAATATTATTATATCCCATCTAAGAATAAGTTCAACATAGTTGATAACTGAAGGGAGGAATTGTTATGTATGCATAAGTGTCGGTCATTGAATAAAGACCAGTGTGCTAATAGCAGCCGTGTGTTTCACTCGTCCTCTTAATACGCAACAATACCTATTCATGAGTCACTGATCAGGATAAAAAGTCAGATTGATCAGCAGTAAATTACGAATCGATCACGATTTCATTGAATTAAAGTGAAATACTTGATGTTCGGACCTTATTAGTTTTTGGCCTGTGAATTTTCTGAGTTAAGGCGTTACGCGGTTCTAAATAGAGCCGCTGTAGGAATAAAAAACATATCTTGTTTTTTAATATAGAAATGAAAATGACAAAAAAAAGTTATTACTCTGAGACAGTTAACAATATAGGTGTAGTTACAGTTAACAATGTAGCAGTAAACAAGATAACTGTAAAGTAAAACTATGTACCTATAATAATTAATAACAGAAAAGACTATGAAACTAAAAAAAAATACAATAGGTACATAACTTGGCAACAAATCGAAAATATAACAGTTTTTGAAAATAAATATATAGGTCTAATGGAAGTATATACACAATCATACCTAATCATTATAGTTACTCAGACAGAAACAATAAAATCTTAATACAAAAATACACACACTTAGCTGAACCTCATAATAAACCTTGAGCCTAGCATGTGGCAACTTTTTTGAGAACTCACAGTCTAGATCCTAGGATCAACAACCTAGGACTTTAATAGATATCTGCTAAAAACGGCTGCTTTTGGCAAAACTACTGTTGATTCTAGATACTTGGACCTAAGTTCTTGTCAGTAGGTTCTACATAAAGCAAATAATTGATCTGAATATTATATTTAATTTAATAACATTTACGACATTATGATATTTACGACTCGTTGTAAAAGGTATGTAACTAGGTACCTATCTATGTTTTTTTCCATTGGTTGGTGGCGCCAGTTAGCACCGCAAGCGCCTTAATACTTTTTTGCTCATATTTTTTTTATTTCCCCTATCATTTCGCAAAAAAAAAACATTGGTCCTTTTCCACTTATTGATCCGGGACGATCCCGCCTGTGGCGTGGCATTTTATACCTATAATATTTCTTAACGATTCGCGATTCGCTGCCGAAACGTCGGGAAATAAGGTAATTACGTTTTACCTAATAATCGCGATATCTAATTTGTGATCGCGATTAGATTAGACCCGTTTTATATTACTATGTATCGCGATGTCTAATTTGTGATCGCGATTAGATTAGACCCGTTTTATATTACTATGTATCGCGATGTCTAATTTGTGATCGCGATTAGATTAGACCCGTTTTATATTACTATGTATCGCGATGTCTAATATGTGATCGCGATTAGATTAGACCCGTTTTATATTACTATGTATCGCGATGTCTAATTTGTGATCGCGATTAGATTAGACCCGTTTTATATTACTATGTATCGCGATGTCTAATTTGTGATCGCGATTAGATTAGACCCGTTTTATATTACTATGTATCGCGATGTCTAATTTGTGATCCCGATTAGACCCGTTTTATATTACTATGTTCTTATGCTATGTTCTGAGTATATTTGTAGCGATCTTTGCAAATGCCCTCAATGCCGATAATATCACAGCTGTTGTTGACATAAGAACGAAAGGATTTTTTGAGGTTGTGTTAGCTTGTGTTGTGTCATGTGTGTTTGTGTCAAAAAGTTACGACGATTTGTTTGACTTTTTTAGACGAAAAACTAAACAAAGAAAGGTCCAAGTTAGAACCACGCGTATATACCTCGTTGAATAATTTCGTAATCAATGACGATTATGCTGTGAAATATTGCTCAATTACAGACAAAAAAACTGGTTGGTGGGTAAAGTTGGGGGAACTAACAAACGATTTAGGAAAAAAAATGTCTTTGTTGGAGAAGGAATGGTTTATACAGGCACCGTGGGGCCGGATATCAAGTAAGTATCATTAATTCAACGTACCTACCTATCTTAAAATTAAATACGTGCCAATTTAAAATAAAACAAGAACTATGACATTGAGTATTTTAAAGGACTTAAAAGTTGATGACCTTTGCACCTTACTTAAAAAGCCTGATAAGGCATTGTAATCTTTAAATGTTAATTCACGGTCAGAATCACTCTTGTAGGTATTAGTCTGTTTAAGTTTTAGGGCCTTATATATATATATAAAACATATTTATTAACAATCCTATAAACAATCCTCAGAGTCCGTTTATTTATCCCTGAATAGGTATTCCTTTAGTGTGTGTGTTTCTGTTTAACAATGCCAGAAAACAGCATGATATCAACTCTTGGTATACTACATTTTACTGCGGCAAAATATCTTATTGCCATGGGAAATCGATAAACCACAGGTAACACCGCGGGGCACAGCTAGTATTCTATATACATCAATCGTGGAATCTTATCACACACACAGGGTATCCTAGTGTGGGGCCAGAAGCAATGTGTGTGCTTGTATCAAAATGTTATGTTATAGGTGGCAACTGATGTATTAGGTGTCAGATGACTTAAGAAAAGTTGGTCAGAGTGGAGTTTTTTATCCTGCTGCCTTTTTCTCCACTACACTACGGCCCGAAGGCAGCGGGTTTCACTTTCATTGTACATTGACATCCAACAAGGAACAAATTCTTTATGTTGAAACAAAAAACTTGATCCAATTAGATTTGAACCTTACAGAGTGTGAAATCTCTTACAGGGATAAGCTCGGCTTATGTCTTATGTAATGTCCAGTACAATATGCAATAAAATATAATATTTTTTGCTTAAGCCAAGATTGTCTGAATAGTACCGTTTTTATAGGCTTATGCAAATGATGCCATTGATTTTCAATAGAGTTTAATGGACTTTATGACATTCAAAAAACTTGAGAGTTCATTGAATACTTACTTATGTAAGAATTACATTAACAACTTTACTCTTGATTAGTGAGTCTGTCGTTTTTATTCCACTCTGTTTGAGTATAAATTGCAAGTCACATTTGTGATTAATGGTTCCATACCTGAGATGTTCAAATGCCTCAGCGCCTGAAATTTCCAACATTCGATTCACAGTGAAATGAAATGGTTTTATTCAAAGTAGCACAGAAACTGCGGCTTAACGAACGTTACAATTCAAACTAGGTGTCCATTTCAAAATCTAGATCATTTAGGAGAAAAAATGGACAAAAAAACTCCAAACTTAGTCTTTTCAAAGTCCTTAATTAACATACTATACATAATTATTATAAACATAGAACTCATACATTGTACTGGCTATAATTCCAGACCTCATTGTCATCTAAATAATTCTTTATGTTATAGTAGCCCTTTTGGCACAAAGTGTGCTTAACATATTTTTTGAACCGCGATTCAGGCAAGCTAATATATCTTCAGTGGGGGCATGTACTAGTCCAAAAACTAATGACTTTGTTTTTGGACTAACAACAGTTCGACCGGCCGTCCCCAGGCATACGATCTGCCTGGCGGGAAATTTCCCATTATAGTGGAAGAGCACGATCACCCGCTCTTCCCTATAGTATCACGTCGTGGTCACCACTATAAGGAAGAGCGGGTGATCGTGCTCTTCCACTATAATGGGAAATTTCCCGCCAGGCAGATCGTACGCCTGGGGACGGCCGGTCCAACTGTTGTTAGTCGGACGTTATATTTATGGTATGCCATTGAAACACTTTGATTGCGCGATGCAGTAATGTTGGAGTTTGTAGTGCGCGCGCAGAGTAGACATGTGCTCGCCACACCATAATGCCCGATTTTTGTTTTCTAAGTTATGTGCATATGTGAAGTTAAAGTAACAATACCACTGGCAAACGGTGAAGCAGAACATCGCGAGGAAAACTGAGTGTCTGAGGTCTTCAAATACCTCAGAGCTTGATGTTGCCAATCAGCGGTGGGCACGCGTGATAATTAAGCTCACACTCTCTCTTTCTGAGAGAAGGCCTGTGCCCTGCATTGGGATATTTAAAGGATACATAAGATAAATGATGATGTGCCCCATCAGTCCTTGTTTGCTGTTGTACATTAAAGAGTTCCATTCTCCACAGTTATGTGAAAGTCTGCACATACCTAACTTCAACACATCTTCACCAAATAGAAATGGAACCAATGGGATGTTATAATACCTTTGAAAAAAAGAGTTTGAAGTTATACCTACTCTAAGGTCGAAATTTGTTAAAATGTGAAGGAGTAATGCGAGAATATAGACAAAAAAAGGAATATTTAAACCGTCCGTCAGAAAAAGCTAACAATTTTAAAATATAAAAACCTATTTAGAGGCTAAAAATTTCACCCATGCCGGGATTCGAACCCGCAACCTCTGGCTATCCTGGTACGGATAGCCAGAGGTTGCGGGTTCGAATCCCGGCATGGGTGAAATTTTTAGCCTCTAAATAGGTTTTTAAATTTGTTCCTTAGCACGGGTTAGTGCATTAAAAATAAAAATGTATAATTTTAAAATAGTTTATTAAACGGGTCAAATCGCGATTATTTATTAAGTCGGGAAATAAGGTAATTTACGTTTTAAAAACCTATTTAGAAGCGAAAAATTTCAACCACCAAACCCAACCCTTTACCAAACCCTTTAAAAAAATATTTTAAAAACCTGTTTAGAGACTGAAAAATCCACACATGCCGGGACTCGAACCCGCGACCTCTGGTTAACCGTGCCAGCGCTCTCCCAACTGAGCTAATGGGCGACTACCCGACTATTTTATTTTAAAAACCTATTTAGAGGCTAAAAATTTCACCCATGCCGGGATTCGAACCCGCAACCTCTCTCTGGCTATCCGTGCCAGCGCTCTACCAATTGAGCCAATGGGCGACTCACCGGCATCAGTGAAATTTCGAACCTCTTTACACTATTCTCTGTGTTACGTACAGGCAGCGACATCTGGCTTAAGCAAATTGCATCACTTACAGCCCCGACTACCTACTTTGCAGTTAGGTCACAGATAACATGGTTTTACATCGGAACGATATCACTGTACCCATATGATTATACTATTGGTGAAAAATTTTAGCCTCTAAATAGGTTTTTAAATTTGTCCGGGTTATAAAATTAGCACGGGTTAGTGCATTAGTGTTTTACTGGGGAATGACAAATTAGACCTTGTGAATGAAACTGTATTTCTAGGTATCACAATTGATGCAAAGCTTCAATGGGGTCCTCATATAGAAAAATTAGCAAAAAGGCTTAGTTCAGCAGCATATGCAGTCAAAAGAATTAGGGAACTAACTGACGTCGCAACTGCTAGGCTTGTTTATTTTAGTTACTTCCATAGTCTTATGACCTATGGCATACTACTGTGGGGACGGGCAGCAGACATTAAGACCATCTTCGTCTTGCAGAAGAGAGCGATCAGATTCATTTATAGGCTGGGTAGTAGAGATTCCTTAAGAGATTTCTTTAAAGAAACTAACATCCTGACAGTTGCCAGTCAGTATATATATGAAAACATTATGTACGTTAGGAAAAATATCAGTAACTTTAAAACTTTAGGTAGCCAACACAATGTAAATACTAGAAATAAACATAAACTTTTGTTCCCACTATTTAGGCTGGCAAAGGTTAAAACATCCTTCATGGGGCATTGTATACGCTTCTATAATAAAATCCCTGAAGATATATTAAGCTTGCCTGAATCGCGGTTCAAAAAATATGTTAACACTATTTTTATTTTTAATGCACTAACCCGTGCTAAGGAACAAATTTAAAAACCTATTTAGAGGCTAAAAATTTCACCCATGCCGGGATTCGAACCCGCAACCTCTGGCTATCCGTACCAGCGCTCTACCAATTGAGCCAATGGGCGACTCACGGCATCAGTGAAATTTCGAACCTCTTTACAATATTCTCTGTATTACGTACATGCAGCGACATCTGACTTAAGCAAATTGCATTACTTACTGCCCCGACTACCTACTTTGCAGTTAGGTTTAACATCGGAACGATATCACTGTACTCACATGATTACACTATTTTTATTTTTAATGCACTAACCTGTGCTAAGGAACAAATTAATAGTAAGTAATGCAATTTGCTTAAGTCAGATGTCGCTGCATGTACGTAATACAGAGAATATTGTAAAGAGGTTCGAAATTTCACTGATGCCGTGAGTCGCCCATTGGCTCAATTGGTAGAGCGCTGGTACGGATAGCCAGAGGTTGCGGGTTCGAATCCCGGCATGGGTGAAATTTTTAGCCTCTAAATAGGTTTTTAAATTTGTTCCTTAGCACGGGTTAGTGCATTAAAAATAAAAATAGTGTAATCATGTGAGTACAGTGATATCGTTCCGATGTTAAACCTAACTGCAAAGTAGGTAGTCGGGGCAGTAAGTAATGCAATTTGCTTAAGTCAGATGTCGCTGCATGTACGTAATACAGAGAATATTGTAAAGAGGTTCGAAATTTCACTGATGCCGTGAGTCGCCCATTGGCTCAATTGGTAGAGCGCTGGTACGGATAGCCAGAGGTTGCGGGTTCGAATCCCGGCATGGGTGAAATTTTTAGCCTCTAAATAGGTTTTTAAAAATATGTTAAGCACACTTTGTGCCAAAAGGGCTATGAGGTCTGGAATGAAAGCCAGTACAATGTATGAGTTCTATGTATACAATAATTATGTAAACTATGTTAATTAAGGACTTTTGAAAAGACTAAGGAGTTTTTTTGTCCATTTTTTCTCCTAAATGATCTAGATTTTGAAATGGACACATAGTTTGAATTGTAACGTTCATTAAGCCGCAGTTTCTGTGCTACTTTGAATAAAACCTTTTCATTTCATTTCAAAAATAAAAATAGTATAAATACCTAGGTACTAATTATAAAATAAAAAATAATAATTTAACCCGACTTTGGTAGCATGCTAATCTGAAACTTTGCACCGACTCCAACATACCTATATTTCTACAAGTATTTCGAATTCAGAGATCATTTTTATATTATTTTTGCATTTCAATGCACTGAAGTCGGTTCTTGTTTTATATTTTACATTTAAAAGTTAAAATTACTTTGCTAAATTCCGCCAAAAATCTCACAAGCACCATGCGGTTAGCTAATGCACCGCCCTCCCTCCCACTTTTTCAAGCAGAAGCAAGACACGAACACACCAACACCAATAATTGTGTGAGAAAACACGCGACGCGTTTCGCCTCTAACACGAGGCATCCTCAGGCTCCCAAATGCAAGTGGATTACATTTTTATGTCAATTTTTTTTGTGACTAGTTATAATGTTAAAATGTGGCCTTAACCACGTGACTATCGTAGATTTAATTTAAGGGACTAATCACCACACCTATTAAATTGTGTTTTCTGGATTTGTACTGGATGGTAACGATCGAATTAATTAATTAAGTTAGGTACTTATTTATTCATCCATTCAGTCAGTCATTCATTCATTTATTGAATGAATGAATGACTATTTATTACTAATAATAATATGCCATGTTACAATTGTATGTAATATAATAATAACATATGTATTTCAATTATGAAATTATAATTGACACAGTAATTACCACAGAACATACGCATAGGCAATACATTGCTAATGTGAGGCACGCGGGCAACGCCCACTTACGACTTCTACTCTTTTTTTATGTTCTGTGGTTATTACTATGCTTGTTTTGACTTTGACATCTGTAGTAGAGGAGGATCTGTTAATACAAGTGTCAGCGTCTTCCAAGATATTATATTTCGTTTATTTATTTATATTTATTACGAAGCGTTCGTGGCCTAGCGTGGACACTCACGGTGGGGCTATCCACAAATTTAAAGTCGCTCAGTGTGCTATGGAAAGGGCTATGCTAGGGGTTTCTCTGAAAGATCAAATTCGACTATTGTTGATTAATCACTGTCACAATTCCCCCACCAGTAATGGCGTGGGGCGACTGCTGGGACCCGCCAGTGCTACTCTGCCACGGAATGGTCGACTCCGCGGCTACATTCCGACCTTTGTTGAGGCTGTTGCCAAGAAATTTCTACTACATAGGTCTGTGAAGAGATGTATTTTTACATTATTTATTTAGGACAACCAACAGGCAATACTACAATACATTCACAGAAAAAAAAACACACATAACACGGTAATGAGCGTGGGGATTATGGGCATTACTCCTCAATTATGTTGATGACACAACCTTGCGCTATGGCGCTCATTAGGGGAGGGCTATGTCCAGCAGTTGACTAATATAGCCTGAAGAAGAAGAGCTGTTTTCCGCTTAAGTTCACAAATCAATTCATAGATGGCGCTAAAGGCCTGCGCAGACGAGGGACTTTTGTCCCCGAGGGACAAAAGTCCCAAAAAATGTCCTCCGAGTACTTGTCGCGGTCGCGAACTAAACGCCTACGGTGTGCGGTCATTTTGTTCCCCGGAAATTGAGTGAAGCGTACGCTCTGTTCTATTCGAAGCAAATATTCTGAGATTCGAAGCAAATATTCCGTGTTGTAATTTACATGAAGTTGAAAAAGAAAAGGCGTTTTAAAAGAAAACACCGAACTGTAGTCCAGTCCGGTCTCTTGATGTCCTCGGTAACTTGAGGGACTTTTTGAACGTGGTAATTTTAGTCCTTCGTGTGCGTTATTCGATACAATTTATCGACGGACAAAAAAGTACCCGGGGGATAGCCAATCGTCTGCGCAGGCCTTTACAGGCGCGGCCATACAAGAACCAGAATACGGCTGCCAAATCTGCGTTGAGCAGAGTTTGGCAGACGTGTCCCTGGTCTCGTAGTTTCTGTTCGAGTGTTACTGCTATTATAACTTAACAAATGAACATAACTTAGAAGACAAAGTCATTGGTGCATGCCGGGGTTCGAACGCACAACCCATGCTGTGTGGTGTCTGTCGGCCTAGACAATAACACCAACCCAAATTCTTCCCGCGGTTGTCGTAAAAGGCGACTTAAGGGACACAAACCGTTGGGTGGGCAGCAGCGCCCCCTGCAGTACAATTCCGCCAAACTGCGATCCCCAACCCGCCAGCCCAGCGTGGGGATTATGGGCATTACCCCCCAATGATGGCACGACCTTGCGCTATGGCGCTCATTAGGGGAGGGCTATGTCCAGGAGTGGGCTACTAGAGCCTGAAGAAGAAGAAGAACCTGCAACCTCCCGATTGCGAAACCGGTGTTCTACACTGCTCCAGCACCACAGCTCACCCAGTGTAGGTACAATCTGTTAGCTTTTAGAATATACCTCGAGCTCTAGAGTAGGCTTCGGTTTTCGCCGGAAGCACACGAGTGTTACACTACTTCCTGCTCTGTATAAAACTATTCTTCACTATTTTGAAAAGTTATGTGTCTTCTTCTCTCTTCTTCAACCCATAGCCACCCAATGCTGAGTGTAGGTCTCTTCTAATGCACGCCATTTATTTCGGTCTTGGGCTTTTCGGATCCAGTCCTTTCCTGCCACCTTGACCAGGTCGTCAGTCCGTCTTGTTGGTTGCCTGCCCACACTTCTGCGCCCCTCTCCAGACCTCCAGACCAGGACCAGACCACCAAGTTATGTGTAAATTAACTATATTCTTTTTAATGCACTAACCCGTGCTAAGGACAATTTTAAAATCTGGCACCGATAGCCAGCGGTCGCGGGTTCGAATCCCGGCATGGGTGGAGTTCGTCTTCCTCGAGTTAGCCTCTAAATAGGTTTTTTAAAATTGTAAATAATATTTTTTCTCGAAGATTCACATTTTTAACCAAAGCGGCTTCCAGTATATTGACGGTAACGTAAGAATATTTTCTTTTATAAAGTGGGGTTTACAGCTCTGTCGTTGTGCTATGTTGACGATAATGCGTAGACATGTCTTTTGTGCTGTAAATAGATCCTTAGAATTAGTACTGTGGCCCCCAAAATTATTGCGTACCTTATATATCCGAAAAATATATCCGATTCTATCCGATAGTAGCCGAGGTATATTCTAAAAGCTAACAGATTGTACGATTTGATGCATGACTCCAGGTGTAGAGCTCCCGGGCAACGGGAAGTCGGACTCGTTCCCGCCGGGACTGATGATCAACGTTTACGACATGGTGGCGGCGCTAAAGGTGGTCACCGACCACTTCCGCTGGGAGACTTTCGTCTATGTGGCCCACTCCATGGGAACACTGTTTGGTAAGGAACTCCCTCTTAATTCAGCCCACTTGACCAGTGCTATGTTCGGAGTTTCTCTCAAGGATAGGATTCGTAATGAATGCATCCGACAGAGAACCAAAGTTATCAGACATAGCTCAGAGAATCAGCAAGCTGAAGTGGCAGTGGGCTGACCATATCTCGCGAAGAACCGACAACCGTTGGAGTAAACGTGTTCTTGAGTGGAGACCGCGACTCGGCAAACGTAGTGTAGGACGCCCTTCGACCAGGTGGGATGACTACATAATATAGCCTGAAGAAGAAGACCACTGCCCAGGCCATCCTAACCCATGCCATAAGAACGATAATTTCTTCTTCTTAAGGCTACAATCCTCCACTAACCCTTACATGGCCCCCGTGGTGGAGTATGGCCCTTCCTGCGATGCAAGAAGAGACCCATGCCCCAGCAGTGGGGACATACAAAGGCTTCATATCACATATGTGTGTGTGTTGTTCAAGATCAAAGATCAAGTCCCTTCGTTGCGTTCCAGGCAAGCTGTATAACGTGTCCTATCCCGGCAAGATCTCCCGGGTGGTGGAGCTTGAGCCGGCCAGTAATGTATTCGCCACCGTGGAGGCCAGCGAGTTTGCTAATTGGTAATTCTTCTATTGATTAATGAGCCTTTTTCAGCACAAATTCACAAAGCTATTCACAGATGGCGCTTACAGGCGTGGCCATAGAAGAACCGGAATGCGGCTGTCAAAATTAATCTGCGCTGAGCGAAATTCATAACGAATGCATCCGACAGAGAACCAAAGTTATCGAAATAGCTCAGAGAATCAGCAACTCAGAGAATCTTGCTGATTCTCTGAACTACGTCGATAACTTTGGTTCAACCGTTAGAGTAAACGTGTTCTTGAGTGGAGACCGCGACACGGCAAACGTAGTGTAGGACGCGCTCTGACCAGGTGGGGTGACGATCTGCGAGAAACTGCCGGCAGATGCTGGATGCGGCAAGCTGAAGACAGGGCGCTCTGGCGCTCATTAGGGTAGGACTATGTCCAGCAGTGGACTACATAATATGGCCTGAAGAATCAGCCGGCAGTTTTCCGCAGATCGTCATCTCACCTGGTCGGAAGGCGTCCTACACTACGTTTGCCGAGTCGCGGTCTCCACTCAAGAACACGTTTACTCCAATGGTTGTCGGTTCTTCGCGAGATACGGCCAGCCCACTGCCAATTCAGCTTGCTGATTCTCTGGGCTATGTCGATAACTTTGGTTCTCTGTCGGGTGCTTTCGTTGCGAATCCTATCCTTCAGAGACACTCCGAGCATAGCTCTCTCCATAGCTTGCTGAGCTACTAAACTACTATAGCGTCACAACTGTACAGGAAGATTAGAAAACAGAGTCACTGGCAGGCCCACGGGATTCGAACCCCCGACCTCCCGTTTGCTGTGTGGTGTCGGCCTAGAGAATAGCATCAACCCAATTCTTCCCGCGGGTGTCGTAAAAGGCGACTAAGGGACACAAACCGGGGGGTGGGCAGCAGCGCCCCCTGCAGTACAATTCCACCGAACTGCGATCCCCAACCCGCATGCCCAGCGTGGGGATTATGGGCATTACCCCCTATCATAGCACAAAGTGGCGCTCTTTAGGGGAAGGCTATGTGCAGCAGTGGACTAGTATAGCCTGACGACGACGACCTCCCGTTTAAGAAGCAGACGTTCTACCGCTCCGCTACCACCGCTCTATAGCCTGATGAATAATCATCAGATTAACTCGTAGGTATCACTACTTCTTCACGAAGTACTACAGTAAGTACTCGAAGTTCAACGGTACTAGAGAGTCGGCGCCTCGGTACAAGCGCTCCGAGGCTCGGGAGATGATGCAGAGGAACCGGGGCCTGGCCGAGGAGCAGGCCGAGCTCGTCCTGGAGAGGATCACCGAGGACTGCGGAGACGGGACCGTCCGGTGAGTGGGGCGTAGCGGCGTAGAGGGTGCTTGGGTCTGTAGGATTGGTGTTAAGGCCGCAGGTCTTCTTGATTGCATTAAAATGCATGTTTCCTGTTTTCGTTTATTTATAATCTATCTATCTCTATAATAGAAAAGTGAATCGCTGAATGTATTGGTAAGCGCAAATCTCGAGAGCAGCTGAACCGATTTCGCTAATTATTTTTTTAGAATATTCCTTGAAGTACGAGGATGGCTCTTACGAAAAGAAAAATAAAAAAAATAAAGAATCGTCTGTTAGGCGGTACGAAGTTCGCTGGGTCAGCTAGGCTATAATATAAAAATGAATCCCCGAATGTGTTGGTAAGCGCAAATCTCGAGAGCAGCTGAACCATTTCGCTAATTATTTTTTTAGACTATTCCTTGAAGTACGAGGGTGGTTCTTACGAAAAGAAAAATAAAGAATCGTCTTAGGCGGTACGAAGTTCGCTGGGTCAGCTAGTTAGCAAATAAAAAAAATCCGAAGAACAAAATGACCTTGGGCGTTGAGTCCGCGACAAGTACTTGGAGGACATTTTTTACGATTCAGGGACTTTTGTCCCTTGGGGACAAAAGTCCCTCGTCTGCGCAGTCCTTAATAAAAGAATTCGCGAATCGCTTGGTGCGGATTCCCAGAAATTCGACGACAAAAGCGTGCGTTCTAGCCGATCGTCTGGTGCTCCGAATGAAATGAAAAGGTTTTATTCAAAGTAGCGCAGAAACTGCGGCTTAATAAACGTTACAATTCAAAGTTACAAGTCCATTTCAAAATTCAGAATCATTTTGGAGAAAAAATGGACAAAAAAACTCCAAACTTAGTCTTTACAATGTCCATAATTGACATAATTATTATAAAACATAGAACTCATGCATAGTAGGTAGGTACAGATTATAAGTTGTACAGATTAGTTACACAAATAGTGATTTTGTTAACATAACATAATATTTACATACTTGCACAAACATTCTTCTGGCCCCACACTAGGATACGCTGTGTCGTGGGAACCAGAAACAGCGACATCACAAACATGTGTAAATCCAAGACCTGGGGTGTTTTTTTTGTCCCCAGCCGGGGATCGAACCCGGGACCTCTCGTATGGTAGGCAGACGCGCTACCGCTGCGCCACAGAGGTCTTCACAGTACTGGCTTTAATTCCAGACATCACTTGTAAATAATCCTTTATGTTATAGTAGCCTTTTGGCACAAAGTAACGAGGAAAACACACGCGTTTCTATATACAGTCTATTTATCCTTGTCCATTTTAGTAAACAACATTATACCGGTAAAGTAGGACTTTTTAGTTCAAAACTGATAGATAAATGAAGCAGCATAGGACTCAATTTTCGATAAGACGCTACCGATTTTATTAACAAAAATCATGAACTCCCGATAAAATATCCAGTTTTGGCAGCAAATGTTAATTTTGAGGTTAGAATCTCCAATATCATTTATTCAGCAAACAGAATTTATTTTTTTTACGTTGAGATACTTTAATTCTCTATAGATAATTCTACAGTCTATTTATCCTTAGGTACCTACTTGTCTTATTTAATAAACAAGATTCTAACCGGTATATGCCTGGAAATATCCTTATCATGCATATACCGGTTAGAATCTTGTTTATTAAATAAGACAAGTAGGTACCTAACGATAAATGGACTGAAGATTTATCTATAGAGAATTAAAATATTATTATCTCAACGTAAAAAAATTAACATTCTTTTTGCTGAATATCAAAGTACAATGTGACATGAAAGTAAAATCCGCTGCCTTCGGGCCGTAGTGTGCAGAAAAAGGCAGCGGAAAAAAAACTCCACTCTGACCATCTTCTCTCAAGTCCTCTTGAATCTGTTACCGTGATATACGTATGATAAGATTCCATGATTGCCATCAATAACTTTAAATGCCAAAGCATAAGTTAAATAAATTTTCTGGAAACCAACTCAGATAATCAGATTTTTCGTTGGTGTTTAATAAGTGCTCATAAAAAGAAAGTATAGTAATTTTTTAAATCTTTCGTGATTTTTTTTTAAAAAAAAAAGCATATAAAAATTCATTTTTAAAGTAAGCCGCCAAAACGTTATCTTGAGCAATACGGCGTCGCCCAGGAATTAGTGACGTCACTGGTCAGTAAACAAACAAATGTCAAGTGAACTCTCGGGTTCTTGGATCGCTATATTTACTGAGCTGTGACGTCATTATATAGATTCGAACAATCCTGGCCGTATTCAATAAAATTGCGACGGATACAAAATTATTAAGTTTTTATCGTGTTTTTGCAGAAATTATAATTTTTTTTTAATAATTGGCCTTAAATAGGTTTCAAAACTCATACTTGATAGAAATAACCTATAAGACATACAAAATTTGAGTATAGAAAAAACAATACCGACATTCTTAAAATATGTTTCCAATCCCCTCCACAGATTCACCTTCGACCAACGCGTCAAACTGATCACGCCGCCGCCATTCTCGGCCTCTTTCACCGAGCAACTGTACACCGCCATCCCGGTGCCCATACTGGCCATAGTGGCCGACAGCTCCATCAAGAATGGTTACTACAACTTGGCCTTCGTGCTGGACGAGAGCCGATGGCCGAACAGGAACTTCAGGGTCCGGGAGGTAACCGGTAACCACGACGTCCATTTCACGCACCCGGAGAGGTTCGCCGAATGGGTCAGCGTGTTTCTGCTGTATGGCTTAGATGGACTGGACGAGCGAAGGGCGAAGTTGTGATGCATACCTATATACAAAAAAACAGACAACGGTTTGAAAACCCTTTAAATCCAACCCGTAATCGATTGTGATCCAAATTTACGCTTTATAAACCGATATTGTGATTGATACATCAGAAAAAGCCGACAAAAACGATATAGAGTACACTACATAGAACAACCCTTGGTAGATTGTGAACTACATACATAACCTCACGCCTGTATCCCAGAGGGGTAGGCAGAGACTAGGGACTGCCACTTGCCACGATCCTTCAGACCACCCTCGCTTCATCAACGCTCATAAGTCGTTGCATGCACGCACACCGGTTCCAGGTACTTTTTATCTTCCCCTTTGCTAATACATCCCCTATCTGGTCGATGTATGTCCGCCTGGGACGTCCCTTACCAGCCCTTCCACTCACATTCGCAACATATATTTGTTTCGTCAATCTTTCTTCCTTCATCCTCTCCACATGTCCAAACAAACGCAACATTCCTTTCTTTGGAATCAATCACTTGAGTTAAGCAACAGGCGCGGTCAGGATGGGTGACCGTCCCCTGACTACCGCTAGTGGCATTTTTCCGATCGCTTCCGTGGTTCGCAAGGCACGTTAAGCCGTTGGTGCCGGCTGTTATGTAATGGCAGTCGTTAAGCCATGTCACAGGCCTTATGGGCGGCTTGATAACTTCTGAAGGCCCGCCACTGTCTTACAATCCTCCACCAACCCGGACTTAGCCCCCGTGGTGGAGTATGGCCTAACCTTCCTGCGATGCAGGAAGAGACCCGTGCCCTAACAGTGGGGACATACAAGGGTTGATAACGAAGCCAAGTCAGAGGCCTTAGGGCGACTTGAAAACTTCTGATATTAAGACCAGCCACTAGTCTTGCAAGCCTCCACCAATCCGGACTATTAATTTAAGGATTTTATTAAATTAATACCAGCTTACGTGCTTCACAAGGCACGCTAAGCCGTTGGTGCCGGCTGTCATGTAATGGCAGTCGTTAAGCCATGTCAGAGACCTTATGGGCGCCTTGATAACTTCTGACAGTAAGGCCCGCCACTGCCTTGCAATCCTCCACCAATCCGGACTTGGCCCCCGTTGTGGATTATGGCCCAACCTTCCTCAGGGAAGAGACCCGTGCCCCAGCAGTGGGGACTTACAAGGGTTGATGTCGATATCGATCGATAACAATCAACAGTAGGCACCTATTTCTTAATGTTTCGCGATACATACCTAGTTATATTCGTATACCTATAGGTAGGAGTATCGCGAATAATCAACTGCAGTTCTAGCAAACAGCTATTCCCAAACATTACCAAAATGTGATCAAAAAATTCAGTGATTAGCAATATTTCACGTACCTTACTAGTGTTAAGAAAAGTCTGCATTTGTATGTAGTTTTTGTTAGTTCTTAATATATTTTATACACTGGTGTGGTTATGAATAAAATAAAAGTTTTTTTATTGTTGTAGTTTAATTTTTCTTCAATGATAACTCTGGCATTTGACAATGCTTTTATTTCTACAGATGAAAAATCATAACTTCGTCAATAGTTGATTTTTAACAATTTCGTCCCTATTTCAATGCAAAGAAGTTTATTACCTACCCGACTAACTCGAAGCCCAAAAGGAAGTGTTTGGCCCTGCTGCAAACCCCACCAGCAAGAAAAAAAGGAGATTATGAAGAAAAAATCAGGAGACGCCAAAAAAAATCCGGAGAAAACAAAAAAAAAAATACCCTTTTCATCAATTATGGAGTTTAGATTAAGTAAATTAAGTTAGTTACTTCCGTGCTTCGCAAGGCTCGTTAAACCGTTGGTGCCGGCTGTCATCTAATGGCAGTCGCTAAGCCATGTCAGAGGCCTCATGGGCGGCTTGATAACTTCTGAAGGCCCGCCACTGTCTTACAATCCTCCACCAACCCGGACTTGGCCCCCGTGGTGGAGTAGGTATGGCCTAACCTTCCTGCGGTGCAGGAAGAGACCCGTGCCCCAACAGTGGGGACATACAAGGGTTGATATCGAAATTAAGTTAGTGAAACAGAAAAATACAACACAAAAAACAATGCTTTTTTATTCAATAAAGATATGACTTAAAGATTGTGTTACCAGACCATAAAATAACAAAAAAAAACCTTTTGACACGACTCTTGACCGTACAAGGTTCGAAATTTCACTGATGCCGGTGAATCGCCCATTGGCTCAATTGGTAGAGCGCTGGCACGGATAGCCAGAGGTTGCGGGTTCGAATCCCGGCATGGGTGAAATTTTTAGCCCCTAAATAGGTTTTTAAAATTGGTTCTATTTTTGCCAGAGTATCAAAAGAAAATCTCCAATAGCTAAGCTACGCACACTTCCAACAAGTACACCAAAAACATGTTGCGAATACTTCTTTTTTTCGTAGAACTAGCCATTGAGATTGTGTTAGTGTTAGCTATAAATCCGTGGTGTTAGCTAGTTAGTTAACAAAGGTGGAATATGCAGAAATGTAGTGGCTACTTGTCAAAATTCAGGGGATTTTACTCAATTCTACAAATAAAACGGTAGATCAAGAGACAGTGCCTAAAATCAGGAGATCTCCTTATAAATCGGTAGAGTTTGCAGCACTGTGTTTGGGTCGTACGTACTTATGTAAGTGTGTACGATTCTATGTTCCCTCATAACTCCCTAAGGTGCTAACTACTAGCACCACCAATGGAATAAAAATCATAACTGGTATTATTAGCAACACAGAGCATATAAACACTTGTACATAATCTCATTTTATGTACAAGTGTCGCAACGGTTTATGAGCGCTCGACAAAAGTGGTGGTGTACGGGTTTGTAAATTTGCGCAGGTGTACACTCGCGTACTAAAATCCTTATACCCAGATTTTTATAATAAGTACTAAAGGCCTACTGCAAAGGTTTCTTAGTCAATTATGCGATTTAAATGTAATATAATGACCCGAAAGCTCAATGGTAGTAATTCTGCTTGCTAAGCTGAAGGTCGTGTGTAAGATTCTCACACACAAACATTTGTTATCTATTTTCAAGTGTTTACGTATTGAGTTTGGGTGTTTCTATGTATAAAATGGACTACGTTATGTAAGAACAGATCAACCGACACTTTGTTAGAATTGAGAAAATGGGCTTCAAAGATTTCAAATTTAAAATAGTCGCTGTGCCTACATATTTTAAGTTAAGAGCATAAGTTTTACTCTGAAGGTCTAGCTGTGTATATAGTTAATGTCAATTATAAACAACAAAAACGAACAGAAAACAACCAACAGAAAAATCTACAAAACATATAATCGTCAAAAAGTTTGTGTGCGCAAATGTACTTCTGCACGGTGGTACCGTAGTAGGTCATAGGACTCGGATGGCAATGACTGAGCTAAGCCATGATATCTGGCTCAGTTACCCACTAATTGTCATACTACCTGAGGGTATAAAAGGTTTCGCAATCTATTGTTCCCAACATTCCTTTTTCGGCATCCGAAGTGAACACAAGTAATTAGTCATCAACCTGTTATCACCAAGTGCTTTAATTAGCCCAAGACGCGACGCGTGTGTTTAAGTTCCAACTTGTCTGTGACCTGCTATTTTACAATGGAATTTGAAGTCACAGGTATGTATTATTAATTTACTTTACTATTTTGCCTTTTCCTTCTACATTTTTTTTTAAATAGAGTGCTACGCCAACGTGGCATTTTTTATGTATTTATGTCTGTATATTTTTTACGTTGAAGCTTTTACTTATGTTTGTACCTACTTGTACCATTCAATTTGGTATAGAAATATGGGTTACAATGTCTACTACTAGGCCTCTCCAAATTTAGCTGCGTCATGCTGCGTCTGTAAGGTGCAGCCAGGTGCTACGCCGCGCGCCTGAACGCGTAGCAGGCGCGTAGCACTTGCTACGAAACATGTATCTATTTTGATCCGCTTTTAACGTATTTTTATTTTGTTTTAGGTACTAGTATTAAGTGTTCTTTCAAAAGAATGCTTGTACTAGATACTTGGCTGTCTATTAAAGACAGCAAATCTGAACTGGAGCGTTGGCATCGAGTTTTTCGAGACCTAATACAATTGCTGCCTGATGTTGAGAATTACATTGCTGATGACTTGGAAAAAAGAGTTACTAAAGTTTGTACAAGATTGGTAGCAATTTGGAAGCAAGTCACGCGCAACCATTCTCGCATGGTCTCTAAGTACGGAGACTGGCTGAACGAAATTGAAGTTTGCGTTCTGCCAACTTGTGCAACAGTAGGGAGCCACAACACCCAACGGCCAGCAGCAGAAGCTTCGACAAGCACCCAACAGCACCAGCACAGGAAGGACTTTGAGGAATGTAGCAAGAGATCAAAACGCCGCAGGCTTGCAGAGTTAAGTAAAGTAGACAGTTCTGCGATAAATTCTTTGTTGGACGATTCTAGTCTATCTAACGCCGCTGCATCTTTAAATTTCAGCACTGACGAAGTCTTGTCTCTTATAAATGAGACAAAACTGACTAAACATCAGTATCTTTTGGTGAAAGACTTCGTTAATGCAAAATCACCTAATGCATTACCATCTTATCAAAAAGTGTTAGAAGCTAAGAAGCGGTGCTATCCATCGCAAGAGTTTATCACGGAATCATCTGCTGAAGTAGAATTACAATCATTGTTAGATCATACTGCTTGCCGGATACTAGAATCCCAAAAACCCGTTTTGAATAATATTGACCCTAATAAAGAATTTGTTTTGATTGGAAAATGGGGTTTCGATGGGAGTACGGGGCACAGCGAATATAAACAGATTTTTGGAGATTCTGGTATCGATGATGATGGCAGTATGTTTGTTACTTCATATTGTCCTCTTCAATTGGTTTGTAAGTCCAATACCTCCGACCCAGATCAAATAGTTTGGAAAAATCCGCGCCCTTCTTCCACCAGGTATTGTAGGCCTATTCGATTCCAATTTGCCAAAGAATCCAAAGACCTTTCTGTGCAAGAAGAAGCTTATTTCAAGACTAAAATTGATAGTTTACAACCGACTTCTTTCACTCACGGTGAATATGAAATAAAAGTGCAGCATTCTTTACAATTAACCATGGTTGATGGTAAAGTGTGCAGTGCTCTGAGCGATACATCTTGTAGTAGATGTTATATTTGTGGTTCAACTCCAAAAGAGATGAATGACATTGATAAATCGCTGAGCAAAACTGCAGATAGTGGTACCTATCAATTTGGACTATCTCCTCTTCACTCGTATATCCGATTCTTCGAATATTTAATTCACGTTTCTTATAGATTAGACATAAAGAAATGGCAGGTACGTTCTTCAGACGAAAAAGCTCTTCTTGCACAAAAAAAACAACATGTGCAGCAACAGTTTAGGCAGAAACTTGGTCTAATAGTCGACAAACCGCGAAGTGGAGGAAGTGGCACATCTAACGACGGAAACACTGCCAGAAAGTTTTTTTCTAACTCAGCGGTTTCAGCGGAAATTACTGGATTAGATAAAATCCTTATTGACAGATGTCATAATCTGCTGCAGTGTCTTTCGTCGGGATACAAAATTAATAACGCCACTTTTAAAGAGTATTCTCTAGAAACAGCACGTAAACTTGTTGCTACCTATCCATGGTACAACTTGCCATCGTCTGTACATAAGGTCCTCATTCATGGGTCGGAAGTAATTGAACACGCATTATTGTCAATAGGTGAGCTTTCGGAAGAGGCCGCCGAATCTTGCAATAAATTAATCAAACTCTTCAGGCGTGACAACACGAGGAAAATGTCTCGGGTTGTCACAAACACCGACTTGATACATAGACTTCTCCTTAATTCGGATCCTTATATTTCTAGTTTAAGAAGGTTACCACAGAAGAAGAAGTCTATTCTATCAAAAGAAGTATTAAATTTGTTGTCGGTTTAGGAAAAAATGTAAAAAATAAGATAGGTATTTATGTTATTTTTTACATAACTCCTATTATGTAAATATAATATTTTTTGTCCAATTGTGTGTTTGTACTTAGATGTTAGTTAAGTATTTACTTTATTTGTAATATAAAATGTAAATAGTAAGGTTTAATAGTTATTAAGTTGCAAACCTTCTTTTAAGTGTAATAAAAATGCATAATTTTGTAAATAAAATAAGCTTTTTAAGATTATTTTGTTTTTTTTTTATTGTGTTATGGCTTAAAGTATTACAAAACACCATAATAATAATAATCAGCTATGACAACGACAGTCATTATTATCGCGAAACCCTATGACCGCTACTCTTAGGGCGTGGAACCAGTGTGTTCTGGGACGCTAGACGTGTGAATGAGGCGCGCCGGGACGGGAAGCGACTGAACTAACCAATAGAATGCGCTACCTCCCCGCGTCGCGCCTCAGACGGTCTGAGTCTTCGAATTTTCATAAATTGTTCAAACGAACACTCTACTCGCTTAGTTCTTTTTAATCTGTGCTATTCGCTACTTCTGAATAAGTTCAACTTTTTGAAGAAAAATTACCGATATAGCTGCAAAGTTCACCTGCAGTGAAGTTCTTTTTTTTTTTTTTTTAATAAAGGGTTTTACGGCCCTGGATCCGTGTCCTTTTGAGCCTTGAGTATTGTATTAGTTTTTTATAGTATTAGTTTTCAGATAAGAGCACTTATCACTTCCGTATCACTTCACTATAATGTTCAGTTTTTCCAGTCACTTTAAATTTTTATTCCACTGTTCATAATGAATTTATATAAGGGGGCGAAAAAGGTAGGATTGCTAAGTAGATTTGGAAGAAGAGTTGGTGTAGGGACACCCGTTTCGCAGCTGATTGTGTAAAGTTCCGTGATAAGTATTAATCTGTGCAATTTAAATTCTTGACAGCAGTGAAGTTCACTTACAATCCACAGACTACAAAAACTATCACAGATATGAACGTTCTTATCAACTTACTGAACGAAATGAATGAATGTTTTTTTTGTGTTGCTAGATATCGGTATATAAAAATATATAAAAAAAAACTCGTCATCAGCAAAAGCGAAAGATGAAAATATGTGTGCGCCAGGGATGTTATACGTGTCATAATTATGGTACATGTACCATAATTCAGTCGTTCGTACCATGTACCATGATACATCCATTATGGTACGCGAAAGTACCATAATTTTGCCATTTTTTTCATCACAAGCACTTTTGCATCACATATTTTCATTTTTTTTTTAACCCTATAAAGGGCACCCTCCGGAGGACACGGGGGAGGGAGGTGGTGAATGCCCATGCATAACAGCACGGACCCGGTCGTGCTGCCAATGTGGGACTCACAAGAAGTGCGCCTACCCACTAAACACCACCTTGGGACTGGTTTTGGTCCTAAAGACCCCTAAACCCACATCGGGAGCGACCCCCCTCGAGGCCGAGGAGGGCGAACACATATTTTCATCTTTCGCTTTTGCTGTTGACGAGTTTTTTTTTTTATTTTTATATACCGATATCTAGCAACACAAAAAAACATTCATTCATTTCGTTCAGTACAGTGCCACCATCTTATCTGTTCAGTTGATAGCGGCGCTAGTGGAGAATTTGGAGGTGCCATTTAAGAAATTTACTTAGAAAAAATGGAAAATTTAATGTCAAAGGCCTGTCCTTAAATGTAAATAAAATATATCTATAAATCAACAGACAGCGGAATGTTTCTTTTCAATATGGCGGATGATAAGGCCGTCGTTACAATTTTGCCCACCTGAACAGATAACTTGGTGGCGCTGTAAGTTGATAAGAACGATCATATCTGTGATAGTTTTTGTAGTCTGTGGATTGTAAGTGAACTTCACTGCAGGTGAACTTTGCAGCTTTATCGGTAATTTTTTTTCAAAAAGTTGAACTTAGTCAGAAGTAGCGAATAGCACAGATTAAAAAGAACTAAGCGAGTAGAGTGTTCGTTTGAAGAATTTATGAAAATTCGAAGAAATTCTAATACTTTAATTAATAGTACCTACTTACCTAATTTATTAAATCCGTAAGAGTTTTCCCACCCGTACCTTATTTTTTTCAAAAATACCATAATATTGAGCGTCTGGTGCCATAATTCAAGAGTTTGCATCTAACGTCCCTGTGCGCCCTCCACGGCCTCGTGTGCGCCCTCCTCGGCCTCGAGGGGGGTCGCTCCCGATGTGGGTTTAGGGGTCTTTAGGACCAAAACCAGTCCCAAGGTGGTGTTTAGTGGGTAGGCGCACTTCTTGTGAGTCCCACATTGGCAGCACGACCGGGTCCGTGCTGTTATGCATGAGCATTCACCACCTCCCTCCCCCTTGTCCTACGGAGGGTGCCCTTTATAGGGTTAAAAAAAATGAAAATATGTGATGCAAAAGTGCTTGTGATGAAAAAAATGGCAAAATTATGGTACTTTCGCGTACCATAATGGATGTATCATGGTACATGGTACGAACGACTGAATTATGGTACATGTACCATAATTATGACACGTATAACATCCCTGCCCCCAGCCAAAGAGACCAAGAAGTGAATTCTGCGCATTCAAGGTCACCGCTCATAAACCGTTGCGATGCTTGTAATATAGTTCAATACTTTACGTTAAAAATTTAAATCTGATGGAATAAATGTCAGCATGTATGCTGACAGGAGTTGTAACTCGGTGTTTAAAAATAAAAAAGAGAATATGTAAGTTACTCTGTGAAGAAATGGCATGTGTGGTTTTGGCCCTGGCCGTTTGGTTGGCGTTGTAAGCACAAATTAGACAGGTTGTAAGGAAGGAAGGATGCATTATTGGTGATATTGTATGTGAAAAGCAATTTATAAATAGTGACTACGAACAGCTCTTGTTTGATTTGAGGAAGGATTTTAACAATGTACCTACGTTTTTTTTTCTAAACATTAGAAATCTTAACCTTTATGAAAACTATTTTTGCTCTTACAGTCTAGAACCTACTGATTTTAATAGATTTCCGTTTAAAACAAGTTTTGATTTTTATTTCATTGGTGGCCAAGGTTAGCACCCAGCGAGCGCCTCAAAAAAATATATTCGACGCAAAGAATTTATATTCTGTTTGTAAAAAGACAATGTGAAAAGTAAGCCGCTGCCTTCGAGCCGTAGTGTAGGTAGTGAAGAAAAAGACATCGGAAGAAAAAGCTCCTAAAATCTAACTGGTAAAACTCTCGTGTTTCTCTTAGATGTCAGTCTTCTCTCCTTCCTTGACCTTCTCCTCTTTAACCTTCCTGCGATGCAGGAAAAGACCCGTGCCCCAGCAGTGGACATACACAAAAGGGTTGATATCATATTATAGGTAAGGTACGCAGTATTATACAGTCGACAGCAGGTCAACCTTTGCCACTGTATTCCAAAGCCGTCCTTAACGTAATTGATTAAAATGCTAATTGCAAAGAATTTATGACATTTTAGTGAGCAATGAATTGAAAAATTCTTGCTCACTAGATTTGTTAGTACAAATTGTGAGCTTAATATTGTAATGCAGGCTGACTGATACCGGTAAAAAATGATTGCTTTTTTTGCTCTCTTCAAAAATCGTTTAGGTACCTACTGTAAGTTATTTTTAATTTCAGTTTTTTGTTTAGGAACTATAAAATAAGCATGACGAAAGATTTTTAAATACCTACTCTTCCATAATGTTGAACACATTATTTACAAAAACAAACAATATTTCATTAATAAACTAGTTTTAAATCCTTTTCAGTGTTCAGGGTTTTATTTAAATCCTTCTAACATGTACATTCTTTCCCTTAATATCGTTAATTAAATTGATTTTTTGATACTGTCGTCCCGCCTATTCACACAAACATAGAAAAAAAATTTAGTTTACTTCATCAGAGGAAAATCATAAACAAACTCACTGTTGTTAATACTTTATTAATAACATTCGCTTTTTTAAATTATCGATATCAAATCAACTAATCAATAACAATATTCGATTGCACACAAACGGCTTCATTTATAACAACATAATTCCTTTTAGAGCCCTCCAAAAACGAAAAAAATGTACTTAACCAGAGATTAAATGAATCGCTTCTAGAAGTGTTTTTATAAATGAAACCGAAAATGTTTGCGACTAGACAAATTTCTTGAAACTTATTTTATGTATTGGGTATGATTAACATTAAACAATTAATAATGCGGTAAAGCTGAGTTAAATTAAAACTTTACTGGTTCTTAACCTGTGGTCCAAAATAATAATTATATGAGATGTAAGTTGTAAAATTATGCGTGTTTAAATTATAGATAGGTAGATCACACAATCGTTTAATTATACAGGGTGTCCCAAAAGTACCACGCCACAGTGACACCGGAGGTAGGTCAGCTCAAGAGGAACCTAACCAGCCTAACATCACCTCAGTAAAAGTTGCACGGTTTTCGAGTTATTAGCGAAATGTAGATTTTTAAGAATTTTCCCCTTTGCTTTTACATTTTTAGTACCAGTATCGACTTGGACAGCTTTAAATAACAGTTTTTTATGTGTATCAAATCACGAATAGCTAATTTAGAAGTCTGAAGTGTTATTTTGTCAATAACTACTACCAAAATCTAAAAAAAGTTCGATTTATCTCGATTTAAATAAATAAAGTGCATAATGTGTCTGATTTATTGGCGTGACTTGTTTGAGTCGTTTCTAATTGTTTTTTTTATTATGGCAGATGATCAAAGTTGAAATTAATCTTTTTGTGACAATTTAAATCAAGATAAATCGAACTTTTTTTAGATTTTTGTAGTTATTATGTACCTTATTTTATTTTAAATATCCTAGTAGTTTGATACAAATAACGATACAAATACGAGAACGGCAATATTCTCCGACTTCGGCTGTAGCTGAAAATCAGTAAAATAAATGCTTTATATATCCACAGTGCCACCAAGTTATCTGTTCAGGTGGGCAAAATTGTAACTACGGCATTATCATCCGCCATATTGAAAAGAAACATTTAAAATTTTCCATTTGATCTGAGTTAAGGCCTGTTTCACAATCTGCAAATAAAGTTTCGGATAAGCTATCTGCAACCAGGGCTGCCGTTTGTTCTAAATTTGAAGCCATAAACAAACACACGCAATATAGGAATATTTATTTAAATTTAGAACAAACGGCAGCCCTGGTTGCGGATAGCTTATCCGGAACTTTATTTGCAGATTGTAAAACAGGCTATAAATTTCTTAAAGGGCACCCCGAAATTCTCCACTAGCGTCGCTATCAACTGAACAGATAAGATGGTGGCACTGTGGAGATATCATATTGCATCCTAAATGCTTTTTGGTCCGAGGTCCGTGATCCTAAAGATCGCTGTTAGCATGATTGTGAGAATTGTACAGACACTTTTTGCAAACACGATCTGAAAAAAAAGATATATATTTTTTTCTCCCGGCTAGTCGCTAGCTAACTTCGTATAATATAATAATTACATTGGATTCAAATTGAAAATAACTTTGATGAAATTTTATTAATGTATTTGTTGTGTAGTTGGTATAAATGAAGTAAAAGACTAAAAAATCCCACTTATACTGCGTGGCCCGAAACGCGCAGTGTAAGGGTGAGTGTAAGCCGGTTTTTTTATAAAAAAACTGTGATAACTAGTTCATTGTTAGCCTACGGGTGAGAGTAATGTTTTATTTAGCCCCGAGACGGGGTTCCAATAATTTTGAGGTAAAGACGTTAATAGTCCTAAAACCGAGGTAAACCGTGCTTTTCAATACGAAAATAAGGAAAGTATAAAAACAACTCTAAAACTCGGAAGAACAAATGAAGATGGGCTTGCCGCTCTCCCGCCATTTTTTGGTTTTTCTGTGGCCGGCCAGCTTTTTAGAAAATATTTTAAATCTTCGTAATAAATAGTAAATATTTTGCCCAAACCCACGGTATTTTATGAACTTTTTGAAGGGAATTACAATTGAGTTAAAAGAGAATAAAAAAATATAATATGTTATTTCAATTTTACATCGCGATACAATCGAGTGGCTGTATAGAAAGTAGGAACGTGGTTCAACAGAAATGTGAAAAAAGAACTAGTTTTTTTTATAATTTGACAGCTGTCATTTGAAAGCGTTTCTCGGTTTGTCCTAGAAAGTGTTACAAACCGCTCCCAAGGCAAATTCCCACTTATTTTTCAGTTTCCCAGAATAATGAAAAAGAAGTGTGTTTTCACGCTAGTTTGCTTTAAAGAGCTCTTAAGTATTGTCTGGTTCTTGATTTCTGGTAAAAAACTAGACAGAACTATGTTCTAGAATCTACAGTCGTCCAAAAAAAAAACGATGTATTAAAAAGGAAGTTTAGGGTAATTCTTTTGCCAAAAATTGTTTTACCTTAGCAAAAACTTATTACATTAACTTACATTTACGACATCATGAAATATCTTTACAGTTTTAACGTGAAACGTGTTACAAGAAAAAAAAAACTGTCGTAGAAAAGTTTTAGCGAATGCTTTTACACTTTTACTTTTTGGCAAACAGTTCTTAGTGAAATTCTCAATTCAGAAACCGGCGGTTATTTATGGACGGGACAACGCAAACAGTTAGGAAAAAAACTAAAAAGGTTACAACACAAAACTGTGCACAAAACACTCCTCAAATGCAGTTAAAGGAAGGCCAATGAGACGAGATAAAGAATGTAAACTAAGTTTCAGGGGTTCAAAACATTTTTATTTGAATAAATTATAGTTATACAAATTTCGGATTCCCTATTCTAATTGCTGTCGTCTGTATTAGTTAAACATGATTCACCGGAAGAGTACGAATCAGCCGTATTTATGACAAAACTATCCATAGTACTATCAATCATGTTGTCAATATGGCTATAAAAATTGTCCTCGTATCACTTCGAAGTTCGAATGCAATCTAAACAGGAATCAACTATTATAGTTCACGAAATGGCGGATGACACCAAATGTTGACAGCTGCCGTACTGAAAGTTTCCCTGTACCACGAAATACGCAACGACATCTGTCGTCGATCAAATGTTGCCATTACCGCATACGTGTGACAAGGACAGAGATAATAATCGCTCACTATCGCAATGTAACTCAGTAACGGTCCGTTTGTTTACAATCTTTATCTCGTCTCATTGGCCTTCCTTTAGTCTGCATCACAGACTAAATATAGTTGTCTGTGAAAGTAAAACTTCCATTTAGGACTTTATTACACTACCACAGCACTTAACTTAAAACACTTTTGGTGTTATTAATAAATAAAGCTACACTACAGTGCGTTCACATTAACTTGACGCGTGAGAGAATTGGTAACAAGGACATAACATGTGAATTAGCTTTTGGACCTTATCGGAAGATGGTAAAACAAGCCCTCAATCCTTTTATTTTCCCCAAGTAATGGGAATGATTTCTTATTTAACATGGTAACAGTAAACATCTCAGTGTTACCAATTCTCTCACGCGTCAAGTTAACGTGAACGCACAATATTCATAACACCAAGTGTTTAAGTGGTGACGCCTTCTTTTTAATAAAAAACACGATTCCGTAAACCACTACTCAGATGAAGTTTGAATAGTCTTTATTAAGGCGCTACGGGCTACTGACTAGCGCCACTAATGGAAAAATCAAATCTTCTTTTGGAAAAAGTGAACATTATACATCTTTATATTATTTTTAATGCACTAACCGGTGCTAAGGACAATTTTAAAAACCCATTTAGAGGCTAAAAAATCGCACCCGCGCCGCGTTATACAGTGAATATTGTAAAGAGTTTCGAAAGTTCACTGATGCCGGTGAGTCGCCCATTAGCTCAGTTGGAAAGAGCGCCGGCACGGATAGCCAGAGGTCGCGGCTTCGAATCTCGGCATGGGTGGAATTTTTAGCCTCTAAATAGGTTTTTAAAATAATACATCTTAATTACAATACACCTTCCTTACATTATACACCTTCCTGCGATGCAGGAAGAGACCCGTGCCCCAGCAGTGGAGACATACAAGGGTTTATAACGATACCGAGAGCGAATCTTAATACATATAGTAGTTCTTTTTAGAACCTACTTACAAAAACCTAGGTCTAAGAATCTAAAAAAGCGTAGGTCCAAGGTAGAAGACTTTAAAGCAGTTTGGCCAAAACGGCCGTTTTTACCGGAAATCGTTTAAAGTTCTAGGTTGTTGATTCTAGGTTCTAGACTTTAGGTTCTAAAAATAGTTGTCATAGTCGTTATAATTTATGATGTTCACTTTTTGAGAAAAACGTAGGTATTTTAAAACAGATTTTTATTTCTTCAATGGCGCTAGTGAGCGTCCCGTAGCGCTTAAGCTACCAGACTATTTGAGACTTTATCACAGACTATCGCAGCACTCAATCACTTGCGGTCTTATTTAGTAAATTAAGTAAAACACAATTCCCTAAAACACTCCAAAAACGCTGTCTAAAGTGGTGGTGTAGTATACAAGAAAAACCCTTTGCCTTATTTAATAATAATTATCACAACCTAAGCCAAGTCAGAGGCCTTAGGGCGGCTTGAAAAATTCTGTCAGTAAGACCAGCCACCAGCCTTGCAAGCCTCCACCAATCCGGACTTGGCCCTCGTGGTGGAGTATGGCCTATACCTTCCTCAGGGAAGAGACCCGTATCCCTCTATGGGGACATAACGGGTTGGAAAAGACGTGACCACGATTAAATAACAGAGTTAACATTAACAGACTTTTTTACAGATAACAAAACACTCGCACACACACAAAACTTAATCTTATGCCGGCGCCAGACAGAAGTTCAAACAAGTGATCACATAAGTGGGCACATGTGTTGCACGGACATTTTATGTGACAATAGTAACAAATGTCCGTGCCACACACATGCACACTTATGTGATCACTTGTTTGAACCTCTGTCTGGCGCCGGCATTACACATTCACCTACGACGAAATAACAATTAACCATACTCTCCAATAAATCTCAGTTAACTTCGAGACGCACAATATTTAAATGGTTAATATTTGAAATTGATCTGTACATTAAGTACATCACAACTAATTGCTAAGAGACAAAAATTTGCCAATGAGCCATTTTCAGTACAAATTCTCAAAGCAATGGATAGATGGCGCTGACAGACGTGGCCATACAAGAACCGAAATACGGCTGTCAAAGTTAATCTACTCTGAGCAAAATTTGACAGACTTGTCTGGACGTGTCCCTGTTCTTGCTTGGCCACGCCTGTAAGCTGCATCTATGAATTGATTTGTGAACTTGTGCAGAAGACGGCTCATTGGCTGAATTGATAACTGTACCATTAGCCTTTGATTTTGTAAAGACTTCAAGGCTTGTAATACACCGCCTGTCTGTTGTTTTTTTGGTTAAAAATTAAGTTTACTATAGGACTTTAATGAGCCGTTTCCAGCACCAATTCACAAAGCGCTATGAAGTGCTATCTATGAAGATGGCGCTTCCAGGCGTGGACATAGAAGAACTGCAATACGGCTGTCAAAATTAATCTGCGCAGAGCAAAATTTGACAGCATAATTCCGGTTCTTCTATGACCACGCCTGTAAGCGCCATGTATGATGGATGAATTGCTTTGTGAATTTGTGCTGAAAACGGTTCACTCCTCAGGCAGTTTAAATAGTCTGTGGCAAAGGAACCGCATCTGGATAAATTCAGTAAACTTTTAATTTTAAACATTGCTTTTCTTGTTTGTTATTTTGTTTCTCGCGTTAAAATTGTTATATATGTTTTGTTTTCTATTCTATTATAACTACTGATCGCTTAAGTGGTCTTTGAAGAGTGTTTTAAAGGAATGGTGTTTACATAATCATGACCGTCAGATTTTCAGTAATCGTACTATGTGCTCTTCAGTGCTAGAGGTCCGGGACTACTCAAACACAGATTTTCATGAAAAAAAACCATTTAAACTGCGTTCAAAGAGTGCTTTAGAGCATTGTCCCAAACTTATTGTGGTCAAGTACA
The DNA here is from genome assembly GCA_934045075.1 of Yponomeuta sedellus. Lineage (NCBI taxonomy): Eukaryota > Metazoa > Arthropoda > Insecta > Lepidoptera > Yponomeutidae > Yponomeuta > Yponomeuta sedellus. The sequence goes on from OW203749.1 coordinate 520,834, forward strand.
CCTGGGAAATTTGGAAATTTCAGAGTTACAGTCGCCTGCACTAACATGTAAACACGATAGAGCCTTTTCACGTTAACCTCTTCTTGTCTGATGCATGAGGAATTGACACAAACGGTCCTTTCAGCTTTTCCAACAAGGGTGAGTTCCGAGATGCGATGAAATCGATTACAGTGCCAATCCATATAAGTGCAGTAGGCACAAAAACCTTATTTCGTGCGAGATACTTTGGGACTACTAAATTTGGTCGGATTCGCGCTGTAATTGATTTCATCATATCTCGGAACGCAGGGCAAATATACCATGCTGTTAACCTACCCACCAACTATTTTGCAATCTTTGCCACTGTTTTTTAACCCTCGTAGTCAGCCAATCAACAATACTCTGCTCACAGCGAGCCAAACCTCCAAACCATTTCTAAGCTTGGCCTTCAATAGCATTATATCAGCTAGTCCCAGACATTCATCATCTTCCAAGCTTCCCTACGCTTCATCATCATTTCCACTGTCCTCGGAAACCTCCCCATCACCTATGAATACCTCTTCTTGGGAAAAATTCGGCCTGTTGCCTTTGTCTATCTGTAGAACTGAAGCTATCGCCATTCCTGTACCGAAACTGTACTCAATAGGTTTCAAGCCTTCGTCTTCTACAGTGATACTGGCCCTTTTCGCTGGATGATTCTTCCTCCGAGACACCCTGTGCCGTCTTATATCCTTCAGCAACTCGAGCTGCTCCTTCTGATATTCCCAATCCGTGTCTGAAGACGACGGCGACAATTCCAAGTCTTTCTTCGTGAACGTGATGTTTTTCGCTTCGTTTGTGGCGTTGTTCGTCGCTTGATTCGTCGCCCTGTTGATGGCTTGATTGAGGATGACCGCGTCGTCCATCCCCACGAGATCATCAGACATTCCACTTGATTCGCTTTTGCATTTGTAAGTGAACTTTTCGGTTGCGGCGTCTTTGTTCGGTTTGAACCATTTGGTGATTTGCAGTTTTCTTTTGGATACCGGCTTTATTGTTAGCAAGGTTTTCAGTTTGTGTTTGAGGCTCAATTTGGCTTCGTAGTTAACAGTTTCTTTGTCGCAAGTCTCAGGTTTGGGGGAGAGCACGTAGCTCCTTTTCGCGTTCGCGAACTTCCACTTCCCTTTATGGTCTCTCTTGAAGCTCGCCTTTCGTTTCGACAAGTTCCTCTGTCGTTTTAGCTTGTTTATTTTGGTTATAAAACCTTTTTTCTCGAACAACTCCGAGGGCACTTGCCTCGGGAATTCTGGCAGGTTGCCTTTCAGCTCCGGCATTGTGTTCACCAGCGCCTGACGCTCCCTCTCCCGCATCAGATCCTCCCGTTTGACTAGTTTTCTTTTTAATTCGTTGAGGACGACTTTCGTCGCATCTTTCTCCCTTTTCCCCGGCGCCGTAGTGACGTCCGCCGCTGGCTGTATGCCTGTATCATCGTCTTCTGTTTTCATGAAGTAAAAAACCTCATCTTTACTCTCTGGCTCCTTGTCTTCTATTTTCAAAATTCTAACGTTTGGATCCGCCGTCACTGCCGCACTAGTTTCATTGTTATTTTCCACTTTCATCTCGGTGCGAGCGCCGATTTTGTACTGCATCTTCTTCAGCCTCAGCTGGGAAGCTTGCACCGTGTTCAGACACTTTCCGATCCCTTCTATCAGATCCTCAATGTCCCTGTTCAAGACGTCCAAGTCGATCTCTTGCTTGTTCAAAGCGCAGCTGTCCAAGAACATGTCCAGACTGACGCATTTGCCCAGCAAGACCTTCAACTCCAAACTGGATCTGGCGACGCCGTTATGGACCTCGGAGTACAACCAGCTATCGTTGATGGCGAATCCGGGCTTCTTAACAATATTGACGTCCAAATTGCCGTAGTTTTTCAACAGGCGGTACATTCTTTCTAGAGCCTCGTGGTTCTGGTGGAACTCCTCGCTGATGTGGGGAATTAAGATGGTGTGGAGCCAGTGAAGACGTTCGTTGTGGTTGACGAACAACTGTTGTGCTTGCCTGCTAGGGATGAAGTGGGCCATCGCTATGTGTTTCAGTAGAGTGGACTGGATGACTAGGAAGGCGTGGTGGATTTTCTAGAACAAGGTTTTTTTTCTTAGTACAGCTGGCGATGGTGTTAGCCTATTGGTTAGAACAATGGAATCGGAAGCGAGAGCCAGATTCGATTTCCAATGTGTGCCACATGTACCAATGACTTTGTATTCTAAGTTACGTACATTTGTAAAGTTATAAAGTGATGCAAATTACTTCAGCCAGATGTCGCTGCCTGTACATAATACAGAGGGTATTCTAAAGAGGTTCGAAATTTCACTGATGCCGGTGAGTCGCCCATAAGCTGTTGGAAGAGCGCTGGCACGGATAGCCAGAGGTCGCGGGTTCGAATCCCGGCACGGGTGGAATTTTTAGCCTCTAAATAGGTTTTTATAGTAGCAATACCACTCGCTAACGGTGAAGGAAATCGTCGTGAGGAAACATGATGGTCAGAGGAGTTTACATACCTCAGCAATTGAAAGTGCCAATCCGAAGTGGGCACGCGTGGTGATAGAGCACATACTCTCTCTGAGAGAAGGCATTTGTTCTGATCGGGGGTCGTTTATAGGATAGACAAAAAAGGGCAGTTTGGGGTACAATCATTATAAATTGCATTCCTCTTTTTCCCGTTGTTGTTTTTTTCTTTGCAAGCTACCAATTTTGCTTCCACCTTTTGCGGTTGGTAGAAAAAATTGAGTGGCAATTAGATTGCCGGGCTTATATCTTCGTGTGTAGTGCGAAATAAGTTCAGGGACGGATCCCAGTATTGACAGTGTTGTAGGAGTGGGTCGTTGTCCGATTTTTCGACGACGAAACGCAACCGTTTTTTCTGGAACGAAAACTGGTCCTCGAAACGGTCCTCGTTCGCAACTGGTTTCATTGTATGCGGACGAGCAAGGCGCAGAGGACGGTCAAACGAATGCGAACGAGACGAAATCACGAAACATCGGAAAAAATAAGTTGTTTTACACGTATTCGACTGTATACTCATATTAGACATAAAGATTACTTTATTGTATCACAGACCAAAACGAACGGAACGAGCAAGGAGCCGACGACGACGTCGCAATGATTACGTTCTAGGCTCTATTAATATAGCACTAAAGGACATATCCGCGTCAAACAATCTAAGGACTTGTTTCGCGACGAACAAACGCTGGCACTGCTTTAGAGTCGCTGGCACTGCTTTAGAATGAAACGTAAAACGGTCCTATCGTCGCGGAACAGAAAACGGTCTTATAAAACGGTTCGTCTTTGCAACGATCACGCCTACAGTGTTGTGGTCGGGCGACGGATCGCCCAAAATAGTAGACTTATATTTTGGTGCAAACGTGGTGGCGTGAAAGTGCACTGAAGGTAGGCAGCTTTCTGGGGAAAGAGCTCTTGGGTTAGGCGGGGAAGTCTAGGGATCCCCAAACCTCTCAGTGCACCCATACCGAACGGCGCCGGCTGCCAAGTCGAGAGGTGTCGACGAAGACAGACTTTGTAAGGGCCTTGTTTTATAATTAGTTTTTAAGTATTAGTATTTAGGTAGGTTCTATGCCCAAAATACTAATACATGTTTGTCCCCACTGCTGGGGCACGCGTCGCTCCCTGCATCGCAGGAAGATTAGTCCATACTCCACCACTGGGGCCAAGTTGGATTGGTAAAAATACAATAAACTACTTTAAAAGTATCGCTCGCTTGAATCGGTCGTAGCCCCGGCGGCCTGAGTGATTTTAAATGATCACGAAGGTTAAGCAACTCAGGGCGCGTTCAGTGCACGAATGGGTGACCGTCTATGACTGGTGGCATTTTTCCCGAGCGCTTCCGTGTTTCGCAAGGCACGCTAAGCAGTCAGTGTCGGGTGCCGTCGATAGATGGCAGTCGCTAAACCAAGTTAAGCCTTAGGGCGACTTGAAAACTTCTGACAGCAAGACCAGCCATTAAGTGTTGCAAGCCTTCATCAATCCGGACTCGGCCCCCGTGGAGGGGTATGGCATATACCTTCCTCAGTCAAGAAGAGACCCGTGCCCCTCGGTGGGGACATAATGGATGATGATACTTGGGACTCACGGTCAAGTCCTCTTCATAATGGATGATGATAATTGGGACTCACCGTCAAGTCCTCTTCATAATGGATGATGATAATTGGGACTCACGGTCAAGTCCTCTTCATAATGGATGATGATACTTAGGACTCACGGTAAAGTCCTCTTCATAATGGACGATGATAAGAGAAGAATATTCTTTATTGTACACCAGAGCACATATTGATGATACTTGGGACTCACGGTCAAGTCCTCTTCATAATGGATGATGATAATTGGGACTCATCGTCAAGTCCTCTTCATAATGGATGATGATAATTGGGACTCACGGTCAAGTCCTCTTCATAATGGATGATGATACTTAGGACTCACGGTCAAGTCCTCTTCATAATGGACGATGATAAGATAAGAATATTCTTTATTGTACACCAGAGCACATATTGATGATACTTGGGACTCACGGTCAAGTTCTCTTCATAATGGATGATGATAATTGGGACTCACGGTCAAGTCCTCTTCTGGCGCGACGACGGAGTCCCAGGGCAGCTCGGCCCGCAGCCAGGGCGCGTTGCCTAGCAACGAGGCGGCGCCGCGCGCCAGCAGCACGGACAGCCCCTGCTGCTGGCGGCACAGCAGCGCGCGCGTCGACTGCACCGCGGAGCTCACTGACTCTCTGCGGCGGAGAGGGGAGAGATAATCGACCAAAAACACATTTGAAAAAGAGCAAAACGGGATCCGAAGGAATAAGATCTGAGAAAAGGGAATCCAAAAGAAAAATATTCGAGAGAAAGAGATCCGAAAGAAAAATATTGGAGAAAAAGTGACGGGAAAGAAAAATATTCGAGAAAAAGTGACGGGTAAGAAATATATTCGAGGAGAAAATAAAGAAAAATAGAGATCTGAAAGAAAAGATCCTAAGCAAGTTCGGATGCAATCTGTGAAATAACAATAGTTACTGTAGCCAGCAGCGTGCGGGTCGACTCCACGGCCGAGCTTATCGACTCTCTGCGGCAGAGGAGACAACGGAGAGATAATCGAGCAGAAAGGTCGAGAAAAACGATCCAAAAGAATGTATGTTTGTAAAAAAGTATGTATATTCGAGAAAAACTATCATTGAAAATGTACAACGGTTCCGTACAAAATGTACGGAAATGTAAAATAAGAACCCAGACGGCAGACGGATTAGGTTAGAATCTGTCAAAGAACCCTAAAGTTACTAAGCTAGCAGCAAGGACAGCTGCTGCTGCTGACGACACAGGAGCGCGCGCGTAGACTGCACCGCTGAGCTCACTGACTCTCTGCAGCGGAGAGGGGGGAGATAATCGACCAAAAAGACATTAATTTAAAAAGAGCAAAACGGGGTCCGAAGGAAAAAGATCTGAGAGAAAGGCATCCGAAAGGAAACTATTCGAGAAAAAACGATCTGAAGGAAAATCGACACAGAAGCGCGCGCGTCGACTCCACCGCTGAGCTCACTGACTCTCTGCGGCGGAGAGGGGCGGATATAATCGACGAAGATAGGGGAAAATCTAAGAAAAAGATCTTTTGAAAGAAACGGGATCCGAAGGAAAAAAAATAGAAAAAAGTGATCCAAAAGAAAAACATTCGCGAAAACAGATAAGAAAGAGAAATATTCGAGAAAAAGTGATCCGTAGGAAAAATATTCAGAAAAAAGAAAAGAAAGAAAAGGTCCGAACAAGCTCGGATGCAATCTGTCAAAGAACCCTACAGTTACTGGAGTCAGCAGCGCGCGCGTCGACTCCACGGCCGAACTCATCGACTCTCTGCGGCAGAGAGAGAAAGAGAGACAGATGGTCTTTGAGGCAAAAGTTCGAAGAAAACAATCCGAGTTGAGGTGCATGAAACGAGCCTCACCGACCGACGCCCGGCGCACCCTGGGCAACAATAAGGGAGTCTCTTACGCTGATTGGCAAATCCTTTTACCACGACGGCTTGCCGCTAAGAAGACGAACGATCCGAGTAGAATCTATGCATATTCGAGACTAATAATGCGAGAAATATGTATATTCCAAAAAAAAACGGAAAAGAAATACCTAAAATAAGGGCCCAGACAGGTTAGGTTACAATCTGTCAAACAACCCTAAAGTTACTAAGGTAGCAGTGCAGACAACTGCTGCTGCTGCGCAGCAACGCTCGGGTTGACTCCACAGCTGAGCTGACTCTGACTCTCTCTGACTCACTGTGGCAATGAAGAGAGGAGATAACCGACGAAAGAGAGATTTGAAAAAAGAGCGAAACGCTCCGGGTGAGGAGGATCCGAGAAAATTTTGTTAGGAAATGAGATCGGAAGGAAAACGTTCCGAAAAAAGGGATCCCAAAGAAAAATATTCGAGAAAAAAGATCCGAAAGAAAAATATTCCTGAAAAAGAGAAGATAAAGAAAATTATATTCAAGAAAAAGAGATCCGACTAAACAGGTCACGAACAACTCGGGATAAATCCGCCATCAAACCCTATACTTACTAAGCCAACAGCAAGCGGGTCGAGACCACGTTAGAGGTTACCGATATATATATATATATATATATATATATATATATATATATATATATATATATATATATATATATATATATATATATATATATATATGACATAAACATACATAATCATATTTCACAAAAAGGATTATCATTAAATTCTTTATTGTAAATCCTGTAAAGATTGTGACCAACAGGTGACGTGGAGAAGGCGGAAAGTGGAAGGTGGTGAAGGATCAGTTTAAAATATAACTATCCCCGCTCAAAACGTAGAAAAATATTCAAGAAAGAGATCCGAACGAGCTCAAAACTTAGAAACCTATTCGAGAAAAGAGATACGAACGAGCTCAAAACATAGAAAACTATTCGAGAAAAAGAGATCCGAACGAGCTCAAAACGTAGAAAACTATTCGAGAAAAAGAGATCCGAACGAGCTCAAAACGTAGAAAAATATTCAAGAAAGAGATCCGAACGAGCTCAAAACTTAGAAACCTATTCGAGAAAAGAGATACGAACGAGCTCAAAACATAGAAAACTATTCGAGAAAAAGAGATCCGAACGAGCTCAAAACGTAGAAAACTATTCGAGAACAAGAGATCCGAACGAGCTCAAAACGTAGAAAACTATTCGAGAAAAAGAGATCCGAACGAGCTCAAAGCGTAGAAAACTATTCGAGAACAAGAGATCCGAACGAGCTCAAAACGTAGAAAACTATTCGAGAACAAGAGATCCGAACGAGCTCAAAGCGTAGAAAACTATTCGAGAACAAGAGATCCGAACGAGCTCAAAACGTAGAAAACTATTCGAGAAAAAGAGATCCGAACGAGCTCATCAAAACGTAGAAAACTATTCGAGAAAAAGAGATCCGAACGAGCTCAAAGCGTAGAAAACTATTCGAGAAAAAGAGATCCGAACGAGCTCAAAACGTAGAAAACTATTCGAGAAAAATAGATCCGAACGAGTTCAAAACGTAGAAAACTATTCGAGAAAAAGAGAGGCCTCTGGCCAGACACTCACAGGTCCCTGTGCAGCGCGCGGCACTCCTGCAGGCAGGCAGCGGCGCGGCGCGCCAGCGTGAGGTAGGCGCGCATTCGCGCGAGCAAGCGCGCCAGTGCCGCGCCGCCGCGCCGAGCCGCGCGCCGCAGCGCAGCGCGAGCGGCTAGCGGCAGCGCACAGAGCGCAGTCAAGTGCGCCAGTGTACAGCGCTGCAGGCTGCAGAGTGGTTAAGGACGTTGAATTAAAAGATTATTTAATTGATTAGTCGGCCTCGAAGAGCGGCGGTAGCGGAGCGGTGTAGAACGCCGGCTTCTCAATCGGGAGGTCGTGGGTTCGAACCCCGGCATGTACCAATGACTTTGTTTTCTAAGTTATGTACTTTTGTGAAATTATAGTAGCAATACTACTCGCTAACGGTGAAGGAAAACATCGTAAGGAAACCCTAGTGTCTGAGGTGTTAGCGTACCTCAACGCTTACTACTTACAATGGCCCAACTATGAGGCTAAGTGCGGAAATCTCAGGTCTAACTAGTTAGTTAGACCTGACTATCGAGGCCGACTACTTAGTCGGCCTCGATGGCGCAGCGGTTTAGCACGCAGACTGTAAAACGGAAGGTCTCGGGTTCGATCCCCGGCCGGGTCAAACTAGAAAACGAACTTTTCTAGTTCGTCTCGGGTCTTGGATGTTATCTATGTATTTATTGTATTAAATCTATCGTCGAGTTAGCACCTATAACACAAGTCATTTAGCTGTACTTAGTATAGGGCTGAAGAGATCTGTGTAAAATCCATGAATATTTATTTATTTATTGAATTCGTCAGGTGTGACAATGTTGAGCGCTGCATGCTGCGGAGTAATTAAGGACGTTGAATTAAATGATTAATTCGTCCGGTGCTACTTTGTTGAGCGCTGCATGCTGCGGTACTCCGCAGCATGCAGCGCTCAACAAAGTTAACTACTGTTAAGGACGTTGAATTAAATGATTAATTCGTCAGGTGCGACAATCTAGAGTGGTGCATGCTGCGGAGTAGTTAAGGACGTTGCATTAAATGATTAATTCGTCAGGTGCTACTTTGTTGAGCGCTGCATGCTGCGGAGTACCGCAGCATGCAGCGCTCAACAAAGTTAACTACTGTTAAGGACGTTGCATTAAATGATTAATTCGTCAGGTGCGACAATCTAGAGTGGTGCATGCTGCGGAGTAGTTAAGGACGTTGCATCAAATGATTAATTCGTCAGGTGCGACAATCTAGAGTGATGCATGCTGCGGAGTAGTTAAGGACGTTGCATTAAATGATTAATTCGTCAGGTGCGACAATCTAGAGTGGTGCATGCTGCGGAGTAGTTAAGGACGTTGCATTAAATGATTAATTCGTCAGGTGCGACAATCTAGAGTGGTGCATGCTGCGGAGTAGTTAAGGACGTTGCATTAAATGATTAATTCGTCAGGTGCGACAATCTAGAGTGGTGCATGCTGCGGAGTAGTTAAGGACGTTGAATTAAATAATTAATTCGTCAGGTGCGACAATCTAGAGTGGTGCATGCTGCGGAGTAGTTAAGGACGTTGAATTAAATGATTAATTCGTCAGGTGCGACTTTGTTTAGCGCTGCATGCTGCGGAGTAGTTAAGGACGTTGAATTAAATGATTAATTCGTCAGGTGCGACTTTGTTTAGCGCTGCATGCTGCGGAGTAGTTAAGGACGTTGAATTAAATGATTAATTCGTCAGGTGCGACTTTGTTTAGCGCTGCATGCTGCGGAGTAGTTAAGGACGTTGAATTAAATGATTAATTCGTCAGGTGCGACTTTGTTGAGCGCTGCATGCTGCGGAGTAGTTAAGGACGTTGAATTAAATGATTAATTCGTCAGGTGCGACTTTGTTTAGCGCTGCATGCTGCGGAGTAGTTAAGGACGTTGAATTAAACGATTAATTCGTCAGGTGCGACTTTGTTTAGCGCTGCATGCTGCGGAGTAGTTAAGGACGTTGAATTAAATGATTAATTCGTCAGGTGCGACTTTGTTGAGCGCTGCATGCTGCGGAGTAGTTAAGGACGTTGAATTAAATGATTAATTCGTCAGGTGCGACTTTGTTGAGCGCTGCATGCTGCGGAGTAGTTAAGGACGTTGAATTAAATGATTAATTCGTCAGGTGCGACTTTGTTTAGCGCTGCATGCTGCGGAGTAGTTAAGGACGTTGAATTAAATGATTAATTCGTCAGGTGCGACTTTGTTTAGCGCTGCATGCTGCGGAGTAGTTAAGGACGTTGAATTAAATGATTAATTCGTCAGGTGCGACTTTGTTGAGCGCTGCATGCTGCGGAGTAGTTAAGGACGTTGAATTAAATGATTAATTCGTCAGGTGCGACTTTGTTGAGCGCTGCATGCTGCGGAGTAGTTAAGGACGTTGAATTAAATGATTAATTCGTCAGGTGCGACTTTGTTGAGCGCTGCATGCTGCGGAGTAGTTAAGGACGTTGAATTAAATGATTAATTCGTCAGGTGCGACTTTGTTGAGCGCTGCATGCTGCGGAGTAGTTAAGGACGTTGAATTAAATGATTAATTCGTCAGGTGCGACTTTGTTGAGCGCTGCATGCTGCGGAGTAGTTAAGGACGTTGAATTAAATGATTAATTCGTCAGGTGCGACTTTGTTGAGCGCTGCATGCTGCGGAGTAGTTAAGGACGTTGAATTAAATGATTAATTCGTCAGGTGCGACTTTGTTGAGCGCTGCATGCTGCGGAGTAGTTAAGGACGTTGAATTAAATGATTAATTCGTCAGGTGCGACTTTGTTGAGCGCTGCATGCTGCGGAGTAGTTAAGGACGTTGAATTAAATGATTAATTCGTCAAGTGCGACAATGTAGAGTGTTTTAATAAATTCAGGCTTATGTTTTCAACTAATGTGTTTTCTTTGATATTTATTTTTGTCAAAAATCCTTCATTTGAGTCAGTGGAGTCGAATGAACTAGGTATATTGGTATTGGTATGGCTAAACGACTGAAAATACATGACAGCGAATAATTACTCAGAATTCTCGATGGACATGCAATTAGACATGAATTAGTAACTGATTATAATTTACAAGATTACGATACGTGCGCGTAGTCGGAGTTTCCACAGAGCCACACAGGCGAAAAATCAAGAAAAGTCGGACAAAACCTGAATATTCATGATTATCAAAGGAATTGTGTAAATAAAGATTTGCTAAGTAATAAAAACAACATATTAATTATTTTATGATGTTTTTATTATAGTTACATTGTAATATCTGGTTCTTCCAACAAATTTAAAACATTTAGACACATATGTACCGACTTTTTACTAACTAATTTTCTTAGTCCTGTTTTGTAAGGATCGTCAGACACTAAAAGTCGTTTGAAGGTGTCTCCCATAGCCAATTGCCTAGAAAATTTCCTAGAAAATCGCTCCCTGTAGTTTCTAGTCCTTATTCCTGCTTTCTTGCGCATCTTCACTCATTAATCATTTTTTCTATTAAACTTGACCCATAGGTAAGTATTTTGTGCAACGTGGTTGGCATGTAGTACCATGGGTAATTCCATACAAAAACAGCTGCTGTTTTGTTGCAAAATGTTTGAAATTTCGCGAGATTGATTTTATGCCCACAGGACATAACTTTCAAAATGGTGTGAAAGTCTATTTATAAGCTGAAGACTGACACCTGTTATTTCAGCAAATTTTTCTGCATGCTGAAAGATAGCGCGCACAGCATTAGCATCAGTGAACGTACCTCCACCCTGTCTTGGTTTGTCGACATGCAAACCTAGTTTTTGCCAAAATTCCGTATGTATACGTAATTTTTCAGCTACTACCAAATCTTTGCCGTGTGCATCTCTTACATGTTTATAAGTACATGTTTCAAAGCTCTTGCTGGGTCGGCTGCCAAGGCCACCACCTATCTTTTGGGTACGAGTCGCAATAGGAAATGTAATCTTAGTTTCAAACCAGTCTTTGTTTCCGCTGACACATCGAGAAAAATTACGAGGTGCTTGGATAAGTTTCGTCTTATATTCACTTACTAGTTTTTGAAGAGAAAGTTTTATTTCATCTCTAAGTTTATTAACTTTCAGAGCGCTTTGTACTTTGTTTAGCAGATATAACATTTTATCTTGCCCTTTTCGAGATGATTCCGCCCTATAGAAACCGACTAAAGTAAATCTGCTAAAGCTCTCTTCCTCGTCGGTTGACCCTAAAATAATATAAATTAATATTTAGAACCAATAAAATATCCAATTCAATAAAATATAGCGTTTTGTGATTAACCGACCACGTTTGATTATACAAGTCATCAATTTAAAAAGAAAATTTTGTTGAACGGTCGCGTACGGTCGCATCAGATAATGATTGTATGTGAAAAAGCAAACTCTGTAGTTTTCAAAATGGCTAATATCTAAGCCGGATCTATCAGGAAGTTATACTTTATCTCTTTGTGAAATTAAAAATTATGCGAAAAATATGAGGTTGTAGAAATATTATTTTTATTAAAAAACAATCAAGCATTGCCATCAAAAATAATTATAAGAAAGTAGTTAATTACCTCCTGGAAGTGAATCCATCACAAAAACCAAAACTTTCTCAGAGAAAATGATCAATAATTAAGTACTTATGTGACACTTTGGGAGTCGTAAACGCATTCGCCGTTGAACAACTGAACTTTGGAATGAGACTGAGATTCCTAGATGAATCATCACTTGCGCTACCCGTGTGTATAGCGTGCATTGTTTATCGGGTTAACCGATAAGATTATTTTTTACCGGCTAGGGGTTGTTTAAAGATTTTAGGTTTTGTCCGAGTTTTATTGATTTTTCGCCTGTGTGGAGCCCATAAGGCTTCTAACATGGCTTAACGATTGCCATTATATGACAGCCGAATTAAAGTGAATAATAAATGATCATCGGTCGGTGGGCGTCCAACGCTGTGTTAGACCAATGGTCAAGACAAAATGGCATCCGACTCACCCTCTAGGCGGAAAGGCGACGGCGCAGGCCACCACAGCCAGCACTGAGGCCACGCGCTCCCCCCGCGTCATCCAGCCCCCGCGCACCCCGCCCGCTGTCACCCACACCTAGAATATTGTCATAAAAAAAAAAAATATATAGAACTGCGATCCCCAACCCGCATGCCCAGCGTGGGGATTACGGGCATTACCCCCCAATGATGGCACAACGAGGGCTATGTCCAGCAGTGGACTAAGTAATATAGCCTGAAGAAGAAGATATAGAAATAGAAAGAAGAATAGAAAAAGAAGATATAGATTCCAGTAAATCACTCTGTATGGTGCGGCCTTCAGCAGACGGCACTTCCACCATGCATTTGTCGAAATGATATTGAGTTGTAAAACCATCATCCACCCATATGTCCCCACCGAGGGGCACGGGTCTCTTTCCTAAGGAAGGTGTAGGCCATACTCGTTATCAACCTATAGGGAAGAGCGGGTGACCGTGCTCTTCCACTATAAAGGGAAATTTCCCACCAGGCAGATCGTATGCCTGGGGACGGCCGGTCCAACTATTGTTAGTCGGACGTTATATTTATGGTATGTCATTGAAACATTTTGATTGCGCGATGCAGGAATGTTGGAGTTTGTAGTGCGCGCGCAGAGTTGACATGTGCTCGCCACAAACCCTTGTATGTCCCCACTGCTGGGGCACGGGTCTCTTCCTGAATCGCAGGAAGGTGTAGGTCATACTCCACTACGGGGGCCAAGTCCGGATTGGTGGAGGCTTGCAAGACTTGTGGTTGGTCTTACTGTCAGAAGTTATCAAGCCGCCCTAAGGCCTCTGACTTGGCTTAACGACTGCCATTTATGGAAGGAAGCCGGCACCAACTGCTTAACGTGCCTTTCGGAGCACTAGTTAGTTTAACGAACGTATATTAATATTTCCACAACAATATGGGTCGCTTGAGTAGAGTTGTTGCTTCAGACTGGCTTAAGGTATACAAAAATTATTAGAATATTTTCGGGGCTTAATCGCGTAGTAATTTATTGCTATTTTACCTCGACGTTTCGACGACGTTACAGTCATCGTGGTCGCGAGAAGACTGATGGCTGGTGCCCGCTCGCATCTTCGGCTGATGAGGTTACAGACTACCCTCAATCAGCCATTACAAAACATTATGTGTTCAAGTCGCGGTTTAAAATGTGTTACAAAAATGATGTCAGCAAATTAATATGCTGCGCTGCACATTTCCTAGTATGATCTAGTTGTGTTCTACGGCGCGACGTTACGAGGCCACTTAAAAAAAAAAACATATATGCTTGAATTTGATGAAGCAGTTAGGCCACTGGGCTTACACTGCAAACGCCACTGACTACACATAACAAATTGCTGAACGCCTTTAAAAGGCAGATTGCAAATGAAACCGGAGATATAAAAAAAGGTATGCTTCGGGACGGTTTCCTTGGCCGACTTGTTTGGATTGTGTGAGTGTGTGTGTGTGTGTGTATGTATGTAAGGGTGTGTTTGAATGTGTGTGTGAGAGTAAGTGAGTGTGTGTGAGAGTGAGAAAGTGTGTGTGAGTGAGTGTGAGTGTGTGTGTGAGTGAGTGTGAGTGTGTGTGGGTGAGTGAGTGTGAGTGTGTGTATTTTTTTTACTTTACTTTTACTGTAATGTTACCATACTGTTTGTTTCCTAAATAAATAACACAGAAACAAACCTCGTGCGGCGAGGGCGCGCCCTGCTCCACCTCAGCACTGTCTTCCCGGAAGAGAAGCCCGCTCTCCAGGACCGCGACAATGTGCTCCAGACTGTGCAGCTGCTGTGGACAGGTTTATGGAGTTCGCGTTAGTTAGTTAGACCTGACATTTCCATACTTAGCCCCATAGTTGGGCCATTGCACGAAGCAAGCGCTGAGGCACATTAACACATCCTTACGATGTTTTCCTACACAATCAGCGAGTGGAATTACTACAATAACTTCACAAATGCACGTAACATAGAAAACAAAATTCTTTTTAATGCACTAACCCGTGCTAAGGATGACTTTAAAAACCTATTTAGAGGCTAAAAATTTGCCAGCGATGCAAATTACTTTAGCCAGATGTTGCTGCCTGTACGTAATACAGAGAGTATTGTAAAGAGGTTCGAAATTTCACTGATGGCGGTGAGTCGCCCTTAGCTCAGTTGGGAGAGCGCTGGCACGGTTAGTCAGAGGTCGCGGGTTCGAGTCGCGGCATGGGTGGATTTTTTAGCCTCCAAATAGGTTTTTATAGAAAACAAAGTCATCGGTACATGCCGGGGTTCGAACCCAGGACTTCCCGAATGAGTAGCCGGTGTTCTACACCGCTCCGGTAACACTGCTCGGTAATTGGGTTAACGAGGTTAAGTGATTATGGAGGTTGGCTATAGATACCTGGTTTTTATAAATATATTATATTTTAAACTTTCGCGACTCAAAACATAGAATATTTTCGGGCCTTAGTCGCGTAGTAATTTATTGCTATTTTACCTCGACGTTTCGACGACGTTACAGTCACGGTCACGAGAAGACTGATGACTGATGGCACCCGTTCGCATCTTCGGCTGATGAGGTTTCAGACTACCCTCAATCAGCCATCACAAAGCACTATTAGGGTTGCGACACACTACACTGACAATGTCGGACGATAAGCCATGCGACTTTTTTCCACTCGAACACTTCTTGATGACCGGATCCCACGTTTGCAACAGTTTGTTACCACATTCCCTATTAATTTTTTGTGTTTCCTAATTTCAACCACCTCACGCACAATTCGGCTATGCGTGAGGCGGTTGAAAGAAGTTAAAACTTATAATTCCAATACAATTCTTGTGTCAGTGTTGGATACCAAACTTCCCTGAAATGGTGTCACCGATCTTATGATATTTTTGATATAGCTACTTGTTACAATTTTTTTCAAGATTTTCCTGAATTTTTTTGTATAATAAAAATAAATAAAAAAGCCTTTAATTCATCCATAAATAAATCAATTATATAAAAAAAATTAATTTCAATATTATTATTTCATGCATTTCAATACTATTAATTGGATTATAAAGTTTATTAATTAATTATTATTTCTTAACATTATTTATGGAAGTCGCCTCCTCAGCGTAGGCCTCCCCCTGTTTCCTCCACTCTTCTCTGTCTCTGCTCTCTGGCTTGCATTCTCCAGTTTGGACTACATCTCTGCTTTAAATATCTTCCCATCTTTGCCTTGGGATTTTTTTGTATATCACAGATTTATTATTTATTTAGTAGGTCTGAGAAAAGCTTGCAGGTTAATCAATATGGTAAGACATTGTTTGCGTAAATTAAATAAATTAGAGCAAATTTCCATAGAAACAAAGTTTGGTTCTTGTTTATTAACACCACGCCACATTGAAATTTGCCAACACATTTAGACTTAGATTAGATTCACGGCCCGAAGGCAGCGGCTTACATTTTACACTGTAGGTACATTGACATTCATCAAACTGAATGTAAATTCTTTACGTTGAAATAAATGGATTTGATATGAGCATACATATCAAGGTAGTAATAATAATATTATTATTATTATCAAGGTTTGATCATGCTTAGAGTTGGTAATAAACTTATCAAAAAGAAATTATAGCCTCTCAAAATCCAAAAAATTATTGCATGTTGTTTGTACTTCCCTGCACTGGGATAGAACCTGGGCCACTCGCTTCAGAGTCCATTGTTCTACCCACTGTATGTTGTTTACAAATTAAATTATGTTTGAAAATGGGAATTGGGCTGTTGATGTGAGGGCAAGCCTTCAAGGGCTACCTGTATTTTATTATGTATTTCTCAAATTCAAATTAAACCATTTTATGGCAGTTCTTTTTAGTTCATTTATTATTTCTTTCTTGTCGCCACTGCGGCTTAATGAATGTTACAATATTCAAACTAGGTGTCCATTTGAAAATCTAGATCATTTTGGAGAAAAAATGGACCAAATGGAAATAATTTAATAATTTCTGTGACTGTAATTTCTGTGTACAATAAAAAATATTCTATCTATCTATACCCTGGGGAGAAATTTTATATTTATTCCACTCTTCAGTGGCTGCGGGTCGAGTTTCTGTGATCGCCCTAAGGTTTGCGCCTCTTACTCATACTGTAGCTAATAAGATATTTATCGACAGTTTAGGTTATGCCTATACTTACAATGTTAGGCCTCAATTTCATCGCGATCCATTTCCTAGACAACACGGGCGGTGTGAAGTCCTGCTTCATGAACAGAGTCATCTGAAAATACAGAGATTCAATCAAATATCGCTTGCCGGCAAATGTTCTGATTCAGAAATATCGTGGATTGTTACGTGACAATAAAGGGCAGCAGTAGGGGAAAGAAGTGAAAAGTACGCACTGTTAAAATTTTACGTTGTCCCAATCATAAATCACAGTAGATCACGGGAGGTAAATGCAACGCAAGGAACGGAAAAATATTTTTAGACTCGACTCAGAAATCAGACAAGACAACACATGAACACACAAAATATTCAAATATCACAGACTAAGTAGAGAATAGTAGCGATGTCAAAGTCATATGTTTAGCCTGGCTGTATAGTTATAAACTTTTGCCTACTGTGATAGGCGAAAGAAAAAAAACATAAGTGTAACGCGCGTTTGTGGAGATCGCTTGCAGCAAAAAGTTACAATAGACGATTTCAAAAGAGCACACTAAATGACGCTACTCGTCGTTAGATAGCGCTGTGGTAGCATTATTGTGCTAAAACAAAGGTTAGTCGCGAAATATAATTAAAAGTTTGTGATGTCCCGGAATGATTACCAAACGGGGTATCCCAGTTTGGGAAAAGTACCTACAATTGAATGTGTTGTGTGGAAGTTGTTATTTATAAGAATAAGAATAAAATATATGTAAAGGATGGATGAACGTGAGTACACCTGTTAAGGTAAGATTTGGTGAATGTAACTGTTTCTGCTAAATGTGTAACCCATGTCTATGCTCACAATAAATATTCATATTCTTGTATTTCCAATTGGTTAAACCGTCTTCGTCAAACACATAAATTCACGCCTGTATCCCGATGGGGTGAGGGAACATAGAAGCGGACATACTTAAATACATAATGCAAAACATACCCTCGTTTAGGGTTCAAGCGCAGTCTGGTAACAAGCCGTAGCCTCATGGCCGGCTTCTGAATAATTAGCCACAAAAATACTCTTCTAACATCTAAAAGGTTTTGGTGTCCCCAAAACACACCGCTAACTGTACAGAAAGACATCGCGAGGAAACCAGTGATTCCAAATGATAATACGATTCCAGACGTGTGATTTGTTATTAGAACCTGTAGAAAATTATGTCCGACGTTTGTTACTTGAGACTTAATTTGGAGTTGTTTTGCCCATTTTTTCTCCAAAATGGTCCAGATTTTGAAATTGACACCTAGTTTGAATTGTAACGTTCATTAAAGCCGCGCGCTATGCGCCAAGATAAGATATAATTATGCTAGTCCCACTGTTGGTACATATAAGAAGCGGTTGAAAGAGCATTATCTACCTCTGTCATAAACATTCAGCTATATATTTATGTAGGTATTTATTTTTAGTTTATGTAGGTAGTTTATTTATTTCTTTCATAGGTAGGTTATTCAATATTTTATGTAGTATATTTTGTACACGTATATAGACCCGCTTTTTACTGCTTCTCCGACTCTCTAAGGTTTGCTGGAAGAAATCTTTTTCAGAGTTAAGCTCGCCTTTGTGCATGTTATTTCTTATGTATTGTCCAGTTAAATGTTTAAGCCGCAGTTTCTGCGCTACTTTGAATAAAACCTTTTCATTTCATTTCGAAGGAGGCCCTGCAACTTGACAACAGATCTGGTGCCCTATTTTCCCGCGTGACTCACACTGGAGCAGCGTATTCTGCGCAAGCGCCCCATTATCCCTTAATTAAATTCACGGTAGGCCAACGAAACGAAGGCCCATTTCGAAATGTGTACGTAAGGCGTGACGCGGCGTGTTGCAATGCGACGCCAATGTGTGGTTGGAAATCAAGGTTACTATCACTATATTCACTGCCTATTAAAAATACAGAGTGCAACAAAATCCGCGGTTTATAAAGAACCTTTCAATGGGATATACCTATTAGCTGACCCAGCGAACTTTGTACGGCCTAACAGCCGATTCTTTAATTTTTTTTTGTCTCCTTGAGAACCATCGTCGTACTTCAAGGAATATTCTAAAAAAGAATTTGCGAAATCGGTTCAGCTGCTCTCGAGATTTGCGCTTACGAACACATTCAGCGATTCATTTCTATATTATTGATTAACTGACACAGCGAACTTCGTACCGCCAACCAAACAGTCTATTATTATTATTTTTTTCCACTTCGTAAGAACCATCCTCGTACATCAAGGAAATATTCTAAAAAAAGAATTTGCGAAATCGGTTCAGCTGCTCTCGAGATTTGCACTTAGGTACCAACACATTCAGCGATTAATTTTTATATTATAGATAGAGGGACCCACTCTGTCACCACCTTCGTCCACCGCCCAGATGCCATATCCACCACGTCAAGTTTATGGCAGCGCCGAGACAACTATAATAACATCCACACAACACATTCACTTACGAGTATCCTGGTACCTACCAAGCTAGAATACCTACCCTGTTCACTGGTTACCAGGCAAGGACTTCACAAAGATGTCGATATCAACCCTTGTATGTCCACTCTACTGAGGCACGGGTCTCTTCCTGCATCGCAAGAAGGTTAGGCCATACTCCACCACGGAGGCCAAGTCCTATCCGGTCGGGATAGGCCGACTAAGCTGTCAGGATGGTATAGTTGCTGGGCAAGCCTACCTCATCATCATCAATCCATTAAGTCCCTACCAAAGGGCATGAGTCTCTTCCCTGAGGAAGGTATAGGCCATACTCCACCACAAGGGCCAAGTCCGGATTGGTGGAGGCTTGCATGACTAGTGGCTGGTCTTACTGTCAGAAGTTTTCAAGGCTTAAGGGCTTAACAGTTGGTGCCGGCTGCCATCTATCGACGACAGCCGGCACCAAGATTTTAGCGTGCCTTGCGAAGCACGGAACCGCTCGGAAAAATGCCACTAGCGTTAGTCATAGACGGTCATCCATACATGCACTGAACACAGGGTGCGTGTTGCATGTTGCTTAACCTACGTGATCGCTTAAGATCACTCAGGCAGCCGAGGCTATGAACGATTCTATCTACTCTATCTAAAAAATAATGTCCCAGGCGATGCAGCGTGGTTCCTTTACCTAACTATAGTGTGAGTGAAGTTGCGAGTAGTGGACGCTGTATAAGTAGGATAAGATAAGATAATTGTTTATTTGAACACAAAAAACGGGGGGAGGGCAGCAGCGCCCCCTGCAGTACAATTACACCAAGCTGCGATCCCCAACCCGTATGCCCAATGTGGGGATTATGAGCATTACCCCCCAATGATGGCACAACCTTGCGCTATGGCGCTCATAGGGGAGGGCTATGTCCAGCAGTGGACTAATATAGCCTGAAGAAGAAGAAGAACACAAAAAGATTAAAGTTACAATATTATTATGCCCTGACTCCTGAACTAGGCAGGAACCAGTATCTCAGGAGCCAGTGCTGTCCCAAAAGTATGATACAATGCTATTCTGTGGAAAATAAATAAGTTTTGTAAATAAAAAAAATATATATCAAACAATCAAAAATATATCAAATGTGAAGCACATTAGCACACTTTCTTGATAAAAAAAGTTAGAAATGAACATTAATTTAAATTATCATTAATTTATAAATGAATAAAAAAATTAATAGTCCTCTCATTCCGTATAGATGCAAAGGCGAAGCCAATTAGAAGCACTTTAAAATTTTATCTATCTATCCGTTCGTCCGTCTGTTTGTTTGTTACACTTCATTGCACAAAATACAAAATAAAACACTTAAAAAACAGGATGAACTTATACCTACTATGAGCAAAGTCAAAATTAAATTTTAATATGTAATAGTACATTACACAACTAGGGTGGTAATACAAAGAAAGGCCAAGATCGCAGAAGTTTGCGGCCCGAGCTGCAAGCTAGGGACGTAAATATGCGATCGAGAGCTTTCTTTATTACCTCCCGTGTTGTGTACATCTTTTTATGTCTACACTTGGCCAGAAAGCGGCTTTTTACGTACGCGCAGCGAACAAGCCACTTTATTGCCAGGTGTGGCATAAAAATTCTTACCTTACGTGGTAATAACATTTATATTATCACCGTATTGTAATATTAAATTTCTAGTTGTCTGCGTATAACTAAGTCTAAAAATGCTGTGTATACCTTTAATTGGCATAATCGCTAGCCCTAAGTCACTTTTAGTATAAGCTTTATCATGTTTGCGTGCTTGCTGTTGGTGTACCTAATGAATAGAATAAAAAATAAAAAGGCGGACTTATTTCTACAGAAATTTCCTACATCTAGCCTTAATGTTTATGATATTATACAGACAGCGGGAAAAAGGGCAAACATTTTAGGGCATTTGTCTATTAAATATATCTATCTTACATGATGAAATCGTTGCTCCAGAAATCGTTTGCAAACGTACCTATTTCGAAGAAGTCAAAGGCCAGCAACGCCAGTGGGTTGAAATAACTCAATGATGAATCACTGGAATGACCTCATTTTGACCAAAACAGGTTACTTATATTTCAAACAAAAGACGACTTAAACGGAAAGCAACTGCGAGAATACTGTAATGTATTTTTGGATTTAGTTAATTGTATATTCGATATCAACCCTTGTATGTCCCCACTGCTGAGGCACGGGTCTCTTCCTGCATCGCAGGAAGGTTAGGCCATACTCCACCACGGGGGCCAAGTCCGGGTTGGTGGAGGATTGTAAGGCAGTGGCGGGCCTTACTGTCAGAAGTTATCAAGGCGCCTATAAGGCCTCTAACATGGCTTAACGACTGTCATTACATAACAGCCGGCACCAACGGCTTAGCGTGCCTTGTGAAGCACGTAAGCTGGTATTAATGTAATAAAATCATTTAATTAATACTTACCGCAAAATCTATCAGTTACTAGCCGGTTTATTAGGGAAAATAAATTGTGTCCTAACAGTAAAATAAATTTACCCACAGTAAAACGTAGCTGTGTTAATCCAGGATGTCAGCTAACTCCATACTATATTTTATTATTATAGCTCCAGCCGTTCAGACGTGAAGAAGTAACATACACACTCACAAACTTTCGCTTTTATAATATTAGTGTGAAGTGATGTGATATATACCTACCTATATATTTATGTATATAATATAGTAATATGTGATGATTGTTGTTTAGATATTTATTAGGTGCAAAGGAATAGATAACAAGCCTGCAACATCTGGGTGGGCCAACAGGCACTAATAGGGTATAACACGACATAATAGCACTAACAGTTAAAAACAAACCTTTTTCTTAAAAACCTATTTAGAGGCTAAAAATTCCGCCCATACCGGGATTGGAGTCCTCAGCACGAGTTAGTGCAACAAAAAGACTAAACCTTTTTCTTACTTTGGCGTCCCCATAATTACATGGCCAACGACCAAGGCCTAAGTAACAGTCATACACATAAATACAACAAAGGCGCGTCTAACGAATTCGCCAAAACCTGCCTTAGTTTCTCCGAACAAAGGAGTTCGATACGCACTATAATATTTATTTTATTGTGAATATCGGTTATCTAAGTAGGCGTAACATACGTACGAGCGCTGGGACGGATAGCCAGAGGTTGCGGGTGCGAATCCCGGCATAAGTGGAATTTTTAGCCTCAAAATAGGTTTTTAAAATTGTCCTTAACACGGGTTAGTGCATTAAAAATAATATAGTCGTAACATACTATTTATGTAGTTTTTTTAATTCTTCAAGCTAATATTAGTCCACTGCTTGACATAGCCCTCCCCTAATGAGCGCCATAGCGCAAAGTTGTGCCATCATTGGGGGGTGATGCCCGAAATCCTCACGCTGGGCATGCGGGTTGGGGATAGCATTGTAATTTTTTCAGTGAAAATAAATTTTTATTTCGTATATTTCACGACCATTAAATTACGGTCGGCTTCATAATAATCTGGTTGTGTATTATGTAGGGCCTTACTGTCCTACAATCCTCCACCAACCCGGACTTGGCCCCCGTGGTGGAGTACGGCCTAACCTACCTACAATGCAGGAAGAGAACCCCGCGTGCCCCAGCAGTGGGGACGTACAAGGGTTGATAATGATTATTATTATTAATATTAAATTCTTAATTGTACTTGTAAAGATTGAACAATTGGCGGGCTTAATACTAAATAGTATTTTATTCTAGCCAACCAACAGGTGACGTGGAGAAGGCGGGGGTAGTCTCAAACAGTGAGGTGATATTTTATTGTCAAATATATTTTTTAACACTTAAACTATTTATTGATATGTACAATAATTATAGACATACACATATACAAAGATAATATTTAAGCACATATATAAAATAAACAGTACATAGGTACACTCGCGGTCTGAAAATGTTTACCACCTTAAGGTTGGTAATTGCATGCACAAATCTATGCCACATGGTCGATGATAGTGATTTGATTAGTCATAGAGCATAGAAGAAGCTATAGAGCGTAGAGGGAGTAGTTCTACTCTATCTACGCTATAGAGATTTACCCAAGCGAGGTTGCCATGGTTTTACAATCAATTTCTATTATTTCAACTCTAGTATTTTTGATAATGTCATTGTAAAAAAATCAATTATGTCAACTTTTAAACAAAGAAAAGAGTTTCATAATCAAAACGTCATGAATACTCTTTTTGTTACAATCGATGCTACAACTATTAAAAAGTAATACGTACCTAGATATAGCATTTTAGACTTTACTGCACACGTGGGCTAAAGAATCTAATTTGAAAACTGATAAACATTTTTAGACTGCGGCCGTACATATATATATGTATATAATATTATATATATATATATATATATATATATATATATATATATATATATATATATATACATATAAATAGATAACGATATTATGTAGTGTTCATAATTAATTATAATTAATTCAGTAAAATGAGGGAAGTAATAAAACCTATTAAGCTGTTTGCTCTTCCTCGGTAGGTGATTCATTTCTTATTTATTATTCACTAACTAATTATTATTTGACTCGAGTTAACCGGTTAAATCCATCATTTCGTAAAAGTCATGATCGATTTAACCAGCAAGTGGGCCTGACTGTGCCCCGCGGTGGTACCCGCGCTTTATCGATTTTCCCATGGGAATAAGGTATTTTCGCGCAGTAAAACGTAGCCTATGTGTTAATCCAGGGTGTCAGCTAACTCCATTTTAGCCTCTAAATAGGTTTTTAAATCCATACCAAGTTTTATTAAAATCGCTCCAGCCGATTAGACGTGAAAACGTAACAAACATACACACTCACAAACTTTCACCTTTATAATATTTTAGTGTGATGTGATGATTCATGTCACCTATTTCCAAAATGAACAATCCGTACTAGGTATTTATTTATTGACTGATAGTATTTCAAAGTTAGAGAACCCTTTTTTGTACATAAAAATGGAAATTACACAGATATTTCTTAACCTAAGAGTACAAACGACGGCCTTATCACTAAAAGTGATCTCTTCCAGACAACCTTTGGATGGACTGGACTAATATATTTAACGTTTATTTAAAAGTTGATTGTTTAAAACATCAATGACAGTCACTTGTACATTTATCTATAAAGGCCCACTCAGACGAAAGTTGAACGCCACCTCTAAAGTTGTTTAGCAAAAAAAAAGGAATACAAAGGAAGCATTCCTTTCCTTTTTATTTTTTTAAAATTGAACGAGTTTTAAAAAAATGACGCGTTTTAGGGTAGAGGTAATTCGTAACATTTAAGGTGCTCCGCTTAAAAGGAGCTAGCTTGATGGAACGTGGCTCAATTTACTTTTAATGAAGATGGCATTTCCTATTATGAATGTAATGACTCATTCCGACAAGAATTTCCCTGGGAAATTAAAGGGAAAAAAGAAGTCCTGGGAAAGTTTATTGTGAATATGTTAGAGATTGAAAAGTGGGCCGGTAAGGAACGTCCCAGGCGGACACACTTCGACCAAATAGGGGATGTATTAGCAAAGGGCAGTGAGGGCAGGATAAAAAGTACTCGGAACCGGCGTGCGCGCATGCGACGACTAATGAACATTTGATTTAGCGAATGATGATCTGTCAGGATCGTGGCATGTGGCAGTCCCTAGTCTCTGCCTACCCCTCTGGGATACAGGCGTGAGTTTTGACGGTCTCTGTGGCGCAGCGGTTTGGCACGCTGACTGTAAAACCGAAGGTCTCGAATTTGATCCCCGGCCGGGTCAAACTATTAAACGAACTTTTGTAGTTTGTCTCGGGTCTTGGATGTTATCTATGTATTTATTGTATTAACTCTATCGTCGAGTTAGCATCTGTAACACAAGCCATTTAGTTGCACTTTGTATGGGGCTAGCGAGATCTGTGTAAGATGTCCACCAATATTTATTATTATTATCCTTACATATTTAGCAGTAACTTTATGTTACCTATGTTATTTGTTTATTAAGTGCTATCAAACACAATTTTTTAAAACAATCCACAGAGCGATAGTTGAGTCTTTCCAATCACTAAACTGTATCTGAGTAGGTTTTTGTAAATAACACCTACGACGAGACTACGCAAAAACATAATCTTCCGTACCTATCCTGATAAAACAACGTACTACAGTCTACAGCACCTTGGAAGGCTAAGGTAATAATATCAGCCCTCTGATATAATTATGTTCGACCTGCGTTCACTGTAACAACATTGCGATGACCTCTAGGTAGGTAAAACTCTGGCAACTAATCACGTACCTACTCCTATGCTAATTACTTAATGAAGTAATCGATCTAATTAACCAACTCCTAGTAGTGATTAGTGAGCTCAAGATACAGAGGTGGGCTCAATCGCGGCACAGCTCAGCGGTGGGTTAACGATCTCGGCTGTCTGCAGACAAATTTATCATCGTGATATCCTTGCCAGTTGCGTTTCTGACCTCGTGAAGAATGAACGTGTTTTACTCCGCCTTGTAAGTTCGTGTTCTGTCGTTTGTTTACAAATTTATTGTTTGGACTAATGAAATGTGTCTTGTCTGAGTGTATCTACATGTTTGTGACGTCCTAGCCTGGTTATCACAGCTCGGGGTGTCCTAGTTTGGGGCCGGGACGAGCAAGTGTGTTGTGTGGAAGTTGGTATAATTATTTATGCGTAGTTAAACAAATTAGTGAAATCTGTTAGGAAGTGCAACTGTGAAGGAAACCGGAGTGTCTTTATAAAGTGTTTACATACCTAGGTATCTCATCGCTTGCAATCCCCGGTGGTGTCATTCTCTCTCTCTGTGTAAGAGACGGCCTGTACCGGCATACAGTGGAAAGTTACAGGGTACACGCTATGCGTGTGTACGAAAGTTAACAGCTAATCGACCTTTACACGTGTATACTTTGTTCAGTTGTGTTACGGGCGACTTTGGAACTAATTTGCAAGGTCGAGCTGCTGTTTGAGCTCGTGGGTTTAGTAGTTAACCGCGCTTGGCTACCAAAACAGAGATCCCGGGTTCGATTCCTACTGGAGGCCGTCGTACTCGATTTGTGCAAATGTACCTACTCGCTCTGGGTGTATTTCCAAATCAGTGTTTTGTTAAAAAGTATTTAATTCAACATTACACAGAATCTGTGACTGTGTGTGAACGACAAAAGTAAAACTAGGTGTCCATTTCAAAATCTAGATTATTTTGGAGAAAAAATGGGCAAGAAACTCCAAATTATATTCTTTATAATGCACTAACCCGTGCAAAGGACAATTTAAAAAAAAATCCTCCCATGCCGGGATTTGAACCCGCGACCTCTGGCTATCCGTGCCAGCGCTCTCCCAACTGAGCTAACAGGCGACTCACCGACATCAGTGAAATTTAGAACCTATTTACAATACTCGCTGCCTGTACATAATACAGAGAGTAAGTATTGTAAAGAGGTTTGAAATTTCACTGACGCCGGTGAGTCGCCCACCCACTAGCTCAGTTGGAAGAGCGCTGGCACGGATAGCCAGAGGTCGCGGGTTCGAATCCCGGCATGGGTGGAATTTTTAGCCTCTAAATAGGTTTTTAAAGAAACTTCAAACTTAGATTTTTTCCGTTGCCTTTTTCTCCACTACAATACGGCCCGAAGACGGCGGCTTACATTTTACATTGTACATTGACATTCAGCAAACAGAATGTAAATTCTTTACGTTGAAATAAATTGATTTGAATTTGAATTTGAGACCCGTTTTCTGAGTTTTGAACTTCCCTAAGTAAATACTTAAGTAACGTTCTGTTTAACCCTTTTCTGAGAAATGCGAAGAGCCAGCACCACAGTTAACTATTTACTTAGAAAAATTCTCATTTCAGAAACTGGCCCTCTGACTTTTCGCAGTGGTTAGTTAGTTAGTTAGACCTGAGATTTCCGCACTTAGCCTCATAGTTGGGCCATTGTACGTAGCAAGCGCTGATGTACGCTAACACCTCAGACACTAGGGTTATTGTACGATGTTTTCCTTCACGGTCAGCGAGTAGTATTGCTACTGTAATTTCACAAATGTACATAACTTAGAAAACAAAGTCATTGGTACATGCCGGGGTTCGAACACACGACTTCCCGATTGAGAAGCCGGAGTTCTACACCGCTCCGCGACCACCGCTCCTTTCGCAGTGGCTAAAAAGAGTTCACATAATTATTATAAAACATAGAACTCATGCTTTGCACTGGCTTTAATTCCAGACCTCATTGCCATCTAAATAATCCTTTATGTTACAGTAGCCCTTTTGGCACAAAGTGTGCTTAACATGTAAGGGTGCAAACCTCTTTGCACCATTTTTAATATTTCTTTTCCTATCAAATATTTAAAATTAGGTACGTACGTCACACATTTTTCGATTTCCCTCATTTTTCATCATTACCACCCCACACCTTAACTAGATCTGACTATTTTACCTGCTCATCCGTTTTTATACAGTTTTCCTGTTTTTTTTAATTATAAATATAAAAACTATAAACAGTACAAATAAAGCAAACGCTACAGTGATTCTTATTATGATAGCGATAAGGTTTTGTATTATGTGGCACGCAGATTAAAACTGCTAATACGTGTTGATAGAAGATCGTATATTAAGCGACTGAGTTAAGAAAGACAAAAGCTACAGTACACCACGACAAACACATTTCGTGAACCGCGTTTCAGGCAAGCTACTTCAGGGATCTAATGTACAAACGTAACTATCCAATGCCCCCTGAAGAATAGAGAAACATGGACAAAATAAACTCCTAACTTTAGTCTTTGCTTAACTTTCTACGGCCTCGGTGGCGCAGCGGTTCGGCACGCTGACTGTAAAACCGAAGGTCTCGGGTTCGATCCCCGTTCGGGTCACACTTGGAAACGATAAGATAAGCTTTGATTAAGGAGGTAGGGCGTCGTCTCAGGAACCGTGGCTTTGACTACCGCTCAGGGGCATTTTTGATGCAAAGGATATCCCTTGCTGTGCAGCGCGGTAATGCTGCCAGTGTCATGGGCACCTTTGGGTCGGATATGTCTCGGGGCGGATTATTTGATTGACTTTATTATTATTATTTAATTTTTTTTTTGTATATAAATTTTGTATTATTTTTCTCGTACTTTGTGGACGAAATTTTTGTAAATGAATTTTTACTCTCAAAATGAATATCGGTTTATTGTACGCTATGTTTAGAGATAAGATAAAAAAATTATTTAAACCACTTACAAATTGTACATTTTTCCCATTACATAAAACTATGATTAGCTTAAGTATTAATCCAGAAAATGGTTGATATTAACAATCAAAGGTTCACCGTTGGTCCCCACACTAGACGGGAATCTATATAGTGAGGACCTGGTTGTGAAGGATTTACCGAGTTAAAAATTTGGCGACTTTTAAAGTTTCGTATTTTTACATAGGTACTAAAATATAAACAAGAACCGACAGTGGCATAAAAATATTGAGCAAATTATAAAATTAAAAAAGAAATTGTTAAGTAGAAACGAACTTTTGTAGTTTGTCTCAGGTCTTTGATTTTATCTATTATTTATTGTATTTATCGTCGAGTTAGCACCTGTAACACAAGTCATTTATACTATTTTTATTTTTAATGCACTAACCCGTGCTAAGGAACAAATTTAAAAACCTATTTAGAGGCTAAAAATTTCACCCATGCCGGGATTCGATAGCCAGAGGTTGCGGATTCGAATCCCGGCATGGGTGAAATTTTTAGCCTCTAAATAGGTTTTTAAATTTGTTCCTTAGCGCGGGTTAGTGCATTAAAAATAAAAATAGTGTAATCATGTGGGTACAGTGATATCGTTCCGATGTTAAACCTAAATGCAAAGTAGGTGGTCGGGGCTGTAAGTAATGC
Organism: Yponomeuta sedellus; assembly: GCA_934045075.1. Classification (NCBI taxonomy): domain Eukaryota; kingdom Metazoa; phylum Arthropoda; class Insecta; order Lepidoptera; family Yponomeutidae; genus Yponomeuta; species Yponomeuta sedellus. The sequence continues at coordinate 549,844 of OW203749.1, forward strand.
AATTTGCTTAAGTCAGATGTCGCTGCCTGTACGTAATACAGAGAATAGTGTAAAGAGGTTCGAAATTTCACTGATGCCGTGAGTCGCCCATTGGCTCAATTGGTAGAGCGCTGGCACGGATAGCCAGAGGTTGCGGGTTCGAATCCCGGCATGGGTGAAATTTTTAGCCTCTAAATAGGTTTTTAAAAAAGAAAAAGAAGATTAAATACGCATATATATTTTTTTCAAACTTCCTTTGATATATATTTAACAGACACACATAACCTCACGCCTGTATCCCAGAGGGGTAGGCAGAGACCAGGGACTGCCACTTGCCACGATCCTGACAGATCACCTTCGCTTCATCAACGTTGCATGCCGGTTCCGGGTACTTTTTATCTTTCCCTTTGCTAATACATCCCCTGTTTGGTCGATGTAAGTCCGTCTGGGACGTCCCTTACCATAATTAACAGAGTTCCATGTTTGTGATGTCCTTGCTCGATTACCGGAGCATAGCGTGTCCTAGTTTAGGATCAAAACAAATAGTCTTGTTGTGTGGAAGTTATTTGTCTAGTCGGCTGTGTTTGTGTGTTTGTGTTTGTATAGGCAGTGGGAATATTGTTTTTTCGTATCTTTGCAGTCTTTATCGGTCCTTGTACTCTCAATGTTAACTTTAATAGCGCGGTTCTTTAATAAAGCAGAGCAGAGCAATAATCGAGCTGGCCTTTGCATTTACGTAATGAAATTATTTATGCAGTGGCATCTTCACTCACACTAGATGGGTGAAGGCACTTCTCGCATGCTGTAGTGTCTGGGACACGGCTTGCCCAGCACCTATACCATCCTGACAGCTTAGTTGCCCTAGCCCGCAGGAAAGACTAGTCGAGATTAGACCTGTTTACTATATAACTACGTAAGAGTATCGCGAATCATTAAGAAATACTGAGACTAGTCAATACGTGCGAAGCCAACCAAGCTGCGGGTCCACTGCCGGACATAGCCCTCCCCTAATGAGCGCAAGGTTGTGTCATCCACGCTGGGGATGCGGGTTGGGGATCGCAGAATTGCACCCAAATTCTTCACGCGGGTGTCGTAAAAGGCGACTAAGGGATACAAACCGAGGGGTGGGCAGCAGCGCCCCCTGCAGTTCAATTCCACCAAACTGCGATCCCCAACCCGCATTCCCAGCGTAGGGATTATGAGCATTACCCCCCAATGATGGCACAACCTTGCGCTATGGCGCTCATTAGGGGAGGGCCATGTCCAGCAGTGGACTAATATAGCCTAAAGAAGAAGATGTGATACAAAAGCGTTAAGAATTTACTCAGCGAAATTATCATTCATTATAAGGGCCAGTTTCTGAATGGAGAATATCTCTATAGAGATACTTAACTGTAGTGCTATCTCTTCGAATTTCTCAGAAAAGAGCGAGAGAAAATGTTACTTAAGTATTAACTTAGTGAAATTCAAAATTCAGAATTCGGCCCTAAATTTTGGGAACGAAAGTTTATGTTTATTTCTGGTGTTAACATTGTATTGGCGTGCTTTATGCCCCATGTCTCGATATCAACCCTTGTATGTCCCCACTGCTGGGGCACGGGTCTCTTCCTGCATCGCAGGAAGGTTAGGCCTTACTCCACCACGGGGGCCAAGTCCCGCTTGGTGCAGGATTGTAAGACAGAGCCTTACTGTCAGAAGTTATCAAGCCGCCCATAAGGCCTCTGACATACTTAACGACTGCCATTATATGACTGCCGGCACCAACGACTTAACGTGCCTTGCGAAGCACGGAAGCGCTCGAAAAAATGCCACTAGCGGTAGTCACGGGATGGTCTCCCATCCTGTACCTGACCGCGCCTGTTGTTGCTTAACTCAAGTGATTGACTCCAATCACTAGGTTCCGCTAGGCCACGAGCGCTTCTATGCCCCATATCTGCTGCGGCGCAACGAACACGAATACGAAGGCTACGAAAGCCGATGGTATTGACCTTTCCGACTTTCCGTGAACCTCACTGCATGCTGAATTTGTTAAGGCCTTCTGGGCGCTCTAAGGCGCTTGGGCGCCAACTAAAACCTACCTACACGTGGCTGTTGTATCATACGTGAACTAGAGGAAAAATAGAGCATTACCACTGCAACGGGTTATAATAACATCAATTATCAGTTCCAAGGCTGCAATGAGACATGATTAGTTAGGTTGTTTTTATTCTCTGTAGGTATATTGACGCCGTATGCACTATTTATTATGTCTGTCTTTTATTATGTATTATGCTAACTAATTCTTGTTTTGCAGGGCATGCGCTGCATGCATGCTTCTCTGGGCGGATGTGACGAGTCAAATGGTGCAAGAATCGGCCTCTGATGATAATGAGAATGCATCGACGACCACGGAAATTAACGGTTTGTAAAAAAAATGTAATCATATTTACTGCCATCTGTTGACGAGTAGCAGAACTAAAAATACTCTTTTTTTTTTTTCAGTACCGAAAGTGGACGAGATAACGGAGGGACAGTCTCAAAATTGTTCCACGCCGAGAGGGTTGGCAGGAAGTTGCGTCCAAAGGCAATATTGTGAATTCAGCACCTACGCAATCGACCTAACTTTGTACATGCCTCGTGGATACAAAAGGTAAGAAAATGAAATGGCATCTTGTGGACTGTAGTTGAGCTTGGTTTAATTGTTCTGTGAGTTGAGCCGAAAAAAAAGTCTTTTTAATTGTTCTGTGTCAAATACACAACGCTGGTATTGACGATCTCAACGTTTTACTGCAATACATGGTTTTTTAAGTTGAGTTTTCAACAAATTCCACCGTGACCGTCTGACATCGTCATGTATTTTAGTCTGTGGTCATTGTCAAAAATAAAAGTCGCTAGCGAGCGGCTTATTTTACGCAATTTCTGTTATTTCCTAAGTTATTCAGTGAAATATGGAAGCAAGTGCTTCGGACTTAAAAATAGTGCACGTGGTAAGTCTTGGCGATGCCAATAATAAACCTAGTACTTCGAAAACAACACCAAACCTGAATGCCATTCACACTGCAAGTAAGTTGTTTTTCTTCTACATATTCAAATACATTTGCTTTAAAAAACTGATTGGCTACAAAAAAATCTACTTAGTCTTCTTCGTTCTTACCGAAACGTGTAAACTCTCAAATAAATAAATGAACCAAACAAAGAAATGGAAATGGTATAATTGTCACTAAATTGCGTTTATCAAATAATTTAGCTACTTAATTAAGGTCATAACTGGTTTCGGGAAAGATTTATCTACTTCAGTGACAACTTGGAAGATAAATAAATAATAAAATAAAAAGCCTTTTTATTTGTCCATTTAAAAGAGTATGTTTACATGTCAATTGTTTACTAAAATAAAATAATTCAATAATATAGTTTTAATAAGGAAGGATTTGCTATAAGAAAGAAGTTTTATTTATTTAATTTTATTTTTTAGCACTAGCTACGAGTGTTATATAGTGCTTTGAGTAACCTATGTACCATATTTCAGGTAACAAGCCCTTACTTATGCTGATCAAGCTGCTAGTGAACTTTGTCGACAATGAGGAAAAAACAATACTAACCAACTCACAACTTATGAACATTCTCCACAACGAGTTTGACGTAGACATATGGAACCTGCCGACACTAGCCATAGAGATCTACATGAACGTACTGAAAAAGTTTCTTAAAATGTGGCCCCGGTGGGATGCGGTCGACACTATCGTTCAGAAGTCCAAAGTAGACAAATCTATAAATATAGAGAGTATTCTACTTGATGAATATGAAAGTCTTAAAATTTACTTGAAGGAAATGCTGGATCTAAGCCGAGGTCCTATGGAGGCGACGATGAAGAAAGTTAATGGCAAAAGTTCCACACCACAGGACAGCAAAGTTGTACTCGAAGTGCACTGCTCACGGCAGCAGCTGAACACGCTGATCTACCGCAAACCGGACCCCTCCAACCACACGATATTCAACAGTAACCCGAAGAAAACGTTAAAAATTCGCGTCGCCTCCCTCTCTTTTGCGCAGATCTGCTACTGGCCTGGATTCTCTATGGACATTGACACGGCGAAGGCCTTTCAGTACAGTCGGAGGAATCTTTTTGACATGACGCACACATTAGTGAACCACAAACTGGATCAACGACCGGAACCACCAACGATAAGTCTCTACGTCCACTGCAAGTCGAGAAAAAACAATGTGCGGTCCGAAGTACCCCTCGAAACTATCTCCAGCTTAATAAACAACATACTGGACCTCATAGAAGACACCGAATCAGAATACACTGACATACTGAAATGCATATTCGAGATGGTCAAAAAGGATGTCTCCCACTGCCCTCAGGTCGTCGACCGCAATAGTAACTACTTGTACTACCTGAACCCCCATCCGTACGTTCGCCACTTGTACCAGGACAACGAAGGGAACCCGGAATATGGGACTGATGATAAGGACGTAATGAATAAGTATGACTTGGAACTCCAAGAGTATATTAGCCCAAATGTTGTGTTCACCATCAGCCCACTACAGGTCAGAAGCGATGGTACAATCCCCGACATAGTAGCAGCGCAGTTTGTACAAACGCTGCTGGAAGATAGAGAACAGTTGTTGCGTTTTAAGTGTATGTATTGCGAAATGGTGTTCAGTGGCTTACAGTCAGTGGGTGCTTTGCAGTCGCACTTTGGTGAGGCGCATTATGATGAGCCGAACACTATGTGCACTCACTGCAGTGCAACATTCTCCGTTCAAGCTTTGGCTTGTGCGAACTGGTTCCATAAATGTTGACGGTGCGCTCCATCACTCAGAGCTTGGCCTATTAAGTAAAATTGTCGCTTGCGCAGCGCTCATCAATCCCTTATCTAAAAGGAAGGGTGCTAAATGGAAACTTATTGTTAAAGTATATGACTCATTGTGGAAATAAAGACTTCAGGACTGTGGTTCTTAACCTTTTGGGTCATGAGGAACCACTATAACACACTTCGGTCTTGTCAGGCGTAATACACGGACCTAAACGTTAATAAATAAAGGATTGTTTTATCTATCTATAAATAAAATAAAACACGAATTACAACTTATACTCATTTATTTTATTTATTAAGTGAGTACAACAGGTGACAATCAGAAAACTATATAAAATTAGAAGTTTAAGGTTCTGAGCTTGACTGCCCCCAACTACACTTCTAGACACATCTATTGGCCCACCTTGCATTTTCAGTTTCGTTTAGTCCTAGCAAAAAAATTATATTAGGTAGAGCAAAAAGTTTTTATGCACTTTTGAACCAGGCACATTCATAACTTGTATTCAACGGTCTTTAAATGTATCAGGTTTAAAATGGGCCGTCCAAATGAGTTTACAAGAACATAGATATACCTATCAAGCCTACTAACATGGTTTTTACCTTTAGTTTAGATTTAGTTTTTTAAGTTGCTAACATCACTATGGAACACTGTTTTTCTTTCAATAAATAGACATTTATTTCGGAAGAAAAAAAACGCTAGCCTCTGGCCCTCCTCGCACCACGGGTCTGGTAAGTCTTTCTGCCTAATCCTACGTCCCACTTTTGAACGTTCAGGACGATCGCAACACATATTTCGTCACAATACAGTCCACTCCACAGCCACGGAATCCCCTAACCAAAACAATTATTATTATTATTAAAACTGCATCAATAGTTTTTGTTCAATCTAGCAACCATATTTAGGTAGGGGCCATCGAAACCTAAACTCTAAGGTGGGCCAATAGATGTGTCCAGGAGTGTATTATTTATTTAATATTTCGCAATAATGGCTTCGCGGACTACTTGGAGTGCCTCCAGGGACCACTAGTGGTACGCGGGCCGCTGGTAAACAACAACTGCTTTAGAAATATGTGGGATAGTCAAAGATTTTAAAAATTTCTAAAGTAAATGTGGCAATCAATAGAGACAAATTTAAAGACCTAAATGCAAAGTAGGTGGTCGGGGCTGTAAGTAATGCAATTTGCTTAAGTCAGATGTCGCTGCCTGTACGTAATACAGAGAATATTGTAAAGAGGTTCGAAATTTCACTGATGCCGTGAGTCGCCCATTGGCTCAATTGGTAGAGCGCTGGTACGGATAGCCAGAGGTTGCGGGTTCGAATCCCGGCATGGGTGAAATTTTTAGCCTCTAAATAGGTTTTTAAATTTGTTCCTTAGCACGGGTTAGTGCATTAAAAATAAAAATAGTGTAATCCTATGAAAGTTTACAAATTTCCTAGGTAGTTTATAAACTTGCGGATCTTGTTAACTTCCGGTGACATAAACATACATAACCTCACGCCTGTATCCCAGAGGGGTAGGCAGAGACCAGGGACTGCCACTTGCCACGATCCTGACAGATCACCTTCGCTTCATCAACGTTCACAAGTCGTTGCATGCACGCATGCCGGTTCCGGGTACTTTTTATCTTCTCCTTTGCTAATACATCCCCTATTTGGTCGATGTATGTCGGCCTTGGACGTCCCTTACCAGCCCTTCCACTCACATTAGCAATATATATTTGTTTCGTCAATCTTTCTTCCTTCATTAAGTCTGAGGTTACCCCTTTGGGACTTCTTTATCGAGGATTTTGTTTATAATGTTTCAGCGACAAGGTCTTAGGAATGTTCTCAAGAATAACACACAGTTAGTTACACCTGCAATTGCCGCACCTAGCCTAATGATTGGGCCATTGTACGTAGCAAAGCTGTGAGTTTAGTCCAGCCAGCCCTTGCCAGAAAGCCAGCAGTGCTCTGATGTCACTGCAGGCCTCCTGAAGGGATCCCACCTTCCCAATCATGGCGGTCCGTTGATTTTCCACGCCTTCACAGCAAATGGTCATGTGAGCGGGTGTTTCCTCTTTGAGGCATCCCCGGCAAAGCGGGCCGTCGGTTAGTCACATGGTATAGAAATGCCTGTTCAGTGAGCAGTGGCATGTTAGGATTTCCATAGCTTTGCGCAGATTATCTCTTCTCAGACGCAACAGGCTCCGTGAAAAACGTTCCGAGATTGTTAACCAGCTAGTTCCTGGCTTTGACAGCGTTGTGCTGAGGGTGCGAGCCCTCAGCGCTGGTTTTTCAGTCAGGTTTGTTATCAAACAAACGAAGACTTGTAGTCCTAGCAGCTATGCACAAATGCTGCATTTTATGATCAAAGCAAGCTGTTTTCCACAGTGATAGTAGACGAAAATAAGTGATTTGACCCGCAGCAGCACAAGTTTCACCCCTTGTGCAAAGCGGCTTGCTTTCATCTTAAAGTGCAGCTTTTTGGTAAAAATGGTCGTAGCTGCTAGGACTACTGTGCCCTGAACCGATTGATTTTCAAAAGTCTTTATTTCTAGAATAATTATTAACAGTGTTAATTTAACATTCTTAAGTGTAACAATCTGTATTATAACTATTTTTCAGGTGAGGCACCCAGGTAAAAAAAATTAAGATATGTATGTGGTTAACATTATTATGCAATAAGATTGTAGTTAAATTATGGTACTTAATGTTATTCTAAAGGACGTAGGTACAATTCAGAGTGCATTGTTACCTTTTAAATACAATTTAAACGAAGTTTTGTGCCCTGAACTGGATTGTCTGTAGGTAACCTGCTTAGTGTCTATCTATCTATCAATCTATCTTCGACGGCCTCTGTGACGCAGCGGTTTGGCACGCTGACTGTAAATCCGAAGGTCTCGGGTTCGATCCCCGGCCGGGTCAAACCAGGAAACGAACTTTTCTAGTTTGTCTCGGGTCTTGGATGTTATCTATGTATTTATTGTTTTAAATCTTTCGTCGAGTTAGTACCTATACGAGTCCGAGTATAGGGCTATCGAGATCTCGATATCGAGATGTCCATGTCCATTCATTATTAAGTATTTATTATTATCTAAGTGTCATTCGTCTCCTCTGCAGGCCATGTGCGGCAAACGAGGTATGCTGTCCGACGGATTATCTGCGAGTGGTCGCACCGGCGCCGGACGCCGCTCAAGCTGATGACGCGTTCGCCTTTGACGCGGATGACTGAGCGCCGATCTCGTTCTCTCACTCAATAATCATCCTATTCGCCATCATCCCACTTCTGATATCCGCCAGCATCCCGCTTCTGATATCCGCCAGCATCCCACTTCTGATATCCGCCAGCAACCCACTTCTGATATCCGTTGTCAATCACATAACCATCAGAATCAAATATTTACTTACTCATAGTGCAGAGACTTGGTGATCGTTGTTAATTAAACGTAGGAGTCCTTTTGAAGAAGAAGAAAGAAGAAAAAACGTTCATTATAGAAACAGAAGACAGGCCACAATAACAAAACGATCGATATCAACCCTTTGTAAGTCGCCACTGCTGGACCGTGGTCGTCTTCCTGCACCGCAGGAAGGTTAGGCCATACTCCACCACGGGGGCCAAGGCCGGGTTGGTGGAGGATTGTAAGACAGTGGCGGGCTTTACTGTCAGAAGTTCTTCGAGCCGCTTATGAGGCATCCGACAAGGCTGCCATTACATGACAGGCGGCACCAACGGCTTAAAGTGCCTTGCGAAGCACGCTACAAAGTTAAGACGTATTACTACAGAACATTTACAGGCAAGTTAGATTGCTAGGGACATGAAATAGTCAAATATATTCCGTAAAGTTCGAAGATTAGGTAAATTAACAGAGTTTAAAACTAACGGCCTTACTAATAAAGGTTATGAGCTGTGTATACAGCCGTTATGCGAGGTCTGATAAACTGGTTATTTGTACGCTAAATGCGATTAAACCAGTTTAAATTGACATAGGTACGTCAAATAGTAATTCCGAGTGTATAACTTATTTATTAGTAAAGACGTTATGGTCTTTATGTCTAAAAACACGATTAATTGAAAATGAATAACACTCGAAAAGCGCTGATGTTAGTTAATTAGTCTGTGGTTGAGACTCTACGAAGAAATAATTTAACCATAATTTAACTTACCTACTCGTTAACGTCGGCGAATGGGGAGTTTTTCTTTTTGAGTACCTACTTATTTAAAAAAAAAGTAGTTCTCAAGAAGTGTGTAGATGGCGCTGAACTGACTACGTTACTAGCCATGTCTTACGATTTGAGACAATTGATAAACATTGATCGACTAAATATTGTTAGGTTTATTATTTACATTTACATAATGTAAGTTTAGTTTTAGGATCTCAAAAATCGAAGAGAAATAATAAAAAGTAATGTGGTTTTCCGTACCTTGCAGTAACTTACCAAGTTCAGCGCCATCTATCCAGCGACTAGGGAAGTATTTAGAAAACAAAAAGAAAATCCCTCATTAAGGTAATTGCATTTCCTAATAAATGATCGCGATTAGAGAAGGGGACCCGTTTAATATACCAGGTGCCCCGGCGACCTTCGTTCATACGATTATTGTCACCATGGCAACGCAATAAATAAATTTCTTAGGTATTGACTTCAATAAAGGTTTCGGCTTAGAGTATATACTACTAAGTATTATATACTCTAAGGGTTTCGGTAACAAAAAAATATTATCCCTCGGGAAAGCATTACCAGGATATCAAGTGTCTCAATTCAGATCTTTGTCTATCTGCACGCCAATTTTCATGAAACTCCGTTCAGCCGTCATTGCTTGCTTGATTAACAAACATCCAAACATGTTCACAAACTTTCATATTTATATTACCAGTGGGATGTATGTGCATCGAGTATCATTTAGAAATACTAATAATGTATATAGGTACTGTCGTCTACAGGGAATCCCTCTGTAGATTTATATGTTACAGTCAAAACTCGTAACGGTCAAAACTAGTTTTGACTGCTAATATTTATCCAACAATGTCGAGTTGGTTTTCGGTCTTACATGTTCAACCTAACACGCTCCTTCGCGCTTCGTCGCACCAATATTTTTGCTGTCGCAGATTAAGTGCTGCATCATTTTAGGTGTTTTTACCATTTGGTATTTCCAATGTTACTGACCAGACGCTTTGGACAAAAGTACTTTTGACTGATTTTAGCAGTCAAAACTAGTTTTGAAAAGTAGATTATACCGTTGAGAAGGTAGGTAGGTTTTGGTCCCAGAAGGTGACCGCACAAAAATTAAGGGGGTAGGTATCATAAAGCTTCCGTATTGAAGTAAGTGGTCATGGACAGGGAAGGAATTTTAATTTATATAGCCGGGTGCACACAAATGGAATGAATTTCTGATCATCAGATCAACTTTTTTTCAAACAAAAGTATAATAAAATCTTAATATCTGTGATATGACTATTTTTAGAACAATGTACCTAGTATTAATTTCCTACGACTTTAATCGACAGTTGTCAATTTTTTTTACATTTATTATGGAAAAAAAAGTATTATAAAACAAGATTACCTACTTATATTGTTTTTGTTGCACTAACCCGTCCTAAGGACAATATACAGAGTATTGTAAAGAGGTTCGAAATTTCACTGATGCCGGTACTTGCCCAGTAGCTCAGTTCGGAGAGTGCTGGCACGGATAGCCAGAGGTCGGGTTCGAGTCCCGGCATGGGTGGAATTTTAGCCTCTAAATAGGTTTTTAAATATTATAAAACAAGTTATGATTTTTATTCCTTTTTGGCGCAAGTTATTGATTATGTTGATAGTACCGCATAGCCATAGCGCCTTTGTGGAAACCAAGGAGTATAAAAATACTTCTGGTTTTGAGATAGGCGCTTACAAGAAGAATTTTAATACTCCTTGGTTAGAATAGTCAATCCGCTACCTACCTACTTGACTCGTATAAAATTTGACGCGATAAATGAATATTTCCTGTAGTATTTAACTTAAGAAACTGAAATGTATTGACTTTGATGAGTAAGTATGCAGGATTGCTGCAAAATTTGCAAATAAAAAAAAAATATGTCCCGCTGTTAATTCAGAACGGTGATAACGCTTTCCACCATGTTGAAAGCATCTTTGTTTTGTAAACAAACATCTGTCAGGCAGAGCCAGTGGACATTGATTATACTTATTATAAGACTTACATCAAAGTAATTTTCATATAAATACACCCGAGTTTCAGTCGATAAAGTATCGGGGTCTCTTTTGGCAAGTTTGAGCCAATTTTTTCGTGTAATGATTTCATCGGGTGAATCAAATCACGAAGTAATTTCATTCTCATTCTGAATTCAGAAAGTCATTTTGACCGTGTGCGCTCGGCATTGCAGTAAGTACCTACATAAATAGGCACGACGAAAGATTTTTAAATCCTCTTCCATAAAGTGGGGATTCATTTATTATTTACAAAAATTTCAAATTTCAGTAATAAACTAAAGTTTACAAAGATTAAGTTCTCCCTTCTTTCTAAAAGAATTTTAAATCTATGGAAAAACAGCTCGCAGTGTCATGACGTCGAATCTGACGTCACGCCCAGGTAAACAAACATCGTAATCAAGTCGCTATTAGTCACACACACACAACAAAGCACGGGTGAAGTTTACCAATGTCAACCTAAGCGTGACGTCACGTGGTGTGATGTGTGTTTAAGTCAGAATGGCTGAAAGCAGTACCTATTATAATCTTTTATTTTATTGAAAATATTGGCAATATCTTTTTTTTTATAAAACTAAATCAGTGTTAAAATCATTTTAATGTGTACTTTGATTATTTGATACTGTCGTCACGTCTATTGTAAGTACTTTTAATTAAGTAGTTAATGCTCAAAGTGCCATTGTCTTGTTATTTTGTAAGTTCATTTAATTTAAATCGTTTTAAACTAAATGGGTGTTATGATATCCCACAGAACATTAAAAAAGAGAGTAAAACATAAACTCTTTTTTTATGGTCTGTGTGATATCCTTATTGTACTTTTAAGTTTGGTATACTGAATTACCAATAAAATACCAACCAAAGCACTTTTAGTTACTTTTCGAAGCATATTTCTTTAATTTTGTAATATTGATAATATTTAAGTCAAGAAAATAAACAGAAAAAAACAAGCAAAATAATTTGAAGCGTTTTATTCACATTATTAAGAAGAATATTGTGTGGTACCAAATCGGTCAGAGCTCCAGTGTATAATAATTAATTAATAATATAATTCACGGGTTAGTTTTGAACGCTACCTATACTTACGACAATGGGTACCAATTTTTCTCTCTATGTGTCTCCCGCTGGATTAAACGTATTCTTGAGTGGAGACCGCGACTCTGCAAACGTAGTGTAGGACGCCCTACGACCAGGTGCACTATTACGTAAGTGTAAACTGAGTTGAGTGACGTTGATTTTTACTTTTTGAAGCTACTCCGGCTGTGAAATGCTTACATTTTTTGACACTTAGGAGTCGTCTAAATGCTGCACTCGATAGAGTGGAGTGTGTGGTGGAGTGCTACATAATAGGAGGGCTGGTAATAAGGTCTAATACTTACAGAGTTTTTGAATAGAATTATATAAGCGCGACAATGGTTGTTATTTGCCTCAATTTGGTAATCTACAAAGCAACAGCAGTATTAGCAATAGTGGGTATAACCCGCGCAAATTAAATAGGCATCCCTCACGCTTCTTCGTGAGGGTTGCCAGGCTTGTCTGTTTACTCGTGGGTCAAGACTTCCTGTATGCCCCGCGCCGCCTTCCCCTCCTACTGTCCGCGGGCGCGACGCGAGGAGCGGATCCGGACCGGGAACGGCTGCGCGCCCGGGACCGGGAGCGGGGCCGGGGCAGCTCAGGCGCGGGCTGAGGCGGCGACTTGAGCCACGGCACCTCCCAGTTCTGGTACAGGACGTACAGCGCTGTCAGGACGCCGAGGAACTGCGGGGGAGGGAGGTGTCAGGTAGTGGTGACAAAAATAGGCAACGGTATTTTCGCTCGTCGATATCAACCCTTGTATGTCCCCACTGTTGGGGCACGGGTCTCTTCCGCCTGCATGAAGGTTAGGCCATACTCCACCACGGGGGCCAAGTCCGGGTTGGTTTTCGCTCGTGGCCTAGTCGAACCGAGTGATTGGAATCAATCACTTGAGTTAAGCAACGACAGGCGCGGTCAGGTGCAGGATGGGTGACGGTCTCGTGACTACCGCTGTGGCATTTTTACCGAGCGCTTCCGTGCTTCGCATGGCATTTTATATCTATATTATACTTACCTACGAGGTCCTTATCACTAACTAGGTATTTGACCACCGAAAATATCGATATACCTAAACCCTTTGTATGTCGCTGCTGGGGAACGGGTCTCTTCCTGCATCGCAGGAAGTTTAGGCCATACCTACTCCACTACAGGGGCCAAGTCGGCGTTCGTGGAGGATTGATTGGTGACAGTCGCGCGCCCTACCTCTGACAGGACTAACGACTGCCATTACATGACAGTCGGCACCAAAGGCTTATTGAGTCTTGCGAAGCACGCGAGCACTTGGAAAAAATTGCTACTAAGCGGAAGACTGCACACCGCTTTGCGAATGTCGTCGCTCCACCTGGTCACAGGGCGTCCTACGCTACGTTTGCCGATTGGCGGTCTCCACTCAAGAACCAGTCTACTTGCCCTGATATGACCCGCTGCCACTTCACTTCTAATCCGTTGAGCTATGTCGATCACTTTAGTTCTCTGGCGAATAACTTCGTTTCGGATTTGCTCCCGCAGAGAAACACCAAGCATAGCTCTCTCCATAGCTCGCTGAGTGACTTTAAATTGGTGGACTATTCGGACCAAAGAAAAAAACACAGTTGTTTTTACGCCGCCTTTTCTCCATTACAGTACGGCCGGCCCGAAGGCAGCGGATTAGATTTTGCATTGTACATCAAATTGACGTTCAGCAAACTTATGATTCGCTAGACTCATTTGTTATATTAAATGGCTCTGATCCCGACTAAACCCTTTTAATGTAGAACTAAGAATGTAAATTCTTTACGTTGAAATAAATAAATTTAGTTGATTGAACCGTGTCCATGTCTCGGCTCCGTATGTCACATACGGGTAGGTGATCACAAACATTGCTAATAGCTAGCTAGGTACTACAGATTTACACACTTATTTTTATATAAGTAAAGTGCAACCACTCTGTAGGTTACTGCTATTTGCAAAACGCATTGTGTATTTAAATATAAAGGATAGGTAGTTGAGACGACAGCACATCAAACTTTAAATGTGTGTATTCTGTTAGCTTTTAGAATATACCTCGGCTACTATCGGATAGAATCGGATTATATATTCGTGTAATAGAAATATCGGAACTAATATGAAACTTAAATTTACATAACTTTTCAAAATTGTGAAGAAAAGGTTTATACAGAGCGGGAAGTAGTATTACACTCGTGTGTTCTCGGTGAAAACCGAAGCCTACTCTAGAGCCCGAGGTATGTTCTAAAAGCTAACAGACTATACTGCAACTAAAATGTAAAGGTTGATAATCATGCTGTCGAAGGAGAACATCTTGAGGAAACCTGAGTGTCTAAGTTGTTTTAATGATAAGTATAAATAATTATAATATAAAGTGGGCCTCGATATCTCGTGACGACCTCTGTGGCGCAGCGGTTAGCGCATCTGCCTACCTTGCGAGAGGTCCCGGGTTCGATCCCCGGCTGGGGACAAAAAAAAACCCCAGGTGTTGGATGTTTACATGTTTGTGATGTCGTTGTTTCTGGTACCCACGACAAAGGGTAACCTAGTGTGGGGCCTGAAGCAATGTATATATGTTATGTAGCAAACGTGTTTTTTCGTCGTAATTTATTTGTAGGTAATTGAATAATAAGTGAAGCGCCTGTGGCCTAGTGGAACCGAGTAATTGGGATCAATCACTTGAGTTAAACAACAACTGGCGCGGTCAGGTGCAGGATGGGTGACCGTCCCGTGGCATTTTTCCGAGCTCTCCGTGCTTCGCAAGGCACGTTTAGCCGTTTGTGCCGGCTGTCATGTAATGACAGTCGTTAAGCCGTGTCAGAGGCCTTATGGGTGGCTTGATAACTTCTCACAGTGAGGCCCGCCACTGTCTTACAATCCTCCACCAACCCGGACTTAGCTCCCGTGGTGGAGAAGAGCCTAACCTTGAAGCGATGCCGGATGAGATCCGTGCTCCAGGAGTGGGGCCATACAAGGGTTGATATCGAATTCAAATTGGACTTCTAGATGGACTTATATTTTTAGACCAATCTATAGGTAGGTACCTAAGTATTAGTAGTGTCATCTATATGTAACACACTAATTACCACAAAATGGAACTCTACCCAATCTAATGACTCTAATGAGTTATTGATGGAAGTGATTGCCCTAATATAGATGGAGGATAATAGAAGTTTAAAAGGAATCCATTAACGTAGTATAACGATCATATCACAGGAAACCCATTAGATGGGTTGAAGTAACTAAGTGCCTACGAATTTAATTAACTGATTTTAAGGGTTCCTCCACTCGGATTACGGAAACGGATCACAGTCGCAACAGATTACGCCAAACCAGAGTGCTTAGTGCGAGTTTTTTAAATACTCGATCGCGTTGAAGTAAACTCATATTTCTATGGCATCGAGGAAGCGCCACCTAGCGACAAGTATAGAAATTAAAATGGCTGAGTGCAAGTTGTTGGTTTACGTTGAGAAGTGAACACGTTTACCAGTCAAAACACGAATAAACGCGAGTGCAAGTTGTACTGTGACAGCGTTTTCCCAGTTCGAACGGTTAACTTACTCATACTCACTACTCAATGCTCGATTAACGCTGTAGTAAAGTTATTCGATTGGATCTGTCAAACTCGCACTAAGCACTCAGGCAAAATATTCCACTCGGATCATGTGAACCGAATGGACTACATTTTTGATTAGATTTTTTCCATTCGGATCACACCGTTAATCTTAGTAATAATCATGTATAAACCTTGATTTTTTTTATTCTTATTGTTGATTTTAAATTAATTAAACAATAATTAATTAATTGACGACCTCTGTGGCGTAGCGGTAGCGCGTCTGCTTACCATGCAAGAGGTCCCGGGTTCGAATCCCGGCTGGGAACAAAAAAAAGCCCAGGTCTTGGATGTTTAAATGTTTGTGTGTGATGATATGATGTCGTTGTTTCTGGCTCCCACGACACGGTACGAAACAGGGTATTCTAGTGTGGGGCCAGAAGCAATGTATGTGCTTGTATGTAAATGTTTGTTATGTATGTTAAGTTGTTTTTTTTATTGTTATTCTAAGAAAATGCATTGTATTTTAATTATTAAAAAATTTCGATTACCCTCCTACTAAGATTAACGGTGTGATCCGAATGAAAAAAATCTAATCAAAAATGTAGTCCATTTGGATGATCCGAGTGGAATATTTTGCTTGGTTTGATGTGATCCGTTGCGACTGTGATCCGAGTGGACAAACCTGATTTTAATAATTTACCTAGGTGCTTACCGATCCCGTTCTTAGTCCACGTTCGTTTCTATTGGGTAACACAGGTTTTACTGGACAGGTAAAATTGTACACTACATTTTTAGTTGTTGAGTTTGAAGGAGTATTTTGCTTTAGCTACTTACCCCGAGTTTTTCGGACATATTATACTAACAATCTGTTAATCTACGGTTAACAGCTGGCATGTTAACAAAATCAAAAATGTTTAATGAGCCGAACAAAACTTAAAAACATTATACAGAACTCAAAGTGGCTCACCAGAAAATTCTAAGACTTTGAGACATTGAAATCATTAATGTTTGAAATTGATCTGTACCTACATTAAAAATACTTACCTACCTATAGGTTTACCTACTAATTGTCAAAATGCAGGTCCACCTAGTTTGAAAATTAGCTGAATTTATAACTATCCCATTTCGCGAAGCCCTCAAGGGTTGTAATACACTGTCTGTCTGTTGATTTTATGGTGAGAAATAAACTAGGTACTATACGAAGCTTGAGTTAAGCAAAAACAGGCGCGGTCAGGTGCAGGATGGGTGACCTTCCCGTGACTACCGCTAGTGGCATTTTTCCCGAGCGCCTCCGTGCTTCGCAAGGCACGTTAAGCCGTCATCGGTGCCGGCTGCCATGTAAAGGAAGTCGCTAAACCATGTCAGAGGTCTTATGGGCGGCTTGATGACTTCTGACAGTAAGGCCCGCCACTGTCTTACAATCCTCCACCAACCCGGACTTGGCCCCGTGAAGGAGTATGGCCTAACCTTCCTGCGATGCAGGAAGAGACCCGTGCCCCAGCAGCGGGGACATACAAGGGACATATCGATACTTTATTTTACTTTACATTACTTCTTTAGCCTTAAACGTCCCACTACGGGGTACTGAGACTCTCAGAGAGAGTACGGGTTTAAATACCATACCTACGTGCCCACCGTGGATTGGCAAATCAAGCGCTGCGGTATTTGAACACCTCCGATCCTCCGGTTTCCTTATGAAGTTTACCTTTACCGTTAGCGAGTGGAATAACTACCTACATAAATAAAATGAGCGGTGGTAGCGGAGCGGTGTAGAACGCCGGCTTCTCAACCGGGAGGTCGTGGGTTCGAACCCCGGCATGTACTAATGACTTTTTTTCTAAGTTATGTACCACGGCACCTGAAAAAGTGCCGAAACGTTGGAAAATTGTAAAAATGTAATAAACGAGCATAAATCCGTATAAAAACAGTATTAATTAAGTTATGTACATTTGTGAAATTATAGAAGCAATACTACTCGCTGAAGGAAAACATCGTAAGGAAACCCTAGTGTCTGAGGTGTTAGCGTATCTCAGCGCTTGCTACGTAAAACGGCCCAACTATGAGGCTATAAATGCGGAAATCTCAGGTCTAACTAACTACCTACCTACAAAAATGTACATAACTTAGAAAACAAAGTGATTGGTCCATGCCCGCACTGGGAATCGAACCTCGGTCGCTCGCTTCCGAGTCCATTGTTCTACCCCACTGGGCTACCATCGCTTAGCTGTGACTTACTGCTATCGCTAACGACAGGATTCTGGCAGGATTTAGAGTAGGAACAGCTCTAGGCCTCCATTCGTCACCACTTCTGTCCATCGAGCAGCTGCCCACCCCCCCTCCATATCCACCACATCACGTTTATGGCAGCGCAAACAGAAACAAATTGTAGACTTTTAGCCCGGATCTACGAACCTGGTCGGACTCTTCCGATATAACAACATCGTTAAGTAGATCCGGTAAAACTTTAAAACTTTCGTAAGCACAACATTTTGCAGACTAAAAGTCTGCAAAATGTTGTGCTTACGAAAGTTTTAGTTCAAAAAAACAGAAACAAAGATAATAACTTCCATGTAACACATGTTCTGGTACCAAGCTAGAATACTTACTCTGTAACCAGGCAAGGATTTCATTAAGATGTCGACATCAACCCTTGTATGTCCACACTACTGGGGCACGGGTACCTCCTGCATCGCAGGAAGGTTAGGCCTTACTCCACCACGGGGGCCAAGTCCGGGTTGTTGGAGGATTATAAGACAGTGGCGGGCCTTACCTACTGTCAGAAGTTATGAAGCCGCCCATTAGGCCTCTGACATGCCGTGACATTGTTATTACATGACATACGGCACCAACTGCTCAACGTGCCTTGTGAGGCACGGAAGCGCTCGAAAAAAATGCCACTAGCGGTAGTGACGGGATGGTCTACCATCCCCTGCATCTGTTGTTGGTTTAACGCAAGGTTCGACTAGGCTCACAAAGATAGAAAGCTACAAAATAAGTAAATAGGATACAAACCCCAAAAATCTACAGGTACCAGCAAAACCAACTTTACCCACCACGCAAACAATGCAACGTAAAACCACGGAAGTCAAAACTATGACGTCCGTGCGCAGAACATCCCGCTCGGACCCCGACAAAAAAAGCCAGAACAAGCAGCGAAAATTGAAGAAGAAAGTGCGAATAAAGGAGGAGAAGCCAAGTACCGCGAAGTTGAGCTGCCTGACGAGCATGAAGTGCAAGATCCCCTGCACCAGAGCCTCCATGGCTCCAGCAAGAGACGTCTACGTGAACTTCAGCAAGGAGACGTCGCTGCACGGGCTAAAGCACACCGTCGCGGAGAACCTGCATTGGTTTGAACGGTGAGTTGGTTTTTATTGTTTGTTTTTGAAGGGATTGGACACAGCACTTGGAATGTTCCGGCCGAATTTTGACGGTGACTGGATGATTGTCACTGTCAATGTTTGAATGACAGAGATTTTACTCTTTTGTGGTGTAGCTGGTTTAGTATTAGACAGTAAGACCAAGACTTGCAAGCCTCCACCAATCCGGACTTAGCCCCCATAGTGGAGTATAGCCACGTATGGCCTTTACCTTCCTTAGGAAAGAGACCCGTGCCCCTCACTGGGGACACAATGGGTTGATGATGATGATTATATATTAGGGTAGGGCTAATATTATAATTATAACAACTATAATAATTAATTATTATATCCTTACCTTTAGCCCTACCCTTAACAGTATTTACACATATATTTACAAAATATGTTTTATATAAAAAAAAGTCTGGACCGGTTGGTAGAGTTCCCAAGACGATGGCACCATTCCCCCTCTGGATGGCTAAGCTGATGCGCTGGCAGAGGTATCGGCACCATTTATGGGCGACAGTAGCCTAGTTGGTCCATGGAGGTCAATGAACAAACTGTGGTCTGTGGCGAGGACCTGCAAGAGAGCTCAACCATTGTTGAGTTTCTCTCCAACGAAGCTCCATCTGCATGGGTTGTTTCTGTATCTACCGACCTGCGTTCACAGCCTATTGCGTGACTTCTACGTCAACGTGGTTTGGCGGGAGCGCTTCCGAGGCGTCCACGAAGCAATCGAAGGCAAGAGCCGAGTATTATCATAGGGCGATAATACCTCAGCGCTTGTTACCTAATGGTTCGTAGCTATGCGGCTAAGTGCGGAAATCATAGGTCTAACTACATCGGCGATTCTTTACGCGGTTCAACTTTCAATCAGTTTCCTCCATTCCTTCGTTAAATCAATCAGCCCGTTATTCTTCCATTGCTGGATGCAGTCCTGTCCAGCGTCACGTCAAGTCTTTCTGCCAAATCTGCCTCAGACCATTGGTTCAGCGCGCTGGTGGGCGTTCTGCGCCGCGTTTACCAGTTCGTTGTAGACCTGTCCAGAGCGTCAGCACCCTACGTCCTTCTGTCCTCAGCCCCCTCACCCCAAATCGGCCTCAAGTGCCTCTGAATGGTCCAGCAAGCTGGTAGGCGTCCTACTCTGCGTTCGCCAGGTATCCATCCGAGAACCTTTGCACCCCATGGCACGGCATGTGATATCATTGTATGTCCCCACTACTAGGACACAGGTCTCATACAAGTCCTGCATTGCAGGAAGGTTAGGTCATACTCCACCACGGGGGCCAAGTCCGGGTTGGTGGAGGATTGTAAGACACTGGCGGGCCTTACTGTCAGAAGTTATCAAGCCGCCCATAATGCCTCTGACATGGCTTAACGACTGCCATTACATGACTGTCGGAACCAACGATTTTGCACGGAAGTGCTCGGAAAAAATGTCACTACCGCTAGTCACCCATTCAGCACCTGACCGCGCCTGTTGTTGCTTAACCCAAGTGATCGACTTGTTTCTTAGCTCAGAGAATCAGCAAGCTGAAGTGGCAGTGGGCTGGCCATATCTCGTGAAGAACCGACAACCGCCGAAGTAAACGTGTACTTGAGTGGAGACCGCGACTCGGCAAACGTAGTGTAGGACGCCCTCCGACCAGGTGGGATGACGATCTGCGAAAAACTGCAGGCAGATGCTGGATGTGGCAAGCTGAAGAAAGGGCGCTATGGCTCATTAGGGGAGGGCTATGTCCAACAGAGGACTAATAAGCCTGAAGAAGAAGAAGAAATGAATTATACGTAATGATGACACATTGCTGCAGCTCTTCATCCACTCCCCGTACGACATACCGACTGCGATCTCTAACCCCACGGGCAACGTGACGCCGTGACGATGGACTTCAAGGTGGTGGAGTTCCAGACGTCACCCGAGGTCGAGGACTAGTATAGCCTGACGACGACGACGCGTTTCTTCGGCATATGAGACCAATACACTTCCTTTGTTTACTTCAAAACTAGCTCTACTTGTCCAGGTGGCTGTGGCTGGTTCTAACAGGCTTCGCGTTTTTCGGCGCGGTGTACTGCGGTGTGGTGCAGCTGGCGCGCTACACCAGTGACCCGGTGGTCGTCTCCATGCAGCGGGACTTCCGCAGGTAGGCTTCCCATCCCTTCATCATCATCAACCCATTATGTCCCCACCGATCGGTAAATGCAGAAACCACCCATGCAGATGGGGCTACATTGGAGAAGAACTCAACAATGGCTGAGCTCTTTTGCAGGTCCTCGACACAGACCACAGTTTGTTCATTTACCTCCATGGACCAACAATAGTCAAGTTACCTCGGCCAGCGCATCAGCCTGGCCATTCAGAGGGAGAATGCTGCCAGAGTCTTGGGAACTCTACCCAACGGCAGCGGAGCAGACTTTTTTATATAAAACTTATTTTGTCAATAGGTCATTAATACGAGGGCTGCTACGTATGTATGCGGAATAGAAAAAATAAGCAAATGTATATGGCTAAATATGCTTTTATTGTTTTTCAAAGTATTCTCCACTGTGATCGATGCACTTTTGCATTCGATGAAACCAATTTGTAAAACACTTTTTCCGCTCTGATTGAGGTATCTTCAAAACGTGCTGTTTGAACGCATCTACGGCATCTTCACAGGTCGAAAATCGTTGACCACGTAATTTATTCTTTACAAGAATAAATTACGTGGTCATGGGAGCCAAATCAGGGCTGTACGGTGGATGACCCATCAATTCTATTTTTTGACAATCCAAAAATGAAGTTGTTTCCTGAGATGTATGACAGCTGGCATTGTCATGGTGAAGTATGATTCTGCGTCGCTGGTTGTTTTGGCGTATTTCTTCAAATATTTCCGGCAAACAAATGGTCGTGTACCACTCCGAATTAACCGTTCTGCGATTCTCCAGTGGTATTGTAGCCACATGGCCATTAATACCTAAAAAGCAGGCCACCATTTGAGTGCTTTTCGCACGAGCCACTTTCGTAGGGTTCGGCTCATTTTGAAACACCCAAACTGTTGATTGTTGTTTAGTTTCGGGATCGTGCGCGTAGATCCAGGATTCGTCACCTGTGTAGATATTATAAACAGATTTTGAGTCGCCTCCGTTGAATTTTTTTAAGGTTTTCTTGCACCATTCGACGCGAGCATCTTTTTGATCCTGAGTTAAGTTGTGCGGGATCCAACGCGAACAAATTTTTGACAAATGTTCATGTAATATCCTATGAATGCTCGTCATACATATGTCCAGAATAGCCTCTATCTCGCGATACGTAACATGGCGGTCTTGCATTATTAGTTTTCGCACAGCTTCAATATTTTGTGGCACAACCACCGATTTCGGGCGGCCTTCTTTAACTTCGTCCGTGAGCTTACTGCGCCCGCGATTAAACTCACTAAACCAGTGATACACACTCGTTTTTGATGGAGCTTCACCACAAAAAGTCGAAGTTTTAATTGATCTACGCACTGTTGTTGCGTTAAACCACGTCGAAAATCGTAATAAATCATGCACGAATATTTTCACGAGTGAGTTCCATCTTTTCAGCGATATGACATTTTAAACCCAACAAAAACAAAACACTAACGTATATAAGAGAAAAATATTAGCGGCCAGTATATAAAAAAAGAACGAATTTGACCATGGAGGTCAGACATTGCGTTTAAAATTATTGGAATCCCAGATTCCGCATACATAAGTAGCAGCCTATGTATAATAATTATACTGTTAAGCTAATTAATTATAGTTGTTATATATTATATTAGCCCTACCCTAATATATAATCATCATCATCAACCCATTGTGTCCCCACTGAGGGGCACCGGTCTCTGAGGAAGGTATAGGCCATACTGCACTACGGGGGCCAAGTTCGGATTGGTTTACTTGCAAGACTAGTGGCTGGTCTTACTGTCAAAAGTTTTAAGCCCCCTAAGGCCTTTGACTTGGTCATCTATCGACGGCACCCTCCATCGGCCGACAATAAGACCAATAATTTAGATTCAAATTCACATAACACACACAAACCACACACATACTTACACACACTCACTCACACACACACAATATACATGTTTAGAACTGTTTCTATACGGATTTATGCTCGTTTATTACATTTTTACAATTTTCCAACGTTTCGGCACTTTTACAGGTGCCGTGGTCTCGGATGACTGACCACGGCACCTGAAAAAGTGCCGAAACGTTGGAAAATTGTAAAAATGTAATAAAGGAGCATAAATCCGTATAGAAACAGTTTTAATTATGTCTAGTGCTCGTGTTAACCTTAGAAAATACTACTATATACATGTATTATAAAACTTTAAGTTTTAAAAAATCTAATTTATATTAGTTGTGGAAGAGCGGGATCTTTTGGCACAAGTGTTGTACCCTTGTGTTGTGTGGAAATTATTATTATGAAGATTAAAATATAGATTGAATATATTGTAACGCCAATGACAACTTCTTAGGATTTATTCACGCAGGGTCTGGTCTGCAGGTCTTCACGACACGAAGTCCACACCTAGATTCCAATCGCAGGTCCAATCGAAAGCCAATATTATCGCTGAGGTCGTAGGTTATCGCTCGTATCGCAGGTATGTTCGCTGGAAGTTTACTCTTCGCTCTTCCAAACGGAACTGCGCGCCGTTTCTTTTTTTTTAGCCCTATAAAGGGCACCCTCCGGAGGACACGGGGGAGGGAGGTGGTGAATGCTCATGCATAACAGCACGGACCCGGCCGTGCTGCCAATGTGGGACTCACAAGAAGTGCGCCTACCCACTAAACACCACCTTGGGACTGGTTTTGGCCCTAAGGACCCCTAAACCCACATCGGGAGCGACCCCCCTCGAGGCCGAGGAGGGCGCACAGCGGAGCTCCCTAGCGGGGCGTCCGCTTAGAAGAGTTTATATTACAAAACTGCTATGAAGGAGCAGTGCCCCCCCTAAGGGGGACACTGGCAGAGGAGGGGGCCGCGTCTGACTGGGACCGAGCCTCTAAGAGGTGGTTCAGGTCAGACGACAATTTATCGGGCGGGTCAACGAGTACGTTCCTGGGCCTGCGCACCAGGTAACGTGGGTCCGTCGTGGGCGGAGAGTAAGCCGCTGCTTCGCGGATCAGGGGGTTGGGATGTTCTTCAGCAGTGCTGAAGAACGTCTCTGAGAGGGGGACAGCGCGCCCGCGGCGGCCGCTATTTATATCCACCGGCAAGGGTTCTAGAACGTTCCAGTACCTACGTACCTACACTCGGTGCACGCGGCAACGACCCTAGAACAAAGTCCTTGTCAAAGAGTTTTGAACCTTATATTAATAGACATACGAGTCATTATTGCTTGCTGCGTTTTATTGTTTACTAAAACGCAGCATGCGGCGACTATTCGATAGGCTTCCAGAAGGCTCTATTCTAGATGGTTCGGGATAGGACCGCGACAATATTTTAATCTTCATAATAATAACTTCGACACAATCACAAATAGGATGTGCTGTGGCAACCAGGCAAGGATATTATAAGGATCAAAGAGTATAATAACCACTAATATGGATATTATGATATATTTGTACAAATCTGCTGCGGCGCCCCCATCTCTCGCGATGAAGATCGGGTTAAACCATTGCAAAGTTGGTTAATACTAGACTACGGATAGTGAGAATAAAACGACCATTACCGGACTAAAGCCCGTCACAGACTTAGCTATAATATATATTAATATTTTTATAGCTTGGCATATTACTATAATAATAATAATAATATTATTTTTATTATTATTTTGACTTTCGGGGACTGTCCGGTAAAAAATAAATGGTCATACCGGACAGAACAATGTCCGGTATTTCGAGGGGAAGTACCTATCGGATGAAGAAAGTCAGGAGTTTAAAAAACACGCCCTGATTGCTTATCAACGATCTGTTGCTTATTCGGAAAAGTGGCTCCAGTTCGAAAATAAATTCGGTGTTTAGAAGCTTCAGTTGCTTGGACTTGAACGCGGTCTACCAACTTTGGACCAACTAATTGAATTATATCCTCTATCGAGAAGCAACTACACTACATAAAAAATATTAATATAAAAAATCGTATTTTCTTCGATATCAACCCATGTATGTCCCCATTGCTGGGGCACGGGTCTCTTCCTGCATCGGAGGAAGGCCAAAACGGGGGCCAAATCCGGGTTGGTGGAGGATTGTAAGACAGTGGCGGGCCTAACTGCCCATAAGGCCTCTGACATAGCTTAACGACTGCCATTACATCGCAGCCGGCACCAACAGCTTAACGTGCCTTGCGAAGCACGGAAGCGCTCGGAAAAAATGCCACTAGCGGTAGTCACGGGACGGTCACCCATCCTGCACCTGACTGCGCCTGTTGTTGCTTCACTCAAGTGATTGATTCCAATCACTCGGTTCGGCTAGGCGACGAACGCTTCGTATTTTCTTGCGGCCTAGTATATACCGGTTGGGTTGTCCGGTATTATTTCGCGACTCACCTGGCAACCCTATCCAAGACCCGAGACAAACACGAAAAGTTCGTTTCCTAGTTTGACCCGGCCGGGGATCGAACCCGAGACCTTCGGTTTTACAGTCAGCGTGCTATACCGCTGCGCCACCGAGGCCGTCATATATTTTCTATACTAATTTTCGCGTGACCGCACACTCAGCTATAATATATATTTCCGTGACGTCACCAAGCGATACCGTAATATACATTATTGCACATTACTATATTATGGTATAGCAAGACATATTCCGACATATTTTTAATATACAGCGTGTTCCGATCCCCGCACACCTTTCCTCTTTGCTTCGCGCGCCCGCGCCTCGCTGCCCCTCCCAGTGGTGCCAGATTAAGCGATTTATCGCCATTTGGGCTATCTTTGAGGGTGAAATGGCGACCTGAAATTGCCATCGGCGACCAGTCGCCATTTGGGCTATTTCAATTTTTTTTCGGCGACTTTTGGGTTACTTGGGAAATTAGAACCAATTATATGTATTTTTTTTGCACAATTGCGTCTTTGTTTATTGATTTTTTGCGTTTTTTTTATTTGTCGTGGCGTTGTAAGGGTTCAATTAATATTAAAAGCGGAGATGGACATGTAGTTACAATTTTATTAACAAGGTATTTTCACATTTGATAAGATCATATTAAAAGAATTTTAGAAAACAGAATCGTCTTCTTAAGTCTATTAATAATGTACTTGTTGAATTCATAATTACTGTTAGTATTTTGAAATAAGAACACCCTTAATTACAAAATACGTGCGAACATTAGGACGACCATCAATTAATGAAGGCAAAATATATATTTCTCAGTGTGTGGTAGCTTGCTATAATATATATTATAGTACGGTATATTAATATCTATGATGTTCACAAACAGGCCAGATTGCACTTCCAAATATGGATGGAACATGGAAGGCCTGCTTCCGGACCGGTGTACAACTCTATGAATGAGTCGAGACGCGTTTTTAGGGCTAAGCTTAGATGGTGTCAAAAAAATTCAGAAAAATCAAATTAGATATATTAGCATCTCATCATGCTACTAAAGATTTTAAGCAATTTTGGAAAAAGACCTCTAAGCTCGGTCCACGACCATCTACGCCACTGAACGTTGAGGGTAAAGCTTGTAACCTGGACATAGCTAACTTGTTTAAAGACAGCTTCCAAGTTGACCCACCATCGCGGGTCCAGCCGGCGCTGACATCACCTTTGTCGGGGGACCAACTAAAGAATGCGACCCCTATTGGGTTCTCGGCTCGTGATGTGGCTCGGGTCATAAGTGGAATGACAAGGGGGAAGTCACCGGGGCATGACAGTATTAGTGTGGAACATTTGAAACATGCTGGTGTGCACCTGCCAAGGGTTTTAGCAATGTTCTACACTTTCTGTGTACGGCTCTGTTACCTGCCGAAAGACTGTCTGCGAACGATTGTTGTGCCCATAGTCAAGGACAAAACGGGTGATAAATCCGATAAGTCCAACTACAGACCGATCTCACGCGACTACTGTGGCTAAGGTGCTGGACTGCTTGCTTGACCAACACCTCTCTAAACATTGTAAACTACATGACGGGCAGTTCGGGCTTAGAGCCGGACTGTCAACAGAGACGGCAATTTTAAGTCACAAGCAAACAGTCCAGTACTACACCAACAGGAAGACGCCGGTGCCGGTGTACGCTTGTTTTTTGGACTTATCCAAGGCTTTCGACCTCGTATCTTATGAGACGCTCTGGCATAAGCTGAGAACCGAAACCGAGCTTCCGGAACAGCTGATAGAAGTGTTTGAATATTGGTACAGCAACCAGACAAATGTAGTAAGATGGTCCGGGGTGGACTCCGAGGAGTTCAGCCTGCGATGCGGTGTGAGACAAGGAGGTCTGACTTCCCCTCGTCTATTTAATGTATATATTAACAAGCTGATTGAGGGGCTTAGCAGTACCAAGATTGGTTGCTCCATAGATGGAACATGTATTAACAACATTAGCTACGCCGACGACATGGTGCTACTGAGCCCTTCAATCAGTGGCTTGAGAAAGCTGATCACATCGTGTGAGGAATATGTAGACCAGCATGGGCTAAGGTACAACTCAAAAAAGAGCGAGTTGATGGTGTTAACACTGTGGACACAGTGCCCCCGTTAGGGTAAATGGCGTGGAGTTGAAACGGGCACTTCAATTTAAGTACCTAGGCCACTGGGTCACTGAAGACCTGTCAGACGACCTAGATGTTGAAAGGGAACGGAGAGCGCTGGCTGTACGGGGGAACATGCAGGTTTGCCCGGTGTGGGGGAGAGGTAAAAGTGACCCTTTTCAAGGCCTATTGCCAATCCTTCTACACCTGCAGCCTGTGGGCTAGCTGTACCCGGCGGGCTCTCAGCGCTCTCCGCGTACAATACAACAACATCTTCAGGATGTTGCTGGTGCTGCCGCGGTACTGCAGTGCCTCAGGCATGTTTGCCGAGGCCCGCACGGACGGCTTTCATGCCATCATGCGCAAGCGGGTAGCATCCTTATGCGCGTCCGCGGCAGCGCCAGCGGTATCCTGCAGGTACTGGCTGACAGGCCAGATTGCCCTATGTGGCATCATTTTGAACAGATGCATGTGAATTAGTCAATCAATCGTTGATTGACTAATTTACATGCAGATTAGTTGACTTATAAATTAGGCGATAGTCAATTTACAATTTTATTTAAATTTTTAAGGCTAGGTTACGTTATATGGATTTTGTATGGTCCGAAATAAACGATTATATATATTATATATTATAGCTACGTCTGTGACGGGCTTTATGACGGACTCTATTGAACAACTATGCATTTTGGAGGCTCGCCCCCCAGCTGGCTCTGCAATAAAACTTACCTACACTTTGTAATGTTTCTTCCAGCTGGAGTACCACCTTCCCAGCTGTCACCGCTTGCTTCCTGGATCGTGTGGAGCCTGACAAGGCGCGCGACATAATACTGATGTGCGTTTCACTCTTACATTAGGTGCAATAGATAAAGATAAGATCCGTTATCAACCCTTGCATGTCCCCACTGCTGGGGCACGTGTCTCTTCCTGCATCGCAGGAAGGTTAGGCCATACTCCACCACGGGGGCCTAGTCCGGGTTGGTGGAGGATTGTAAGACAGTGGCGGGCCTTACTGTCAGAAGTTATCAAGCCGCCCATAAGGCCTCTGACATGGCTTAACGACTGCCATTATATGACAGCCGGCACCAACGGCTTAGCGTGCCTTGCGAAGCACGGAAGCGCTCGGAAAAATGCCACTAGCGGTAGGCACGGGATGCTCACCCATCCTGTACCTGACCGCGCCTGTTGTTGCTTAACCAAGTGATTGATTCCAATCACTCGGTTTGCCTAAGCCACGAGCGCTTCTATATAAAGATAAGATAAGAAAATGAAAGTGAAAAATCTGACTACATTGTACCTATGTCTTACAGGTACAATCTTAAATTCTTTTTTTTTATTATTTATTCATTTGCAAGCATACACGGTACATTTTATACAAGTAAATTACAATAGTTACGAGCATGCGCGATGCGCCAGTAGGTATCTGGCATGCAAAATTGTTTGCAGTTAATATTGCACTTGTTTTTACCTGTTGGTATTTAAGAGTCAATATCAACTTATTAAATTACAATTGTATATTTTGTATGAGGCATGTATTTGGAACCTCTGAAATTAATGTTTTCTATGTTTTTTTTTTTTGTACATCTACTTCCTTCTCTAATGTATTAGTCCAGTTCATCCGAAGGTTGTCTGGAAGAGATCACTTTTAGTGATAAGGCCGCCGTCTGTACTCTTAGGTTAAGAAATATCTGTGTAATTTCCATTTTTATGTTCAATACAGTGTTCTCCATCTATCTATATTACCTATTGAAATTAAATTATCAAATTCTTAAATTATTATGTTACATTTTTTTTTAATTGATTCAAACATATCAAAGTAAAAAAAAATAATAATAAAAATAGACAGAATAGAAAATAATGTACATCACAACAAAATGTAAAAATAGTATCAATAGTGGGTACATTAAATTCTGATTATAATTTTAATTAAAAAAAAAAATAGAAATGGAATTCTCACATAAACTTATAAACAATTTCTTTTTGAATATCCTAAATTGCAGATTGGTTATAGATTCTTATATGGCATTATACAGTTTGATCGACATGTAGTGGCAATTTTTCGCAAATGATGTTGTTTTTAAACTCAAAATAATTTTAAGTTTCTAGCTCGACGTTTAAATTCCTTACTTACATTCACACACACACACACACACAAACGCACGCGCGCGCAATTGAAAGAAACAAGAACGTAAAGTCTGCCTAAAAATTCAAGAAACCGAAAGCAAAACTTTATTAGTGGCAGAATTTCTTTACGATCCGCGATAAGTACCTTATTATTTTTGTGGGTGGTATTATCGAAAATTAAGACCATTTACTACCTTAGATTAAGCACAATATAGGTATCTTTTTTTTCTGAAATGATTGTAGTTTTTACTTGTATAATGCATTTAAGTGCCTGAAATTACCTAACACAGACAAAAAGTCTAAGCAAAACCTCCCTCTTTAATTTTCACTTTAATCACTTTTTGGACAAAGTATTGGTACCTACACACTTTTGCTATACAAATCTGATAGGTACGGTGCGCTTTTCTTCTGTTCGATACCCATGGTTGAAATTATGTCTATATCCAGAACAGAAGTGCTCAGAGAAGGATGTATTTGTGATGTTACAAAACTTTTATAAATAAGTAGCTGACCCAGCGAACATCGTACCGCCTAGCAGTCGATTCTTAATTTTGTTTTTCTCTCCGTAAAAACCATCCTCGTACTTCAAGGAATATTCTAAAAAAAAGAATTAGCAAAATCGGTTCAGCTGCTCTCGAGATTTGCGCTTACCAACACATTCGGGGATTCATTTTTATATTATAGAGAACATAAAATTATTTTAATATATATGTTTAGTGTATTATATGTGTAAGTGTATAATTAATGTGTAAGGTTCCTTTTTTTTTTTGCACACCTGCCAAGTTTTCGTTATACCTCCAGCGGTTGACTGGTAGAAAATGCTTATGGCATTAAGTTCGCCCCATTGTACAATTTTATGGTGCAATAAAGTATTAATAGTAATAATAATAATAAAACTGAAACGACTTCAACTTTGTGCGTTATTTAACATGTGTTTGTTTATTTTATTTACGAGTATAATATAAACTTAAAACTGGATAAAAACAGAATAAGCAGGTAAATATAGATAGATCTAGTCGAAAGTAGTAATGCAAAAAAAAATAAGGGAATCCTAAAAAAAGCGTGACGTAATTTTAAATTATAAAATGATAGAAAGCATTAGAGAATCATAAAAAAATGCTGTAAAGAGGTTTGCACCGTTACACTACTCGGAGGCATCAAGTAATATTTTTTTTAATATATTAATTTAATCCGGAACCGGCATGCATGCATTGCGTGCCTGCAACGACTTATTATGGTTAATGAAGCGAAGGTGATCTGTCAGGATCGTGGCAAGTGGCAGTCCCTGAGTGCTTAGTGCGAGTTTGACAGATCCAATCGAATAACTTTACTACCGCGTTAATCGAGCATTGAGTAGTGAGTATGAGTAAGTTAACCGTTCGAACTGGCAAAACGCTGTCACAGTACAACTCGCACTCGCGTTTATTCGTGCGATCCCCAACCCGCATGCCCAGCGTGGGGATTATGGGCATTACCCCCTAATGATGGCACAACGTGGCGCTCTTTAGGGGAGGGCTTTGTTCAGCAGTGGACTAGTATAGCCTGACGACGACGACGACGACAACACAATTATTTAAAAACATAGAACTCATGCATTGTACTGACTTTAATTCCAGACATCATTGTCATCAATTCATCATACATTGTAAACCCAGACTGTGGCCGTTTGTACAATTGAACCTAGGACATCAGCGTTCTTGATCAACCGTTTTATCGCTAGGCCAGCGACAGCGAGGCAGTCAATTATTGATGTGTCGCCAAACTCCTGTGTTAGGCTGAAAGATATGCAGCATATATGTGGCAAAAGAACCAAGAAAGTAGGAAGGTCTGATGTCTCCCCTACGTGAGGGAGACACGAGGACTAAGAAAATCCTGATGGCTCCCCAAGGGGAGATACCAGGGGAGACACGAGTCCGGAAACGGATAATGCAGTAGAAATGTGGACCCTGAGAAATACCTACTTCTCAGTGTCCACACATACGTGTGGTGTGACTTTGACAGGATGGCAGGATACGCTATCAGAGTGCTTAGTGCGAGTTTTTTAACTACTCGATCGCGTTAACGTAAACTCATATTTCTATGGCATCGTGGAAGCGCCACCTAGCGACAAGTATGGATATTAAAATTGCTGAGTGCGAGTTGTAATGGTTTACGTTGAGAAGTGAACACGTTTACCAGCCAAAACACGAATAAACGCGAGTGCGAGTTGTACTGTGACAGCGTTTTGCCAGTTCGAACGGTTAACTTACTCATACTCACTACTCAATGCTCGATTAACGCGGTAGTAAAGTTATTCGATTGGATCTGTCAAACTCGCACTAAGCACTCTGGTCTCTGACTACCCCTCTGAGATACAGACGTGAGGTTATAAATGTATGTAAAATTGTAGCTAAAAATATGTAGGTATATTTAAAAACAATATGAAAAATTTTGTCAAGTAAAATTATACAATTAAAATTTGAAGGCTAAGTCCAGAGTAAGGTCGATGAAGGTGGGTGGGGGGATGGGTGGGTGGGTTTTATAGGAAGGGGGATAGGGGATCGCTGAATAGTTTTTATTTTATTGCCAAAGAGTTCCTTGTAGGTTTAATTTGGAAGTAATACTGGCACCAGTACAAATTACCTCCCCCAGGCACTGGAACGTGACTAAGGAGGCCGAGCCGGACAGGTATCAATACTACCTCAGCTTCGTGGAGCTGGTGGCGGACGTGTCGTTCCGCACCAACCTGCAGAACTTCTGGAAGTACCAGACGGACGAGAACATGCAGGGCCTGGACCTGCTGAAGATGGCGCTGAGCGTCCTGCCGACGATACCGCTCAATGTGCTGGTCTCCAACGAGGATAAAGACGTAAGGGTCACAAAAATCGGTCACGTAAATATGGGTCGCTAGCCATTTTTATTAAGTACGTGACCCATTTTTTTTTGTTTGCTTGTTTCTTACACTTCATTGCACAACAAAACCATAAGCAGGACGTCTGCCTTTATTCGTAATGTTTGTTTGTTGTTAGTTTGTTTGTTTGTTTTTAAAAATTACTTCCGAGAGCCTAAAAATTTTGGAATTCTTAAAAAACGTAAGCGGGGGTAGGCAAATAACATTCAAACGACGTGCTACCTGCATTTAAAAATAAAATACTGCTTACTAATATACAGACAACTTACATGAGTGTCTGCATAAATATTGGTCCCTCATACTATTTGCAAACCTAACGTTAGCTGACCACTAACATTAAGACCCCGTACCTCGTTTCTTCCCGCAGGTTATTTGGGTACCGGTGATGACAGAAATGGGCATCTGCCAAAGTTTCAACTCTCAGTACTCCGAGTTCCAGTACCTGATGGAAAACGTGGACTGGAGCGTCGGGGAACTGCTGCACTGCCACTACCGCGCCTCACAGTGCTACGTGCGGGTGGATAGCGCCAACAGTGCGCTGCGAGTGAGTCCCTTTTTTTGAACGTGGACTGGAGTATTGGAGAACTGCTGTACTCTCAATAGCACGCCTCAGTGCTATGTGCGGGTTGATAACGTCAACTGTGCGCTACGAGTGAGTCCTCTTCTTTGAACGTAGACTGGAGTGTTGGATAACTGTTATACAACCAATAGCGCTCTTCACAGTGTTACGTGCGGTTGGTAGAGTCAACAGTGCGCTGCGAGTGAGTGCCCTTCCTTGAACGTAGACTAGAGTGTTGGAGAACTGCTGTACTGTCAAGAGCACGCCTCGCAGTGCTATTTGCGGGTTGATAGCGTCAATTGTGCGCTGCGAGTGAGTCTCCTCCTCTATACACTATGCATTAGCTAACACGAAATTTCTTATTACGTTTTTGCTACAATACTCGTATAAAATTGCAATTAGGCCCGTTGAAACTGCAACGTTGCTGAAAAACCGAGAATTAAGGTGATTAAGTTTTACTTATTATCACGATTAGACCCGTTTATCATATAATGTACGATTGAGTTATTGAGAAATACTAAACCTTCCATTAAAGATAGATCTAAACAATCATTTGAAAACGAACGTTTTCAAACAGTG
The DNA here is from genome assembly GCA_934045075.1 of Yponomeuta sedellus. Lineage (NCBI taxonomy): Eukaryota > Metazoa > Arthropoda > Insecta > Lepidoptera > Yponomeutidae > Yponomeuta > Yponomeuta sedellus. Next base: position 583,550 of record OW203749.1, read on the forward strand.
CGTCCTACCTGATGACCTACGGAGCCGAGACATGGACACTCACGAAAGGGCTGAACCACCAGTTCAAAGTCGCTCCGCGCGCTATGGAGACAGCTATGCTCGGAGTTTCTCTGAAGGATAGGATTCGTAACGAATGCATCCGAGAGAGAACCAAAGTTATCGACATAGCTCAGAGAATTAGCGAGCTGAAGTGGCAGTGGGCTGGCCGTATCTCGCAAAGAACCGACAACCATTGGAGTGAACGTGTTCTTGAGTGGAGACCGCGACTCGGCAAACGTAGTGTAGGATGCCCTCTGACCAGGTGGGATGACGATCTGCGAAAAACTCCCGGCAGATGCCGGATGCGGCAAGCTGAAGACAGGGCGCTAAGGCATTCATTAGGGGAGGGCTATGTCCAGCAGTGGACTAATACAGCCTGAAGAAAAAGAAGAAATGAATTTTATTATACGTAATGATGACACATTGCTGCAGCTCTTCATCCACTCCCCGTACGACATACCGAGTGCGATCTCTAACCCCACGGGCGACGTGACGCCGGGCGAGGAGCTGGTGATGGACTTCAAGGTGGTGGAGATCCAGGCGTCGCCCGAGGTGAAGACGTTGCGGACCGACCAGCGGCGCTGCAAGTACCCGGACGAGTGGCTCAGTAATAATGTGCGGGTGAGTTGGAGCGTTCTAAGAGTCGAGAGATTCTCGCCGGTTTCCAAACGCACGCACGCATCCACACCCGCACCCGCACCCGCACCCGCAACCGCACCCGCACCCGCATCCGCACCCGCACCCACACCCACATATACACACACCCACATCCCCCCACACCCACAACAGACACACGAAACAAATCCAGTGTCACTGATTATTGTGAGAGCTGACCATTCCTTTTCTATCGATTTCCAGGCTTACAGCTTCGGGCTGTGCCAGATGCATTGCCGCAGTAGGATGGCAGTCCTGTTCTGCGGCTGCCGACCCTACTTCTACATCTTCGGAGGTAAGACTCAGGTATTAAACGGGTCCAATCGCGATTGTTTTTGTCTGTGTTAGTTAAATTCTTGCACTTAAAAGCATTATAAAAATAAAAACTACAGTCATTTCATTCAAATATGTATTGTAAGTAAATGGTCTCAATTTTCGATAATACCACTAATAAAGTTTCACTTCCGGTTTTATGAATATTTGGTCAAACTGTACCTATCGCATATATCGTATTTGGCTGACCTTAAACTATGTCAGTAAGCTTGTGTGAATTCTACTAAAGAGGTAAGTGATCCGATATACCTACTTTCTTAAACGTGTCGACACACCTCTATAGTCTCGCTTGTCAATCCCGAAAAGAAAACGAAATAAATAACAGCACTGTCACTAGCAAACGCGAATTCATTGTCAATAACACTAAATTCTAGACAGAATTTCGAGTTAAAACCCACAAAAACTAAAACGAATTCAGTAACAATTCGTCGCAGAGAAGAAAAACATAACCTACAAATTCCGCCATTTTGTTTTCTTTCAAAACGCGCCCGCTTTCGCCCCCGCCTTTCAAGATGGGAAGGTCTGCGATGCTCACGGGATGGCATGCATTGGGAGGAATGTCGAGATCCTCATTAATCTGCCCAAGAACTTCGCAAAATGCTCCTGCCTTCCTCAGTGTGCCGAACTCAACTATTATTCAATCACCAAAAAGGTCGTTGTTCGGTAAGTTTACCTAAATCAGTGTTTCTTAACCTTTGGTCCGCGAGAATTTGTATGGGTGTTAGTGACGAGCTCTGAATTCCTTGTATTTAATTTGAACTACCGACGACCTCTGCTGTGTGGCGCAACGGTAGAGCATTTTCCTACCATGCGTGAGGTCCCGGGTTCAAACCCTGGCTGGGGACAAAAAACCCCTTGGTCTTCGATATGTTTGTGATGTCGTTGTTGCTGGTTTCCACGACACAGGGTATCATAATGTGGGGCCAGAAGCCATGTATGTACCTGTATGAAAATGTTATGTAAAATTACTTAGAGGCTTAATTTATTGTGTATCTACTTATGTTTATTAGTCTGGGCGCGCGCGAAAGCGTAGCTCCGTCTCACACAGAAGGTAGGTATGTCTCACTCGCTCAGTTCTCGTTCGTTTTTTGAACAGTCCAGCACATAGTATCTTCATTTAGTCTGTGGTCGAGCAGTCCGTCTTCTGTCGCTAGTGAACTTACGCGCGCACGTTAGCCCCCAATTTTCTACATAGGGGTATCATTTATCAAACCTATATAAATGAAAAATTTTGGTACCTAAGTACTGCTTTTGTTCAACCACATATCTCTGCTAAAAGGCATTCTCTGGTCTTGTGTGTACTAAAAACCAATACAGAAACAGATTATACGTGAAATCTGATTTGAGACTACAAATCAGTAGTAAAATCAATCCAAATAATCATTAAGTTAGTTGCTGAAAAGCGGCACCGACCGTCACATTACATGACGTATATATACAAAAAGTATATTTTTATATACTTATAAAAATATACAAAAAGTATATTTTTTAGACTTTGTAGTGCTAAAATAGGAATGGTCCGAAATTTATTGCTGCTTTTTATTACTAGAGGGTTGGTCCTTAAAATTGTGCTGATTTCTTAAGTGGTCCGAGCCGTGCACGGAAAAGGTTAAGAAACGCTGGCCTAAATATTTTTGCCACGAGAGTCGAGAGTAGTAGAGGAGAGTCGAGAGGAGTTTCCGCTGCAAGTTCTTATACCACGTTCAGCTTTTTGCTCAAGAGCTGTAGACATCGTACTGGTGTTCAAGCCGGGTTTTACGATCTGCAACTTTTCCTGCACATCTCTGTACGAAAGCGGTAGGTTTACTTGAATGCGAATGTGAAAATACTTAATTTACCATAAAATAAAAGTATGCATTATAGATAGATAGAATCATTTATTTGCATTTTTACAGACACAATAAGACCAGCATTGAACAATATAGAAAAAAATATATATGAAAACATTTACAATGTACAAATCAGTAAATATTAATTGTTTTTATAGTAAAAAGGAAGGGTGTTTTTCTCTACTACACCTGAAGACAGCAATAACAATAACATTGTACATATTGACATTCAATAAACAGAATGTCTTTACGTTGAAATAAGTTTCTGATCGGTCAAGATCGGTTTGTGAGATCCATGATGAAATAATATAGAACTCTCCATTTTACTCTAAACTTTTGTGACGTTTTTTTTATCTAAAAATTTTTTTTTGTTAACCCAACATGAATGAGAGCGATTTGGAGCAAGACGGTCCCGTGGCCACTGCGCGGTTCAACCTCCAGCCGCCTAAACTTAGGCTGCATAGAGACGTGATCTTCACCTTGGAGGATTTGTTCGGTTTGTTAAAAAAAAGCGATGTTTCGGATTTATTTTTTCTTTCGTCGTAGTTTTGCACTGGTTTGATTTGATTGCACTTCGTGTATTTTTTTTGCTTTTCGCAGTTATTGCCCGCGGAGGTAAGTGCGATGTTAAATATTTTGCAGTTTGCTTTGCTACATTAGTTTAGTTATGCTACTGAACCGCAGATGGCGCTAAAAGCGCATGTTTTGGTAACGCCAACCGTGTAAGTTAAACTGTAAACAATTTGTGCTATATTTGACCACTAGAGTACAGTAAAAGCAGTTCAATTAAATTCTATTTTGCTACTCGTTACAAGATGGCGTTATTAGTAATGTAAATCTGTTTTTTCCTCAGCCTCCCTGGGTGGTACTACGGCTCTGTTCGTCGGTGCCAGCTTGCTGACCGTAGTGGAGACTGTTCTCTTCATACTGCGTTATTTAGTGCCGTGGTTTAGAAGCTACGAAAATAATGCGAAATCCTCTGGACGCGTTGAAAAATTTAATTATTGACCCCAACACAAGCCCAAAGAAAACAGGATTTATTTGCAGTGATTTTTCCTTTCTGTATTTGTTACAATGTTTTCAGTACCTACATTTTTCCGATACAATTAAAAGTGATTTTAGTATCTATTTTTGTTATACCTTGAAAATAAATGATTACCTACTTTCAGTTTATGAGAAGCAAAAACGAAACGCGAACATTCTGTATGTGTTTAAAATATCGTTCTGTCAAATTGCTCCTCCCTTCTCATCCAAAATATTTATTTCTAAACTAACCTAAAATCCTCTGCAAATTTATAAATTAATTTAATTAACCCACTAACCCCCCAAACACCCAAAAAACATGTTCCTAACAGTCCTAAACTACCTGTACTGCAGCGTTTACCAAATATTCAGCCTCCTTTCTCTCACAATCTCCGTCGTTCACGCAGTATTACCGCTTGGCTTGGATGTCGGTATTGTCGGAATCGCCGCGTATTATCTCTCCCGGCTAAGGAAGCCAAACGCTGACCATGTCAACACGATATTCGGCTGCGCGCCGGGCAGCAAAGAGGCCGAAGGGTCCAAAAAGAAGGAGGTTAGATGCATCGCTCATAGAGGGGCTGGTCTAGACGCCCCTGAGAACACTTTGGAAGCCTTCAAATACGTGAGTGTGTTTCGTTTTCTCTCCTGTCACGTAAGGCAGGGCCGTGGCGAGGGGTACCACAGGATAGGACTGCTCTAGAACTCCGCGTCTTACCTAAGTTACCCAGTGTCTGCAAGGGTTCAATGGTTTGACTGAACCACAATAGGTCTCAGCAATGTAGTAAATGAGGTATCAATCTATGGTGGTGCAGTGCACATGCTTAATACCATTTTGTATCATCTTTAAAAGATCAAAATAATAACTATGTTTGTTTCAATGGTATAAGAGAAAATATTTCCATCCAGCCATAGCCTACCAGGCAGGGTTCGACAGATAAACCAATTAACATTAATTAAAATAAAAAGTCTCCATCAGATTCGACATTCTAAATTAAAAAAAAAATTGGTTTGACCAAAGATGCCAAAGGAAGATCTTCATCCGATGATGATTCTATTTCCATTGGCTGTGTTGCTGTAGCTGCAGCAGAACTTATTTGTTGACATTTTCCTAATAGCCAACTAAGATCTTGCTGCTTGATTTTGTGTGCTTTGCATATACAAAATTTTTGTTATTATCAATTGATAATTACCTATCTAGCAATTTTTATCAAGATAATTATCAAGCAGCGTAATTATCTTGATAATTTTGAACCCTGCTACCAGGGTGTTAAAATTAGGATACTGCAAGTTTCAAAAGCTGTTTAAAAATATGTTTAGAACTTAAAAAACAGCTTTAAACAGAATTTAAACCTTATGAAAAAGGCTTCAAACTAGTAAACAATATTATTAACTTAATTCCACATTAACATACTTGATTTTTTTGTTGGAAGAGTCTGACCAGGTTTCCCTCTGGTTCGCTTAATTGTAGTAAGTAGAGATGGAGCTCGCATTGTCGGCTGCTCAAGTCTAGATCAGTTCAAATTGTCTTCAGGCAAAATAGGCTCATTTGCAGTCGAGTTGCGGAAACCCAAACCGTCACCAATACCAATACCAGTTCAAAATGTGTGTTTTAAAACTCTTTTTTAACACTTACATTATGTTTTAGACATCCCAACCCTCCTCTGTAGCCTATGACCTTCCCATACCTGCTACCAATTCTTTTAGTTAAAAATCACACTATAATATTATAAAAACGAAAGTTTAAGTGTGTATGTTTGTTACTTGATCATGTTTAAATGGCAGGAGCAATTTTAATAAAATTTGTTATGGAGTTAGCTGACACCCTGGATTAACACAAGGGCTATACTTAGTTTACTACAGGAAAATATCTTATTCCCATGGGAACATTGACAAACCGCGGGGCACAGTCAGCTTAATAATATAAAAGCAAACGATCATTGATGCAATGTTTGGTGGTTCATCCCAATTTTCTCCCAGTGCGTAGAACATGACTGCAACTTTGTGGAGCTGGATGTACGCACATCGAAGGACGGGCGGCTGGTGCTGCTTCACGACCAGGGTCTAGAGCGAGTGGCGGACAGCTCTATCAGCGATGTCCGCATCATGGACTGGGACATGATCAAGGATGTCAACGTTGGAACCTCGCACCCTAACAAGTGAGTGACGGTTTGATTGTAAAGTACAAATAAATAATAAGGAGTAAGTAACATATAATCCTGGTCTTAAAATTATGTTCGGGGCGAAGTGTAAGTTGCATAAAAAGTGAAAGTTTCATAAAAGTGAAAGTAGCATAAAAAATCGTTAGCTAAAAAACTAGAAATGCATAAGATAAATAACACACACACACATATACAAAGCACAGATTATTAAGGCACAGAATAACTGCAGTAAAGAATTATACAAAACAGAAGCATACAGTAATTATACAAATTTAGCTAATAATTTTATTTGGAATGGTAAGTAGGTATTTACCATACCAAATAAAATAAAATAAAAAAAAAAACTATTGCTAAGACAACATCGAACAGCTAAGTGGGTGCAAAAGCAAATGGGTTCTGACCCAGCACAGCACAGCATGTGCTGAGAGTTTAAAAAAGAAAATTGTAGTGCTGATGAATACAAACAATAAGTTTACTGGGTAATGAAAAGATTTCACCATATTATTTTGAATTGCATTTAAACAATAAAAACTACATTTGCATTTTAATTATGTGTACATGACTTAATCTCATGTCATTAAAAAATTAAAAGAAAGGTATGGAACACAAAACATAAAAAAAAAGAGTAGAAGTCGTAAGTGGGCGGTGCCCGCGTGCCTCGCATTAGCAATGTATTGCCTATGCGTAGTCTCTGACAGTTCTTCTTGCCTCCGTCGTCGTTTGTTACTAGTAAAGAAAACAATCGTAAAAACTCTGCTAAAATGCCTTCTTTATGCTGTGTGAAAATGTGCCAAAACAGTTCGTCGGTGAGTAGTATTTCATTGTATTTTTAATTAAATTAGCAATGGCATAAACAAGGAAACCAATCCGGCTGGGTAGCAACATATCGGGGACTTATTTTTAAATTTTCGACTTTATGGCCTAACACAACTCATTGTTGTCCATTGATTTTGATCCTTGTTTACAGACCTAAAAGGTTCATATTTAACTGAAACTTTTATGATATAGACCTTTTTTGGCGTTGTCTTTATTTACCAATGGCAGTTTGGCATTCATAGTGTGCGTTTGGTCACACTGGTTTTCATACTAATGGGTCATGGCACTACTTATACTCTTTTTTTTATGTTCTGTAGTATAGACGTTAACCACCCTGTCAGCCCTATGGATTGTTATTCTTGTTATATAATGTAATTATAATATTACAGGTAAAGTAGTATAGAAATTCTAAATTACGTCTTATGACGCCCTACTCTACCAGAACTTGGCGCTTCAAAGCCTTATATTTCGCAATCAGATTCCTGAGTCCTACTCGTAGTATTAAAGTAGGTAGTGTTCTTGAGTGGAGACCGCGACTCGGCAAAAGTAGTGTAGGATGCCCTCCGACCAGGTGGGATGACGATCTGCGAAAAACTGCAGGACGAGGCAAGCTGAAGATGGGGCGCTATGGCGCTCATTAGGGGAGGGCTATGTCCAGCAATGGAATAATATAGCCTGAAGAAGTAATGGTTTCTATCGCCTTAAAATTCTCTGTTATATAAGCGATTACCCGAGCATGATTTGCGTGTCAGGCTCAGTGAATCACTGATAATGTCCAGATTAAACTACTGTGACGTCGTCTGTATACTTGGTAGGAAAAAGAGGTTGATCCAACGTGTGCAAAACGCATGTGCACGATTTTGTTTCAAAATCCCTCCTAGATCCCACGTCAGTCCGTACTTGGATGCAGCAAAACTCTTGAATATGGCGGCACGTCGGCATCTACACCTTGCCAAACTACTTTTCGGTGTAATACGAACAAAAATCCCGTATTTTTGACGCAAAGCTTGAATGGTCCACTAGACAACGGTATGTGCATAAGGAAAGAATCCTGACACCGGCACATCGGACCATGGCTTTCCGCGGCAGTTTTAGGTTTGCGGCGTTCAAGTGTTGGAACGACATTCCTCCCGCAATCCGCGAAGCGTCCAGTTCATATGTTTTTGGGCGCAAGCTCATGGCATATTTGCTGGAGCTTCAGAGTCTGCTACTACCCTCCCTTACAACCTCTCGCCGCAAAAACTGACACGAGTCTGCAATCGCATGGTAGGGATGTGCAACACGGTATTTGTATATATGCATATCCAATTTTTTTTCGCTTATTTAAGTAAATATATATGTATCCATGTGTGTGAAGTGATTATAATAATATATTATTAATATATATTTAGGGTATTTTAACTATTATTATAACTTTATTACGTATTCTATTCTATACAACTATTACTCTATATTATATATAAGTATTCTATTCAGTATGGTATTTCCCATACTTGCACCACACCGCAGTCTGTAACGCTCGCGGAGCACTGGCACTGGCCGAAAATCAGCGCTGAAGGCTTGCCCATCAGCATAGCTGAGTCAGTTGCCGTTTATAGCGGCAGTGACACGCCGTAACCTTTAGTGTTCTTTTATTTTTTTTATTTTAATGTTATTTAGTAATGTGTTTTAAGTTTGCTTTGTTATTGTGGCGTGTGTACTGTGGCTATAATAAATGTATTTCTTCTTTCTTTCTACTTCAATGCAACACTACCCCATACTATGTTTTTTTCCGCTGCCTTTTTGTACACTACAATACGGCTCGAAGGAAGCGGCTTTCAGAAAACAGAATGTAAATTCTTTACGTTGACATAAATTGATTTCATTTAATTTAATGCCATTTCATATGGTGCAGGCAAGAAAAAAAAATCGTCGAAAAAAATTGTTCGAAAAATATATAATAAAATAAATATCGAAGTAGTACCTTAGGTGCCAGCACACCGAACTTGCACGGCGAAGGGGCCCCTTGAGTTTTCCTCCTTGCGTTTAGGAATCCGAAACAGTTTCACCACACAAGCACGTACACAATAAAGTACATGAACTTAATGCCTATGATAAGCACTACTAACCTTTCCCGATCTAAGAATATCTGAATAATATGCAAATCGCTCCACAAAAACTAGACCGAACCGAACTGCGATCCGCAGAGAACACAGAAGTAATATAATTGATGGCAACTACCGCACGAGAAATGTAACAAAAATTCATGAGAGATGTATCGAACAAGGTTCGTTAAATGATTACTCTTTCTTGGCTAATACTGTTTATTTGTTACATTTCAGGAGCCAATTCAAGGAGGTCCGCCTATGTCTGCTGGAGGAAGCGCTGGACTACCTACTGGCCAACAAAGTCCGGCTCATCATTGACGTCAAAGGAGACGACAGTCAGGTATGAAACTACACTGTATAAGTAAATAAGAAATAGTAGAAGAATAGCATAACTTTTATAACTACCTCTCGTGGTTAAAGCGTGATGTTATCCCACTTACCTACACTTGGTGAAGCTATTTTCAGTGACTTTTTCTGTAACTTTCACTATTTTATGAAAGTTTCACTTTTCACATAGTTAACTTCCATTAATTATTTATGTCAGGTGGTCACCGGTATTCTCAGAGTCTTCAAGGAAAGGCCCACGCTTTACCGGTATGCGGCGGTCACGTGTTTCAACCCCTTCGTGCTTTACCAGGTAAACATTATAAGTAAATGATTCGTTGCTCCCCTAGTTTCATCATCATGCTATATTAATAATAATAATAATAATATTGGCCTTTTTGCATCTACTTAATGAGATGATTTATACAGCGTCCAGTGGTATCTTCACTCACATTAGATGGGTGAAGGGACCACTCCGACGCTGTAGTGCCTGGGTCATGGTTTTTATAGATGGTGTAGGCTTGCCCAGCACCTATACCATCCTGACAGCCTAGTCGGCCTAGCCCACAGGAAAGACTAGTCAATACGTGCGGAGCCTGTTTTCCTTCACCGTTAGCGTGTGGTATTGCGACTACAAATTCGCAAATGTACGTATCTTTGAAATTAAACAAAGTCATTGGTACATGCCCGCACTCGAGATCGAACCTGGGGCTCTGGCTTGCCAGTCCATGGTTCTACCCACTGAGCTACCACCGCTTTTTTTAAGATAAGATAAGATAATGCTTTATTCATACACAAGACACACATTAAAAATTTGGATGAAATTAATACTAAATATGACACTTAATCTTAACTTTTCAAAATAGTGAAGAAAAGTTATATACAGAGCAGGAAATAGTATTAGTCGGGTAGTGTGCCCCTATCGGTAGTCTAAATAATCGCGGTTTGACCCGTTACATATGTAACTATTGTAGCGTTACTTTGGAGTGTTCGTGTCTTGCTTCTGCTTGAAAAAGTGGGGCGTTGCATTAACTAAACGAATGGTGCTTGTTGGGATTTTTGGCGGAATTTAGCAAAGTAATTTTCACATCAAAAAGTAACGCCTGATTCCATATTCATATTCATTTATTCAGTTTAGGTAACAACATCGTCAATTTATTGAAATTGAATTGAAATTGCAATTGAAAAATGGTCTCATTATCGCAAAAAAGTACAAAAAACAACTTAAAATAGACAAAGTTAAATACATACTTAGTTACTTTAGTCAAAACTTAGTTAAATAACGCTATGCGATAATAAGGATATGCTCAGCTAAATGCTGCGTGTGCGAACATCAACGCAGCGCTGATTTTCAGCACGTCCCGAGTATTTGCTAGCAATTGACACGTTGGTAGCTAGACATGCAACTAGCCAATATTAGAAATAAAAAAATACTTTATACAGAATAGGTCTAAAAATAGACTGCATACACACATGAGATCACAGAACATAAAAAAAGAGTAGAAGTAGTGACATGACACATTAGTACGAAAACCAGTGTAACCAAACTGATACACATAAACCAAATGCACACTACGAATGCCAAGCTGCCATTGGTAAATAAAGTCAATGCCGAAAAGGTGTACATCAGTACATCATAAAAGTTTCAAGTAAAATATGCACCTTTTCGTTATGTTAACAATGATCAAAGTCAAATGACAATGATGAAATTAAGGTTGACATTTTGTAGTAACGCTACTCTACACTAGATGGAACTACCACCGCGTCGGATCGAAAATAACTTTTACCTAGTAAGACATAAAGTTCATAATTGAAAAACAAGTACATTCTCAGTTTGGGATGGGACAATGCGAGTTCTAGTTTGTCGATATGGTGAACCTATCGACAAATTATACAAACAGTTTAACACATTAACGGCCGAATACGAATACTGGTACCTACTGGTACCGGCTTTACTGGTAGAAAATGCATCTTTTTACATTATGTTTTGTGCAATAAATTATTAATACTAATAGGGTGGATAGATGCACAAATAAAACAATGTGGTAGATTTCGTAATATTTTAAAATGTTACCTCTTATTAAAACTAGCTTTAACCCGCTGCTTTGCCGGCGTTAGAAATTATAACACGGGAAATATTATTCTACGACTCAATTCAGATCTTTGTCTATCTGTACGCCATGTTTCATACGTAATACGAATTGATGATTGGACTAATATAATTTCATTTATACGCAGGAGTCTAACCTGGAAGTGAAGCACATTTTTTCTGGTATTGCTGCATCACATTAGTGCCACCTTCCGCCTTTTTTAGTTATTATGAAGTGTTCATGAAAATGATCTTAATATATTGTGCTCATCTTCGTTGGGAACCAATGTTGCCTTCTTATCGCTGCCTTCCATTTTAATTTCATATCCGGTTTCCCTAGGAAAACTAAACGAAAACTCACTTCTAAATTGTTTTGAATCCCAGAGGGTTATACTATTTTTATTTTTAATGCACTAACCCGTGCTAAGGAACAAATTTAAAAACCTATTTAGAGGCTAAAAATTTCACCCATGCCGGGATTCGAACCCGCAACCTCTGGCTATCCGTGCCAGCGCTCTACCAATTGAGCCAATGGGCGACTCACGGCATCAGTGAAATTTCGAACCTCTTTACACTATTCTCTGTATTACGTACAGGCAGCGACATCTGACTTAAGCAAATCGCATTACTTAAAGCCCCGACTACCTACTTTGCAGTTAGGTTTAACATTTAAAAACCTATTTAGAGGCTAAAAAATTCACCCATGCCGGGATTCGAACCCGCAACCTCTGGCTATCCGTGCCCAGAGGGTTGTTTTATCATTGCCTCGGTTTGCTGTTGTCAAAGGGGTTGAAGTATTAAGGGTAAATAGCAGAATAATAAAAAACCATAAAACAAATAACATAACAAAACAAAAATCTTATGCTCGCCAAGAGAACAACCACTCGAACAGGTAAACAGTAGTAAACTACTTAATTTTTTTAACTGAAGTAAAAAAAAACCATATGAGTCGTTTTCGATAACCTCAGTTTACATCTCGGTTGGAATATTTAAAAATGTAAGATTAAAATTACTTTGAAAGTTTCTTAAATATTTCAGTCCCTGATAAACTGGTAAAGAAAAACTATATCGCAATTTAGCTGTGCTCATGTATTGTATGTGCTCATGTCATGTCTTGTATGAAAAGTAATGTATGAGCTCCAATGACAGTTTTCACATGCACAACGACCAGCCGGCGACCGGAGCTCATACATTACTACTTTACCCGGCCCGGCGACCGGACGGCGACCGGGTGCATATGAAAAGGCACTTAGGAAGTAGGTATAAAATAACAATAATTATTTTACCTACTTAGATGAATTGGAATTTACAATACCTAAGTACCGTTAAGTATGTATGACTACTAAGTCATAGACAACTAATTATCGATAGATTTTTATCATGTGTGCCCCCATCCGTAATCGAATAGAATTCAAATTTCGACAGAAATTTCTAGAGAATGTACACTTTCTTCAATGAAAATTTAACTTTACCAACTAGTAAATAAAGGTGATTTCACTTTCTCATTTTTGCATTGCTTTCCGTGTTCATGTCATTACAAATTTAATTAAAAATACAATGAAATACGTCCTAAACATGAAATGTTACGGCATGATCGGTATATTTTGCTCCCCAACTTTAATTTTTGCTCTCTAACACAGCATAACAAGGCATTTTAATAAAGTTTTCATCATTTTTTCTTTACTAGAAGCGCACGGCAACTGAAGTCAACAAAACTGTCACCGACTACGCATAGGCAATACATTGCTAATGTGAGGCACGCGGGCACCGCCCACTTACGACTTCTACTCTTTTTTTATGTTCTGTGCATGAGATATTGCGCAAATTAAGCACAATTAAGCAAATTTATATTTTAAGTATAAACAGAAATAATACAGAGAATAGTGTAGAGGTTCGAAATTTCACTGATGCCGGTGAGTCGCCCATTGGCTCAATTGGAAGAGCGCTGGCACGGATAGCCAGAGGTTGCGGGTTCGAATCCCGGCATGGGTGAAATTTTTAGCCTCTAAATAGGTTTTTAAACAGAAATAAAATAAAATAATCTTCCCACACAGATCCGGCGGAAAGATCCCGACATAGTGGGCGCCCTCAGCTATCGTCCCTACTGCTTCAGCGCGCAGAGTTATGACGCCGAGACAGGGCCGCGGGATCCTAGGTATTTTTTTTGTTTTTTATGCAGACTATACATTCCACTGTAGGGCAGGGCCTGCTCTCAGCGAGAAAGGGCTTAACTGCCGCGCGTGCCCACCGCGAATTGACAATTTCAAGCTCTGAGTGCTTAGCGCGAGTTTGACAGATCCAATCGAATAACTTTACTACCGCGTTAATCGAGCATTGAGTAGTGAGTATGAGTAAGTTAACCGTTCGAACTGGCAAAACGCTGTCACAGTACAACTCGCACTCGCGTTTATTCGTGTTTTGGCTGGTAAACGTGTTCACTTCTCAACGTAAGCCATTACAACTCGCACTGAGCAATTTTAATTTCCATACTTGTCGCTAGGTGGCGCTTCCTCGATGCCATAGAAATACGAGTTTATCGAGTATGTAGTTAAAAAACTCGCACTAAGCACTCTGAGGTATGTATCTCATACACTCTGTTTAATAATTAATAATAATTATAAAATGACTATTGAACGGCAAGTGGCTAGTCAGGATCGTGGCAAGTGGCAGTCCGTGGTCCCTGCCCCTCTGGGATACATCTATACAGGTGTGAGGTTATGTTGTTTTAAATGTCTACCAGCCACGGTAGATGTTACCTTTAAAAACCTATTTAGAGGCTAAAAATTTCACCCATGCCGGGATTCGAACCCGCAACCTCTGGCTATCCGTGCCAGCGCTCTACCAATTGAGCCAATGGGCGACTCACCGGCATCAGTGAAATTTCGAACCTCTTTACACTATTCTCTGTATTACGTAGGCAGCGACATCTGGCTTAAGCAAATTGCATCACTTACAGCCCCGACTACCTACTTTGCAGTTAGGTTTTTAGCATCTAAATAGGTTTTTAAATTTGTCCTTAGCACGGGTTAGTGCATTAAAAATAAAAATAGTATAATCATGTAGGTACAGTGATATCATTTCGATGTAAGAGCGGATTGTTGATTCCGCCAGGTTTGGCGACAACCTGGCGCTCCACGCAGCGCTGCGGGCTGCCGACTGGCTGCACGGCTGCCTGTGGCGGCTGTCGGCCCGCTGGTGCAGTGTTAGTGCTGTGCTTTTGCACAAGGACATTGTCAGCGTGTAAGTCTTATTTCTTATACTGGCATCTAACTAGCACGTTGGGACTATCAGCTCGCTGGTGCAGTGTTTGATCTGTGTTTATAAACAAAGATATCGCATCGAAGTACATATAGTGGCGCCTTACTTGTCAGGGCTATCAGTTTGCTGGCGCAGCGTTAGTGCTGTTCTTTTGCACAAGGACATTGTCAGCGTGTGAGTCTGCTTTGATTTTCTAGCTGTAGAAAAGCCACGCTTGTCTGTTAGGACTGCCAGCTCACTGGTGCAGTATTAGTGCTGTGCTTTTTGTTTGTTATTCTATAGCTATAGTGACGCCACACTTATCTGTTAGGACTATCAACTCGCTGGCGCAGCGTTAGTCCTGTGATTTTACACAAAAATATTGCCAGCGTGTGCGGCGGTTTTTCACTCTGCCTATTGTTACGCCACACTGGTCTGTTAGAACTGTCTGCTCACGGATGCAGCGTTAGTCCTGTGATTTTACACAAGGCCATTGTCAGCGTGTGAGTGTTATTTCTTATATCAGCTATAGAAAAGCCACGCTTGTCTGTTAGAACTGGAAACTCACTGGTGCAGTGCTGTACTTTTACACAAGGATACTGTCAGCGTGTCAGTATGTTTTGTTTTTTTTTAGCTATAGTGACGCCACACTTATCTGTTAGGACTATCAACTCGCTGGCGCAGCGTTAGTCCTGTGATTTTACACAAAAATATTGCCAGCGTGTGCGGCGGTTTTTCACTCTGCCTATTGTTACGCCACACTGGTCTGTTAGGACTGTCTGCTCACGGATGCAGCGTTAGTCCTGTGATTTTACACAAGGATACTGTCAGCGTGTCAGTCTGTTTTGTTTTTTTTTTTTAGCTATAGTGACGTCACGCCTATCTGTTAGTACTATCAACTCGCTGTTGCACGTTAGTCCTGTGATTTTACACAAAAATATTTCCAGCGTGTGCGGCGGTTTTTCACTCTGCCTATTGTAACGCCACACTGGTATGTTAGGACTGTCTGCTCACGGGTGCAGCGTTAGTGCTGTGATTTTACACAAGGATGTTGTCAGCGTGTGAGTCTGTTTTTTATTTATTCTAGCTATAGTGGCGTCAAAGTAGTATGTTGGGACTATCAGCTCGCTGGTGCAGCGTTTATACACAAGGCCGTTGTAAGCGTTTGAGTCAGTTTTGTTTTTCTGGCTATAGTGACGCCACACTTATCTGTTAGATCTGTCAGCTCACTGGTGCAGCGTTAGTGCTGTGATTTTTACACAAGGATGTTGGTAGTTAGCCAGTGTCGGCTAGGTCTACCTCACGATGGGTTGGTTGAGAGAGCGGAATGGGAGGTGAAGTGAATGGACTTACTTGGTGATGGTGGATGATGGCTCGCTTTAGCTGTTGGACAGATGATGAGCGGTGATGGATGAGCTGATGCGTCCAGCGTACGGAGAACACTCCTGCACTGTTCACTTATAGTCTAATATTGTCAATATATTGTTCTTTGAGCTGATAAAGTTTCTTGGTCACCAAAATGTCTATCACTTCACGAGAATTCGAGCACTTTCAACCAACCCATCGTGAGGTAGACCTAGCCGACACTGGCTAACTAACATTTTTGGTCCTTCGAGCCGGATCTCAGCTCTGCTTACTCGCTTCACGGGTTCGCAGACGCCTCAGAAACCGGCTTTGCAGCCGTCATATATCTTCACGAGAATTCGAGCACTTATCACGCGCGTATGTCACAGTGCGAATGTGTGTGCAGATGGATGGATAAATTAGTAGCGAGCGAGCGGCACGAGCGACGGCACCGGAACGACTAGAATAATGAACGATGAGTGACCACAGATTCATGACTACGTCGCGCGATCGATTCTCGCGCGAACAGATGTTGTCAGCGTGTGAGTCTGTTTTCTTATTCTAGCTATAGTGGCGTCACGCTTGTCTGTTACTCTGGCTATAGTGACGCCATATTTATCTGTTAGGACTATCAGATCGCTGGTGCAGCGTCAGTGCTGTACTTTTACACAAGGATATTGTCAGCGTGTGAGTCTGTTTTGTTATTCTAGCTATAATGGCGCCACACTTGTCTGTTAGGACTGACAGGTCACTGGTGCAGCGTATATCAGCCCACTGCTGGACACAGCCCTCCCCCAATGACCGCCATAGCGCACGGTTGTGCCATCATTGGGGGGCAGTGCCCATAATCCCCACGCTGGGCATGCGGGTTGGGGATCGCAGTTTGGTGGAATTGTACTGCAGGGGGCGCTGCTGCCCACCCCCCGGTTCGTGACCCTCAGTCGCCTGTTACGACACCCGGGGATCTCTAATCCAATCTAGTCTTTCCGATGTATGTCCTCCCTATTCATTATATTTAGATTTCATATGTATGGTAATTAATATGGTATTCCTTGTCCTTGTCAGTGTGTACATATCATATTTATTTTATAGTGATGTTTATGTATCTTTTCCGTCAATGGTTGTCTGGAAGAAATTACTTTTAGTAATAAGGCCGCCACTTGTACTGTACTGTTATTTTTTAAGTCTCTTATGTAATCCTTGGTGTACATGCAATAAAGAATTATCTATCTATATATATATATATATATATATATGTGGGACCAAGGCAGCGAGAAATAAGAAGTCTTCTTTCGAAAAAACAGCAGCTTTTATTTTAGATCAACTTTACACTTTTTCACCAGTTATCAAGCGAGACTCCATCTTCATTGTGTCCTATCATTCCTATGTAATCCTATTGTCTATCCCTTTCATCCATTTCTTCTCACTCACACCTATCACTTTCATTCGTTCATCTACGTTCCATTATACTAAGGAATCCAACGTTCCGTTCCTACATATATATACTATTATTTTAATATATACGTTTAGTGTATTATATGTGTAAGAGTTTTTTTTTTGCACGCCTGCCAAGTTTTCGTTCCATATCCTGCGGTTGACTGGTAGAAAACGCTTGTGGCATTAAGTTCGCCGCATTGTACGATTTTATGGTGCAATAGAGTATTAATAATAATTTAGCAGATTAATAAAACAGATTTCCAGATGCGTGTGGTTTTATTTTATATCGGCTAGCTTAAGTACTATTTTTCAACATCACACTTAGTAACTAAACGCACAAGTATTTTCCAAGTTTGGTAGTGCACAAACGTTCCGCGCCGTGGCGCTCGAGTCGTGCTCCAGTATAAAACGGCGCGTCGCGGGGCTCTGCCGGCAGTCAGTAGCTATTTGACGGCGATCGGTGCAGGCGTGCTGTTATTGTTCCGAGCATGGGCAAGAATAGTATTTTCTAAGGTTAACACGAGCTGTAGACATGATTAAAACTGTTTTTATACGGATTTATGCTCGATTTTTACAATTTTCCAATGTTTCGGCACTTTTTCATCCATCCGGGACCGCGGCACCTGAAAAAGTGCCGAAACGTTGGCAAATTGTAAAAATGTAATAGACGAGCATAAATCCGTATAAAAACAGTTTTAATCATGGGCATGAACTTCGTGTGTAGGTATGCCGCTACAATGATAATAATCCGATGGGTCTTCCGCGCAGGGCGGAGGTGCAGTACTGGCGCTCGCTGGGGGTCCGCTGCTGCGGCTGGTGCGTGAACCGGGCCCTCGAGAAGCTGTACTGGCGCGGCGTGTTGCGCGCGCCTTACCTGGCCAACACACTCATGGGCGAGCCGGATCTTGCGGTGAGTGGCGCTTTCAATTGACATCATTTTGTAGCGGCATACCTACACACGAAGTTCTTGCCCATGCTCGGAACAATAACAGCACGCCTGCACCGATCGCCGTCAAATAGCTACTGACTGCCGGCAGAGCCCCGCGACGCGCCGTTTTATACTGGAGCACGACTCGAGCGCCACGGCGCGGAACGTTTGTGCACTACCAAACTTGGAAAATACTTGTGCGTTTAGTTACTAAGTGTGATGTTGAAAAATAGTACTTAAGCTAGCCGATATAAAATAAAACTACACGCATCTGGAAATCTGTTTTATTAATCTGCTAAAATTTCATATTTAAAAATCTATTTAGAGGCTAAAAATTTCACCCGTGCCGGGATTCGAACGCGCAACCTCTGGCTGTCCGTGCCAGAGCTCTACCAATTGAGCCAATGGGCGACTCACCGGCGTCAGTGGAATTTCGAACCTCTTTACACTATTCTCTGTATTACGTACAGGCAGCGACATCTGGCTTAAGCAAATTGCATTACTTACAGCCCCGACTACCTACTTTGCAGTAACTGCAACTCTGTATTACGTACGGGGCTGTAAGTGATGCAATTTGCTTAAGTCAGATGTCGCTGCCTGTACGTAATACAGAGAATAGTGTAAAGAGGTTCGAAATTTCACTGATGCCGGTGAGTCGCCCATTGACTTAATTGGTAGAGCGCTGGCACGGATAGCCAGAGGTTGTGGGTTCGAATCCCGGCATAAGTGAAATTTTTAGCCTCTAAATAGGTTTTTTAAATTTGTTCCTTAGCACGGGTTAGTGCATTAAAAATAAAAATAGTATAATCATTTCATTTTGTTTTTAGTGCTGATTTTTCAACCCTCGGTTAAAACTTATTCGTCGAATATCGTATTAAACCACCATTTAGGATCATATTAGGACCATTCGGTTACCTCGGGCACTGACTGAAAATCAGCGCTGAGGGCTCACTCCCTCGGCACAACGCTGAGTCAGCTGCCTTTTGTGGCAACATAGACACACCACAGGCGAACCCATGTCTGTTTTTTGTTTCGTTTATTTGTATTGTTTAAGACAAATTAAACATATAGTTTAAATAACTAAGTTTATTTTTATATAACGTTACATTAGTTATTACATGTCATATGGCAATAATTTTGTGGTTTTCTACATATTTTTTGTTATGGCAATACTGCCTACTTTTTTCTTTCTTCTTGTACAAGAGTCCGTTAGGGCAAGTTGCATTTTTATAATTTAATGAATAAACGCTATAGTTTTCAATATCTGCACATGTTTTTATACCATACATGTGCTGTGGTCCTTCAGACGCCGCGAGTTTATCGTTGGAACTAATTTAGCTGCTATACAGTTAATGACGAGTGCAGTGTTCGCCATAGTTCACTGACATTTTTTCGCCGTTGCGGGGAAGTTGTTTCGGTCTATAATCCGAACGTTTGCCTGGAACCACATTCGTTCTCCTATAGTAGAACGAAAAGCCTACGAGTTATCGTCGGTGAGTTCGCGTACGCCATAGTTCGCGGAGCCTTTGTCCATCCCGGGTGCCGTGCGGACTTTGCCCTTTACGGCCCCAATTACCAGTTTCCAGTTTGACTCTGCTATACAGAGTTAGAAAAAGAAGCGATTGTGAGTACCAAAGTGAAAATCACCAGGAATATCGCTGCTTTCAAGAATTTCATCGAAATATTATCCAGTGACAAAAAGTTTTTCAAAGCCACCTTCATTTTCGCTATCGAGTGGTTACTCCTTTTTTTCGTATTTTGTGTTGGCACACCTGCTGTTTTCGGCCATCTTGCTTTCCTGCTTCGTTCGTGTCAAACTGACAGGCCATCTGTCAGTCAGCCAGCGACTTTGTTTTGATTGTGTAAAGCTGCGTGTGAGTGTTACGTTTCGACGTATTCTTATTAGTGAAAACCAAAGAAAAGTGAATTAAACATGCCAAGATCGAATGCTGAGGAAGAGCTCCTTAAGTGCCGCTTAAAAAGGGGCCAATATAAAGGAACAATCACCCGGATAGAAAACTTCGTCATGGACCCCATAAGTTTTTCAGCCGCCTCTGCGGAAAATTTAGAGGTTCGCAAGGAGAACCTCGTGAAGGCTCTCAAGGATTATGAGGCCGCCCATTTGGATGTCCTAAGCTTGGATGACAAGGATCTTGAGAAGGTGGGTGAAATTGAAGAAAAATACTACAATGTCCTAGCCCAGATAAATGCCGCGTTAAAAGTTGGGTCTGATAAGAAAATTTCTGAGTGTCATAATGTTTCCACATGCAAGCTGCCAAATATTGAGATTCCAACGTTTGATGGTAAAGATTTCACAAAGTTCAAGCCTTTTTATGATTTGTTTATGGCAATAATTGACAAAAATAGTACCTTGTCCGATGTGCAAAAGCTGTTTTACCTACGTAAATATTTGGCAGAAGATGCATTGTCGGTTATTGTTAATTTGCCGTTGGAAAACCAATCTTATGCACAGGCACTAAATTTGCTAAAGAAACGCTTTGATAACAAGGCGCGCTTAATTTCAAACCATATAGGTGTATTATTAGATTTACCTATTATGCAAAAGGGCACGGCTACATCTATAAGGTCCTTTATCTCTCAAATTATGCAGCAGTTACATGCATTAAAAAATTTAAATGAGCCCGTTGATAAATGGGACATGTTATTAATTTCAATTTTCACTAGGAAACTGGATCAAATAACTAACAGAGCTTATCAGTTGGATAGAGATTCTGATAAATTGCCTTCCATGGTAGACTTTTTAAACTTTTTAGAAAAGCGTGCCATAGCGCTTGAGGACAGTAGTGTACCTCAGAAAAGTTCTCCTCAAGAACATAATTCTTTTTATAATAGATTCCATAAATCTATGCCTAAAGTTGTTAATGTAGCAACAAAGAAAACAAATTTGTGCAAATTTTGTGCTAAACCTCAACATCATGTTTTCAGCTGTCCAGAATTCAAGCTGGCAGCACTCAAGGACCGGCAGGCATTTGTCCGGGACCATGACTTATGTCAAATATGTTTAAAACCACATAGTGGTAAGTGTCAGTTTGTCTTTAGATGTAAAGTATGTAGATTGGCTCATAATACTCTTTTACATCCAGAACAGGAAAATACTGAGGAGCCTGTAGTGACTTTGATATCCAATCCTATTTCAAACTGCATACTGCTGCCCACGGTGAAGGTAAAGCTTTTAAATAAGTTTGGTCAATCATGTGTTGTGCGTGGCTTGTTAGATACTGGCAGCCAAGCATCATTTGTAACAGGTAAACTTGTTGAAAAATTAAAATTGAATGCTATAGTTCAATCAAACAATATTATTGGAATTGGTAATAAACAAACCAAAATAAATCAAGTTGTGAACTTAAATGTTCTTTCATGCTGTAATGATGTACAGTTTGATTTAAAGTGCCATGTAGTTGATTCAATTACATCAAAGTTGCCCCAACAATCTTTTGATATTTCAAACTGGAATATTCCCAAAACTAGCAAGCTTTCAGATAATGATTTTTATAAATCAGATGATATCCATTTGCTGTTAGGTGCAGATGTATATTTTAATATTTTGCTTGACGGTTGTATTAAAATTGAAAATGGCCCTGTACTACAGAATACTCTGTTTGGGTATGTTGTTGGTGGCAACATTGATAATTATGTTTGTAATACTTCAAACATTGTGACTAATTTTGCTATTTCTGATCCAATTAAGTTGGAAAATGTCATGGAAAATTTTTGGTTATCAGAAAAGGTACCCGAGCCTGCAAAGAGAGAGAGAGAGAGAGAGAGAGAGATAACACTTTATTGTACATAAAAATGGAAATTACACAGATATTTCTTAACCTAAGAGTACAAAGCCTGTATGTCATGAATTCAAACAGGCTGAACAAGTTTTTCAGGACTCTATGAGTATTAAAAATTATCGCTTTCATGTAGACATGCCCTTAGTTTCTCCTATAGAGGAATTGCAGCTCGGGGATTCATTTTCTGTGGCTTATCAGAGATTGTTAACTTTGGAAAAATCTTTAAAAAATAAACCTATACTGCTAGAGCAATACAAGCTGTTTATTCAACAATATCTAGATTTAGGTCATGCTAAAATTGTTGATATTTCTGAATATGATGTTAATAAGGATCCTATTTACTTTTTAGCACACCACCCTGTTATAAATGAGGGGAGCAAAACCACAAAGGTACGAGTTGTATTTGATGGCAGCATGAAATCAAAGAACAAGGTGTCCCTCAATGACGTCATGCTGAATGGCCCCGTGGTGCAGAGTGAGCTTTTCGATATTCTTATATTATTTAGGACTTATCTTTATACTCTGATTTGTGATATTCAGAAAATGTTCAGGCAGATCAATATCAATAGCCACCAAACTTGCTTGCAAAATATTTTGTGGCGAGATGATCCCAAGAAGCCCATCAGCTGCTTACAATTACAGACTGTAACATATGGGCTAAAAGCTTCTACTTTCTTGGCCACTCGATGTTTGGTAGAGTTAGCTCAGCGGTACAAGGATACATTTCCTCTTGCATCTCAAACAATGCTTTCTAACACCTTTGTTGATGACGTCATCTGTGGTGGAGATAATATAGAGCACCTGCTCAAACTGAAAAGGCAGCTGGTAGAGCTTCTTCATTTAGGTAGCTTCAATTTACATAAATGGTGCTCAAACGTACCTGAGGCTCTATCTGATGTTCCAGTTGAGAGTAGGCAGTTTGAGGACATTGATTTAATTTCAAACAATGTAGTAAAAACTTTAGGTTTGATGTACAATATTACATCAGATACTTTAACTTTTTCAAGTCCAAGTTTTACTGAAAATGACAATATTAGTACAAAAAGAAAAATTTTAAGCTTTATAGGAAAATTTTTTGATCCTTTAGGTTTAATTGGCCCTATAGTTGTACTTGCCAAAATTTTTATGCAGGAGCTATGGTCTTTGCAAATTCAGTGGGACTCTATAGTACCCCAGGACCAGTTATTATACTGGAATAATTTTTTAAATAATTTAAAAAAGATGGATAGAATCACTGTTAACAGGTGTGTAAATTATAAAGATGTTTCATCTGTACAGTTGGTAGGTTATGCGGATGCCTCCCTAAAAGCCTATGGTTGCTGTCTCTACTTACGTGTTTTCAAAGCTGATGGGACTGTGCAGTCAAATTTGGTTTGTTCGAAATCTAGAGTGTCGCCACTCAGTAAAAACCTGAGTATTCCTCAGCTGGAACTTAATAGTGCTCTTCTTTTAGCCCAGTTGTCAAGTAGAGTCAGTAAAATTTTAAAACCGAGATTTCCACATGAATTATTTTTATATAGTGACTCGCAGATTGTTCTAGCATGGATTAAAGCAAAGGTTGTAAAATCAAATGTTTACGCAAGTAATAGAGTAAAGAAAATTATAGAGTTGGTAGGTCAAACCCAGTGGTCTTATGTTAGGACACATGATAATCCTGCTGATTTGCTGTCGCGGGGGGTTCAGCCGCAAAAGCTGCAGCACAATATGTTGTGGTGGCATGGCCCGCGCGACTTAACTAATAGTAATTTCACACACACACAGTTTGACATTTCTTTATTGTCAGATGTTTCTATTGATAAAGAGACAGATGAAGAGCAAGCTATATCGTGCAGTGTAACAAATGTAGAAACGTCATGTTTTACAGCACAGATGTTTCAAAAATATTCTAGTTTGTATAAACTTCAGAAAATTATTGCATATATCTATAGATTTTATAGAAACTGTTCGAAAAATAATGATAAAATTACGGACAGTCATTTAAACCCTCAGGAGCTGCGTGACTCTATGTCAGTTATTGTGCGATGTGCTCAGAAGGAACATTTTTCAAAAGAAATAGAGTTGCTCTCTAGTGGAAAAAATACTAAGACGGGTATAGCTAACTTACATCCTTTTCTTGATAATTTTGGTGTGGTTAGGGTTGGTGGTAGGCTCCATAATGCTTCTAATATTACCTATAATAAAAAACATCCCGCCATTTTGCCGAAAAACTCACATGTGACCAGGTTGATTATAGAGAGAGAACATCTTAGGCTCTTGCATGCAGGACCGCGTTTAATATTTAGTTCTCTTTCGCAAACTTACTCTATTGTCAACGGCATTCGTGAAGTCAAGAAGGTAGTGCGTAAATGCATGACGTGTATGCGTTTGAGGTCTGAAGCTGCTAGGCAGCTGATGGGATCGCTCCCTCGGGAGAGAGTTACCGCGTCTAGGCCATTTCAGCATGTCGGCGTTGATTTTTGCGGACCCTTTGATTTGAAAGTTGCTCGTATTAGGAAGCCCATTGTTAAAAAATGTTACATAGCACTTTTTGTATGTTTTGCTGTAAAGGCAATTCATGTAGAGCTGGTCTCTGACCTTACTACAGAGGCGTTTTTAGCGTGTTTAAAACGTTTTATTTCCCGGCGTGGCATGCCCACAAAAATATTTTGTGATAATGCTAAAACTTTTAAAGGTGCAGAAAATACTTTAAAGGAATTGTATGCTTTACAATCTTCCAAAGAATATAGAGACTCTATACAAAGTTTTTGTTCTCAAAATTTAATAACTTTTAAATTCATTCCAAGTTATTCTCCGGAATTTGGAGGATTGTGGGAGGCAGGTGTGAAAAGTGTAAAGCACCATTTCAAGAGAGTAGTCGGTAATCTTTGTTTGACTTACGAAGAGCTCAATACGGTTATTGTTCAAATTGAATCCATACTGAACTCTCGACCTCTACTTTCTGCTAATTCAGATGATTGTCAATATTTAACGCCAGGGCATTTTCTGATTGGAACGACTTTCACTGCGTATCCTGAAGTTGACCTCACAGATGTTTCAGTAAATCGTTTAAAATTTTGGAATATTTGTACAAAGCTAAAGCAAGATTTTTGGAAAACTTGGTCAAATGATTATTTAACTCAGTTGCAGAGCCGTCCCAAGTGGAAATTGCAGCAGCCTAATCTTAGAGAAGGTGACTTAGTAGTTGTAAAGAGTTTAAATACTGCTCCTTTACAGTGGCCTATGGCTCGCATTGTTAAAACTTACCCAGGTAGCGATGGTAGAGTAAGGGTGGTTGATATTAAAATGAATAGCAAAGTGTACCGTAGGTCTATAAATAAGTTGTGTCCATTACCTTTAATTTAAGAAATTGGTTCCCAATTCCCGGGCCCAATTATGTTTAAGACAAATTAAACATATAGTTTAAATAACTAAGTTTATTTTTATATAACGTTACATTAGTTATTACATGTCATATGGCAATAATTTTGTGGTTTTCTACATATTTTTTGTTATGGCAATACTGCCTACTTTTTTCTTTCTTCTTGTACAAGAGTCCGTTATGGCAAGTTGCATTTTTATAATTTAATGAATAAACGCTATAGTTTTCAATATCTGCACATGTTTTTATACCATACAGTATATTTGGTTTATTTCTGTTGTGCTCATGTTTATTAATTTATTTGTTTGTTACCTCCCTCCCACCCCTCCTACTTTCACTTTATATCAAACTTTCACTTTTGCCTTTTCTGTTTTGTTTTGACTTTCACTTTATATGAAACTTTCACTTTTGCCTTTTCTGTTTTGTTTTGACTTTCACTTTATATGAAACTTTCACTTTTGCCTTTTATGTTTTGTTTTGACCCCCGTCGGCGTTTCCAGGAGGAAGAAGCTGACGAGAAGGAGGACCATCGCGTGGGGCCCCTTGTGGACAAGATCCTCGAACCTCAGCAGGGGGCCTCGAGGCTCTAGAATACTCTAAGAGACTTCATTAAATGATCACCATTTTTTAGTCAGCCGACAAAAATCTGCAAAAATGTCTTTCTATCAGCCAATAATTATTACAAGTCAGATATACATTTTTTTATGTAGCCTCGATTGTGTCCCACTGCTGGACAAAGGCCTCCCCTCTTGTCTTCTATTAATTTTACATTAATTACATTAATTTTTTTATATTAAACCGGCCGCTAAACAAAACAGTTGGCACATGCGTGTAATAGAAGGCGTTCGATATTGAAAAATCAGCTTCATAGGATGGCTGTAATTCATACATTTCTTACAATATTTTTAATTTTTAAAAGTATACATTATTGTACACAATGTAACCATGACTACATGATAAATAAATTTATATTAGTACAGGCAAGATAGATAGATAGAGAACACTTTATTGTACATAAAAATGAAAAAAAATGAAAATGATCAATCCTCCGGTGATGAAAATTATTTTTTTTTGCTGTTCAATTTAGAATTTTTTACTGCAAAATTTTGGCTTTCACTTTCATGTTACTTTTGACATTTAGCAAACATCATATAAATTTTCTACGTTGAAATAAAATAGATTGTATTGCACCATTGTTTTTAACGACTAACGGTTCTCGTATATCACTACAGCTAAACTTTCGGATCGTTAAGCGTTTACTCTAAGTGAAGTTAGGTTTGTTTCCCTCCATAGGTCGTGGAGGCGGCCGATGGGAAAAAACTGAAACATATGGAGTGAGGAGTCTGGTACACGCGAAGTGGGTATTCCGCTCCCAGCTTGACACTTGTTCCGCGACACTTCGGACGGTGACGGAGGTAAGGGCAGTGTCAAACTCGGGCGAGAGTAATAGATAGTTATATATTAAACGGGTCTCGTCGAAGAATCGTTCGGGAAGCAATTGAAATTTAAAAACACAAGAGTTTCAACAGAGAGGATGGTTTTAAGCTTTGAAGTACGTGGAATTCAGTACTAAATAAATACGAGTCACGCGCCTTATCACCGGACCTGTCCGTGGACGTAGTGAGTGTTGTGTGACGGTCAGCTGCAAAAAACTAAGTGACTACCCACAATAATTGACTGTACTCACCACTTCAGTCTACCCGAGACCATGGCAACTGTAACGCTGCCGAAACGTCGGGAATTAATGATGTTTTGCCTGATAAATAATCGCGATTAGTCCCGTTTGATATATATAACTACGTATGAGTATCGCGAAACATTAGTAAGTACGAGGGTGCTCCACTATAATCCATAACTGCTTGTGAACAAAGATTACTCGAAGCGCCCGCATTTGGAAGTGATTATTGGACAAAATAAGCTGTATGACCTGTATTTTAAAAACCTATTTAGAGGCTAAAATTCCACCCATGCCGGAATTCGAAGCCGCGACCTCTGGCTATCCGTGGCAGCGCTCCTACCAACTGAGCTAATGGGCGACTCACCGGCGTCAGTGAAATTTCTAACCTCTACATTCTCTGTATTACCTCTGTATTGTATTTGAACGTATTTAAAGGAATCTTAACTGTAATTTGTTGACTGCTGCCATTTGTAAATTGTGATGATTTTTCAACCAAAACTTATCCAGTAAACTTAAAACATTGTATGCAGGTTTGAATTAGTAATGTGTTGTGCTGATGGATGCGAACACTAATCGCACCCTCAGAACGAAAGAGGCCTTAGTCAAAAAATAGTGAAGTTGAGTTACAATCATAGAGTCATAAAAACTTATGCCGTGGACGGAAGATTCGCTATGCTCTTATTTTACAATAAGTGCCTTTGTTTTAGTATTCATCGGATAGAGCATACCTTTTTATGTCTCTCTATGATTGTTAGGTACTCAATTTTTTGAGAATTTTTTGAGTATTTAAACTATTTTTTGACTTAGGCCTCTTTCGTTCTGAGGGTGCGTGTAGGT
This sequence comes from Yponomeuta sedellus, assembly GCA_934045075.1. Taxonomy (NCBI): domain Eukaryota; kingdom Metazoa; phylum Arthropoda; class Insecta; order Lepidoptera; family Yponomeutidae; genus Yponomeuta; species Yponomeuta sedellus. Next base: position 611,522 of record OW203749.1, read on the forward strand.
AATAAGGCACTCACCACGCACCCACAGTGGTAATTTCTAGATTAACAGAAATAATTGAAATGCCAAAGCACATCTTCAGGCTACATTAGTTCACTGCTGGACATAGACCTCTGTGGGGTAATGCCCATATCCCCACGCTGGGCATGCGGGTTGGGGATCGCAGTTTGATGGAATTGTACTCTAGGGGGCGCTGCTGGTTTGTGTCCCTTAGTCGCCTTTTACGACACCCGCCTATAGTCTATTTATTTAGGTAATAGGCGTGACGACAGTATCAAGTAATCAAAGATTTAAGGATATTAAGGGAACGTACATATTAAAAGGATTTAAAACACTGATTTAGTTTTATAAAAGAAATTAGATAACCAATATTCATTCAATAAAATAAAATGTTATAATACTGCTTACAGCCATTCTGACTGAAACCACATTCACACCGCGTGACGTCACGCTTAGGTAAACATTGGTAAACTTCATTTGTTTGATGTTTGTTTACCAGGGCGTGACGTCAGATTCGACGCCATGCCACTGCGAACTGTTTTATAGTAATTATAGGAATATTGCTTTAATTTCGTTAAACTTTAGTTTGTTACTGAAATGTAGTTTTTTTTTGTATATAATGAATGTGTCTCCACATTTTGGAAGCGGATTTGAAAATCTTTCGTCATGGCTATTAAATAAATGTTAATAATCTTGATTAGTCCTGTTATTGATATATACAAATAAATATATTTACATTTTGAATTTAATTAATTAATTAAATTTCAGATTAAACAGGTAGAGAAAGTGTAAAGATTTTGATTTAATACGTGTGTATTTCCTTAAAAAGACGTATCAAGATTGTTTACGTTTTAAGTACCTAAACAAATGGTCTATAGCGGGTAGATAGATCTATAAATGCGTAGTTTTTCAAAGGAATTATTTTAGTAGAGACATTGTTTGTATGAGTGAAACTATCGGTAATGTTGTAACCGACCGCATTGCAATTGTAAAACCGTGAACTTCCTCCGGCGCAGCGCAAGGATAGATTTTGGGATCGAATTAACAAAAACCAAAACTTTTATTTACAATATTTTTCGTGATTTTCTTCTTCAGTGTATATCTTCATAAGTACATTCCAGTGAAGTTGCACAATATAAAATAATTAATAATGTTATTATTCATAATTCATTCATTCAGTCAACTATACCATTTGTCTTAATGCACTTTAAGCAATTCTTGGACATATCATATCGAGTAAGCGCCTAACATGCTTTTTTAAAACAATTTATTAAATTTTTAAAGTAAATTTGAATGTAGTTTAATCAGCTCCGGTTTACAAAATGCATATTTTTCGCCAAAGCGTGTACGTGTTTTCATGGTATTTTATGTTATACTATTGAACTGTATCCTAGGTACACTAGGTCCTAGAGTATCTATTGAAATAATTGAATTGAATTGAAATAATTTTATTCACTTAAAAACACAGTACAATGACAGAATATACATAACAATGTACAGAATTAATAATTTTAGATTAAAAAGAAACATGCAAGGAATATCAGTGCACTGCGTTTGTGAAAGGACCCGACTCAGCATTTGTCACAAAAGGAATACCTTCTGCAACGCTGGTATTCTGTCGGCACCTAATATGTAAGATAAGTAAGAAACAAAAGACTCACAATAGATAGTTATGAAAAATAATGAATAAGTAAATAATATATACAATAATACATACATACACATATATATATATATACACATACACACACACATACATATATATACATATTTATATACACATACATATATGTATAGATATGTAAATTTCTAATTATATAAGTATTTATTTTATATATAATATAATAAATTAAAAGTTTAAATAGGTTAGTTCGACCGATCCTATGGCAGTTACTGTAATTTTATTTTTTGTAAGTTTATTTTTACGCAACAAGCGCGCCACAGCAGCAAAACCAAACAAACTACAGATGAAACATCTAGTAGAGCAGAGCTATACAAATTTAAATTTAACATATAGTGACTAGGATAAAGTTTACTTTATTGGGACGTCTAGTTTGACTTCACCCTGGCGCAGTGTTGTAATAGTTAGCACCACAAACTGAACCTTATAACGCTGAAATAAAGTCTAAAACCGATGAAAATATTTTACTAGGTCAGACCTTTAAAGGGTTAAAGATTTGTTAAAAATTACAAATATAAAAAATATATATCTTAAATCTCATACAAACTAGCTTTTATAAAGTAACCAATCCACGATATGCAATACATTTATTTATTTTGTATTAAATAAATTATATTTTAATAATGTTTTGCTTTAAATTGTTAAAAATAAGTTTTAGCAATAAGCTTTATTTTTACGTGACACTGTTTACTGGGTTTGTTCTAGAGATATAGTATGAACTATTTTTGCTTAGAAATTATGTGAATAATACAATAAACAAACATAACATACGAGTAACATAACGTCACGCCTGTACCCCAGAGGGGTAGGCAGAGACCAGGGACTTCCACTTGCAAGGATCCTGACAAATACACAGAATTAATTCTTTAAATTAGAAAGAAAGAAAGAAAGAAAGAAAGAGAAACATTTATTGCATCAACAGTCACACACACAAAACATCTAACAAATACAAAACAGACTTATCGGAGAACAATTAAAGGGTAAGGTAGTAAAGACAATTTAAACAGTTTTGTCGCGGTGTGTTTCCGTTGCTGCAAAAGGCAGCTGACTCAGCATTTTGCTGAGAGTGTGAGCCCTCAGCGCTGGTTTTCAGTCAGTGCCTGATCAGTACTCTCACGAGTGTCCCAGTGCGCGGGTCGGTATGTTGCAATTTTAATAAATATCGGTAGTACTTATAAAATTACAATTTATATATTATAAAATATCCATAAACAATAAAATAAAAAACGAACAATATAAAATTAATTTCATTAAATTTTTGAAAAAAGTAAGTATATAAAACTTTGTAAGAATATTCCCGGAGGTCTTTTCAGCTATTTGGTTTAGGCAAGATCTGCCACTAGAGGCTATATAAATCGTAACAGAATATCTACAGTCTGTTGGCTTTTAGAATAATATACCTCGGGCTCTAGAGTAGGTTTCGGTTTTCGCCGAAAGCACACGAGTGTAATGCTACTCCCTGCTCTGTATAAAACTTTTTTTCACTATTTTCAAAAGTAACGTAAAGTTAAGTATTATATTAGTTCCGATATTTCTATTACACGAATATATCCGACTCTATCCGATAGTAGCCGAGGTATATTCTAAAAGCTGACTGTATCATCATCCCTAGAACAAACTCCGTTAAAAGTATGTGTTAGACATTCTTTGAGGCTAGAAAATTATTTATTTACTGTAAATAATTATGCAAAGCAATAAATACTCGAGTATTAATTTTACCAAAAAGTGTGACACGTGTTAGATTTAGTTTAGTCTTTTATAGCCCTAATGAAAATTTCTTGTCTTAGACTTAAGATGCGCTACGAACAAAATGGCCTGTTTTTAATTCGATGGACTGAATGGCAGTCGCCATTGGGATATAATCACACTCCGATGAGCGATATCTATGGAGTGCTTTGTGAATTTATGCTAAAACGGCTCATTCTTATGGCTGGAAAAACATATTGCAACTCCGTAAAAGTAGAATTTCGCAAATGATTTTTTGAAATTTTTGCAGCTAAATAAAATATTACTTTAGAAATGTAGCCCTGGCAGTCTAGACTTGGTTTATTTGTCATGAAGTCTGGGCACAAAGTAAAATTGGTTTTTCACGTGGTTATATGTGACCATTTTTCAAACGAGAATTTGCCTTGATTTTTTTGTTAGATAGTGAGTGATTTTTTCCGCACGACGACGGGGAAAAAACACTCCAATTCCTATTGCTGATAAATTACTTCTACTTTTGAATGTTGGTGTGTCACCTGTAAAAGGCCGTGAAACTGGGTAAGCGGTACACACTTCCATCAAACACTCCTAAAACCTCACTATAGTAGTCTGTGGTGGAGTTTGACTAGGACGTAACCACAGATTAAATAAAACGCCTCTAGGAGTGCTCTAGTGGAATCGTGTTTTTGTAAATAAGTCCGTTGATATTGAATTATCGTTTAGCAATTATTTTTATTAGTTACTAGAACTGTCAGAGCTAACAGTTTCCTAAATACACTTAGTGTCGGTTTCTAAATTGAGAATATTACTAAGGAAGTAACGTTCTGTCACGCTCTTTTCTGGGAAATTCGAAGAGACAGCACCACAGTTAACTTTTACTAACTTAACGAAATTCTAAATTCAGAAACTAGCCCTTAGTTTTTTTTAAAGTGAAAGCGCCATATATTTCTGAAACTATCACTGACGTAATTACTAAAACTCCTGTATCGAAATGAAAAATGGGTTAATATTTTAGTGTAGTACTGTATTAATTTGTATTAATTTAACAAGATCCCGTCTTAGGGGTTTTTGTATGTTGTAAATTGAAAAAAGTCATGTATTATTTTGTATAAGAAATTTCGATGAAATTACACGCAATAAAATTTTGTCATGTGTTTAAGTTTTCGTTTTATTTTGATCCTGTGAAAAATAAGCGACAATGTAGGGTTTCGCCTAACAAAATTGTCAGCACAGAAAAAACTGTAGCACGGTTGCGGACTTGGCATGCCGAGAGGACTAGAGGTTTAGTCTGGCGTCAGTTCAGTCCGTGACCTTGATCAAGCTCCGCTGGGTGTTTCCCGTTTATCCGATCAATCGCCCAGAACCCACCCAATGCGAAATCTTTTTCCCGTTGAGCCAACGCCCCTCCGGCCTCGTGCTCCTACTAAGTAGTCCTACTGGTAGGAGCACCAAGACACCTGTGTCCTGATGCTCCTACTACTAAGGAAATCATGGAATTTCCAGTAGGAGCACCGAGACATTACAAACTCTCCGGCCTTGTGCTCCTACTAAGTAGTCCTACTGGTAGGAGCACCAAGACACCTGTGTCCTGATGCTCCTACTACTAAGGAAATCATGGAATTTCCAGTAGGAGCACCGAGACATTACAAACTCTCCGGCCTTGTGCTCCTACTAAGTAGTCCTACTGGTAGGAGCACCAAGACACCTGTGTCCTGATGCTCCTACTTCATGGAATTTCCAGCAGGAGCACCGAGACATTACAAACCCTCCGGCCTTGTGCTCCTACTAAGTAGTCCTACTGGTAGGAGCACCAAGACACCTGTGTCCTGATGCTCCTACTACTAAGGAAATCATGGAATTTCCAGTAGGAGCACCGAGACATTACAAATACGAAATTACACATAGACATACTTTGAGTCAAGTACACCTATCTAAAAGTGTCACTTCACGATGAAAGTAGGTAGATGCCTTGTAAGCTATAAAAATCTCCTTTTGTTGTTGATTAGGTATGGCCATACGTACTACTTTAATGACAGTTATTTTATGTATTTAAAAAATATATATTATGTCATTTGTGTTATCCTTTATATTCCGTCCGTGCAAGTCAAAAAATCTGTATTTTATCTAAAATTAATTATATGTACCTAATAAAATGAGTGACTTAGAAGAAAATGTTCCCGTCTTCATTAAAAGAAAACGCGGAATTGTGTTACTTTTTAAAGGGAGGCAATATTATAAACAACGTGTTTATAAAAATCTTAATGTAATATGGCAGTGCAGTATGATGAAAAGAAAGTCTGAAATGAAATGTCCGGGAACCGTTACTATTGCGGTAAGTTTAGAAACTATGTTTTAGTAACATATTCTGTTAACTGCCGTTTGGATAGGTGCAGGTATGCGCTAGTTATCGCATATAGTTATTGAAAAAGGAAATCTTCATCTAGGCAGGCAGCCACCACCCAGCCTAGAAGAAGATTTTTTTTCAAGTATTATCTTAATTATCTATATTAATTTAAATTTGATAATAATTGTGTTGATTCAAATGAGACCGACTCGCATGACATTTTGTTATTGTGCTTAAATCGGTTTATTTTTCTAGGATAATAAAATATTAAAAGAAGTTAATCATACTTTAAAAACCTATTTAAAGGCTTAAAAATTTCACCCATGCCGGGATTCGAACCCGCAACCTCTGGCTATCCGAGCCAGAGGTTGCGGGTTCGAATCCCGGCATGGGTGAAATTTTTAGCCTCTAAATAGGTTTTTAAATTTGTTCCTTAGCACGGGTTAGTGCATTAAAAATAAAAATAGTTTAATCATACTTGTCAAGAAAATCATTTGAAAAATGAGATCGACATGTGTGTAAATTCTGCAAAAGTAGAAGCCTCGACATCTGATTTACCGATACCACAAATTTATAAAAACCACTTGGGACCACTATACGATCGTGGTGTACATCTATTGGAAAAGGTACCATCACTTCCTAGTCTTAAAACAAATCTATATACAGCAGATATGATACCTTAGGTATTGAAAAGTTAATATGTAAACAGTTAAAAGAAGTGATAATTTCTTCAAAATTTGAAAACTTTTGTATCGGAGATTATTCTTACAAAGATTCTCGAATCATTGTTTTTTGTACCGAAAAGGCAAAAGAAATTATGTTAACCGTCGATGAATACTTTATTGATGGGACATTCAAAAGTTGTCCTAAGCCGTTTGGACAGTTATTAATAGTTCATGGTGATATGGGAGGAACTACAGCAGAAACGAACACCGTTCCCTTAGTTTTTGCACTATTACCCAACAAAAAACAAGAGAGTTACATAACTGTTTTCGAAATAATTAAATCGCAAATAAGGACATGGGCGCCAAAAAAAATTCACACTGATTACGAGAAAGCCATAATTAATGCGGTAAAAGAAGTGTTTCCTGAAGCAAATATTAAAGGCTGCTTTTATCATTATACAAAATCCTTGTATAAAAAAGCAAAATGTTTAAATATAAGTAAGTAATAAAGTTGAGCGCAGGTTCGTTGGGTTGTGTTCCGCTCTAGCGCTTGTGCCCGAATCTTTAATTCAAGAAGGCTGGGAGTATATTGTGTCTATGAGTCAATCATTCCCAGAAAATACAAAGATCATTAAATTTTTGAAATATGTGCGTCAAACTTGGATGAAGGGAGATTTTAGAAAACAATGGTGCATTCATCAAGAGAGGCATCGCACTAATAATGTAGCAGAGAGTTGGAATACAACGTTAAATAAAGCACTCAGTAAAAATGTAAACATTCTACGCTTGATAAATTTTCTCTCCAAAGCAACCGAAGAAAGAGTCGATACACCGAAAAAGCGACGTAAGGAGCAAACCGAAAAGGACCATATAATTTGTGAAACTCAGTTATCTCTACTGCATGGCAACATAACTGTGGGTCATTTTTTGGAAATTCATAGATAAACAATTTCCTCTAATAGTGTTTAGTTTTTAGTTGAAAACTGTTTTTTTATTGTATGACGGGAATTATTATAATAACAAGTTTAAGTTTTAGTTGAAAACTGTTTCTTTTTTATTTGAAAATTATATAATTTAGTTGACTGGAATTCGATATTTTTTTCTAAAGGGGCGAGGCCGGAGGGGTATTTTTTCAGTCACTGACTGTACCATATGTAATGCGATAGGAGCAGAAGGAATTAAATCTTAAAACTACTTTATTCCTCTTTGTTTTAACGTTCAATAGGAGCATCAGGACACAGGTGTCTTGGTGCTCCTACCAGTAGGACTACTTAGTAGGAGCACAAGGCCGGAGAGTTTGTAATGTCTCGGTGCTCCTACTGGAAATTCCATGATTTCCTTAGTAGTAGGAGCATCAGGACACAGGTGTCTTGGTGCTCCTACCAGTAGGACTACTTAGTAGGAGCACGAGGCCGGAGGGGCCAACGCCCACCTTTTATTTCTGTACAGTCATGTTTAGAAAAGTCCGGACTCGTGGTCACACCAGTGTGAGAATCAGGAGTTTTTTTCTTGATTGTCACACCGCCAATAATACAACACCTTTTATGTAAAGTGAGGTGATACCATACCATAACTGTTTGTGTGATTACGACCTCCTATATAGGCTTAAGCGGTGGTAGCTCTGTGGGTAGAACAATGGACTGGCAAGCGAGAGCCCCAGGTTCGATCCCGAGTGCGGGCATGTACCAATGACTTTGTTTAATTTCAAAGTTACGTACATTTGCGAATTTGTAGTCGCAATACGGCACGCTAACTGTGAAGGAAAACATTGTGAGGAAAACCGCGGCATGGTTGGCTCCGCACGTATTGACTAGTCTTTCCTGTGGGCTAGGCCGACTAAGCTGTCAGGATGGTATAGGTGCTGGGCAAGCCTACACCATTTATAAAATCATGTCCCAGGCACTACAGCGTCGGAGTGGTCCCTTCACCTATCTAGTGTGAGTGAAGATGCCACTGGACGCTGTATAGATCGTCTCACTGAGTAGATGCAAAAGGCCACTATTATTTATATAGGCTTCCAGAAAGCTCCATTCTAGATGTTTCGCGATAGGACCGCGACACTATTATTGGGACCAAACCATAAAATAACTAGTAAAACTCTGAAATTCTGATGAGTTGAACTTTATTTCAGTGACTTAAAATAAAAATTACTTAAGTGTAACCTACAAAGTACAAATAACTACAAGAATAGGCAGGAGTTACGCCCCGGACAGTCGCCACCACATCAACCTTTACATGCGTGCACTTTTCTCGGTTAGGTACGTTAAAGGTTATTTTGCATTGGCCCCAGTAGGTACACAATGGCCTGTGATGGCCCATGCTTTGCCATTCACAACTGTAGGCCACGATCACTTGGTGTTTACACAATGGCGCATGACTCACTGCTGTCTGGCAAACCACTTGCGATGGACGTGGAAGTAATGCGGCCGCAGCTATGTATTTAGTTATTTTATTTATTTACTAGTATTACAGAAGCATGTACATATGGCACAAAAGGCGCAAAATTACGGGCTCAGATTGATATAAATCAAACTTGAATTAGTATAAATCAAGGTCTATTGATTTATCTTCATTGTTCCGCCATACGGACATTTTGCGCGATTTATATGTAATTCCCGTAGTCTAGAAAAATCATCGCAACAAAAAAAATACTATGTCAATCCCGGTCAGCGGTCGGTGACGAACTAAACGATGGGCCACTGTGTAAACACGGATGGGCCACGCTAAGCCACGATTCCTTTGAAGTGTGCCCGAAAAACCGACAACTGTCCGATTAGTCACGATAGGCAATCGTCCGCCACTGCACACCATTACCCCGAGTTCACAATGGCAATGGCGAGCAGTGGGCCAGCATGGGCCATTGTGTACTGGCCGCATAACACACATGATGCCCACGAGTTGTTCTAAGTTTACTAGCTGGTGCACGCGACTTCGTCTGCGCAGGCATATCGGGTAAATTTTTTCCTACTTAAGTACTTCCTACATTTATGGTCATAAACCTATTTTGGACAATTCACACAATATCTTTATAAATTGTATTTGTAGCCTATGTGTTATTCTGATTGCTATATTAAGCTAGGTATATTATTGTAAACTTTCATTAAAATGCAATTAGTAATTTGTACGTGAAAAAGTATCAGACATCCATTCATATCTACTTAAAAACTTTCGCGTTTATAATATTAGGTAGGGATTTGGTACAAAGTAAAATTATTATGTAAGCAAATAGGTATCACAAGTGTCGGTGTACGTATTTAAGGTTTTGTATTTTCAACTAGCTTTTGCCCGCGACTCCGCTTAAAGGTTAAATTTAGAAACACCGCGAAACACGTGTTCAATCAATTGTGTTGAAGAGTATTTATTTTAAGTTTCAAGAAAATTAGATAACATTCTTTATAGTTAGAATATTTTCGGGGCTAAATCGCGTAATCGCGGGGCCATCAGTCTTCTCGTGAACACGATGACTGTAACGTCGAAACGTCGTGGTAAAATAGCAATAAATTACCACGCGATTAAGCCCCGAAAAAAAAACATTCTTTATACCTCCCATACAAGTTTTGGCAACCCTATTCGCCCCTTTAGGGGTTGAATTTCAAAAAATCCGGTCTTATTCCTTGCCTAAATTATATATAGACCCTCTTTGCAAAATTTCCGCTTCCTAGGTCCAAGGGCTAGGGCTGGACGTTAATGAGTGCGTCTGTCAGTCAGGACTTCGAATTTTATTTTATAGATAGATGAGCCGTCTTCAGCACAAGTTCACAAATCAATTCATATATGGCGCTTACAGCCGTGGCCATACAAGAACAGGGACAAGTCTGTCAAACTTTGCTCTGCGCAGATTAATTTTGACAGCCGTATTCTTGTTCTTCTATGGCCATGCCTGTAAGCGTGATGGCGCTTACAGCCGTGGCCATACAAGAACAGGGACAAGTCTGTCAAACTTTGCTCAGCACAGATTAATTTTGACAGCCGTATTCTTGTTCTTCTATGGCCATGCCTGTAAGCGTGATGGCGCTTACAGCCGTGGCCATACAAGAACAGGGACAAGTCTGTCAAACTTTGCTCTGCGCAGATTAATTTTGACAGCCGTATTCTTGTTCTTCTATGGCCATGCCTGTAAGCGTGATGGCGCTTACAGCCGTGGCCATACAAGAACAGGGACAAGTCTGTCAAACTTTGCTCAGCACAGATTAATTTTGACAGCCGTATTCTTGTTCTTCTATGGCCACGCCTGTAAGCGTGATGGCGCTTACAGCCGTGGCCATACAAGAACAGGGACAAGTCTGTCAAACTCTGCTCTGCGCAGATTAATTTTGACAGCCGTATTCTGGTTCTTCTATGGCCACGCCTGTCAGCGCCATCTATGAATTGATTTGCGAACTTGTGTCGAAAACGGCTCATTACTAAAGGGCAACCCGATGCTATCTGGCGCGAAATGTAAAAAGTACAGTCTGTTAGCTTTTGCAATATACCTCGGCTACTATCGGATATATAGAAACAGATATATTCGTTTAATAGAAATATCGGAACTAATAATGACACTAAACTTTACATAACTTTATGCTATTTTTATTTTTAATGCACTGCACCCGTGCTAAGGACAATTTTAAAAACCTATTTAGAGGCTAAAAAATCCACCCGTGCCGGAGAATGTACCTACCTACCCATGTACGTGATACAGAGAATAGTGTAAAGAGGTTCGAAATTTCACTTATGCCGGTGAGTCACCCAGTAGCTCAGTTGGAAAGAGCGCTGGCACGGATAGCCAGAGGTCGCGGGTTCGAATCCCGGCATGGGTGGAATTTTTAGCCTCTAAATAAGTTTTTACATAACTTTCCTAAATAATGAAGAAAAGTTTTTTAAAGAGCAGGAAGTTGTATTACACTCGTGTGCTTTCGGCGAAAACCGAAGCCCACTCTAGAGCCCGAGGTATACTTATTACAAAAGCTAACAGACTGCAAGGCCCGCCATCGCCTTACGATCCTCCACCAACGCGGACTCGGCCCCCATGGTCTAGTATGGCCTAACCTTCCTGCGATGTAAGAAGAGACCCGCGCCCCAGCAGTGGGGACATGCAAAGGGTTGTCACATCATCCGCATTTCGAGGCCTCACATTCACAAGAGGGCGACATATTTGAGGAATATCTCCCGGTGGTCTGCGCTCGGAGTCTTGAGTCTGTGAATCTGCACCTCTCCCTCTGAAGTCAGAAGTGCCTGAAACAATGAATACTTAAGGAAAATGTTAAAGAAATCTTAAAATTTAATAACGTAATAAAAACTGTATTTATACGGATTTTACTCTTTTTACATTATACATACATAACCTCACGCCTGTATCTCAGAGGGGTAGGCAGAGACCAGGGACAGCCACTTGCCACGATCCTGACAGATCACCTTCGCTTCATCAACGTTCATAAGTCGTTGCATGCACGCACGCCGGTTCCGGGTACTTTTTATCTTTCCCTTTGCTAATACATCCCCTATTTGGTCGATGTAAGTCCGTCTGGGACGTCCCTTACCAGTCCTTCCACTCACATTCGCAATATATATTTGTTTCTTCAATCTTTCTTCCTTCATCCTCTCCACATGTCCAAACCAACGCAACATTCCTTTCTCAATTCTAGTACTAAGTACATCCTCTTTCAGTCCACAACGTTCTCTGATCAGACTATTGCGTATCCTGTCATTCAAAGTAGCGCTACACATACTTCTCAAGGACCTCATTTCAACTGCATTAATTCTACTTTCTTGCTTCTTTTGCCACACCCAAGTCTCGCTACCGTACATAGTGTTGGGACCAGCACGCCATTATGAATAGCCAATCTAGCCCTTTTGGAGATGTTTCGGCTGCACACAATGGAGTGCAAGGCACCGTTTACACAATTTCCCGCTTTTGCTGTTCTTTCTATATCACCTTCACACTTTCCATCCCACGTAAACAGGCTCCCCAAATAGACAAATTCTTTTACTTGTTCCACTCTTTCGCCTCTAATCGTTATCTTGCACTCAGTCATTTCATCATCTTTTTCAAGCACCAGTACTTTCGTCTTACTCACATTCATGTTCATACCTTTCCTTTTAAAAGCCTCATCCATTACCGTGACTCTTTTACTCTTTTAATTTTACATTTTACACAACCAACCCGGACTTGGCCCCCGTGGTGGAGTATGGCCTAACCTTCCTGCGATGCAGGAAGAGACCCGTGCGCCAGTAGTGGGGATATACCTACATACAAATCGAATTTTACATTTTACAATTTTCCGACGTTTGGGCACTTTTGAAAGTACCGCGGTCCCGGAAGACTGAGTTGACCACCTCCTTGAACGGGTAAAATCCGTGCTCGTGTTAACCTTAGAAAATACTATGAATGACGTAATTTTCAATCAGAGAGTTTCAAAGCCACCTTCCCACAAAATCCCAAAGATGGCGCTGTCCATCGACTTAAAAAAACTGTGCGGGGATTTACATCTTCTTCTTCTTCAGGCTTTATTAGTTAGTCCACTGCTGGACATAGCCCTCCCCTAATGAGCGCAAGGTTGTGCCATCATTGAGGGGCATCAAATTTTAATCTGTGACAAACTGATGTGTTCGTAAGTGATTGGTTGCTTGTTGTTAGTGTCAGTTGAAATAGAAAGAAAATATCAAACACAAAATACGGCGATTTCCGTGCAACTGGACTCTGATACGGACTGAACTGGACTGTACGCGTTACGAAGTTTTTACCAACTTATCGAGAAACGGGTGGTGTTTGTGTGTTGTATGAAAGCTATTAAGTTAGAAGGGCTGGTAATAAAAGTAAAGTATCCATCAATATGTTCATTATATTTTAAGGACACCTTTGCATTGACTCCGATATCGGAGTCCAGTCTTAGCCAAGCCTTCAATGTAGTAAGTAGATATAAGTGTTCAAGAAGTCAATGCCAGGTTACATTCGAGAGCTACTTTTAAAAAACGCAGAGAACAAATACGAAATATTCCAGAGAAATAGAATGAATGAACCGAATGAACTAATGACAATGACACGACCACGCTATGCACGACATGACACATTAGTTTTTTTTAAATGTAGTAAGATGATTTTAGGCAAGCAACACAGCCCCATGTAGCCAAGAATAAGTCTATAGACAGCGCCATCTTTGGGATTTCGTGAAAAGGTGGGTCTGAAACTCTCTCATTGTAAATAAATAATTTATCATATCATATCATTCAATGTATGTACTTTATGTATGTATGTATGTATGTATGTATGTATGTATGTATGTATGTATGTATGTATGTATGTATGTATGTATGTATGTATGTATGTATGTATGTATGTATGTATGTATGTATGTATGTATGTATGTATGTATGTATGTATGTATGTATGTATGTATGTATGTATGTATGTATGTACATACATACATACATACGTTGAAGCGAAGGTGATCTGTCAGGATCGTGGCAAGTGGCAGTCCCTGGTCTCTGCCTACCCCTCTGGGATAAGGCGTGAGGCGTGATGTACGTATTGGTCAGATTCCGACCGACGACGAAGGATGGCGTGATGGGGAAAAGGTCTATACCCTTAGCTATTAGTTTTACCCCTATTTTAGCGATAACACCGCCAATTGTATACGGCAATTAGCTTAGATAAGTATGTAAGCCTTTTTATGTATTTTGTTTTCTGGTATGTACAATAAAGACTTCTAATCGAATATAATCTATACCCAGCAGTGGGCAGAGGTGGGCAGATGATGAGGAGTCTAGACTCACCACAGTGTTCCCAGACAAGGAGTTCTTGGTCCAACCGGCCACCGATGCAGCGTAGATGTCGCTCCTAGCCAGCTGCCAGCAGCAGCATCCCGCCGCCGCTGCAGCGGCGATGCAGCACGGATTGTGGGCCGGCCAGAGCAGCGAGGATATCGGGCACTGGGAGGGAATAAATCCTTAGCCCTTGGCCAGAGGTCCGGTAGAAGGGCGGCTAATTAACCAAATAAATAATCTATACCTAATATAAAAATGAATCGCTGAATGTGTTGGTAAGCGCAAATCTCGAGAGCAGCTGGATCGATTTCGCTAATTATTTTTTTTAGAAGTACGAGGATGGTTCTTACGGAGAGCAAAATAAAAAAAAAGAATCGACTGTTAGGCGGTACGAAGTTAGCTGGGTCGGCTAATAATAAATAAAAATATTCATGGACATATTACACAGATCACGTAAGCCCTATATGTACTAAGTAAAACTAAACGACTTGTTTTTAAAACCTATTTAGAGGCTAATAATTCCACCCATGCCGGGATTCGAACCCGCGACCTCTGGCTATCCGTGCCAGCGCTCTTTCCAACTGAGTGACTGACGCCAGACCGAACGTGTAAACTCTGTCAAATCTACTTATGTATAACATTAGCAGAGCCCTTGCAGGCTTATATTTTGGAACATTATTTATTCTGTACCACGTGAAGCAATAAACGAACTTGAACTTGATTTCCTTCACTTGTTAATTCATTGATTGATAGAAGGTGACGGCCTCGGTGGCGCAGCGGTTTGGCACGCGGCTGTAAAACCGAAGGTCTCGGGTTCGATCCCCGGCCGGGTCAAACTAGGTAACGAACTTTTCTAGTTTGTCTCGGGTCTTGGATGTTATCTATGTATTTACTGTATTAAATCTATCGTCGAGGTAGCACCTATGACACAAGTCATTTAATTTGTACGTAAAACAGAGAATAGTGTAAAGAGGTTCGAAATTTGACTGATGCCGTGAGTCGCCCATTGGCTCAATTGGTAGAGCGCTGGCACGTATAGCCAGAGAGAGGTTGCCGGTTCGAATCCCGGCATGGGTGAAATTTTTAGCCTCTAAATAGTTTTTGAATTTTTCCTTAGCACGGGTTAGTGCATTAAAATAAAAATAGTATAATAATAATTAGTTGTTTCCTTACCCTCGTAAAATCCCCATGGCCGGTTCCCGTCTCCGCCGCCGGGTCCGGCTTGACGGGAACGGTGCCGATGTACCGGCCTTTAAGGTCGTTCTGGTATTTCACTGTGGGAGACGAGTGTTCCGCTGGGGACGTGTTCCTGGGGACATGTACGTTTCGCTGGATGACAGTGGCAGCAACAGGCGGACAGTGGACGAATGTGGAGCGGGATGGGGATTTGGTTAAATCTTCTTCTTCTTCAGGCTATATTAGTCCACTGCTGGACATAGCCCTCCCCTAATGAGCGCCATAGCGCAAGGTTGTGCCATCATTGGGGGTTAACATAACATAACATTTACATACTGGCACATACATTGCTTCTGGCCCCACACTAGGATACCCTGTGTCGTGGGAACTAGAAACAACGACATCACAAACATGTAAACATCCAAGACCTGGGGGTTTTTTTTTTCCAGCCGGGATTCGAACCCGGGACCTCTTGCATGGTAGGCAGACGCCCTACCGTTACGCCACAGAGGTTAATGCCCATAATCCCCACGCTGGGCATGCGGGTTGGGGATCGCAGTTCGGTGGAGTTGTACTGCAGGGGGCGCTGCTGCCCACCCCCCGGTTTGTGTCCCTCAGTCGCCTTTTACGACACCCGCGGGAAGAAATTGGGTTGGTGCTTATTCTCTAGGCCGACACCACACAGATTTGGTTAAATAATTATACTAATTATACTTAACTATATGTCATTATAGTTATATGTCCGTGCTTCGCAAGGTACGTCAAGCCGTCGGTACCGTCTGTCATGTAATGGCGGTTCGTGTAGCTGATTAATGGCAATGGTAATAAACGCTTTCAACAGTCCTACAATATCCACATTAACCCAACAGTCCAAGAAGATTCATACAGAGTGCTTAGTGCGAGTTTTTTAACTACTCGATCGCGTTAACGTAAAACTCATATTTCTATGGCATCGAGGAAGCGCCACCTAGCGACAAGTGTGGAAATTAAAATTGCTGAGTGCGAGTTGTAATGGTTTACGTTGAGAAGTGAACACGTTTACCAGCCAAAACACGAATAAACGCGAGTGCGAGTTGTACTGTGACAGCGTTTTGCCAGTTCGAACGGTTAACTTACTCATACTCACTACTCAATGCTCGATTAACGCGGTAGTAAAGTTATTCGATTGGATCTGTCAAACTCGCACTAAGCACTCTGACCCCACTTTCGGAACTTTACTGACCCAACAGACTTTTAGGCTGGGCGCATGCTGAGACGCAGGCGACGCAGCACAGATTTTGTAAAGCATGAAACGTCATCGAGCTACGTACGCTGCAGACATGTGTCTGCCCTGCTCTGCATCACGTTGTAGTGCCGGCACGGATTTCTGCGCGACGCGTGTTTACTAACAATTTTGTTGCAATGACAGAACATTTAATTGGATTAGTTCGCTGTGAACCTTGTTTGTATGATACCAATCATCCAGACTATTCAAAAAAAGACATTAAAAGAGTTTAAAAACCTATTTAGAGGCTAAAAATTTCACCCATGCCGGGATTCGAACCCGCAACCTCTGGCTATCCGTGCCAGGCTGGCAGACTTTTAGAGGCTAAAAATTTCACCTATGCCGGGATTCGAACCCGCAACCTCTGGCTATCCGTGCCAGGCTGGCAGACTTTTAGAGGCTAAAAATTTCACCCATGCCGGGATTCGAACCCGCAACCTCTGGCTATCCGTGCCAGCCTGGCACGGATAGCCAGAGGTTGCGGGTTCGAATCCCGGCATGGGTGAAATTTTTAGCCTCTAAATAGGTTTTTAAATTTGTCCTTAGCACGGGTTAGTGCATTAAAAGTAAAAATAGTATAATTAAAAGAGTTATTATGCCAAGTGTACAGGAGTTTAGCAGGCGTAAATTAATAAAAAGTAGCTTTTAAACTTATCAAACGTGTTCTAATAGTCACAAGCACAAAGCGAGAGAGAAACGTCAAAAGACAAAAAGTTGTAACATTGCCACACGTATTTTCGCAGGCGCTTCGTAAAACTAGTACTAAAATCTAAACACCAAGGAATGGAGCGAATAGTTGCGTAGGGGCAACTGCCCCCTATTTGAGGTATGTCTGCCTCAACTGCCCTGCCCTGTATACTGAACTGTGTTGTGCTGTACTGCGTCGCCTGCATTCCAGCATGCGCCTAGCCTTGAGAGCGTTACCAACCTGCAGTCCAGCGTAAGCAGAGCTCTAGCCTCGAGCAGCGAGCACAGAACTACAGTCCCCGCGTCGCTGGCTGCCAGGAAGTGCGGCAGTCCCTGAGAGACCGCCAGGGCCGTGATCGTCGAGCGCTCGTCTGGCAACACAATCCGATCAATCAATTATGCAGCTCTACTGGGAGAAATCGCATTAAGCGATTAGACCGCCGTCTGTACTCTAAGGAGACAAACTATATTAGATTATATCATATCTAAGTATTACCGTATACAATTGGCGGTCTTATCGCTAAAAGCGATCTCTTCCAGACAACCTTTGGATGAACTGGACTCATACATTAGAGAAGGTACGTCCTTCTCTAATGTACAAAAAAACATATTGCTGAGTCAGTTTGACACGCCGTGACCATTTGTGGTCTTTTCTTTTTTTTTAAATGCTATGTAGTAATCCGTTTTAAGTTTGTTTTGCTATTGTGGCGTGTGTATACTGGCTATAATGTTGGGTGGTTGTTTGTTTGTTTGTTTGTTTGTTTGTTTGTTTGTTTGTTTGTTTGTTTGTTTGTTTGTTTGTTTGTTTGTTTGTTTGTTTGTTTGTTTGTTTGTTTGTTTGTTTGTTTGTTTGTTTGTTTGTTTGTTTGTTTGTTTGTTTGTTTGTTTGTTTGTTTGTTTGTTTATTGTAGAGCAGCTGAACCGATTTCGCTGATTCTTTTTTTAGAATATTCCTTGAAGTACGAGGATGGTTCTTACGGAGATAAAAATAAAAAAAATTTAAGAATCGACTGCTAGGCGGTACTAAGTTCGCTGGGTCAGCTAGTTTAATATAAAACTATGTATGAGCATCGCGAAGCATTAATAAATATTATTCAAGGTGCAACAAAATCGGAACAAAAACTCGAAAAAATACATAAATTCAGTATCACTTACTTGTCACCAAAAACCTGTTGACTTTCACAACTCCTGAAAGTCTAGTACACAGCAGCACCTCCCCGCAACTTTTGGCTACCAAGTAGTGGTCTGTTTTATTATATTCACACACTTTCAAGTCCGTGCAGAGCATACCACTTTCCCATTCGTCGGCCGCCATGTTTTTCGTCAAGTTGGTAGTGTGTTTTTGGTTTTTGACGTTGGCGGCACTGTCTGGCCTTCCAGAGCGCGTGCTCATTGAAGATTTTGGCCGAATATCGTCATTTTTCTCTATTTTTTTCGCCAACATCCTTCTTTTGGCAGCCGTCAAGTTGAAATTGTAGTCCATTCTCTCTTGGCTAGGCAAATCGACGTATTCAGACAGCGAGATACTTTGATTCTTTTCTAGTTTTATTCTGGACCAAAAGGCTTTGCCTAAGTCTCTTTCTAGGCATTCCTTTTGATCCTGAATGATCATCCAGATTGTTAGAACGCCTATCCTTTGCAAAGAACAGACCTGCCCGAGTATTTTTCGGCCGCCATCTTGGCTGCTTAATCTGTGGTCGCTGCCTAGCAACTCTAAGCCGACTATGTTGTCTGTGCTCTCAATACTGACAAGGTTGGCAGCACTGGTTGTATAGGCGCAGGCTAGTAGCATAGGCAGCGCAGGTTCCAGGTTTTTACTGCTGTTTTTGGCATTCCACTCTCGGTCAATTTCAGATTGTGTTAGGTCTTCGGTTTTTGCATCCAGCGGGGGAGAATTTTCGCTGCTGGCAACCTTTTTCAAGATCGTCGCTTCCTCGGAAAGGTCCCAGAGGTGTAGTGTACTGAAAATCAGGTTCAAAATGTGATAAGGGTTGCTGTAAAAATGTAACAAATGAATTTTCAGTTTCATTAATTAACCAGCTGTGCCCCGCGATGTATTGTTTTTCCAGGGGAATAAGATATTTTCCCACCGTAAAACGTAGTCTATGTGTTAGTTCAGGGTGTCAGCTAACTCCGTACCAAAGATTATTTAATCGCTCCAGCCATTTAGACGTGAACAAGTAACAAACATACATACTGCCGCATGGTCGGATGATTTTGAATCGGCAGATGTTCCGTGGATGCGACTGGAAAGAGGTCGTGAGAGTAGTGGTATTTGGGGATACCCAGCAATGGGCTAATGATGATGATAATTATATTTATAAATATATACATACGTTCCAGACGGACTTACATTGACCAAATAGGGGATGTACATTAGCAAAGGGAGAGATAAAAAGTACCCGGAAACGGCGTGCGTGGATGCAACGACTTATGAACGTTGATGAAGCGAAGGTGATCCGTCAGGATTGTGGCAAGTGGCAGTCCCTGGTCTCTGCCTACCCCTCTGGGATACAGTTGTGAGGTTATGTATGTATGTACATACCCATCTTCCAACGCGCTGACGAATATTCCATCAGTGCCACCCCGAAATCGGCATAGAGTGATGTTATCTATCGCCACCAGGATTTTAAGCGGTTTCCCGCTGGCAACATTGACGTCCCATAGACAAACCAGATCTCGCTCAGTAGACAACTGCTGTTCCAATTTTCTATGTACTGTCATTAGTAAATTGCTTTTTGTGTCTGAGAAAACCAAATCTGTCAATTTTCGATGTTTTAAATAATCCATATGCGGCAAGTTGTACTCTAGATTCGTGTAACCTTTACTGAATGGCAGATCTGATGATTTTTCGGCTTCCCCAAAAGTGTTGCCGGCGTTTTTCGCCAAAATGTTCGTCATCCGACCTTCGACCTTTTTGAGAAACTTCTTCAGCCTGGCAACACTGTAGGACTTATTCTTCAGTTTCGCTTCATACTCATCGAGCGGCAACAGTGAGTCTGAACCCGCACCGTTTTTCTGCTCAAAGTATATCCTAAGAGGATTACTCAAATACTCCTTGCTAACACTTTCGCCCTCCTTCGGAAACTCTTTGGTGTTCAGCAAAAAGGTGAACTTCTTCAAGTAATCCTCGTCTAGTTTTAGAGGATTTTTTCTTTCAACACTCTCAGATAAATACACGTCTTTATCAGAGAACCTAACAGGACATTGCGTCCACTTTTGGCTTAAGAACACCTCGTCAGTTTGAACCTCTACGTTCACGCCGTCGTCGTAAGTTTGCGCGGCGGATTGGACGTGGTTGGACCGGCCAAATGTGGCCATGAACAGGTCGTAAGGTATTGGCTTCATTTCGAAGAGGGAATAGGGCATCTCGTGCAGGGTTATCATGCTGAGGAGATCCGCAGCGCGGCGCCTGAGCCGCTCGCAGTTGCGGCGCTTGCTTTTGCTCTCTTTGAACTTTGTGAAGTCGATGAATAAAGGTCTGGAAGGAAGCAAAGCGTACTTATTTTTTAATGCACTAACCCGTGCTAAGGACAATTTAAACAACCTATTTAGATGCTAAAAATTCCACCCATGCCGGGGCTGTAAGTGATGCAATTCACTTAAGCCAGATGTCGCTGCATGTACGTAATACAGAGGATATTGTAAAGAGGCTCGAAATTTCATTGATGCCGGTGAGTCGCCCATTAGCTCAGTTGGAAAGAGCGCTGGCACGGATAGCCAGAGGTCGCGGGTTCGAATCCCGGCATGGGTGGAATTTTTAGCCTCTAAATAGGTTTTTAAAGCGTACTTCTTAGTTGGTATTTGTTACGTTGTGGACTGATAGAGGATGTAGTGACTAGAATTGAGAAATGAATGTTGCGTTGGTGAAGAAAGATTGACGAAACAAATATATATTGCGAATGTGAGTGGAAGGGCTGGTAAGGGACGTCCCAGGCGGGCATGCATCGACCTAATAGGGGATGTATTAGCAAAGGGGAAGACAAAAGTACCCGGAACCGGCGTGCATGCATGCAACGACTCATGAACGTTGATGAAGCGAAGGTGATCTGTCAGGATTGTGGCAAGTGGCAGTCCCTGGTCTATGCCTACCCCTCTGGGTTATAGGCGTTAGGTTAAGAATGTATGTATTTTAGAGGTTATTTTTTCACTTTAGATTAGATTAGAAAATTCTTTATTGCACAATAAGCATATTTGTACAAAGGCGAGCTTAGTAGGTACAGTCACGCACACTAACATGAATTCATTTCAGTACCTCGCTTAAGTCAAATATAGTATTTTAATGCGACAAGATTCTAAGTTGTTCACAGACATGTTAGCGCAATCGATTGTACCTATTTCAAAGTTATATCCAGTCTCACCTCTCAAGCACTTCAACCCGTGTCAAACTCCTCCCGCCAGCGCTGCCCATCTCCTGGAACCCCTCATCCGTCATCGAGCTCCCCTTCCAGGCCCCTTCCTCTAGCTGGGTCTTGTAGGCCCCCTCCCGTCGGGTCCTGGAAGTCCCATCCGGTAGGGTCGGGTAAGGACCGGCCTCCCGGTCCTCCTGTATGTGCTCCAGTACGGTTCGCGCCCGTCCGGCGGACTTTTGCGAGTCGCGGAGTTCATAGCTTCCTGTGATGGAGAAAGGCCTGCATATAACCCTATAGTATTTTCCAAGGTTAACACGAGCACTAGACATAACAAAAACTGTTTTTATACGGATTTTACTCGTTTACTTTACATTTTTCCGACGTTTCAGCACTTTTTCAGGTGCCGTGGTCTCGGAAGACTGAGGTGACAGGCGGCAAAAGTTACAATAATTGTAATTTTTGTCGAGGACAGTAAACTAACAGTTAATGCTTTCAAATAGACGCCTGTCGACTCAGTCCTCCGAGACCACGACACCTGAAAAAGTGCCGAAACGTCGGAAAATTGTAAAAATGTAGAATAAACGAGTAAAATCCGTGTAAAAACAGTTTTTATTATATAACCCTATGTTATAAATTAGGTACACCGTGCAATATATTTATGTTATGCCATCTTTACCATCCACCAACCCGGACTTGGCCCCCGTGGTGGAGTATGGCCTAACCTCCCTGCGATGCAGGAAGAGACCCGTGCGCCAGCAGTGGGGGCATACAAGGGTTTGATAACGAACCATCTTTACAACAGTAACTGATGGCAATAAACTATTGAAAATGAAATTGAAATATGACATAACATAACCTCACGCCTGTATCCCAGTGGGGTAGGCAGAGACCAGGGCGTGCCACTTGCCACAATCCTGACAGATCACCTTTGCTTCATTACCGTTCATAAGTCGTTGCATGCACGCACACCGGTTCCGGGTACTTTTTATCAAACCCTTTGCTAATAGATATCCTTTTTGGTCGAAGTATGTCCGCCTGGGACGTCCCTTACCGGGCCTTCCAATCACATTCGATATGTTTGTTTCGTCAATCTTTCTTCCTTAGTCACTACATGCTCTTTCAGTCCACAACTCTAATCAGACAATAGTCTGAGTGCTTAGTGCGAGTTTGACAGATCCAATCGAATAACTTTACTACCGCGTTAATCGAGCATTGAGTAGTGAGTATGAGTAAGTTAACCGTTCGAACTGGCAAAACGCTGTCACAGTACAACTCGCACTCGCGTTTATCCATGTTTTGGCTGGTAAACGTGTTCACTTCTCAACGTAAACCATTACAACTCGCACTCAGCAATTTTAATTTCCATACTTGTCGCTAGGTGGCGCTTCCTCGATGCCATAGAAATATGAGTTTACGTTAACGCGATCGAGTAGTGTAAAAAACTCGCACTAAGCACTCTGATAGCGTATCCTGCCATCCTGTCAAAGTCACACCACACATACTTCTCTGGGACCACATTTCTACTGCATTAATCCTACATTCTTGATACTTTTGTCACATATATGCTGCATATCTTTCAGCCTTACACTGGAGTTTGGCGACACATCAATAATTGACTGCCTCGCTGTCGCTGGTCTAGCGACAAAACGGTTGATCAAGAACGCTGATGTCCTAGGTTCAATTGTACAAACGGCCACAGTCTGGGTTTACAATGTATGATGAATTGATGACAATGATGTCTGGAATTAAAGTCAGTACAATGCATGAGTTCTTTGTTTTTAAATAATTGTGTTGTCGTCGTCGTCGTCGTCGTCAGGCTATACTAGTCCACTGCTGAACATAGCCCTCCCCTAAAGAGCGCCACGTTGTGCCATCATTAGGGGTAATGCCCATAATCCCCACGCTGGGCATGCGGGTTGGGGATCGCAGTTTGGTAGAATTGTACTGCAGGGGGCGCTGCTGCCCACCCCCCGGTTTGTGTCCCTTAGTCGCCTTTTACGACACCCGCGGGAAGAATTTTAGTTAGTGCTATTCTCTAGGCCGGAACCACACAGCAAATTGTGTAAACTCTGTTAATTAAGGACTTTGAAAAGAGTTTTTTTGTCCATTTTTTCTCCAATATGATCTAGATTTTGAAATGGACATCTAGTTTGAATTGTAACGTTCATTAAGCCGCAGTTTCTGCGCTACTTTGAATAAAACCTTTTCATTTCATATGACTATATAAACTATGTACAAAATAATATCATCCGGGGGGCAGTTGCGTTTAGGTATTTGTCAACGACTAAATACAGAAACTTTACACAGTAATAAAGTCCCCTAAATACAGACTTAGCCTAGTTTGCGGGCTGCCGGTAAACGTAAAACAAATTTTCGTTAGGTCCTGTATGGGCTGCTATGCTACTAGGAGGTACTCACCAGAATCCAGCATTTTCTCCTCATCCCTCCTACTCCGGTCCTCGTTGGAGTCATAGCCTTTCTGTTCAGCGTCGTCAGCGCTGATCATAGCTTCCGAGTTTCGAACGAGATCTTCCGAGTTCCGCACGAGATCGTCCGAGTTCCCGACCCTGTCCGAGAGTTTGTCGGCTTCGTCTGAAACAGAAAGAGACTTCAACTCTTCTTGATGTGCCACTGAGGAGTGTCTTAAGGAATCGTGTTCTTTTTAAATAAGAACATGTTTGTCGCCTTCATAGAGTTTACATCGGCAGGAGGTTTCATTGTACATATTGACATTCATTCTTCTATAGGGAATGGAAGAAAATATCAGTAGTGCTTGATTTTTTTTTTGGTGATAGGAATAACAATCCTTAACGCGAGAAAAAAGTTTCAATTTTTTTGGCCACGTAGTTAATTTTTAAATAATCTTAATATTCTTCCATTTGTCGTTCTGGGCTCGTACGGCTTAACAGACACATTCCTTGGTCCGCTACTAATGAAAAAAAAATCTGTGATGACAACGACGGGAGCTGTCAATGTCATTGTCATCACAGATTTTTTTTCCTATCACCAAAAAAAAATCAAGCACTTCTGATATTTTCCATTCCCTATTCTTCTTTTGCATTGTCATTACATTTCTACATCTTTTCTCGTTGGCAAACCCAATTATTGAGCCTTTTAATCCATGCACGGCTTAGAACAGTTGAGAAGACGTTACAAAGTATACAGTCCACTTAATATCATCTCTCGACGGCCCATCCAAGTTGGTCCTTCGAGCCGGATTTAAGGTCCCGCATTTTTTTAACCTCTTTAAATACGACCCATTGACACAGGCTTTATCTCAGAGAGAGAGAGATAGTACGGTCTTACTGTCCATCGCGTTTAAGCACCTATTTGAACACCTCAAACACTTAGGTTTCCTCACGAAGTTTTCCTTTACAGTTACGGAGTGGTACCTTTGTGCTCCAACTACTTCACGAATGCACTTAACTTTCAAAACAAAAACATCCATCAACGTCAACATGATGCATGCCGGGATCTCCTTTAGCCATGGGTAACTCAAGAGCCAGATATGAGTGGACATACAACTCCCTCGCCGTCAAGTGTGTCCCATTCATATCCCAGAAATGTCAACTATATCTGGCTCCCTCACACATACTCTCAACTCAGTACGGTAGTCATCTCCGGCTACTTTATCCAGCCTTGTCCAACTTTACTCACACACAATGCGCGAGAGCGAGATCAACATCGTCTGACATCGGTTACATTCGGCCGCATTTCTCGCCATAACCAACGAGCGATGAGAGAAAGTTGACCAAAAAAAAACGTATGAACTGGATAAAGTAGGGAAAAGGTAGACTAGACTGACTCACGACTTGTGCCTCTGGTTTCCACACGCACTTAGTTGATTGGACGCCGTATGAGCTAAGAAACAAGTGGTGAGCGAGATATGATAGAAACATAGTGTGTCTCGGTGAGCAAAGCTCCATTTAATTGTGGAGCAAATGAAATGAAATGAATTTATTTGTAACCAAAATGAAATTTGCCACGGACAGAAAATACATACCTACCTAATGGGTAAAGTACCTTCAATACAATGGACAGCAGCTCGATCCCTAACAATTAGATATGTAAGCTTTATTAAGTTTCATGAGGTACAGTCTATTTATTCTTACTTGTCCAATTTAGTAAACAAGATTCTAACCTTAAAATTGAGATATGCCTAAACTAGATTTTTTCTCGCAAATTCATGAACTATCATGAACTATGTTTATAAAATTGGCAGCGTGTTATCTAAAAGAGTGTTCCAAGTTACTTCATTTATGGAAATATGGCAGTTTTGGACTAAAAAGTTACAGTTTACGGGTAGAATCTTGTTTAGCTATTAAATTGGACAAGTAAGAATTAATAGACTGTGCGTGTGGCATTGTAACAAAAACATAAGGATCGATTCGATCCTCCGTCGAATATAAGTGGCAAATAAAATACAGTGTATAAGGCATGAAAAATAGACAAATGAAGGTATCCAAGCCTATGCTTTCTAGGCCTAACCTTCCAGGAAGGCAGGCAGGAAGAGACCCGTGTCCCAGCAGTGGGGACATGCAAAGGGTTGCAAACCCTATGCTATGGCAATAATACCTGAACTCGTCCCGACACTGTCCGAGTTCTTCAGGCCATCATCCGAGTCCCGGGCGGCCTCGGAGCTACTGTGGTACGACTCGAAGTCGGACTCGTAGCTCTCGAAGTCGTCTTCGTAGCTCACTTCGTCCTCCGAAGTCTTCGGCGATGGTTTCTTCGGCTTGTTGAATTAGATTAAATTAGGAAGAATCCTTGATGAAAATGGAACATTCGTTATAGGTGCTAACTCGACGATAGATTTAATACAGTAAATACATAGATAACATCCAAGACCCGAGACAAACTAGAAAAGTTTGTTTCCTAGTTTGACCCGGCCGGGGATCGAACCCGAGACCTTCGGTTTTACAGTCAGCGTTTCACGCCGCTGCGCCACCGAGGCCGTCCAACAGTATTTCTTAATGATTCGCGATACTCATACATAGTTAGGACGTAGTGAGTGTTGTGTGTCGGCCAGCTGCGAAAAATTAGAAGTGACTACCCACAATAATTGACTGTACTCGCCACTTCAGTCTACCCGAGACCACGGCAACTGTAACGCTGCCGAAACGCCGGGAAATAAGGCAATTACGTTTTACCTAATAAATAATCGCGATTGGACAACCTCTGTGGCGTAGCGGTAGCGCATCTACCTACCATGCAATAGTTCGAATCCCGGCTGGAAAAAAAAAAAAACCCAGGTGTTGGATGTTTACATGTTTGTGATGTCGTTGTTTCTGGTGCCCACGACACAGGGTATCCTAGTGTGGGGCCTGAAGCAATGTATGTGCCTGTATGTAAATGTTATGTTTAATACTATTTTAATAACTATTTCTTCCACAGAGGTGACCAGCCCTTCTATTACGTAGCATTCCGCTCTATCGAGTGAAGCATTTAGACAACTCCAGAGTGTCAAAAATGTATGCATTTGACAGCGGGAGTAGCTTAAAAAAAGTAAAAATCAACGTCACGCAACTCAGTGGATACATAAGCCAGATTTTCACGGTTTTATAACTCGGTCCGAGTGCGTCATCCGAGTAAAATAATGATTCTGATTGGCTATTTTGGTGTTGTCACGAAAAACCGTCCAGTCAGAAGCATTAGTTTACTCGCATGGCGCACTCGGTCCGAGCGTACTGAGACCGTAAAAACGCGGCTTTACATAATTATGCGTCACAGCTACTTCAACTTTCTAATTTTATACCCACCCAACGTTAACTTAAAAGCTATCTGGGATATTTACGTAGGTTGGCCGTAGGAATTCATAATAGTAATCATCATCAGCCATTTGACGGCCTCTGCAGGACATAGGCCCCCCTCATGGTGTCAGAAGGTTCCAGGTCTTGTGTCGCCCGCATCCAGCGACTACCCAGCACCAAAACCAGGTCGTCAGATCATCTGGGGGGGTCCTGCCCACGCTGTGTCGTCCGGTCCGCGGTCGCCAGGTCAGAACTTTTTCGCCCCAACGGCCAACGGTTCTCCAAGCTATGTGCCCCGCCCACTGCCACTTCAACTCAGCAATTCTTCGAGCAATACCTCGTGTAACTCGGGTGCTTATGCGGATCGCCTCAGTCCTGATTCGCTAACTTAACATTACATTTACATACAGGCACATACATTGCTTCTGGCCCCACACTAGGATACCCTGTGTCGTGGGAACCAGAAACAGCGACATCACAAACATGTAAACATCCAAGACCTGGATTTTTGATTGGCCCCAGCCGGGGTTCGAACCTGGGACCTCTTGCATGGTAGACAGATGCGCTACCGCTGCGCCAAAGAGGTGGTCACGCAGTGAAACTCCTAACATAGCTCGCTTCATTGCGCGTTGAAGGCGACCTTGCGCCTTCTTATGAGGCCCATAGTCGGCGATCGTCTTGACGACGCAGCGGTAGCGCAGCAAGAGGTCACGGGTTCGAACCCCGGCTGGGGACAACAAAAAACCCCCAGGTCTTGGATGTTCACATGTTTGTGATGTCGTTGTTTCTGGTTCCCATGACACAGGGTATCCTAGTGTGAGGCCAGAAGTAATGTAGGTATGTGCCTGTACCTATGTATATTTTATGTTATTCGTTATTAGGTTGTCCGCGACCAGGTTTTACGTCCATGCATCAGTGGCAACACCTTTGTCTTGAGACACTGAGGTATTTTGAGCGCGAAAGTGGGTTATCGGTACTAAACCTTATTTTTACTAATAATCCTTTTTTGCGTCCCACTGCTGGGCAAAGGCCGCGGCACCTGCTTTCCATCTCTCCTTGTCCCCAGCGACCTCGCACTATCCCGGTATTTGGGCCGTCCCGTCATCTTCCTCTTGGTTTACCGCGGCGTGGCATTTTGCGGAACCCAATTTGAACCCAAAGCACCTACTTACAATGTAAATACGATGATTAACTCTTACCTCACGCTTGTCACCATCTCCCAAATCGACGAAAAACGCCTTCGGCTGCGCTTTCAGACTATTCGACAACTTGAGCATCTCAGTGTTATTGTCCACCGCTTCGTTTGTGAGTATTTTCACTTCATCCTCCTTCAGGGTCCTGGTCTTTTGCCGTTGCCTCGTCACTGGCACAGCGTCCAGAATATCCTGACCTTTCTCATCGCTCAGTTGGAGTTTTCTCTTGACTGGTGGCGAGTTGACTGTGACATTTACAGGACCTATGCTAGAGTTGGACTTCGTTAAGGTGACGGGGGTAATTGTAGGTCGTTTTTTAACGACAGGAGTGCGTTGCGGCGTCGGCTTAGCTGGTGACGGTTTGAGCTGGTCCTTCATGGGGGAAGATTTGCTCAAAGCAGCGGTTTTGTTTGTCGGTTTCCTTGGGGCCTTCAAAGGGTTCACTGCTGGCTTTTTTTTGGTTTGATTGTAGATGTCGGCGGCCGTGGACTTGAGCACATAGTTGCGCGGAGTGACGTTCGAAGATCTGGGTGTGGCGTTTGCGGTTCTCTTGAGTTTTTCGTCCTGGCTGCGTGCGGAGCGGTTGAGTGCCTCCTCTCTGGTACGGAGTCTCTCCTCATCTTTGGTACGGTCTTTGCTTTTAGACGGTATTTCGCCTGGCTTTTTGACTGTCTTCTGCATGGTAAGACCTGGAATTTTTAAAGTAATAAATAAAAGACACCTTCTTATAAATACCTATAACTTAATTGAATATCTTCTGCATGGTAAGATCTGGAATTTTTACCTACCTTACCCAACACCTATAACCTAATTATGCTATTATAATTATAAGTAACAGGTCTTTCAAATATTGATGATGTTTTGTAGCAATTCATTCCTAGCATTCTAGTCCTACAATAGATAGGTGAAGCGAGCCCTCAGACTACAGCGTCTGAGAGCCCGAGACAGTGATAAAAACTTTAAAAAAACATCAGTAGTGGGCTATTTTCTATTTAATAACTTACCTTGAGAATCGACGATTCGCACAAAAACTAGGTCATCACATTTTTTTTCACATAGGGAAATTCACGTTAT
The DNA here is from genome assembly GCA_934045075.1 of Yponomeuta sedellus. NCBI lineage: Eukaryota > Metazoa > Arthropoda > Insecta > Lepidoptera > Yponomeutidae > Yponomeuta > Yponomeuta sedellus. The sequence goes on from OW203749.1 coordinate 641,152, forward strand.
TTATAAGTTTCTAAGAATAATTCTTAGGTATTTGATATGCCACTGTAGTATCATATCTCAAAAATGTTGCATAGCTTGTATATTTCAACGCAATTTGCAATAAATTCTGAGAATTCGTTGACAGTTGTCCAGATGGTAATACAGTTGCTATGGTAACCAAAACGTACACAAAAAGCTTAGAGCTTGCAACGTGTGTGCAATACAGTGTCGGGTCTGATAAAAACTGTTGTAACTAAGCAAGTAACATTTTCTGTATTTTTTAGACATCTCATCTGTATCTTTGTATATCCCCTCTGCTGGGGCACGGGTCTCTTCCGGCATCGCAGGAAGGTTAGGCCGTAGGTAATCCACCACGGGGGCAAAGTCCGGGTTGGTGGAGGATTGTATCTAAGGCAGTGGCGGGCCTTATCAGAAGTTATCGCGCCGCCCATAAGGCCTCTGTCATGGTTTAACGACTGCCATTACACGACAGCCGGCACCAACGGCTTAACGTGCCTAGCGAAGCACAGAAGTTATATAATATTAACTTAAATGTCACGGACAAAATTCTTAAAAGTCAAAACTAGTTTTGACGGCTAAAATCAGTCAAAAGTACTTTTGTCCAAAGCTCACATTTGATATTTCAAATGGTACGGTGTGTTTACCATATGGTATGGTACCACATGGTAAAAAGACCTAAAATAATGCATCACTCATTCTGCGACAGCAAAAATATAGGTGCGACGAAGCGCGTAGCGTAGCGGAGCTAAGACCTAAGACCGAAAACCAACTCGACATTTTGGATACATATTAGAACGTATTATTATTGTAAACGTAAATTATCTAGTAATAAACTAGATAATTTACGATAAGTTACTTAACAATAAACCAGTGTAAACTATAATTTAATACACTACCTAAGTCAAAAAGTAACTTCATACTAACGGTGCATGTTGTGACTGCCTGTAAGTGAGGTAACACTTAGTTTATTTCTAGTTATGGTCTATTGTAAATGTATTGGTGTATATCTTGTTGGTAGTCCTAATAAACAAAAATAAATAAACGTTACTTTATTTTTCTGCAGTCGAAACTAGTTTTGGCCGTTTAAGACTTCTGACTGTAACATACATACTTTCATGCTTAGCATGTAACAAAGAAATAAAATAAATTAATAGGAAAAAATTTTAAAAAGAAAAAAAGTCACTACATTCGCGCAAGACATAATTAAAAAGGTATAAACGCAAATATTTTGTTAAAAAAAACGAAAAGTTAAAATAATTCGCCGACGCAATAAAGAAATTTTCTGATTAGTTTATTCATTTTTAATATTATTCCTTACAAACAATACAATAATACAACACTATACGTCCGTACGTAAGTTTTGAAATAAATTACAGCTTGGATCACGTGCACCCGCGTTCGTTACTAGCCTAGCGGGCGTACTGAGAACGCACAGGAAACTTCGTGAGGAAACCTTCGAAAAACAGTCCATGAGTTCACACACGCGGGAATGAAGAAGAAAGCCTTGCCGCTTCAAGGTTTGAGCTGAGCAAACTCGGGCAAATACCGTCAGGCGTGAGGATATTTCGAAATCTTGTAGATATAAGAACATAGTTACGTAAAGGTAGGTAAAGGTTATAAAGATTAAGAAGGAGGATAGTATACAGTTTCTGTTCAAATCTCAATACGCCAGCTGTGCATTCTAAAAGTGATAAATAAGTTACATTAATTACTTCATATAGGTACTTCGCATAGAGACCGCGTTTTATGTAAACAGTAACAGGATCATACAAAAACGAATCGTGATCGTACATTTAACAGCGCTCCCAGTGGTTCATGAGTCAGTCGAATAAATCGTCGTTTCTTTGTTAAATTATTACTCAAAGATTATCTACTCGGTATGGTAACATTATGCCCTCCGCGGTCAGCTAAAGGTCTCTTTATATTTAAAAATCTCGCTCTACAGTCCTGCGACGATGCTGGCCGGATCTTCGACGCCCTCCTTAATCTTCCTGAGGAACATAACGGCCTCGCGACCGTCAATGAGTCTGTGGTCGTAAGTTAGCGCTACGTACATCATGGGCCTGACGACCACTTGACCGTTCAGGGCTATGGGACGCTCAAAGATGCCGTGCATGCCTAGAATAGCCGACTGGGGCGGGTTGATAATGGGGGTGCCCATTAGAGATCCAAATACGCCTCCGTTGCTGATGGTAAAGGTTCCACCGTCCATCTCCTCCACTGTCAACTTGCCTAACTTCGCTTTGTTCGCCAGGCCGGCGACGGTGAGCTCGATGTCCGCGTAAGTCATGTGCTGAACGTTACGCAAGACGGGAACGACGAGGCCCTTTGGCGTGGCTACAGCAACGGAGATGTCCACGTAATCGCGGTAGATGATCTCGTTTTCCTCGATCACCGCATTGACGACCGGCTGATCCATGAGCGCGTTGGCAGCGGCCTTCACAAACGGCGACATCAGGCCCAGCTTCACGCCGTGTTTCTTCGTGAACGCTTCCAAGTACTTCTTCCTGAACGCCATGATGCCCGACATGTCGATTTCGTTGAAGGTGGTCAGCATGGCGTTGGTGTTCTGCGCCTCCTTCAGCCGCTGCGCTATGCGCTGCCGCATCCTGTTCATCTTGACGCGCTGTTCGGAGCGCGTGCCAGCGATTTCCTTGCTGGGGTCTTGCGGTGGCACTTTCACGGTGGCCGTCTCGATGGCCTGCGCGTGGCGGATGGCCGCGACCGGGATGGAGGAGATTGGCGCGGCGGCTGGGGGCGCGCGGGGGGCGGCTGGTGGAGGAGGAGGTGGCGGGGCTGCAGCTTGAGGGGGAGGGACCGGCACAGCCGCAGGCGTCGGCGGGGGCGGCGGGGGAGCGGCCGCAGCCTTGGGGGCTTCCGCTGCGGGCGCGGCGCTCTTCTTCGGCGCTTCGTCAGTGATTTCCATGCGGAACAGCTTCTGTCCAGCCTTGACTGTCTCGCCGTCTTTCACATACAGCTCCTTGATGATACCGTGAGCCGGTGCCATGACCGGGAGGGCTGTCTTGTCCGTCTCAATCTCGAGGACCACTTCGTCGGCCGCTACTGCGTCGCCGACCTTCTTGTCCAGCTTCACGTCACCTTCGGAGACGGAGTCAGGAAATGCCGGTGTGAGAACATCCTGCTCTTTGTACAGAGGACTTGAGAAGTGGATGGACGCGACTTGGTTATAGACGGCTGTGGTTCTAGGCGCTAGGCGGGCCGTGGACCGAGGCAGAGCTCCGAGGAACTTTTGGGCCTGTGAGGAGCCGTACCGGAGGGTCTGGCCTTGTCTCCGGTAGAGGGTTTGGAGGTGTCTCGAGCAGCGCCGAAGCATGGTGAGGGCTGAGTCGTTTTTCTAGTGGAGTCTGTTTGACCTGGAATGGACAGAGACAAACTTTTGTTAAAATTTACTCAACCTACAGAAGAGTTTAGGAGAATAAAACATAAATAAATCTTATCTTGGGTTTGGTTTCTTTCATAAGTAATTCAGCAACTCTTCAGTTCAGTAAATTGTGCTTGATTACAGTTCCAATACAAAGAAAATAAGAATTAAAAAAAAAGAAGTATTCTGAAAATTATAAATAAAATATTTTCATAGTGTAGCTTATCAGTAGAGGAGTCTGTGATATGTATGCATTAGTCAGATCTGAGATTTCCACACTTAGCATCATGGTTAGGGCATTACATGTAGCAAGCAAACACTGAGATTTGTGAATATCCCCAAGACCCACCTTCTTACAATGTATTCTTTCCCTCTTAGCGTGAGGCATAACTACTACAATTCACAAAAAAAAACTTATGTACCAACATGCCAGGTTCAATCCTACAGTCTTTTTATCCTTACTTGTCTAATTTAGTAAACAAGATGACATTTTAGTGCAAAACTGCAATATATTATAAATGAAGTAACCTGAAACACTATTTTAGATAACAGGCTGCCAGTTTTATAAACAAAGTTCATGAACCTGCAAGAAATATCTCGTTTTGACATCTGACGTCAATTTTGAGGTTAGAATATTGTTTACTAAATTGGACAAGTAAGGATAATTAGACTATAGCGACACATGTGACACTCCAATTTTATGACGCACAAGTAACCACTGGTTCATTATTGAGTAGGTATGTAAAAAAATGCATTCTTCATTTAATTATTAAAATCCATTTCAATCCAAGCAACCTGTATGTGCACTATTATTTTAAATAAAATGGAAAATAATGGTAACAAAAATTTGTAATTTATTGCAATACGATTACGATTTTATTATACCATTGCATTGGTATAAAAGCTTGCCTATGTACAAAATTGTTTTTTAGTGCAATAAAGAATTTTTCAATTCTATTTGTACAGTGAATTAACGTAAGCTGAATCAATGTTTTGGCTGCTGTTTTGTTAATAGAAGTTTATATTAAGGTCTTCAATATAATATAATTTTCTTTTGCTGTAATTTAAACTATCTCGGCCACACTGGGCGGCAGAGATAGATAAACAAAGCTATCTAGCAGACTAGCATTGTGATTCGAATATTATCTTATCTAGGAATAAATCAAAATGAAGTGCAGTACATAGATAAATATTCTATGATAATTAAAAAAAATAATTACACCATTTCTTCGAGAAATTTTAATAATAAAAAAAACTTCTAGGTATATGTATCAAAGAGTTTAGGATAATAAGAAAACAGGTCACATATTATGAGGAAAATGATAACTTCTTGGATTTAAATCAAGAACACTATTTCTTCACAAGATTTCTAGCAGATTTGAGATGGTACAAAACACCTTGTGCCCACAAAATAAACAATGAAAAACAAAAACACATCACCGATAACTGAAAAACAATTAATATTGGATTACAGAAAGTCCCTAAATACACAAAAACCGCCGGTTAGGGCACATGCACTAGAAGACAAAAATTAGGTTAGTGATAACTCGTAACAAGTTCCATGTCCGATAATTGCAATCACATATTAAACTTACCTCTGAACCTAGGTCAACAAGCGGTATTGACGATAGAATTGGTTATTTTTACGAGAGAAATGTTACATAAGTCGTGGTCTCATGACATAGGTAGAGGCCCAAATGTTAAAACATGAATCAAGCGTTATTCAAAGCATAGCATTGGAAGTTGTGAATAGAACTAATACTTCACTTTTGTGGTAAATGCTTCGTGAACACAGTAAAGGGTATTAGGAGCCCGAGAAACCTACATTTATCGCGAATTTTAGTCGCCCCAAATATTCAAGGCTGGTGCTGAGCTGTCAAACGTCAAATGGCCAAGAAAAAAAAAACTGTCACTTTTGCAAATAAATTAATTTTATAAAAGCCTGTTTGGGTCTATAAAGCCACACAGTTCTGTAAATTCTCAGCCTGGCGATGATTAAATCCCAAAAAACGGTAAATTCACGAAACAAAAATTATCCAGAAAATCGCCTTTCCTAAAGTAGCGTTTCGTTTGTAATAGCGTTTTGTTTCAAATCATGAGATTTAGATTTTTTTTGTGCTATCTAGTGTCCAATAGGAGTACTAAAAAAATTCTAAGTTCTGCTATCCAACACTAGGTAGCGCGTACAATTTTTTTTTATCTTCCTAAAGGATCTCTGTTTACTCTATGTAATTTAGTACTTGACTTGACAGCGGAAATTTTTGAATCGTTTTGTGATTTTGGCACTTGGTACATATAACGATATAATCTGTGCACTTGATTGATGGTGTCTATCACAGGCTTTTCATTTCATACGTTGTTAATTCTTTAAAAATCTCGCAAAAATAAATAGTACCGTAACACCTCACTAGATGACGCATAATGTCAGGTTTAGTGTAGATGGCAATATTTCTTTATTTTTTTAAACTGGTAACTATAAAAGAAAGTAATGCATAGCAGTTCGTTTCACTTAAATATTTTATTAAAAATAAAGTATAAACACAAAGTCTATACATAATAAAAAATCAAGTCGATTTATAGTTAAATTAAATGATTTCGGGTGAATTCCGGACCATTCAAGTAATTTAAGATGTTGAAAAATTAACAAATCATTACATTAAATTATTATGTTGCTTGTTCTTGGACGAAACGAAACGTAAGCCACCATGTTTATTTACACCGGCATTTTAATTTATCTTTGATTACTTCCGATTACTTCCGTTTACTTTCTTGTGACGTGAATGTGCTCTTTAATGTTTTCGTGGATTTTACAACAATAACCCCAGCTTTTTCCCCCGGATTTCGATGATTCTTTCTTTTGCTGACCATTGCGCCCGTATTTGGATGTTGAGTTTAAGCCTCTGGTTACTATTATTGTTGACTTGCAAAATGAGTTTCTTGATAGACAATACTAGGTACCTACTGAACAGTGTAGTTATATGGATAGATAAAAATTAAACTTTGCACTTGTATAATTTCGTAACTCCTCACTAGATGTCGTTAGATTATATGGAGAGCTGAGCTGATGCCTTTAACTCAGTATTAATAATGTACTCTATGGTGTCTATATAGTCTGTGCTTTGTATACATGGTGTTGTGATTGGATTGTTTTGGTGTTTTATTTGATAATTTGTGCCTACAAAAGCTATATTTTGAATACGATTACACTATAAAAACTTGGCAATATGTATGTTCCTGGAACTAATTTAGATAGTGGAATCTACACGTTGGAATATTTTCTGCAGAATGACGTCTGCAGACTTTGCTGGAATCTCGAAGCTAGAAGAGTAATTTACCATAATTCAGACGAAAACTGTAAAGTAATACCCAATAGTATCCCTGCGGACACCATTCAAGACTACTTAGGCATAGATTTAACACAGAAAATTGTGCCAAACAGACTCTGCCAAACTTGTGCGGAGACCGTCGAAAACTTTCGTAATTTCAAGATTTTCTGTCACGAAGCTGATAAAAGACTTCGGAAAATATTCGCCGATTATAATAGTAAGCCCGAATTTATTATAAACGTACCAAGTCCTGTAAAAAATGAAAACCCTGTTGAAGAACCTACTCTTCCAGAACCAGAATCAATAGATGACTTTTTAGACTCTTTGAGACCTTCAGATCTTAGCAGTGACGACGAACGGCCGCTCAAAGCCAGGAAATCAGAAAAACCTGCTGAAACTAAGACCAAAATCAGTAAGAAAAATCGCTACTGTAATATATGTAAAAGTGAATTTGAAACTATAGAAGCGTTCAACGTACACTGCTCCGAAGCCCACGGTATCGAGGATGGCTACTTTAAATGCTTTGGATGCGATAAAAAATGCAAAACAAGAAGAGGACGCGTCAGCCATGAAATAACCTTCTGTAAAAACCTGAAGGATGGCTACAAATGTCACCAATGTGCCATGATTCTGCCAACAAGAGGTTTGTATGAGAAACACATGAAATGCCACCGAGAGAAGGGAACTGAGAGTCTTCCAGAGCTGTTGGTGAAGTGTCGGAAGTGTCCTTTGATGTTTAAAACTAGGAAGGAGTTGTTGACGCACCATAAGGCAAAACATGACGGAGTCAAAAAGGAGTTTATTTGTGAGGTGAGTTTTTAATTTATCTTTGAGAATATTTCATTGTATACTTTTCTATAATAAAATCCCTGAAGATATATTAAAAACTAACTTTCAGTTCTAATTTTCCAATTCTTTCGGAAACTCTAACACAATTTTAAAAACCTATTTAGAGGCTAAAAATTCCACCCATGCCGGGATTCGAACCCGCGACCTCTGGCTATCCGTGCCAGCGCACTTCCAACTGAGCTAATGGGCGACTCGCTGGCATCAGATAAATTTCGAACCTCTTTACAATACTCTCTGTATTACGTACAGGCAGCGACATCTGGCTGAAGCAATTTGCATCACTTGCAGCCCCGAGTACCTACTTTGCAGTTAGGTTTTACATCGGATTGATATTGCTGTACCCACATGATTATATTCTTTTTTTTTAATGCAGGAATATAAAAGAAATGCCAATTTATATATGTACCTATATTTGGAAAGTTTTACATGCAAACCTCATCGCTTAACCTGCAGAGCTGCGGCCGAGTGTTCACACGCATAGACTACCTACACAAGCACAAGTTGACGCACACAGGCACCAAGCAGCAGGTGTGCACACAGTGCGGGTTCCGCACCACGCAACGGTCCTCGCTCATCGTGCATATGCGGTAAATATCATCATGGTGTGGTTCGAGAGAGGAGTTGCAGCAGTCGGTGGAAATCAAGACGATAATTTTAATGATACATTGCCTTTCCTGCTGGCAGGACTCTGAGGCCTACTGGAAGGACGCAAATATTTTTAGCTGTATATTTTTTTATTTTTAAAGCCATAGGGTTCATATTTGTACGAAAAACTGCAGTATTACTATCTCTTTCTTGGAAGAAATAATAATATTGTGCTACTATAACGTACCTCAGTCAGCCAGCGATGGTGACCGAGTATAGACGGGGGCAGCGCGTTCGCGCATTGATTGATTCGTGCATTGGAAGTCAAGGTCATAGTACTGCCAGAAGGACCAAAATATATTTAATACAAATCGCGTCCTACCAGCAGGACGTGCGGGACATTCCGGCAGGACATATATTCTAAAGTAAACGTCCTTCCAGAAGAGCTTCCAGCAGGACTTAGTGGCGGGCGATCTATCATTAAGCAATCACAAGTAGTTTTAATTAGAGAAAATACATAGAAAAAAATTGTAAAACGTTACGACGTGTATGATAACACTATTTTTATTTTTAATGCACTAACCCGTGCTAAGGAACAAATTTAATCCCGGCGTGGGTGAAATTTTTAGCCTCTAAATAGGTTTTTAGACGTGTATGATGTTAGCCGAAGGTATCCCGAATGAAGTGAGCCGCAGAGCCGCCTCGCCGTTTGCACCAGTATGAGTGCATGACTGTACTACTGACACGCACACATGGAGTGCGTTAACGCATCATCATCCCCTTATGTCCCTACAGAGGGGCACGGGTCTCTTCCCTAAGGAAGGTATAGGCCATTCTCCACCACGGGGGCCAAGACCGGATTGGTGGAGGCTTGCAAGACTAGTGGCTGATCTTACTGACAGAAGTTTTCAAGCCGCCCTAAGGCCTCTGACTAGGCTTAACGACTGCCATCTATCGACGGCAGCCGGCACCGACTGCCTAACGTGCCTTGCGAAACACGGAACCGCTCGGAAAAATGCCACTAGAGTTATTCATAGACGGGTTATCCATCCATGCACTGAACGCGCCTTGTGTTTCTTAACCTTCGTGATCGTTTAAGATATTATATGGCAGCTGGGGCTACGTGGGGTAAATATTTTTATTTATTAATACTTTTGTGACTACCGTTAGTGGCGTTTTTTTCTGAGCGTTTCCGTGCTTAGCAAGGCACGAGCCTTTGGTGCCGGATGTCATGCAATGGCAGTCGTTAAGCCATGTCAGAGGCCTTATGGGCGACTTGAAAACTTCTGACAGTAAGGCCCGCCACTGTCTTACAATACTCCACCAACACCGGCTTGGCCCCCGTGGTGGAGTATGGCCTAACCTTCCTGCGATGCAGGTAGAGGCCCGTGCCCCAGCTAGACATACAGGGGTCTATATGTGAACAGGCATTGTAGAACGCTAACTTATCTCTCTCTTTTTAAAAACCTATTTAGAGGATAAAATTTCCACCCACGCCGGGATTCGAACCCGCGACCTCTGGCTATCCGTGCCAGTGCTCTTCCAACTGAGCTAATGGGCGACTCCTTAAATTGTCCTTAGCACGGGTTAGTGCATTAAAAAGAATATAATCTCCTCCTTTTTACCGCGCCATTCCTGTGCTAATCTGATCCCGCCTCTAAATAGGTTTTGAAAAATTGTCCTCCACGGGTTAGTGCATTAAAAAGAATATAATTATCTCTTTCTGGCAGAAAGCACACGGGCGAGCGGCCTTACGGTTGCGACCTGTGCCCGCTGCGCTGCGTCTCCAGCTCCAATCTAAAAGCGCATCGCCGGCGCCACCTCGGCGACAAGAGATACGAGGTTAGTGCTGTTTTTCGTCTAATAAGTATGATTAGTGCTCTTTTTTGAAAAACTTATTTAGAGGCTAAAAATTTCACCCATGCCGGGATTCGAACCCGCAACCTCTGGCTAACCGTGCCAGCGCTCTTTCCAACTGAGCTAATGGGCGACTCACCGGCATCAGTGAAATTTCGAACCTCTTTACTTTCTTTCGTTCTTTTTTGGTTAAGACGTATGTGGTTAGTGCTGATTTTTTATAATAATTATGAAGTTAGTGCTGTCTTATGTATAATAAGTATGAGATTAGTACTGTTTTTGTATAAATAATAAGAATAAGGTTAGTGCTCTTTTTTGGTTAAGACGTATGAGGTTAGGTTGCTGTTTTTTTGTGTAAGAAGTATGAGGTTAGTGCTGATTTTTTATAATAATTATGATGTTAGTGCTGTTCTATGTATAATAAGTACGAGGTTAGTGCTGTTTTTTGTATAATAAATACGAGGTTAGTGCTGTTTTTTTCTCTAAGAAGATGAGGTTAGTGCTGTATTCGTATAAAAGGTGAGGTTATTTGCATGTCGACGAAGCGAAAGAGATCGTCGGGGCCATGAGAGATGGCAAACGTTACTGCGTGCCACTACGTGTGTGCCGCGTCGTCGTCAGGCTATACTAGTCCACTGCTGGACATAGCCCTCCTCTAAAGAGCGCCACGTTGTGCTATCATAGGGGGTAATGCCCATAATCCCTTCGCTGGGCATGCGGGTTGGGGATCGCAGTTCGGTGGAATTGTACTGCAGGGGGCGCTGCTGCTCACCCCCCGGCTTGTGTCCCTCAGTCGCCTTTTACGACACCCGCGGGAAGAGTTTCGTCGTCGTCAGACTATACTAGTCCACTGCTGGACATAGCCCTCCCCTAAAGAGCGCCACGTTTTGCTGTCATAGGGGGTAGTGCCCATAATCGGGAAGGGGAAGCGGGAAGAGTTTGGTTGGTGCTATTCTCTAAGCCCACACCACACAGCACACCACACACACACGTGTGCCGCGTGAAATTATGGAATGAAACGTGTTCCTTCCAGTGCAACATATGCAGCAAGAAGTTCGGCTACAAAGTGAGCTTGGACGAGCACATCGCGACGGCGCACGTGCGCGCCGACGCCCACGTGTGTTCCGTGTGTGGCACGTCCTACACTCGGGTCAGGGGACTGAAAAGGCATATGCTGGCCAAGCACGGCAGCGAGAAGGCCGCGGCGAGTCAGGCGGAAAGTGTGCAGGGGGTAAGAACTACAAGGCTCTTAAACACCTACAGTATCTTATATTTTTAAAATATATTTATTTACAAAATCCACAGCACTAGTTAATAAATATTTACTGTTATAAATATAATTTATCTTTGGCCAATTACGGGCTTATTATTATATTAAAATATCTTGGAGACAGGCATATAATAATAATAATATTATTTACAAACTCTAAAGATAATAAATGCATTGAGCTATCAATCAGACTCGCTTGTGTGTAACGAGTGTGGTAGCGCATGCAGTCGGGTCAGGGGACTGGAGCTCTATTTTTGAATCACTCGTCTCGCGTCGAGCGTTCGATTTCTACTGATTTTTCGACATACGAAATTTCGTATTTTTGAATCATTCGACTGCAACGAATGGTTCTTTCCACTCGTCTCGTATGTCGATCGATAAATTGATTGTCAAAAATTGTGTTAATTTCAAATCGAGGAGTTTGTGCTTTTGTGCCGAATTGATTTTTTGTTTCGACATTTTCGAACAAAAACAAGCCAAAGTGTTATTATTTACGATCTATGACAGTGTTTTGTTTGTTTTGCAACTAAAGGCAAAGATTTTTCATCTAAACAGCCAATAAAACGAAATATTTTACGGTCCGTTTCCGTTACGGTAGTTTCCGGTTTTTGTAATTTCTGCGTGGAACGGATAAAATACAATACTTCAAATTGTACTGGCAACACTTCAGGCGAACGATTCAAAAATACGGAAAAACGAGATCATGCGACTTAGAAGACGAGTGTGACTTATGTCGCATTCGACGATACAATTTCATACGAGTGATTCAAAAATAGACCTCCTGATAAGGCGTAAATGCTGGCTACGCAAGGCGGCAGCGAGAAGGCCTCGGCGAGTCAGGCGGAAAGTGTGCAGGGGGTAAGGGGGTAAGATCTATCAATCAAAGCATTTTATTCAAAATAACACAGAAACTGTGACTTATAGAAAGTTGCAAGTTAAACTAAGAGTATGTTTCAAAATCTAGATGATTTTGAAGAAAAAAATGTACAAAAAACTTCAAACTTACGTTATGAACACCTACAGTATCTTCTAGATAATTAATGTTATAAATAAGACGCGCTTGTGGTTAACAAGTGGGATGCTGCGGTCCGGGGACTGATTAGGCATATTCTGGCAGAGCACAGAGCAGCGAGAAGGCGGCGGCGAGTCAGGAGGCAAGTGTGCAGGGGGTAAGATCTATAAGACACAGTGAAGACACAGTGATGAAGAAGCTGGCACGGATAGCCAGAGGTTGCGGGTTCGAATCTCGGCATGGGTGAAATTTTTAGCCTCTAAATAGGTTTTTAAATTTGTTCCTTGGCACGGGTTAGTGCATTAAAATAAAAATAGTATAATCATGTGGGTACAGTGATATCGTTCCGATGTTAAACCTAACTGCAAAGTAGGTAGTCGGGGCTGTAAGTAATGCAATTTGCTTAAGTCAGATGTCGCTGCCTGTACGTAATACAGAGAATACTGTAAAGAGGTTCAAAATTTCACTGATGCCGTGAGTCGCCCATTGGCTCAATTGGTAGAGCGCTGGCACGGATAGCCAGAGGTTGCGGGTTCGAATCTCGGCATGGGTGAAATTTTTAGCCTCTAAATAGGTTTTTAAACAGTGAAGATACTTCGATATCAACCTTTCTATGTCCCCACAGCTGGGGCACGGGTCTCTTCCTCCATCGCAGGAAGTTTAGGTTACCACGGGCCCAAGTCCGGGTTGGTGGAGGATTGTAAAACATTGGAGGGTCTTTAGTCAAGTGAAAAGTATGCAGGAGGTAAGATTTACTAGATATTTACGGTTTGAAGATGCTAGTCCAGCCGAAACCAAAGGATTAGCGTACCTTGCGAAGCACGGCAGTGCTCGAGAAAAATTCCACCAGCGGTAGTCACGGGACGGTCACCAATCCTGCACCTGACCGCGCCTGTTGTTGTTTAACTTAAGTCATCATCATCATCAGGCTTTACTAGTCCACTGCTGGACATAGCCCTCCCCTAAAGAGCGCCACGTTGTGCTATCATAGGGGGTAATGCCCATATCCCCACGCTGGGCATGCGGGTTGGGGATCGCAGTTCGGTGGAATTGTACTGCAGGGGGCGCTGCTGCCCACCCCCCGGTTTGTGTCCCTCAGTCGCCTTTTACGACACCCGCGGGAAGAATCGGGTTGGTGCTATTCTCTAGGCCGACACCATACAGCATAACTTAAGTGATTGACTTCAATCGCTCAGGCGCAAAGAAGATTTTTTTTCACTAAGCGTTAAAAATTCCATGTCACGTTAGGGAAAGAAACCGATTTCATTTCGTTTTTAACCTCTTGTTCCAGAATAAGGTTGGAATCGTCGAGGTGGTAACGAATGCAGCGCCCGAAGCTCTGAAGGGCGACGAGGTCTACGTGAAGTTGCAGGATGACACCTATGTCAAGGTGCTGCAGGTGAAGGAGGCTAAGAGCCTGGTCAGCTTCGAGCTGAAAGGCTTCGACGGGAAAATGGCCTGCCTCGACCAGAACGGCAAATTGTATGACGTGAAACTTTTGCAATGAATTTGTGATATTCAGTGGCGAGTGATTTCGTATTACGCCGATCAAACCAAATCAATTTATGCCAACGTAAAGAATTTACATTCTGTTTGCTGATCACACTATTTTTATTTTCAATGCACTAACCCGTGCTAAGGACAAATTTAAAAACCTATTTAGAGGCTAAAAATTTCACCCATGCCGGGATTCGAACCCGCAACCTCTGGCTATCCGTGCCAGCGCTCTACCAATTGAGCCAATGGGCGACTTACGGCATCGGTGAAATTTCGAACCTCTCTACACTATTCTCTGTATTACGTACAGGCAGCGACATCTGACTTAAGCAAATTGCATCACTTACATTGCTGTTTGCTGATTGTCAGTGTACAATCTAAAATGTAAGCGTGCCTTCCTGCATCGCAGGAAGGTTAGGCCATACTCCACCTCGGGGACCAAGTCCGGGTTGGTGGAGGATGGTAAGACAGTGGCGGGCCTTACTGTCAGAAGTTATCAAGCCCCCCATAAGGCCTCACATGGCTTAACGACTGCCATTACATGACATCCAGCACCAGCGGCGGCTTAATGTGACTTGCGAAGCACGTAGTCACGGTATTTACGTGACGGTCATCTATCCTGCGCGTGACCGCGCCTGTTGTTGCTTAACTCAAGTGATTGAATCCAATCACTCGGTTCCACTAGGCTACGAGCGCTATTGCGTAAGCAATGTCCGAATTAGGTCCGAGATTTCTAGACCCGTTCTTTCACGGATTCAGATCGGACGTGGTGCTAACTGTTCTTACGGAATGAATTGTACGGAATGAATGAATCTTGTTAGTAATCTGTGACGACCTCTGTGGCGCAGCCGTAGCGCATCTGCCTACCATGCAAGAGTTTCCGGGTTCGAGCGCTGGCTGGGGACAAATGAAAAACCCCAGGCCTTGGATGTTCACATGTTTGTGATGTCGTTGTTTCTGGTTCCCACGACACGAACAATGGACTCGGAAGCGAGAGCCCCAGGTTCGATTCCCAGTGTACCAATGACTTTGTTTTCTAAGTTATGTACATTTGTAAAGTTCTACAGTTTACATTTGTGAAGTTGCTCGCTAACTGTGAAGGAAGACATCGTGAGGAAACCTGTGTGTCGGAGTGTTCAATTACCTCAGTGCTTGAAATTGCCAATCCGCGGTGGACACGTGGGGTATTTAAGCCCTTACTCTCTTTTTCTCTCTCTCTGAGAGAAGCCTTGTGGCCCGCAGTAAAAAAAATGAATGAATCAACGTAAAAGCTTTTTTGAAGTATTGTTTGATACTGAATTTTATTGGAATCAGTGATTTGTGACATTTTACCTGTTACCTACTTAAATCATTAGGCCCACTTGCGTCAGCCCGGGTTAGCTCATTTAACTCGAGTTAGCCGCATAACTCGAGTTAAATGAGAGCTTACCCGGGCTGGCGCAAGTAGGCCTAATGATTTAAGTAAAAAACCGTGAAAATTTTATATCCCCGTCAAATCGATCGTTTCGGTCGATCCGGTTAAATCGATCATTTCGTATGCGAAATTATCGAGTTAACCGGTTAACTCGAGTTTAATGAGCTAACCCGGGCTGACGCAAGTGGGCCTTAGTGTGACGGGGATACAAAATTTTCACGGTTTTTTTTCAATTTTGTATCGAGAAATTTTTGTATTGCCCGCCACACTGCTATCTTCAGTATGAATTGTAATGAATTATGAAATAAACGGTTATATCTAAATGCTGTCTTTTTATTCATGGAAATCTTCGAAAGAAAATAAGTTTAATTTGAGTCAACCTTTGTCTGGACGAAAACTAACACTATCAAAGTTAGGAAACTAACATTTGCAGTCCAAAAAAGGGTTTCGGGGTGGGAACCAGCACCACCAATGGTGAAAAAATCATAATTTATCTCATAATACTGGTCTGGAGGTCTAGAGTGGGGCGCAGAAGTGTGGGCAGGCAACCAACAAGACGGACTGACGACCTGGTCAAGGTGGCAGGAAAGGACTGGATTCGGAAAGCCCAAGACCGAAATAAATGGCGTGCATTGGAAGAGACCTACACTCAGCATTGGGTGGCTATGGGTTGAAGAAGAAGAAGATTTCATAATACGTTTTCATTTAAAAGTGAACATGAGACATTTTTGAAACTGTGACGAGAATTTTTAGAACCTACAGCCTCGAACCTAGATTCAACCACCTAGAGGACTTTAATAACTTTCCGCCAAAAACGGCCGCTTTTAGCGGAAATCGATTAAAGTTCTAGTATATTGATCCTAGGTTCTCAAAATAGTTGTCACAGTTGTGAAGATTTCTCACGCTCTCTTTTAGATAAATATAATAGTTATAATAATAATAGATAATATGCTTACATATGCTACTGCCACCTAGCGGGCAGTAGCAACACTAGTTAGTAACTAAAATACTCAGCAGATGGCAGTATAAGTTTAAATGAAGACGAATTTGCTTGTTATTAAAGTAACTACAATATTGGCGGAGTTCTTGTAAAAAAACAAAAGTAAATAAATCATATTATTATGTAAACCTAATCTAGAAAAGAGAAATTATAATAGTAGGTATATAAATTTTGGTGACTCAATAGTCACTAAAATATTCAACAGATGGCGCTACTATCCAAAAATTATTGCTACCAGGATTTATTTCGCCTGCAAAAATACAGAATGCAGACACTCCATCTGGTTTGAACAAGAACTTGTAGAGCATCGCGATTTCCCAGTAAAAACTCAGAACCGGGATCATGCCCTGGTTGGAATCTATTTTAATCTTCAAAAATTCTGTATCTATTTTAAATAAAGTTATTTATATCGTCAATAAATTGTGCTCTATCGGACCTAAAACCGGATTTCAGGTTATCCAATTATTTTGTGCGTGTGGATTGAGAGAGCACCCTTCAGAAGAAAAAAGAAAAAACACTTTTCATTCAGTAAAAGTTCTACAACAATTGTAAAAGTAATCTCTCAAAAAAAAATTCTAAAAAGGTAAAACAAAATAAATTACCTGTGCATAGACCTGTTTCACATCTCCACTCCGACTCCCCAAGGTTTGCTGGAAGAAATCTCTCACAGAGATAAGATCGCCAATGTAAATGTATCTTCTTAAATTTTATTTCTTTTTTGTGTATTTAATTTCGTTAATTTTAATTTACTTCATTTCGTGTGCAATAAAGTAAAAGAAAAGTAGGTATATAAGAATATTCTTATCTTATCTTATAAATTACTTTATATTATTTTATATTATTCATTAGGTACACCAACAGCAAGCACGCAAATACTTCAAGCCAATAAGTTGGTCTGATCACTTCTGATTGGTCCTGGGTTCGATTAATAACAACCCATGTGCCCACTGCTGGGGCACGGGTCTCTTCCTGCATCGCAGGAAGGTTAGGCCATACTCCATCACGGGGGCCAAGTCCGGGTTGGTGGAGGATTGTAAGACAGTGGCGGGCCTTACTGTCAGAGTGCTTAGTGCGAGTTTGACAGATCCAATCGAATAACTTTACTACCGCGTTAATCGAGCATTGAGTAGTGAGTATGAGTAAGTCACCCGTTCGAACTGGCAAAACGCTGTCACAGTACAACTCGCACTCGCGTTTATTCGTGTTTTGGCTGGTAAACGTGTTCACTTCTCAACGTAAACCATTACAACTCGCACTCAGCAATTTAAATTTCCATACTTGTCGCTAGGTGGCGCTTCCCCGATGCCATAGAAATATGAGTTTACGTTAACGCGATCGAGTAGTTAAAAACTCGCACTAAGCACTCAGAAGTTATCAAGCCGCCCATAAGGCCTCTGACATGGCTTAACGACTGTCATTTCGTGACAGCCGGAAGCGATCAGAAAAAGGCCACTAGCGGTAGTCACGGGACGGTCGCCCATCCTGCACCTGGCCGCGCCTGTTGTTGCTTGACTCAAGTGATTGATTCCAATCACTCGGTTCGACTAGGAAACGAGCGCTTCACGGGTTCGATCCTCAGTCTGGGTCCATTTCCATGTTTGTGAAGTCCTTGCCTGGTTACCATAGTACAGGGTATCCTAGTTTAGGACCAGAGGTCTCTAAAACGCATAGTTGTTCAATAGACTGATATTAGTCCGGTAATGATCGTTTCATTCACACTATCGGTAGTCTAGTACGAGTAACCAATCGCGTTGCAATGGTATAACCCGTGCTACTTAACTCGGCGCCTCGCGCGAATCGATCTTCTTCGCGAGAGATGCCTATTTAATTTGTGCTGGTTATACCCCTAGAATGATATTATGCTGCTTTTGCTTTGTAGACCACCAAATTGAGGCAAATAACATCCATTGTCGTGCTTATATGATTCTATTAAAAAAACTATTGTAAGTATTAGACTCTAGGGTAGACACGTGATTTTGTCGTGTAGAAAATGGTATTTAAGTCGAAAATAAAACCACTTGTATTTTATTTAAGTACATAATTATTTTAATTGTGTATGTACTATTTTTTATTAGTTGAAAATAAAACATCTCTACAATTCCTATTAAATTACAATACAATACAATTTGACAACCATGCATGTCCTAAGGCTATAATTAATGGTTCTATTCATAAAAACAAAGGAAATATATTTTTAATTATTCTTAGTTGTCTTACAAATTACTGCACGCACTTAAGGCGCTTCGGGTGCCACCTAGCGCCTCCAAAGGAATAAAAGTGATAATTTGTGTTACAATTCGTTTTTATTTAAAAGTGAACGTGAGAAATCCCTGCACTACAATTCCACCGAACTGCGATCCCCAACCCACATGCCTAGCGTGGGGATTATGGGCATTACCCCCCAATGATGGCACAACCTTGCGCTCATTAGGGGAGGGCTATGTCCAGCAGTGGACTAATATAGCCTGAAGAAGAAGATGAGAAATATTAACAACCGTGACAACCATTTTTAAGACCTACAGTCTAGAACCTAGAATCCACTACCAAGGACTTTAATCACTTTCCGCCGAAAACGGACGTTTTAGCGGAAATCGATCAAAGTTCTAATCTATTGATTCTAGGTTGTAGCATTAACTTGTAGCATTAAAAAGTGAAAATTACATCGCTAAATTCCGCCAAAGATCCCACAAGCACCATGCGGTTAGTCAATGCTCGGGAGGGCGGAATATAATACGTTTGTTTTCTAAAAGCAAATATAAAAAATCTTAACCACTGTGCTAAGTAATTATTTACAGAACTTTCAGTCTAGAACCTAGGATCAACATTCTAGGACCTAAATCGATGTCCGCCAGTCACAGTGATCAACATTTATAATGTATGCTTTTTGAAAAAAAAAAGTAGTATAGAATCAGGCGTTACTTTGCGTAAATCCATAATAGCATTAAATAGTGAAAATTAGAATTAGATAAAAAGTAAAGATATAAATTAGATAAAAATTAGAAAGATCCCACAAGCACCATGCGGTTAGTAAATGCACCTCCCTCCCACTTTTTCAAGCAGAGGCAAGACACGAACACACCACCACCGACACCAATACTTGTGTGACGTTCTAGACTGTAAGTTCTAAAAATAATTGTCGCAGTTGTTAAGATTTCTCATGTTCACTTTTAGATAAAAACGTTCTATAAAAACGTTATGATTCTTTACCTTCATCTTAATATCTACGATAACTATTGAACATACAGGCTAAAACGTAGTGTCAACATTTTAGGACTTTAATCGATTAAAAAAGGCTTTTTCGGCGAAAATCGATGAAAGTCCTAGGTTGTTGATCCTAGGTTCTAGACTATAAGTTCTAAAAATAGTTATAACAGACATTAATTTTTTTATGTTTACAGTTTGAAAAAAAAAACATATTTTAAAACAAGTTATGTATTTTATTCCATTGGTGGCGAGTTAGCACTTGAAGCGCTTCTAAGGCGGCTCAAGGAGCAATTCTCATACAAACAAACGTATATACTCGTAGATAGAATATTCTTTATTGTACACAGAAATTACAGTACCTAACAGAAATTATATAAGAATATAGTACAATTGGCCGAATTATTACTGAAAGCAATTTCGTAATGCGTGATAAGCCTTAAGAGAAAAATTAATTAAAATTAACTGTTCATTTTCACAGCTGACTGAGGTATGGGGTCTACATAAAAACAAATATGTTATACCTATTTAAAGTTATGCATTTCCATATTGTGTCTAATAATATCGGTCAAACCTGGAATACTCCATAATATTCTATTAATGTTTCTGGCGCGTTGTCACAAATAAATTGTAAGTTACAGTCAATTTTAAGTACAATAATACATTCATAACGAATCGACCTTACAAAAACACGATGCCTCTAAAAAAGTACTCAAAGACTTATTTTATTTTGATTTAAAAAAAAAAAAATTGATTTTATTTTTTGAACAGAAATCCACATCAATACAATTAAAATAAACAATGGATAAAATAAGTAAATAAAATATTATCATATTGTATGTTTTTAATTTGATTAAAATGATTAATTTTACGGTGTTCCTTTCTTTAAAAATACTATGTTACTTAAGAAGAGTTATTAGTTTTTGGCCATTCTTTCGATTGGCATCATAAAAGTAGGGGTGTTTTTTTTTAAATTTAAGTCGGTTCGATTCCCAGACAAGGCAAGTATTTTTTTGAAAATCTTCGAATGCAGAATTACTAACTTTTAAAAATAATATAAAGTCTTCTCTCAGCGAAATACCCTATCTACGATATTTAAGGTACTTTCCCTTCATGGCCCATAACTTTGGGACGCCCTGTATAGGTAAGTCCGGAAATCTGTACTTATCTGAGGATACGTACCACAGACACTTTTCATAAATGCCAGATTTCAAAATCAAAATAGTTTTAGGGCCTGCGCACACGAGGGACTTTTGTCCTCATAAGACAAAAGTACCTGAAGTACCCGCACCTACTGTGTACCCACAAACAAAAGTATAAAAAGTATAAGACAAAAGTACCCACACCTACTGTGTACTGGTTGCAAAGAAATTGAAAAAAAAGGCATTTTAAAAGAAAATACTTGGTTATCCCTTTATTTCAAATCGATTAATGAATGGATATTTCATTTTGCTGCGCCTAGTTAGTACTCACTATTTTTTTCGGGTATTCCCCGTACTTTTGTCCAGTACTGTCTCCCGGTAATGTGGGGGACTTTTTGTACGGGGTACTGATAGTCGTTCTTGTGCAGTATACGATGCAATTTATAAGAAATCTATATAGATGGACAAAAAGTAACTGGGGGACAGTGCATCGTCTGCGCAAGCCCTATCCCAT
Organism: Yponomeuta sedellus; assembly: GCA_934045075.1. Taxonomy (NCBI): domain Eukaryota; kingdom Metazoa; phylum Arthropoda; class Insecta; order Lepidoptera; family Yponomeutidae; genus Yponomeuta; species Yponomeuta sedellus. Next base: position 662,201 of record OW203749.1, read on the forward strand.
CGCACTTCGTACTGCCACAGATTACATAGATACGACTCTTGTTACCATAGCAACGCAATAAATGTCTTAGAGTTTGGCTTGAAAAAGGGAAACGGTAACAATAAAACATTAACAGACGGGAACGTATTACCGGGATATCAACTATCCTATGTCTCAATTCAGATCTTTGTCTATAATTATGTGTGCCAAATCATGTAACTCCGTTCAGCAGTTATTGCGTAATTGAGAAACAAACATCCAAATAATGTTATCATAAACTTTCACATTAATTTATAAATATATTTTATAGCAATAACTAAAATGTTAGGGGCAAAATAACAATCAAATAAATAATTTAACTAAATACATGTTTTGATATTTTTATCCTATTTAAAATGACATTTCTGAAAATCACTGATTAGTATTTTAATTTAATATTACTTTTATAACACTAAATTCTACAAGTCTACTTAATTACAATTTCATTAACAACAAGATTATCTATTACAACATCGAATACAATACTAAAGCAATTATAGTTATATTGCTTATCAAGTTATTAATTATAATGATAATTAAACTATAACTTTTATCACACGATGGTACACAACCAGACGCTACCTTAATATCAACAGAGGTCGATGGAAGACACCTCGTCATTATAATTATTTTGCTATTATAATTATTTTTCAAAATATGTAAGCCAAATTACTTAATATACCTTTTTCTGCGCACAAATATATATTTTTTGTAAACTAATTGCAACAATGAAAATGAAAGAACGGCGTACTTAATATTTAGTAAACGTATACGTATAGAATTGTTGTTATACTGATTACTTAAATATTAGTTATAAGTAGCGGATGCAGACTCGAGATTCTTAACTTAAATACTATTTTCATTTCACAAAAAATATACATTACATAGGCTATTTGACAGGTTTCTGAAAAACAACTCACATTTTTCGTCGTTGATTAATAAGTGCTCAGAGTGCTTAGTGCGAGTTTTTTAACTACTCGATCGCGTTAACGTAAACTCATATTTCTATGGCATTGAGGAAGCGCCACCTAGCGACAAGTATGGAAATCAAAAATTGCTGAGTGCGAGTTGTAATGGTTTACGTTGAGAAGTGAACACGTTTATCAGCCAAAACACGAAAAACGCGAGTGCGAGTTGTACTGTGACAGCGTTTTGCCAGTTCGAACGGCTAACTTACTCATACTCACTACTCAATGCTCGATTAACGCGGTAGTAAAGTTATTCGATTGGATCTGTCAAACTCGTACTAAGCACTCAGAAAGCGAACGTTTTTTAATATTTAATGCTTTTCTTGCGTCGTATAATAATAGTGACGTAACTGGTCAGTACACAAACAAAACAAAATGTCATGTCAACTCGGGTTATCGCATCGCTATGTTTACTGAGCTATGACGTCATTATCGATTCGACCAATCCAGGCCGTTTTCGATAAAATTGCTACAAAATTTCTATCCTTTTTTTTTGCAGAGACTATAGCCATTTTTTTTAGCTAAAATGCCTTAAATTGGTTTTAAAACTAATATACACAATTGATACAAATGTCTATACATTTGTATCAATTATGTATTATATTAATACTTTTTATTCACACTGTCAAATAGCATTATTTTACTTAATTTATTAATTTGTGTAAACCGATTGAATTCACAACGTTCTACACAAATTACCGTGACTTAAGTAAATTCTACGAAATATTGTCAATAAGAGGAACTTTTCTCGATTAAAAACTAATATGTTATACATATATAGGGTGATACAGTAAGTATCTGCCGTATCTTTTTTATACAGGGTGACGATTAACTCGTTTTTAAAATGTACTAATACCATATTTTATACAAACTTGCCATTGATGGTATACATAAAATATTGTGGTATTTTTCACTATCTGTATCGTTAGATATCAGGACATTCCTTTTTTGTTGCACTAACCCGTGCTAAGGACAACTTTAAAAACCTATTTAGAGGATAAATAATATCATTCCTATGTAAAACCTAACTGCAAAGTAGGTACTCTGAACTGCAAGTGATGCAAATTACTTCAGCCAGATGTCGCTGCCTGTAAGTAATACAGAGAATATTGTAAAGTGGTTCGAAATTTCACTGATGCCGGTACTTGCCCATTAGCTCAGTTGGGAGAGCGCTGGCACGGGTAGCCAGAGGTCGCGGGTTCGGGTCCCGGCATGGGTGGAATTTTTAGCGTCTAAATAGGTTTTTAAAATTGTCCTTGGCACGGTAACCCGTGCATTAATAATAAAAAATTGTATAAATATAATAAAATTCAATTCGGGATGCGATGTTAAAAAGCCCTATAAGTATAAGAGCGAATGAATAAAGTTTTTTTCTACAATTTTCTGTATAACGACTTATTATTTCACAAGAACACTCTCGAACCTTCCTCCGTAATAGTAATTTATCTCTGTGACTGTGTAGGCCTATTGAAGAAGTGCAGTAAGTGGTTTCTCACGATTTTTCTTAAGAATAACATAACAGGCTTCATAACATTGCTTCAGGCCCCACACTAGGATACCCTTGTGTCGTCGGAACCAGAAACAACGACATCACAAACATGTAAACATCCAAGACCTGGTTTTTTTTTGTTTCCAGCCGGGATTCGAACCCGGGACCTCTTGCATGGCATCTGCGCTACCGCTACGCAACAGAGGTCGTCACTATGGCATCATCATATGGAATCAGTATGGCATGTTGTTTCTGATGTAGGCCTGCTTACTGTACCCTCGCTCGAGGCATTTGCCCCACCAGGAGCGGTTGGTGCAGGTCTTAATGGGCTTCAGGATGAAGCATTTGGTCTGCACCACGTTGAAGAACAGCTTTCCCACCAAGTTGGCGACTGAGGTATCAGCCAGCTTTAGACAGGCGCGGAACCTGCGAAGGATAAGTTGTTAGTAAATCAGTATCTTACAATCCTCCAGCAACCCGGACTTGGCCCCGTGGTGGAGTATGGCCTAACCTTCCTGCGACGCAGGAAGAGACCCGTGCCTCAGCAGTGGGGACATACAAAGGACATATACAATGCTCGCTACAGAATCCGCCGTTTAAAAACAACAATATTTTGCATTATTTACGCATTCTTGCGCTCGTGGCCTAGTCGAGCCGAGTGATTGGAATCAATCACTTGAGTTAAGCAATAACGGGCGGTCAGGTACAGGATGGGTGACCGTCCCGTGTTGTCGCGTCACGCCACTAGTGGTAGTCCGCTACTCTTACAATCCTTCACCAACCCGGACTTGGCCCCCGTGGAGGAGTATGGCCTAACCTTCCTGCGATGCAGGACGAGCCTCGTGCCCCAGCAGTGGGGACATACAAGGGTTGACATCGATGATATCGATGTTTTATTTCCAACCAAGGTATATGAAGTTTGTCTCTTTGTTGGAAGTCATGAAGATACTGTAATCTTTGAGAATGTAAGCCCGTAGTTTCCTGTAGTTTCCCACTCGGATATTCTGACATATTTTTTAGTAGCCTCTAAACGGACCCACCTAGCGTCCAGTAGATGAACTAAAACGACAAGCTCTACAAAAGCTCCTTCGTGCGTGAAGGCCTTGACTAATGACAAGTTTCGCTTATTCTTACCTTTAACATTTTAGTAACATAGTTTAGCGGCGTTATTTTTGAAAACACAATCCCTTAAAACACTCTTCAGGAGCGGCAGGAGCCAAGGGCAAAACAATTTTTGCGAAAGAAATTGCCCTTTGTGAAAGGAATTACGGATAAGGTCGGTTTGTTGTTACGCAGGCAATACAACATCAAGACGATCTATCGCCCCCCAGCAAGAATCAGACAGTTACTGCGCTCGCCGAAGGATAGCGACCCACTGAATGTCCCGGAGTGTATATGATACCGTGTGACTGTGGCAAATGCTACATAGGTGAGACACAACGAAATATCTCGGTCAGAATTTCGGAGCACATACGCTGTCTGAAAAACCGAAAAATTGATGGCTCGGCGGTAGCAGAACACGCGTTAACCCAGGACACAAGTCACTTTATCCGCTTCGATAAGGCACAAGTATTGTCCAAAGACAAGTTTTATGTGCCACGAAAAATGCGCGAGGCTATTGAAATAAGTCGCCACCCGAATTTCAATAGAGACAGTGGATGGGCTCTTTCGCCGGCCTGGAAACCGGTTCTACGAAAGTGCAGTGATAGTGAATATCGAAATCGACACTGCAAGAACGAAGATGTCGTGAGCTGTGTCTGTGCCATCATGCCTAGTGGCATTGACGACGGGAAAGCAGTAGGCGCTGCGGCGCAAGCCAGCGGGAATCCCCCGCAGCCAGTGTCGGCACCCGCCCCACCTATCTCGGCGCGGGCGCGCCGCGCGCTTGCCCGTAGTGTGAGACAAGCAACCGACGACGCGAGCTCCGTCTCTGCTCACCATGATTAAGCTCTGCGAATCGGAGCGAAACCTGGTCGGACTTTTCCGATATAACAACACCCGTAAGTAAATCCGGACTAAAAGTCGGCAAAGAAATTGATAACTTATGTACACTGAAAGTACACTGACCCACTGCAGGGCACAAGCCTTCTCTCGTAGAGAGTACGGGCTTTATTACCACGCGTGCCCACCGCGGATTGACGATTTCAAGCCCTGCGGTGTTTTATACACCTCATTTATTCGATATCAACCCTTGTAACATATGTCTCCACTACTACAAACAAAAAAACTGCGGTAAAGAAAACTGGTGGCTCGCTAATGGAACACCCGCTTAACATGCAAGTTTTTAGTAAAAAAAACAATCAAACTTCAATTCTTTATTCAATACCCACCGCAATACCTACTCTATTTTGTTATTTTTATTATTCCGGTGCTATGTGCACTTCTTAAATAACATAACAGCGCAATTTCGTTTATTCGTTCTTTCATTCACCTCATACAACCGCATCCCAACACAAAAAAAAAATACAAACTAATCTGTGTAGTTTTGCTAACCTGTGATCAGAAAATCAGTGTATTTAGAATTTCGGCAAAAAATCATAGTTTTAATCACAAATTCAGCCAGTTTTCGGTAAAATATGATGCCCCTATGTCTTAACTAGTGTCTACAACTAAATGTGGTAACCTACATCGAGTGATGCTTCCGGAATTCGTGTTTTGTAGTCGAGTGAGGTTTGTTTACTCGTTATGCCATTTAAGAACGGATACACTGTAGGGAGTATCAGGTTTACTTTATTTTTCTTTTATACTTAATTGTACACGAAAAACTCAAAAAAGAAATACAATTAAAGAAAATACATGTACAAAGGCGAGCTTATCTCTGTTAGAGATTTCTTCCAGCGTTCCAGCAGGTTTCTAAGAAATCTTCCCGTTTCGAAAGCCTGAAAAAAACACTACCCTGAAAAAACACACCCAACGAATTAATTATAAAAAATGTTATTTACGATTCTAATTCAAAATATAGAATCTTTGCACTGAATTCCCGCTTTTTTCTTCACAAATAGGAAAAGGTTTTAAAGTCGTTATGACAAAACACTGCATCTACAGTTATTTGACATAAAAAAACCCGGGCATGTTTTGGCAATAGGTACACTGTATCTATCTATAGAAATATAATTTTGTTATATTTCTATAGATAGAAATATAACAAAATTATATTTCTATAGAAGTATATTTCTTATATATTTCTATGTTGTGTTACCGGTGCGTCCTCACATGACTAATGTAACCAATTTTTGCAGTAAACGTCCGAAGACAGGTGCCACATGTGAGGACTCCGTTTACATAATTGTACAAAATATTCGAAGGCGCTTTATTTTTTAAATGTTCCCGTCGTAAATCAAGCTCGTGCCTTCGTTTATTTTCAAAGTCGTTAACCTTTAACTTTTTGCCTCCATTCAGAGCGACTAGCAGCTTGCAATTCCCATGTCGTAGGCTCGATCCCGCACCCTTTCATATGCCTCTTCAGCACATCCTTGTATCTCAGATACTGGCCTCCGCTTTATTTACATTTACATTGCTTCTGGCCCCACACTAGGATGGGGCCAGACATCACCCAATGGCTAGTCCCCAAACTAGCGACATCACAAACATGTAAACATCCTTTTAAATAAATAATAAAAAAAATTAACATCCAAGACCGGTTTTTTTTGTTTTGTCCTCAGCTGGGGTTCAAACCCAAGAACTCTCGCATGGTAGGCAGATACGCTACCGCCACACAGGTCGTGCAAGCATTCAAAGCCAATAAAACCAGTACCTAACACCTTTACGCTTCTAGACCCAAAAAGCTTTTAGTACCAACTTAAATCTACCACCATGATGATATGCGTTTGATATTATTAATCCAATAAAACTGACCGAAGTTTACGGGGATCGCAAATATCATTTGGGGCATAGACATACCACGTAAAGACAGTGTGTCGAGCACAATCACACTCGAAAGCGAGTCGACACACTAGAATTTGTGTTGTGTTATTGTATAACGACACAGGCTCTTTGTGGCTAAGATCGAGGCTTAATCCTAATCTGTATTTGTAAAATATATGAATGTATTTTTCATTTCTCACTCGGAAAGTAGTGTTGTTTTGATCTGATTATTGGGTGGAAAATGCTGCTTCCCTCCCTAGAGAGGGAAAAACTCATTCAACTTACTTCCCACCTAAGGGCCGGAATGAACTTTAAAAATGGAACTAACTAATTAAAAAAATGCTGCGGCCATGTAAGTTTCTAAACATGCCAATTTGGCTAATAATTCGTTGCCACAGAAGCGGAGTCTATACCTAAATAATTCTACGACGCGTGGCTTATTCGCGGCCCGACTTTTATGACGTTCCGTGTCGTAAATGGCGGGAAACTGCACTCTCAAGTGACAGCTGGAGATTCACAAGATGGCCGATTAAATTATATTATTTCATCTTCAAGTAACGTTTAGATTAATTTGAAATTTTATAGTTTTTTTAAGATAGATAAACGGTATTTTTGACGGCACAATACTGAAAGCACAAAATACATTGCATATAATACAATAACACAACACAAATTCTAGTCTAGCGTGGAATCCGATGTAATTTTCCTTATAATATTATCACTATGCGATCATTAGATATAGTTGTGCACCATGTGAATATAATATTGATTATCTCTTGTGTGGTTTTTAAATAAATACTTTGTTTAAAAACCACGTTTAAAGTACCTGAGTAAAGTATTACTTAGGTACCTACTTTACAACAACATGAAAACGTAATTACTCATAACAAAGTCGTAGAACGTTTTATAAATAATAAATTGGAACGACTTCAACTCTTTAAACCTATTTTTCACAGTAACACCAACAATAAATTAATGACTATTAAGTTCGGAGTTTTTTTTTTTGTAAATTTTTTCTCCAATGTAAGCCTATTCTGTATGTTATCGCTTGATTGTTATCTGTTTAACACATCACTAAAGTGAACCAACATCCACACTTTATAAAACTTTGTAACTTTACTTCCATGTGGACTATGTGAACCCAAGTAATAAAATTTGACCTGTGCCATCGTGAAGTCAAGTGTGAAAGTTCTTGCCTACCTTCTGTAAACAGATTTAATACTAACCAAGGGCGCAATTTTCACTTCACTTGCAAATAATTCGTATACGACTCTTATGAGGGCTATGACTTGAGTTCGACTAAAGTTATAGGCAAAATCTGTATTCTGAAAGTTTGATGCTACATTTAATTCGAATGAGAAGATACATTTCTAATGACTTTGTCAAGTTATCTTTCTTATTTTTATGCGACAAATGTATGGCTTTGCGTCTACGCTTTTTTTTTCATTTATCCATTTATTTGCCTTTTAGTAGGTTCATACAGGGTTACAAATTAAGCTTAAAAAAAGACTGGAAATACAAAAAGGAGATTCCTTGATTTAGTGGCCTACCCGTAAATAGTATTTGCAAGCCTGGTCCCCTCGCTAGGATACCCTGTGTGGAGGAAACAAGTGAAACGGACTTTTGGATTCCGAGTTTTTGATTCCGAGGACTAGAAGGAAATAAAGAATAACAGCCCAGAGAGACACAAGATCAAAATAATAAAAACCAAACAAAGTATAGTGAAGTAAGGTTCCGCGATTTAAGTTACGGAACCCTTAATTCTTTCTTAACGATTTCTTTTTGACGCTTTCAATTCGCATGGCTGTGAATAGGCTCCCAAGTCGCCAATTAGTTACAAACGCGTCTGAGATCTTTTAATAGTCCCGTTAAATACAAAGTTGCCATTTTGTTTGGTTTCGAGCACGCCTTAGCTTTTATTACCAACCTATTTGTCGATTTCAATGGCGTCTTTCCTTGCTATTTCTAGACATTGGTTAAATCAATCAGGTTAGTTACCGCAACTTTGCTGCGAGGTAATTATTATTACTTACCTCACTGTAAAGTACAATAATAAAATAATGATAAATTATTGGCGCACAATAATAAAAAAATTGTTTTTTTAATTATTATTTTTCTGGTTTTGAGTTCTCTATCAAGTTTTCTCTATCTATCTGAAGTGATTTGTCAATGATATTTTAAGTTAATAATTTATATTATATTTTACTAAAGGAAGGCCAATGAGACGAGATAAAGAATGTAAACAAACTGACCGTTACTGAGTTACATTGAGATAGTGCGCGATTATTATATCTCTCCTTGTCACACGTATGCGGTAATGGCGTCATTTGATCGACGACAGCTGTCGTTGCGTATTTCGTGGTACAGGAAAACTTTCAGTACAGCAGTTGACAACAGTTGTCATCTGCCATTTTGTGAACTATAATAGTTCATTCCTGTTTAGATTGCGTTCGAAGTGATACGTATTTTGTCGTTTCCGTATTTACTAAGTTTATTGTGTTTATTAATCCGTTACTGTTAGTTTTCTTGTTGATTTTTGCTGTAATTGTAATTAGTTGTTGGTTTTAATTATGGAATCACAGCCTGGCGGCTCTAGACAGCCTAGGACTCTTCCGGTGAATCATGTTTGCCTAATACAGACGACAGCGATTGGAATAGGGAATCCGAAATTTGTATTACTATAATTTATTCAAATAAAAATGTTTTGAACCCCTGAAACTTTGTTTACATTCTTTATCTCGTCGCATTGGCCTTCCTTTAGGATACAATTTACAACAATAAAACAGAATAAAATGGATAAAAGATAATTGCTCATTATTATAAAATCGAATTATCAACTTTAAAAAATAAACAAATCAAATAGATTAATTTCAACGGCAAGAATTTACATTATGTTTGCTGAATGTCAATGTACACTATAAAATGTAAGCCGAACCGATTATATCCGATTGGCCACTGAATAACAGGTGGCCATGACCTGAAGATCACGATTCAGTAACGTTCACAGTTCAAAAAGCGTGCCGTGCTCCCAAAAAGTTTTTACAAAAAAAAATAGGTAAGTAAACCATAGACGAAAATAAAGATGGCGCACTATGTTTCCCGCCAAGCGCTAGGCAATAAAAAGCACGCCAAAAGATCCCATGCGTCACCGGTCAGCTGAACTCGGCTGTCTAATGCAGAGATGCGAACAGATTTAATTTTTAGCACGGGTATCCTATTACCTCAACGCTTGAAATTACTAATCCGCGGTGGGCACGTGTGTCAATTAAGCCCACACTGTCTCTTCTTGAGAGAAGTATGAATATAGTCATATAGGCTACTTACATAAAAAAATCTTAGTAGGCCCACAGAAAATACAAGTAAATAAGTAAGTGTTGAGCTTACCAAGCTGCGGCTTTTCTTCCTCACGGCTCTATTATTAATATTATTATTTGCTATTATGAAATGAAATGAAATGAAAAGATTTTATTCAAAGTAGCGCAGACACTGCGGCTTAATGAACGTTACAAGTCAAACTAGGAGTCAAAATCTAGATCATTTTGGAGAAAAATGGACAAAAAAACTCCAAACGTAGTCTTTTCAAATTCCTTAATTAACAGAGTTTACACAGTTTTTACAAAACTCATGAGTCGCCCATTGGCTCAATTGGTAGAGCGCTGGTACGGATAGCCAGAGGTTGCGGGTTCGAATCCCGGCATGGGTGAAATTTTTAGCCTCTAAATAGGTTTTTAAATTTGTTCCTTAGCACGGGTTAGTGCATTAAAAATAAAAATAGTGTAATCATGTGGGTACAGTGATATCGTTCCGATGTTAAACCTAACTGCAAAGTAGGTAGTCGGGGCTGTAAGTAATGCAATTTGCTTAAGTCAGATGTCGCTGCCTGTACGTAATACAGAGAATATTGTAAAGAGGTTCGAAATTTCACTGATGCCGTGAGTCGCCCATTGGCTCAATTGGTAGAGCGCTGGTACGGATAGCCAGAGGTTGCGGGTTCGAATCCCGGCATGGGTGAAATTTTTAGCCTCTAAATAGGTTTTTAAATTTGTTCCTTAGCACGGGTTAGTGCATTAAAAATAAAAATAGTGTAATCATGTGGGTACAGTGATATCGTTCCGATGTTAAACCTAACTGCAAAGTAGGTAGTCGGGGCTGTAAGTAATGCAATTTGCTTAAGTCAGATGTCGCTGCCCGTACGTAATACAGAGAATATTGTAAAGAGGTTCGAAATTTCACTGATGCCGTGAGTCGCCCATTGGCTCAATTGGTAGAGCGCTGGTACGGATAGCCAGAGGTTGCGGGTTCGAATCCCGGCATGGGTGAAATTTTTAGCCTCTAAATAGGTTTTTAAAACTCATGCATTTTACATGCTTGAATAGCAGACATCATTGTCATCTAAATAATCCTTAATATTATATTAGCTCTTACGGCGCAAAGTGTAGTGTTACACATTTTTTGAACCGCGCTTCAGTCAAACTTAAACATCTTCAGGGATTTTATTATAGAAGCATATACAATGCCCCATGAAGGATGCATTAATTAACCTTTGCTAGCCTAAATCTTGGCATCAAAAGTTCATGTTTATTTCTAGTATTTACATTGTGTTGGCTATCTGCAGTTTTAATGTTGCTAACATACATAATATTTTCATAGATAATGGCTGTATGTCCGCCTGCTTCGTCCCTTACCGGCCGTTCCACTCACATTCGCACATTATATATATTTTTGTCAATCTTTCTTCCTTCATCGTCTTTATATGTCCAAAGCAACGCAAGTAAAAGAATCTTCGGAAAACAGTGATTAATTTCCCATATGGTAAGTAGGTAGATCGGGATATTAAAATTGTCGGGTTTAGCACCCAATAAAACGTAGAATTTGGGGCATTTTTTATGCGCACCTTTAAATTCCTATTTCATAACATGTGACAAAAAGGCATAATAGTATAATTTTATTTTCTTAGCACATGGTAACCCTATAACTTGGCCCCCGTGGTGGATTATGGCCTAGCCTTCCTCCGATGCAGGAAGAGACCTGTGCCCCAGCAGTGGGGACATACAAGGGTTGATGTCGATAATAGCTGAAGTATTCGTTAAATAGTATGAAAATGATGTTTCTACGTATCGATAGCCAGCCCATTCAGACTGTGAGATTTGTCAAGAATCAGTAAGTTCCTTTTACAATTAAATTCGTCAAGACTTACCACCGGCGCGGTTTAAACAAATGTGTTAAGTATAAGCTGTGCATTTATTTTAATTAATTTATTTAAGGCAAATAAGTTTAATGAAATTAAACAAACCAAAATCGCAAAAACCTGGGAGGTTTATGCGTGATTTTCGGAGTACACTCTATACAATACACACGTTATCCACCCTTGTACCCTTGTATGTCCGCAATGCTGGGGCACGAGTCTCTTCGTGCATCGCAGGAAGGTTAGGCCATACTCCACCACGGGGGCCAAGTCCGGGTTGGTAGAGGATTGTAAGGACGGGCCTTGCTGTCAGAAGTTATCAAGCCGCCCATAAGGCCTCTGACATGGCTTAACGACTGCCATTATATGACAGCCGGCACCAACGGCTTAACGTGCCTTGCGAAGCGAAGCGCTCGGAAAAATGCCACTAGCGGTAGTCACGGGACGCTCACCCATTCTGTACCTGACCTGACAATACACACAGTTTATATAATATAATATGGTAATAAACATTAAGTTGATTGACTTAATCCCGGATTCACTTACTTGCTTAAGTGAATCCGGAATCAAGCTGATAATATGTGGTGCTTAAGAAAGTTCGAACATTAGTTTTAGCTTAAGAGGTACTTTTTCAATATAAAAATCTACTCTATTCGGGTTTAGATTCCCAATCATATACTACACTATGAGGCATGATGATTGGCCTTTTTGCATCTACGTAATGAGACGATTTATACAGCGTCCAGTGGTATCCTCACTCACACTAGATGGTTGAAGGGACCACTCGTACGCTGTAGTGCCTGGGACATGGTTTTATAGATGGTGTGGGCTTGACCAGCACCTATACCATCCTGACAGCTTAGTCGGCCGAGCCCACAGGAAAGACTAGTCAATACGTGCGGAGCCAACCAAGCCGCGGGTTTCCTCACGATGTTTTCCTTAACAGTTAGCGTGTGGTATTGCGACTACAAATTCGCAAATGACCGTAACTTTGAAATTAAACAAAGTCATTGGTGCATGTGCCCGCACTCGGGATCGAACCTGGGGCTCTCGCTTGCCAGTCCATGGTTCTACCCACTGAGCTACCATCGCGTGAGGCATAAAAGTCTATTATAAAAATTAAGGATAATTTGAAGCAAAGATGTCTGGTAATAATAAATAGAAAACTCTATCTCTACCTGTTGTGAAAAGAATAGATGTGGAGTATCTTTGATAGTATCTTCTCCACATAAACTATTAATTATAAAACTAACAGCTTTGACGTTCATTAAGTGAAGTCTGTTAGCTTTTAGAATATACCTCGGGCTTTAGAGCGGTTTTCAGCGAAAGCACACGAGTGTAATACTACTTCCTGCTCTGTATCAAACTTTTTCATTTCTTATACTCGTAAAGTAGTGTTGTTTTGATCTGATTATTGGGTAGAAAATACTGCTTGCCTCCAGGGAGGGAAAAACTCTTCCCACCTAAGGGCCGGAATGAACTTTAAAAATAGAACTACTGTCAGTTGTGAAAAGTTTTATGTAATAAATAGGCTTTTTAAAAAAACTAATTAAAAAAAAATGCTGCGGCCATGAGACTTTCTAAACAGCCAGTGTGAACTTAGCGCAAACTTCTTTGAGCGGAATAAGCCGCAACAGTGAGTTCCATAATTTAAAATAAAAAATGTTGACTTAAATTGGCGGGTACTAATCTGTATCTGTGACGGAATTAAAAAAAATACGTAATAATCTATGCTAAGATTTGAATATTAAAAATGAGTTTTTGTTTTCCTCAAATTCGAAATGAAAAGTAGAGTGCTTAACACGGGTAAAAGAATCCATTCCTACTCGGACTTTAGCCGAACTGACTGTAGTCTAAATACCTCGGGAACTGATTCTTTCTACCCTCGCTAAGCAATCTACTATTCTTCATTATTTTAGCTCCAATTTCGAAATTAGGTGTCATATTAGTTCGGATATTTCTATTACACGAATATATCCGATTCTATCCGATAGTAGCCGAGGTATATTCTGAAAGCTAAGGCCAGGTTTTCACGGTCTTACGCTCGGACCGAGTGCGCCATCCGAGTAAACTAATGCTTCTGATTGGACGGTTTTTCGTGACAACACCAAAGTAGCCAATCAGAAGCATTAGTTTACTCGGATGGCGCACTCGGACTGAGCGGACTGTAAACATTTTGTTTATATGGGCAACATTTTTTTTAACTTTGCTTTCTGTCGGACACTGTACATAATCTGACGTCCCTAACTTAACACCTAACACTTTCCGCTGAATAAATACACTTGTAAGTAATTTTAGGTCCATCCACCGCGGCCAGGGTCCGAAAATCGTGAATTTTTCACTCAATCCTGAGTGTGTTAGCACAGGGCCGCATTAAGGGCGGTAGGGGCTGCTGGACAAATAATAAAAAAACAAAATAGGTACCTTAACATTGGTAGCCCAATCGCTGAATGCAAAGGAAAATGCAGTGGAGAAACCCACTTAGTTGGTTACAGGATTAATCAAATCAATTCATTTCAACGTAAAGAATTTACATTCTCTTTGCTAAATGTTAGTGTAAAATGTACCTAATTGCCGCTGCCTTATTTTCGTAGTGTAGTGGAGAAAAAGGTAGCGGGAAAAAAACTCCACTCTGACCATCTTTTCTCAAGTCATCTTAAACCAAATACATCAGTGGCCACCTATGTGTATACCTAATAAGATTTCATGATTGCCATTAATACTTGGCTCCGCACATATTTATCTGTCTTTCCTGTGGGTTAGGCCGACTAAATTGTCAGGATGGTTAGGTGCTGGTCAAGCCTACACCATCTAAGACCATGTCCCAGACACTGCAGCATTCGCGTGGTCCCTTCACGCATCTAGTGTAAGTGAAGATGCCACTAGACGCTGTATAAATCATCTCATTACGTTTTTCAAAATTCATAATTCGCGTGGACTTAGAACTAATAAATACTGTATTCACATGGATTTTACTCGTTTAATTTTACATTTTTTACAATGTTCCGACGTTTCAGCACCTTTTCAAGTACAGTGACAGGCGTCTTTTTGAATTCATTAACTGTTAGTTTACTACCCTCGGCAAACATTACAAAAGAAATCCTGAAGTTACGTTTCAAAACAGTCAAACAAATTATTTTATATAAAGTCAACAATATTGATTATTAGTAATTGAAGTTAAAATTAAATCTATAAACTAATTATTTTACATGAACTCAAAAATATTGATTATTAATTAATTGAAATTAAAATTAACTCTTGTATAGAATCAGGCGTTACTTCGCGGAAATCCATAATAGCATTAAAAAGTTAAAATTACTTTACTAAATTCCACCAAAAAATCTCACAAGCACCATGCGGTTAGCTAATGCACTGCCCTCCCTCCCACTTTTTCAAGCAGAAGCAAGACACGAACACGAACGAAAATTAACTCTACCTAGAACTAGAACCTGAAACTGCGACCTAGAACTGTGAAATTTGGCAGGGAATATCCACGCACGGATTATTCGGAGCTTAGAGCATAGCTCCACCTGTTAAGGTTCATCTGAAAGGAGTGCCAACTTAGACCAGCTTGGCAACTGGTTTACCTCGAGGCAACTGACCCCAGGTAACAGGTATTAAAATTATAATGTTTTTGAAGTTCAGGAAAAGCTCAGAAAAAACTGTGAGTCTCGATTCCTTAACTACTTATAATATATTTTGTTCGTAAGTGTTCTCTCTCTATTTGTCTATATTTATTTATCTGGCACGGATAGCCAGAGGTCGCGGGTTCGAATCCCGGCATGGGTGGATTTTTTAGCCTCTAAACAGCTATTTATATTTCCCAGATTTTAAATAAATAAAACGAGAAGCGCTCGTGGCCTAGGCGAACCGGGTGATTGGAATCAATCCCTTGGTTAAGCAACAACAGGCGCGGTCAGGTACGGGATGGGGGAGCGTCCCGTGACTACCGCTAGTGGCATTTTTCCGAGCGCTTCCGTGCTTCGCAGGCCACGTTAAGTCGTTGGTGCCGGCTGTCATATAATGGCAGTCGTTAAGCCATGTCAAAGGCCTTATGGGCGGCTTGATAACTTCTGACAGTAAGGCCCGCCACTGTCTTACAATCCTCCACCAACCCGGACTTGGCCCCCGTGGTGGAGTATGGCCTAATCTTCCTGCGATGCAGGAAGAGACCCGTGCCCCAGCAGTGGGGACATTCGAGGCTTGATAACGAAATAGATAAAATAGTTTTTAGTTTAAATTCATCTTAATAACAACTACACAGAGCGCCACCTCATATTTAATCTCATATTTAATTTTACACTTAAAAATCTATGATTTCTGGATTACCACAACACAGACTCTAGTCTAGCGTGGAATCCGATGTCATTTTCTTTGTTGTGATATAATTATGTGACCATTAGATAACTCGTAGTCCTGCACCTTGTGAACGCAATATTTATTATCTCTTATGTGGTTTTTAAATTAATACTTTTTTTTAAAAACCTATGTAGAGGCTAAAATTAAATTTAAAATGGTCCTTTGCACGGATTAGTGCATTAAAAAAAGAATATAATCATGTGGGTACAGAGATATCATGCCGATGTAAGAACCTAACTGCAAGGTAGGTACTCGGGGCTGCAAGTGATGCAAATTACTTCAGCCAGATGTCGCTGCCTGTACGTAATACAGAGAGTATTGTAAAGAGGTTCGAAATTTCACTGATGCCGGTGAGTCGCCCATTAGCTCAGGTGGAAAGAGCGCAGGCACGGATAGCCAGAGGTCGCGGGTTCGAATCCCAAATGGGTGGAATTTTTAGCTTCTAAATAGGTTTATTAAAATTGTCCTTAGCACGGATTAGTGCATTAAAAAAAGAATACTTTTTAATAAATACTTTTTTACTTGTTTTTACCTTTATGTTGCGGTATGCAGTCCGGCCCTGTGCGGCTCTCTTCACACCGCAATCCTGCGGATTAGCGCGGAAAGCTGACAAAGCTCACTTATTTTGTTCTTAACGAGACCCTTTCGAGGTTTTGCTCTTTGTATGCAGTTAAGTTCGGGGGCGCAGAGCAGCGAGGGAGGCAGAGTGACCACTACTTATAGTGAAAAGGTCTGTGAGGTTGAACATTTTATAAATAACTAGCTGACCCAGCGAACTTCGTACCGCCTTACAGTCGATTCTTTATTTTTTTTTTATTTTTCTCTCCGTAAGAACCACCCTCGTACTTCAAGGAATATTCTAAAAAAAGAATTAGTGAAATCGGTTCAGCTGCTTTCGAGATTTACGCTTACAGTGCGTTCACATTAACTTGACGCGTGAGAGAATTGGTAACAAGGACATAACATGTGAATTAGCTTTTGGACCTAATCGGAAGATGGTAAAACAAGCCCTCAATCCTTTTATTTTCCCCAAGTAATGGGAATGATGTCTTATTTAACATGGTAACAGTAAACATCTCAGTGCTACCAATTCTCTCACGCGTCAAGTTAATGTGAACGCACTATACCAACACATTCGGCGATTCATTTTTATATTATAGAAATAACCCGAAGAATTGAAAAAAAAAAAAAAACAGAAATAGCAGGTTAAGGACTATTTATGTAGTCGAGCCTGGTTGAAATGTAAAGTAGCAATGCGAAAAAGTCCAGGAAATCTCAAAAACGGTAATTTTAAGTTTTGAAAATGATAGACAGAATTGGACAGAAATACCAAAAAACTGGTGTAAAGAGGTTTGCACCGTTACAGGTTTTGAACCACACACACCCACACCCACACACAAGCGCGCCCGTGAAAAAAACATTATTGATTTTTTTTATTTACTTTGAAATTGGGTGGTACATAATAAAAAAAATGCTATATCGTCAATTTTTAAGTGCACACGTAAAATAAAAAAAAATATTTGGAAACTTGTTTCCAGCTGAGAAATCTGAGAAAGTTTTTTTAAGGTTCGTTAGAATCATGTGTTTATGAATAAGTCCACTAATGTTGTTATAGTGTATAATACTGTTGTTATTATATGTTTTTGGTACTACTATAAACAATATACTTTTTCTTTTCTTATTCTATATTTAAATATAACTACTACACTCACAGTCACTATTACTTTCACCATATATAACTGTACTGGAAATTTGGTAAAAACTGTGAGTGTTCCTCGCCCATCTAATCGAGTAGACAAGATGGGTGAGGAGTGTAAGTGGAGGTACGACTGGACGTTGCATAAATCATCTCATTACGTAGATGCAAAGGTTATAGTAGATTGTTAAACGAGGGTTGAAACCGGGACGAAAACACGGGTTCTTTTACCCGTGTTAAGCACTCTACTTTTCATTTCGAATATGAGGAAAATAAAAACTCATTTTTAATATTTAAATCTTAGCATAAAATATTATTACCTAATTTCTATAATTCTGTCACAGATACATTATAATTATAACACATTAGTATCCCGCAAATTTATGTCACCTTTTTAAATTTTAAATATGGAACTCATCGCGTAATTGCTGCGGCTTATTCCTCTCAAATAAATTTGCGCTAAGTTCACACTAAAGTGCGTTCACATTAACTTGACGCGTGAGAGTATTGGTAGCACTGAGATGTTTACTGTTACCATGTTAAATAAGAAATCATTCCCATTACTTGGGGAAAATAAAAGGATTGAGGGCTTGTTTTACCATCTTCCGATTAGGCCCAAAAGCTAATTCACATGTTATGTCCTTGTTACCAATTCTCTCACGCGTCAAGTTAATGTGAACGCACTGTAGGGCTCACATGGCCTCAGCATTTTTTTTTTTTAGTTTTTTTTACATAAACCTCTACACAATTGACAGTAGTTCTATTTTTAAACTTCATCTGGCCCTTATGTGGCAAGTAATTTGAAAGAGTTTTTCCCTCTCTAGGGAGGGAAAAAGCATTTTCCACCCAATAATCAGATCAAAATAACACTACTTTCCGAGTATAAGAAATGAAAAAGGTTTTTTATCATCAGTGGGAACTACAACTACCAATCGCTTCGCACATAGCAAACTGACTGAGCAGCCTCTGAAAGTTTCGCTTATCTATGGCGCGTGCTGCCGGCTGTCGCGAGCCCGCTTCATTTGGCAAACTTCTGGTCAAGTCGAGTCGATCGCTAGGGCTGGGACGAGCCGATCGGAGCGATGTCGATATCGGTTCTAATTATTTGATATTTTGACATACGATTTTACTATAAGGTTGTAAAGGTGCAAACCTCGTAATTAAAGAAATATATAAAAAAATGTTTAACGGTGCAAACATCTTTACAATTTTTTTATATTTCTGTAATTAAAACATAGTGTATAGTGCGTTCACATTAACTTGACGCGTGAGAGAATTGGTAGCACTGAGATGTTTACTGTTACCATGTTATATAAGAAATCATTCCCATTACCTGGGGAAAATAAAAGGATTGAGGGCTTGTTTTACCATCTTCCGATTAGGTCCAAAAGCTAATTCACATGTTATGTCCTTGTTACCAATTCTCTCACGCGTCAAGTTAATGTGAACGCACTGTAAAGAGGTTTACACCGTTACGATTTTTTTTTTCACAACTAGCCACTCTCTTTTACTTTTCTTATTTGATTAAATATTATTATTATTATTTTAATTATTTATTACGCTACTTACATGAGTAAATGTACAGGGGCGTGCTTAATGCAAGAACCATACATCTCTTCCTACAAATAAAGTTTATTTAGTATTTCTTAATGATTCGTGATACTCATACATAGTTATATATTAAACGGGTCCAATCGCGATTATTTATTAGTTTACCCGAGACCCCGGCAACTGTAACGCTGCCGAAACGTCGCGAAATAAGGTAATTACGTTTTACCTAATATATAATCGCGATTTGACCCGTTTGATTTTATTTAATTTTGATAGAAATTGGTGATTACACTATTTTTATTTTTAATGCACTAACCCGTGCTAAGGAACAAATTTAAAAACCTATTTAGAGGCTAAAAATTTCACCCATGCCGGGATTCAAATCCGCAACCTCTGGCTATCCGTATCAGTATCTGGTACGGATAGCCAGAGGTTGCGGGTTCGAATCCCGGCATGGGTGAAATTTTTAGCCTCTAAATAGGTTTTTAAAGAAATTGGTGACTTTGTTCTTTATTTATTAAGTGTACTATGTATCTCTGGTGTACAATCTTACTACAAATCTTAAAGTTTGTTAAGATGTTTATTCCGCAATCACGCAATAACGGTTGATCGGATGGACACGAAACTTGGTGTACAGATAGATAAAGATATGAATTAAGACATAGGATATATTCTTTATTTAAGAACCGAATAGACGGATCAAGCCAGTGTCAGTCCACTGCTGGACATAGGACTCTCCCAAAACACGCCACTGAGACCGAACTTCGGGTCTACTCTTCCAGTAAGTGCCCATCGCCATCCTACTCTACGATTGTACTACTGTTTTACTGCTCACAATATTTTTTCCAAAAGCCGTGAATCATTTTACTTTGATTTGATGTAACTACACCTAACCAACATCGTAAAGAAATCTGATTGTGTGAGGAGTTCAAATACCTCAGCGCTAAAATTGCCAATCCGCTGTGGGAACGCGTGGCAAAATCCCATACTCTGTCTAAATGAAGTCCTGTGCTCCGCAGTGGGACGCTCAAGGCTATATTATATATATAGCCTTGAGCTTATAGGCTATAAGACCAGACTCAAACTACTAAAAAAATAAACTACTACGTGAATATGTTAAAAGCCTTTTTAAAAACCTATTTAGAGGCTAAAAATTCCACCCATGCTGGATTCGAACCCGCTTTGTACTCGTACTCTGTACGTAATACAGAGAATATTGTGAAGAGGTTCGAAATTTCTCTGATGTCGCTGAGTCGCCCATTAGCTCAGTTGGAAAGAGCGCTGGCACGGATGGCCAGAGTTCGGGGTTTCGAATCCCGGCATGGGTGGAATTTTTTAGCCTCTAAATAGGTTTTCAAAATTGTCCTAGCACAAGTTAGTGCATTAAAAATAATATAAGCATTAAAGCCTTCTCTACCGATTCTGTAAAATAATTCGATAATATTTAAGCAAGAATGCTTTTGGTTAAATCGTTCTGGCATCCAAAACAAAAGTATGGGTGGCTGCAATGCATCAATACGCAATGGATAGTTCCACATTAGAGTATTATGGTACGAATCTGGGTCAGTCATAAACAAAACTGTTAAACGGTAAACAAAGCTTTTTGATAGAATTGAAAGCACGCCTTAAAAGCAAGTATTTTTTATCGCTTGTGTTGAGTTTTTAAAAGGTTTTTTTGCTGCGGTATTAAAATAAATATTTCATTTTACTTTGTAACGGTGCAAGCCTCTTTACACCATTTTTTAATATTTCTTTAATTCTGTCTATCATATTCAAAAATTTAAAATTACGTCACACATTTTTGAGATTTCCCTCATCTTCATCATTACTACCTTACACCTTGACTTGATCTGACTATTTTTACCTGCTTATTCCGTTTTTATCCAGTTTTCTGTTTTTATTACAGATAAAACAGTATATACGAGTATAAAGCACAAAGTTGAAGTCGTTCCAGTTTTATTATTATTAAAAGATATACAACACTACTATCTTGTACAATTGCGAGTCCTGGTTCGTGCGCTCAGAGTGCTTAGTGCGAGTTTTTTAACTACTCGATCGCGTTAACGTAAACTCACATTTGTATGGCATCGAGGAAGCGCCACCTAGCGACAAGTATGAAAATTAAAATTGCTGACTGCGAGTTGTAATGGTTTACGTTGAGAAGTGAACACGTTTACTAGCCAAAACACGAATAAACGCGAGTGCGAGAAAATACACATCATTTGAAATAATTTCGTTGAATTTCTTTCCAGTGGAACGATATGATAACGACATTGGTAGAGATAAAGTGTTTCGGTTGTGACTTGGGGGGTTGGAGTTAATGGCACCAATTGCCTCCCCCCCAGCAATGACTGCTTTGTGTCATACCATTCTTAGAAATCTCGGAGTAGACTAAAGTAAGCAAAATACGTTACTTAGTCTATCAGCAGGCTAAAGTAACTGACTGCTAAATGTCTAGTGATACTAGATACAAGTCTACTGATAGTCTACTGATAGGTTATCTACCAGATGAGACTATGTTTTTAATTGATAATTATATCGTATAATACCCATCATATCGTAACAATATCATAACGTTGCCACTGGCCTGGGGATAACCTAAAGTCTGTTAGCTTTTAAAAAATACCGCTGTAACAGTAGACTAAGAACACGGCCTGCAAGTTACTCTTCTGTTAGTTTTCACCTCGGTTCTGAAGATTCAAGTGTTCTCAGATTTATGGTAGCGTTTATAGCAGCTGAAACGGTTGCGTTGAAATTATTATTTCACGCACGCAGCTTCAAAGGTATCGAACGTTTGTTAGGGTAGGCCAGTCTCCTTTATTTATACAAGGTGCTCGAGACAAGTTCGGTCGAAAATAAGGTGGTTGTTCTACTCAATAAGGACCACTTATATTACGAAACTGATTCTGCGAATTGATTATGTAACTTTTCCCGTATACATGAGGCACACTAAACATTTTGCACTTCTAACTAATCGGAACTATTTGAATTTCGAATGTTATATTTTTTGAAACGTTGCAACCTGCTTACTTGCTGTATGGTGTCGGCCTAGAGATTGCTGTATGGTGTCGGCCTAGAGAATAGCACCAACCCGATTCTTCCCGCGGGTGTCGTAAAAGGCGACTAAGAGACACAAACCGGGGGGTGGGCAGCAGCGCCCCCTGCAGTACAATTCCACCGAACTGCGATCCCCAACCCGCATGCCCAGCGTGGGGATTATGGGCATTACCCCCTATGATAGCACAACGTGGCGCTCTTTAGGGGAGGGCTATGTCCAGCAGTGGACTAGTAAAGCCTGACGATGACGATGAACCTTCTTACTAATAAAAAAAACGATTGGCGGGAAATCTGATTTCTGTATTTTCCCCAAAATCAAAGATTTGATGAGAGGTTTCACTTTTACCCACTCCGAAGAGGCAGTGATAGCGTTCAATCAGCACGCAGAAAACATGCATTCAGATCTGTGGTCCCTCTGTTTTAAAAAATGGTTCGATCGCATGAAAAATTGTTTGAAGGAGAGTATTTTGAAAAGCAATAAACGTAATATTTTGGTTATAACATGTGTTTTTTTTAAGTTACGCAAAACTTATAGTGTGACCTATGTACAACTGTGCGCGAAAGTGGAGTGTCTACCCCTTTACCAGGCAGTGATATTATATTTCCCACCATAAATTGAACCTTATCACTTTGAAATAAAGTCCAAAACAATGAAAAATGTACATCAGCTCTGCCCGTTAAAGGGTTGATGATCTACCGCATTTCAGTGAATATCTGATTTGTGACAGTGGTATTGAGCATTATTTTACGACAAAGAATAGTAGATATTTCGTTTTCGCATAGAGGTGTAGGTGTATGTAGAAAGTTATCGCGAAAAGTATATCACTTAACATCAGTTTGATTGTTAGAATGATTAATTACCAAGAGAGCGACGGCACAGCTTATATGAAATTCTGGATGCAGAAATAGAAATACCAGAATGATATCAACCCTTTGTATGTCCCAGTTAGGGCACGGGTCCACCACGGGAGCCAAGTTCGGATTGGTGGAGGACAGTAAGACAGAGGCAAGTGACAGTGACGGTGGCACTGGTACTGTCAGAAGTTATCAAGCCGCCCATAAGGCCTCTGATATGTCTTAACGACTGCCATTACATGACCACCGGTACCGGACTGAAGCGCGCACTTCCGTGCCTTGCAAAGCAAGTGAATCCAGAATGAAGTTAATAACTTGACTAACGTTAAAAGTGATGTTCTATTCTATTCCATTCGATTCCGTTCCGTTTCGTTCCGTTCCGTTCCGTTCCGTTCCGTTCCGTTCCGTTCTGTTCCGTTCAGTTCCATTCTGTTCCATCATATTCTACACGGTGCTCAACATTTGCCATTCCCGAGAAAGCGAATATCGATACCCTCTCCCCGCCCCCTCCCTACACGGCCATAAGTGGCTTAGTTACACTACAAGCGTCAAACAGCCATGCGGGCTCGTCTAAGAACAAAAGAAGGATTACGAACGTACCCGAAAAAGTGTATCGGGAAATAGGTACCTTAATGGTTTAGCTTTTTTTCTCTAGGGGAAAATTGCGCAGCGAGTCGGGCTGTGATTTCAAATGTAACAAAACTGTAGGTAGCCAACACATTGTAAATAATTGAAATAAACATAAATTTTCGTTACCAACATTTAGGCTGACAAAGGTTAATACATCCTTAATGGGGTATTGTATACGTTCCTATAATAAAATCCCTGAAGATAATCTACTTATATTAAGTTTGACTGAATTGTGGTTCAAAAAATGTGTAAAGTACACTTTGTGCCAAAAGGGCTACTATAATATTAAGGATTATTTAGATGGCAATGATGTCTGGAATTAAAGCCAGTACAATGTATGAGTTCTATGTTTTATAATAATTATGTAAACTATGTTAATTAAGGACTTTTGAAAATACTAAGTTAGGAGTTTTTTTGTCCATTTTTTCTCTTAAATGATCTAGATTTTGAAATGGACACCTAGTTTGAATTGTAACGTTCATTAAGCCGCAGTTTCTGTGCTACTTTGAATAAAACCTTTTCATTTCATTTAATGTTAATGCCATAA
Organism: Yponomeuta sedellus; assembly: GCA_934045075.1. Taxonomy (NCBI): domain Eukaryota; kingdom Metazoa; phylum Arthropoda; class Insecta; order Lepidoptera; family Yponomeutidae; genus Yponomeuta; species Yponomeuta sedellus. Next base: position 686,420 of record OW203749.1, read on the forward strand.
GGGCCTATTAAGGATTAATTAGATGGCAATGATGTCTGGAATTAAAACCAGTACAATGCATGAGTTCTGTTTTATAATAATCATGTGTACTCTGTTAATTATAGTATGTAAACTCTGTTAATTAAGGACTTTGAAAAGAAAGTTTAGAGTTTTTTTGTCAATTTTTTCCCCAAAATAATCTAAATTTTGGAATGGACACCTAGTTTATTTTATATCACGTTCAATAGATCACAGTTTCTGTGCAAATTTGAATAAAATACTTTCTCTCTCGTTTTTGTTTGTTGAATGACTGCCTCAATGTTCTAACACGACAAACATGATTTCATATTAGTTAACACGCTTCGTCATTATCGTCATCATAAATCCATTATGTCCCCACCGAGGTGTATAGGTCTCTTACCTGAGGAAATTATAGTTATACAGTCTATTTATTCTTACTTGTCCAATTTAGTAAACAAGATTCTAACCTTAAAATTGAGACTAGATGCCTAAACTAGACATTTTCTCGCAAATTCATGAACTATCATGAACTAGGTTTATAAAATTGGCAGCGTGTTATCTAAAAGAGTGTTCCAAGTTACTTCGTTTATGGAAATATGGCGGTTTTGGACTAAAAAGTTACAGTTTAAGGGTAGAATCTTGTTTACTAAATTGGTCAAGTAAGAATAAATAGACTGTACTCCCGCCTCTTAATGAATATTAAGATATACTTATATATTAAACGGGGCAAATCGTGATTATTTATTAGGTAAAACGTAATTAGTACCTTATTTCCAGATATTTATTTATTTCTTAGTTGCCTTGCTCTACCCGAGACCACGGCAAATGTAACGCTGTCGAAACGTCGAGAAATAAGGTAATTGCGTTTTACCTAATAAATAATCGCGATTTAGAATAGAATAATCTTTATTTGGCACATAAAATTACAGTAAGACAAACTTCACATAAAACTTAACACGTATAGGTATGTACCAAAAAGGTCTCCGCTCAGCTTTATGCCATGGTTGAGCCACGGCGCTGATTTTCAGCGGATGCCTTACACTTATATAAGTGTAAGGCATCCGCTGAAAATCAGCGCCGTGGCTCTAAACACATAAAACATTATTTCGAGTTTCGGACATTAAAAACATTCGAGATGAACACAGGATACGGAACAATAATTTATTGTTCGTTTATTTGACCCGTTTAATATATACTTGTATATAACTATGCATGAGTATCGCGAATCATTAAGGAATATTAAGAGTCTTTAATCTAATCTAATTATTATTGTAAAATCACTAAATTATCAAAAATTGTTTGCGTAAACGCATATACACATTGAGTCCGCGTCGCCATTTTCAACGGATTAATTATTATATTGACAGAAAAGCTATCTTTGATCCCAAAAGTCTCAGTAAATCAACAACACAATAATATTTACTAAAATGTTCGCCATTAAGATAACATTAATCACTTTACAAAGTGTAATGTTATATAATTAAATAAAATATTATGGTCAAGCTGATTTTGTTTACACATTAAACCTGTAATCGTAATTACAGATAGTCCTTCGTCCGCTGCCTGCTAAAAGTACTTTAGAACTTTGGCTGCAAGTGATGCAAATTACTTCAGCCAGATGTCGCTGCCTGTACGTAAGACAGAGCATATTGTAAAGAGGTTCGAAATTTCACTGATGAGTCGCCCATTAGCTCAGTTGGAAAGACCGCTGGTTCGAATCTCAGCATGGGTGTGATTTTTAGCCTTTCGAGGCTAAAAACCTATTTAGATAGTTAAATAGATTATTAAACCTATTCAGATAGGTTTTTAAAATCGTAATGCGTTTTTCGGCAAATTACCTATAAATAAAAAAACCGGAGCCTGGTCTAAATTGCCAATCCGCGATTCAGCCCATAGATAACGCGGCTCTCCCGCTTGCGCCCGCGCAGATATAAAGGGATTATGGGACAATCGCCTACGCGCCGACTAACGGTTCCATTTAGGGTGTCGGCTGCCTATAGGAAATATTTAAGGACAGTCTGGTTGTGATGGTAGCCTTTATCAGCCTGGCGTCAGAAATTGACATTATGTAGGGTCCTCAAGTCCTCTTAAACTTAAGAGTCACACAACAAAATTTAAGTCAAAAGAAAACACAATATCATAGTTATATATTATACGGGACAAATCGCGATTATTTATTAGGTAAAACGTAATTACCTTATTTCCCGACGTTTCGGCAGCGTTACAGTTGCCGTGGTCTCGGGTAGACTGAATCAATATAAGATAAGAATATTCTTTATTGTACACCAGGAAAGCAAACAAAACATAATTACAAATATATAACTGAGTCATTAAATAACTATGTATGAGTATCGCGAATCCTTAAGAAATACTAAACACAATATCAGCCGAAAAGAAAGAAGAAAGAAAGAAAATGTTTAACGACACCATACTCAAAGCGAAACAAAAAACACACACACATAAAAGCATTACGTACAAAAAAAAATAACACAGGAAGCATAAAAAAAAAACACAGGTAAAAAAATTGAACTGCGCAACACGCAAACAAAATAATGAAATACATCGGTTTTAATAGGTATTGAGCCCCCAAAATGGTAACGGCAAAAAATATAACATAATAAAAACAAACAATACATAATTAAAACTGTTTTTAAACGGATGTATGCTCGTTCATTACATTTTTACAATTTTCCAACGTTTCGGCACTTTTTCAGGTGCCGTGGTCCCGGATGACCACGGCATCAGTCATCCGGGACCACGGCACCTGAAGAAGTGCCGAAACGTTGGAAAATTGTAAAAATGTAATAAACGAGCATAAATCCGTTTAAAAACAGTTTTAATTATGTCTACTGCTCGTGTTAACCTTAGAAAATACTAAACAATACATAGTTATATATAATAGTCCATAAACTACAGTGATCTTAAAAACGATCACGAAGGTTAAGCTACCGGGCGCGTTCAGTGCACGGATGGGTGACCGTCTATGACTAACGCTAGTGGCAATTTCTCGAGCGGTTCCATGCTTTGCAAGGCTCGCTAAACTGTCGGTGCCGGCTGCCGTCGATAGATGGCAGTCGTTAATCCAAGTCGGAGGCCTTAGACCAGCCACTAGTCTTGCAAGCCTCCACCAATGCGGACTTAGCCCCCGTGGGGAGTATGGCCTTTATCTTCCTCAGGGAAGAGACCGGTGCCCCTCGGTGGGGACATAATGGGTTGATGGTGATGGTGATTAAAATAATGTTGCAATCGGTGGTTTGTTTTTTTTTTGCTAGGTCCTGCCACTTTACATAATGTGGCAACCTTTTAGTCAAATAAATAGAAACTTAGTAAAATGTCAAATAAAAGTAATCTACAAATAATTAAAAATTTTAAAAGACCTATTTAGAGGCTATAAATTCCACCCATGCCGGGATTCGAACCCGCGACCTCTGGCTATCGGTGCCAGCGCTCTTAGCACGGGTTAGTGCATTAAAAATAAAAATAGTATAATAATTAATTTTTTTAAAAACATAGTGTGTGTACAAAGTACTGTATAAAAGCAAAAAAAATAAAAAGTCAAATTGTAATAAAAAAAAATTCCTGATGTATTCTTAGGTGGTTTTAAGTGTTTGTCATTTATTCACATTTATCTTTTCCTTTTTTTTTGTTTGTTTTTTTTTCGGTTATTCGTTATCAACCCTTGTATGTCCCCACTGCTGGGGCACGGGTCTCTTCTTGCATCGCAGGAAGGATAGGCCATACTCCACCACGGGGGCCAAGTCCGGGTTGGTGGAGGATTGTAAGACAGTGGCGGGCCTTACTGTCAGAAGTTATCAAGCCGCCCATAAGGCCTCTGACATGGCTTAACGACTGCCATTATATGACAGCCGGCACCAACGGCTTTACGTACCTTGCGAAGCACGGAAGCGCTCGGAAAAATGCCACTAGCGGTAGTCACAGGACTCTCACCCATCCCGTACCTGACCGCGCCTGTTGTTGCTTAACCAAGTGATTGATTCCAATCACTCCGTTCGCCTAGGCCACGAGCGCTTCGGTTATTAAACAAATGTTAACCGCAGACGTGTACTGTAATGTGTTTTCATTTTCACTTAATTTGAGACGGATGAAGCCAGACACGTCCGGGATATGACTGATCGTATGATGACCCTAGGTCGAATAGGCTATCTGATTATGTCTGTCTGTTTGATGCTTGTTTATGATTTGCAACTTGTTATTAAAATTATGCTCTATAATCTATTTTCCATTTCGTTAAGCTTTGAAATGAAATGAAAAGGTTTTATTCAAAGTAGCGCAGAAACTGCGGCTTAATGAACGTTACTATTCAAACTAGGTGTCCATTTCAAAATCTAGATCATTTAGGAGAAAAAATGGACAAAAAAACTCCGAATTTTGTTTTTTTAAAGTCCTTAACATAGTTTACATAATTATTATAAAACATAGAAGCCATGCATACTGGCTTTAATTCCAGACATCATTTTCATTTATTGATAATCCTTTGTGTTATAGTAGCCGTTTTGGCATAAAGTGTACTTTTTAACAGTGGCCTAGTCAAACTGAGTGTTTGAAATAAATCACTTGAGTAAAGCAACAACAGGCGTGGTCAGGTGCAGGATAGGTGACGGTCCCGTGAGTACCGCCAGTGGCATTTTTTCCGAGCGCTTCCGTACTTCGCAAGGCAGCTAAGTCGTTGGTGCCGGCTGTCATGTAATGGCAGTCGTTAAGCCATGTCAGAGGCCTTATGGGCGGCTTCATAACTTCTGACTGTAAGACTCGACACTGTCTTACGATCCTCCACCAACCCGGACTTGACCCCCGTGGTGGAGAGTATGGCCTAACCTTCCTGCGATGCAGGAAGAGACGTGTGCCCCAGCAGGATATCGATAAGGCGCGACTTACTCGTACATAACATGCATTGTCAAATTCCGACAGCTTAGCCGCACAAAACTCGTGACTGGTGCATCGTACTACGCATGAAGCTCGCATTTATGGGTGTTATTTCTTATGTACTAATTTTTTTGTGCGCAATTAAGTTAAAAAAATAAATTAAAGGCTGTGTGGTGTCGGCCTAATGAATAGCACCAACCCAAATTCTTCCTGCGGGTGTGGTAAAAGGCGACTAAGGGACACAAACCGGGGGGTGGGCAGCAGCGCCCCCTGCAGTCCAATTCCACCAAACTGCGATCCCCAACCCGCATGCCCAGCGTGGGGATTATGGGCACTACCCCCCCCCTGATGGCACAACCTTGCGATAGGGCGTTCATTAGGGGAGGGCTATGTCCAGCAGTGGACTAATATAGCCTGAAGAAGATACATCCAGAAACTCCCTCCTTTATCCCAAAGGAGTAGGCTGAGACCTGTATGCTTAGTATAGGTCATTAGGGGAGGGCTATGTCCAGCAGTGGACTAATATAGCCTGAAGAAGAAGAAAGCTGGCCTAGTGGGTAGAACATGTAAGTAGTGACTATTTATGTGCAGAATAAAGACGGTTCTGTCTATTTATTTATTAATGGGTCCGCGTCAGTCTGTGATGGTCCTAACGCGTCCCGAATTGACTTCTCAATAGCATTGCCGTCGAAGCGGGAGAAAACGGTAGATTTCCTAACGCTCCACTGATGACCCGATGGAGTGGAAGTTAAAGACTCAAGACAGGTATTCAGTCATACATCGGGTTATTGACATGCAACGTAACCCTGAAGTCGATATCAACCCTTGTAAGCCCCCGCTGCTGGGGCACGGGCCATACTCCACCACGGAGACATGGTCTCCGTGGTTGAGTATGGCCTGTCCTTCCTGCGATGCAGGAAGAGACCTGTGCCCCAGCAAAGGGGACAAAGAAAGGGATGACATCATTAAAATTAAAGAAGAAGGAATGAAGAAGAATTGTGTTTGTACACTTATAAAAACACAATTAAAGTAGTTTGCAAAATGCTGAGTTGGCTGCAAAAGACAGCTGACTCAGCATTTTGCTGAGGGTGTAAGCCTTCATGTACTAACGAACATGTAAGTACTAATAAATTAGTTGTTCAGTTTTACATATTTACATACATATTTGTGAAGCTATAGTAGCAATGCCACTCGCTAACATCGTCAGGAAACCTGTCTGAGGTCTTCAAATATCACAGCACTTGAAATTGCCAATCCGCGGTGGGCACACTTCGTAATTAAGCCCATGGTCTCGGTCTGAGAAAACTGTGCCCAGCAGAGTGGCACGATCATAGACTACACAAAAATGATGTACAGTGCGTTCACATTAACTTGACGCGTGAGAGAATTGGTAACAAGGACATAACACGTGAATTAGCTAATTAACAAGCCCTCAATCCTTTTATTTTCTCCAAGTAATGGGAATGATTTCTTATTTAACATGGTAACAGTAAACATCTCAGTGCTACCAATTCTCTCACGCGTCAAGTTAATGTGAACGCACTGTAGGTATATATTGAAAAAAAAAAAAAAATTAAAAAATTTAAAAACCTATTTAGAGGCTAAAAATTTCACCCATGCCGGGATTCGAACCCGCAACCTCTGGCTATCCGTACCAGCGCTCTACCAATTGAGCCAATGGGTGACTCACGCCCATTGGTAGAGCGCTGGTACGGATAGCCAGAGGTTGCGGGTTCGAATCCCGGCATGGGTGAAATTTTTAGCCTCTAAATAGGTTTTTAAAATTGTTCCTTAGCACGGGTTAGTGCATTAAAAATAAAAATAGTTAAAAAATTTAGTCAAATAATTTTATAACAGAACGTGTCACTTCCGATTTACAATATTTTTTGCCAACCTCCACGAAGGTGGGTCAGTTTATCAAAGGGCCGTGAGGCCACAAAAAAAAAAAACGCCACCCAAAGGGAACGCTGCATCACAAAAAGGCCGTTTCCACTCGGATGGCCAAGAAAATAGTTATCGCGCTACACCTTAGCGCCCCTTATTTGCGCGATCATAATTTATGTATTGTCACCCCGCGTATTTAAGGGAGCCAGTCCATTACTTACGCATTATAAATGCTGTGAAGCGTAGCGATAACGGAACGTCGCGCGCCAACATGGCGGGCGGTATGACAGCTTTTTGTTTTGGCGGGAAGCGCCGCCATGCGATATTTGTGTTATTTATTGTTCTATGCGCGATTGGAAAGGAGTTCTTAATGGAATTGTGTACACGGACTTCCAATGTCTAATGAATTTCTTGACATTATGTTATCAGATCACTTACATGTTTTAGACATAGTAAAATTATGTCACTTGTGAAAAAGTTTCTTTCTTTTTTATCATAACATTTTTTTTAAAGAGCTAATGCGTGTAACGATGTAACTTTTTTCCACCATTTTTGTTTTTTTTTATTCTGTTCTGTTTATTCTTAAACTCAAAATTTTATACTTGTAAGTTTAGATTTACAACAGTTTTAAAATAAACACAGTATTTTGGAAGTCATGTTACATTTTGTCACTTTTCTTAATTGTTTTTGGTTCGTATTATAACTATTAGTTATTTATAACAATACTGGTTGTCAAAGGAAATAAGTAAATAGTGTCTTACAAAACATGTTTTTTCATCCAGAGTGCTTAGTGCGAGTTTGACAGATCCAATCGAATAACTTTACTACCGCGTTAATCGAGCATTGAGTAGTGAGTATGAGTAAGTTAACCGTTCGAACTGGCTGGCTGAAAAACGCTGTCACAGTACAACTCGCACTCGCGTTTATTCGTGTTTTGGCTGGTAAACGTGCTCACTTCTCAACGTAAGCCATTACAACTCGCACTCAGCAATTTTAATTTCCATACTTGTCGATAGGTGGCGCTTCCTTGATGCCATAGAAATATGAGTTTACGTTAACGCGATCGAGTCGTTAAAAAACTCGCACTAAGCACTCTGTCATCTGGGACCACGGCACCTGAAAAAGTGCCAAAACGTTGGAAAATTGTAAAAAATAGCATAAATCCGTATAAAAACAGTTTTAATTATGTCTACTGCTCGTGTTAACCTTAGAAAATACTAAACATGTTTTTTTCCAGGTTTCCATTTACTTCCTAATAAATATCGTACCTAAGTATTTTCGGTGAAATTATTTTCTTTTACAATTTTATTACATCATTAGCCCCTAAAAGTCGTAAATCGTTGTGTAAAAGAACCATTTTTAGACAATACTGTGACCGTTTGGAACTTTTTTTCGTAGAGCCATACCTGGATCGTGTTATCACACTATCCCATCACTAATCGATTCGATCTGGCGACAATAGGCAGGAGTCTGGTAGTCCATTATAGTAGTACCTATTCTCATCATGAAGCAAAAATATATCTTAGAATGTCACTAAAGAGTTTCATAAGTATTGCTTTTTTAATTTAATTTAATAAAAAAACCTCAAGAAAAAACTCTTACTAAACCTACATGCATTTTACAACAGTTTAGTGCTGGCTGGATCAGCAATTTCAGAGGAAAAAAAAAAGAAATAATATTATTCTTTTTTTGCTGTCAAGGCTTGCTGTTCCAGTGGCTTTGAATATTAAGATAAATTAACCGTACAATCTGTTAGCTTTTAGAATATACCGCAGGCTCTAGAGTAGGCTTCGGTTTTCGCCGAAAGCACACGAGTGTAACACTACTTCCTGCTCTGTATTTAAAAATTAAGTGTCATATTAGTTCCGATATTTCTATTACACGAATATATCCGATCCTATCCGATAGGAGCCGAGGTATATTCTAAAAGCTAACAGACTGTACCATATTATCCAAACTCTATGCTAATAAATTAATTCTTGGTATCAATAAGGTCAGAAAAAAAACTATTTCTACCTCGCGAGGTTCATGATGAGCAATAGAATACCAAGTCTTAATCCCATAGATAAAGAACCTAACTATCCTTTGATTCTAAGGAATTTTATTTATAAAAGCAGTTTTTTTGTCCATAGAATCGATGCGCTTTCGACACCTTTGAAATTAAGTACTCCAATTTATTTCTTTGGTTTTGATAGCTTCATTATTTTGCTTTGTACTGAAATTATTTAGCTACATGGCCATTGGTTGTAAGAAACGTTTTTAAATGTATTTATCATATATCTAGGTTTAAGTACAGTGAAGAATAATACCTCGTAGAGTACTCTTCGCTCGCACCGGTGTAATTATCTGAGCTCCAGTATAAATATCAGAGCTTTGATTTTATTGATAATTCGAGGAATTGCGTTTTGCATATAAAGTGTAGAAATAACCTCTTTACTGACCATATTAAAATAATAGTGATAATAAAAAATAGTACATATAGTAATTTTGATGAATCGAACCAAATCGAATGGAATCGAATTGTATTGAATTGAACTGAACTGAACGGAATTCAATTCAACTCAATTAAATTGAATTCAATTCAAGTGAGTCTTCCTCAGGCTATATTAGTCCACTGCTGGACATAGCCCTCCTCTAATGAGCGCCATAGCGCAAGGTTGTGCCATAATTGGGGGGTAATGCCCATAATCTCCACGCTGGGCATGCGGGTTGGGGATCGCAGTTCGGTGGAATTGTACTGCAGGGGGCGCTGCTGCCCACCCCCGGTTTGTGTCCCTTAGTCGCCTTTTATGACACCCGCGGGAAGAATTGGGTTGGTGCTATTCTCTAGGCCGACACCACACAGCAGCATCTGTATGTATGTAGTAGATTAATTTTGACAGCCGTATTCCGGTTCCACACAGCAATGAGGGCTTTTCAAATCGCCATTAAAAACAAAAAACAGTAGGTACCGCAAGTTACCAATAGTTGGTGCAGACGTCATATAATATGTCAAAATTTACATAATTTAGGAAAACGGATAGTGCCTATGTTTTTACAAAAATGCTCAATGCACGGGCTAGCCATTAGTTAAGACACAATTCACGTACGTATGTAATGAACAAAGTAAAAATACTTCCAAACTTTCAAATTTCAACAGTTTCGAAACATAATTAAAAACTTAGATCACAGACTACAAAGAGATGTTTAGGTTATCGAAAATAATAATCTGTGCGTACAACATAAAACGCGATAAAACGTATGATGGGTGACATTTGTTCTCCTTGCAGCGCCATCTAGTTTTTTTTAATGCAATCAACTCACAGCTGTCATTGAAAAGCCCTCATTGAATCGAATTAATGAATCTACGCCAGCGGCCACACAGTAGAGGCGCGAGAAAAACGCGCAAGACACTTTTCATACAAAATGCACTGAACTGTTCGTACTCATATAAGGAATATCATCGCGCCGCGGTCTCTAGCGTGTGGACAGAAATTTATGGCCACCAATTAGAAGGCGAGATACCATCGCGGGACCCGGATGATTTCTTTTAATTGTCCCTCCCGAGAGCAGGGGAATGATTGGAGACGAGAAAATGATAAGAATTAAAGTTTTTGGAATAGATTACCTCTTTGATTTTTTTTATATCGTAGATATTCACCGAGTTAAGTTTCAAGATTGTATGAAAAGCACATAAATATATTGTATGTAAATATATTTTTTCTGAAAAAAAAACTAATTACAAATTGATTCTGATTGAGTCGAGTAAATTATCATAAAATGTTTGTATTTCTGTTAGCGATAGACCTTTTTATTTAACATCATTGGGGGGTAATGCCCATAATCCGCACGCTGGGCATGCGGGTTGGGGATCGCAGTTTGGTGGAATTGTACTGCAGGGGGCGCTGCTGATTAAACGGGTCAAATCGAGCTTTTTTATTAGGTAAAACGTAATTAACTTATTTCCCGACGTTTCGGCAGCGTTACAGTTGCCGTGGTCTCGGGTAGACTGAATCAATATAAGATAAGAATATTCTTTATTGTACACCAGGAAAAAACAGGCCATGGGGCCAATTGGAGGCGGTGGTAGCTCAGTGGGTAGAACCATGGACTGGCAAGCGAGAGCCCCAGGTTCGATCCCGAGTGCGGGCATGTACCAATGACTTTGTTTAATTTCAAAGTTACGTACATTTGCGAATTTGTAGTCGCAATACCACACGCTAACGGTGAAGGAAAACATCGTGAGGAAACCCGCGGCTTGATTGGTTCCGCACGTATTGACTAGTCTTTCCTGTGGGCTAGGCCGACTAAGCTGTCAGGATGGTATAGGTGCTGGGCAAGCCTACACCATCTATAAAACCATGTCCCAGGCACTACAGCGTCGGAGTGGTCCCTTCACCCATCTAGTGTGAGTGAGGATGCCACTGGATGCTGTATAAATCATCTCATTAAGTAGATGCAAAAAGGCCAATATTATTATTATTATTACACCAGGAAAAAAACAAACAAAACATAATTACAAAAATATAACTGAGTCATTATATAACTATCTATGAGTATCGCGAATCCTTAAGAAATACTAGTCTCTATACCATTCCCTGTCCGTCCTATCTCGTTCGATGACAGTGAAGTGATAGTCGAGTATTTTCCACTTATTTGATTTCATTTTTAAACAGTTTATTTTTGTTCTTTTTCTCTAGATTTCCGTTTCGACGGCACAAAAAACCGGCGTAGGCTGATGTCTCTATTAATTCAAAGTGAAGTTAAGATTTTGATTTTATGTAGCCCATACACCTACATTGCAAAGCACAGGCCTTCTCGGGCGGAAATATTTTTAAAAAATATTTACTAGAAAGTCTACATAACGCACTAACCCGCGCTGAGGACAATTTTAAAAACCTATTTAGAGGCTACAAATTCCGCTCATGTCGGGACCCGAATCCGCGACCTCTGGCTAACCGTACCAGCGCTCTCCCAACTGAGCTAATGGGCAAGTGCCGGCAGCAGCGAAATTTCGAACCTCTTTACAATATTCTGTATTATTTACAGGCAGCGACGTCTGGCTGAAGTAATTTGCATCAATTGCAGCCCCGAGTACCTACTTTGCAGTTAGGTTTTTACATCGGAATGATATCGCTGTATCCACATAATTATATCGCCAGAGGTCGCGGGTTCGAGTCCCGGCATGGGCGGAGTTTTTAGCCTCTAAATCACAAATAGTCTTTATTTAATTTTTAAAAAACACGATTCGGCTAAGGCACTCCTTGGAGGCAATGCATTTAATCTGTGGTTACATCTTTACCTTTTAAAATCCCCTCGTCGTCGTCGTCGGGCTATACTAGTCCACTACTGGTCATAGCCCTGCCCTAATAAGCGCCACAGCGCCCTGTCTTCAGCTTGCCGCATCCAGCATCTGCCGGCAGTTCTTCGCAGATCGTCATCCCACCTGGTCGGAGGGCGTCCTACACCACTACGTTTGCCGTGTCGCGGTCTCCACTCAAGAACACGGTTACTCCAACGTGAAATCCCAATCACAGATAATTTTAAATTGGGATTTTACATCACTCACCTCTCATCGCAGCGGCAGTGCATCAGTGTGTTCACACGCCAGTTGTACAATCCGTATTTCTTCTCCATACCGGCGATCCAGAAGGGGCAGCGGAGGTCGTGTACCCGGCAACAGCGGTCGGTGCGGGTATACCCGCCGAGTTGCGAGTACCGGGTCGCGGAATACCCCTTCCCGCACCATTTCGTGCCGGGGATGCGCAGGAGTTCCGCGGCGTCACGCTTCGTTCTGGGGGGTTTTCGCGGGTTTTTTGGGGCGTTCGGGTGTTGGCCGTTGACGCAATGACTTCTTCTGCGCGTAGGGTTTTGTGGCTATGGTTTTTTTATTTCACAAAAATAGGTTTAAAAAAAAATGTAATGTTTTTTAGGATAGTTTAGTTTACACTTGACCCCAGTCGCGCCTGGCCAAGACCGGGTCTACGATGTTACGTGCTTACCTGTTAAATGTCGGTTGAATCTACTTTTAAAAACACCCAGGTTATAAACTTATAAGTTTCCGGAAAGACAGACTATGGCAGGGCGTTCCACAACTTTGCCGTAAAATAATTTTTGAAAATATTTTGTAATTCGTTTATAGAATTAGTAGGCAAATTCAGGTCAATTTTAACTTATTATCAGTAACGGATCTTATGTCGATTCAATTCAAATGTTTTATTCAATAAGTTTAAAAAAAAACCTACAACGGCACTGATTTTTTTTCTTAAATTCATATTGTTGGCAATACCTATATGGGTTTCTATAATTTCCCTATATGTTATCTACAAATCATTGTTCTACATAGAAGAATCCTTATACTGTTAAAGATTGGCACAAAATTTTCAATGTCAATTGACACTATAGTTTTTTTTTTGGTAAACATTGTAATAACATAAGTAACTTCAGAATTTTACGGTTTTATTCCTTTGTCCTGGTTGACGAAGAAACTAATACGACACATTACGAGTATTATTCGATTAATGTTAATAATTGATCAGTTCAATTTTATTTAAAAAACGTTACTATGTCGTAATGTTCACAAAAGCTTTTATAACGCGGTAGGTACCTATTTTAAAGAAAATATAATTAATACTACCTCCTGAATAATGAGATTGGTACCTAAATACCCTATTTTATATACAACTTTCTCTCTGATATATGAATACACACTGTATAATATGCTACAGTTGGGTATTACTTCAAGTTCGTTATCAACCCTTGTATGTCCCCACTGCTGGGGCACGGGTCTCTTCCTGCATCGCAGGAAGGTTTGGCCATACTCCACCACGGAGGGCAAGTCCGGCTTGGTGGAGTATTGTAAGACAGTGGCGGCCCTTACTCACAGAAGTTATCAAGCCGCCCATAAGGCCTCTGACACGGCTTAACAGCTGCCATTACATGACAGCCGGCACCAACGGCAAACCGTGCCTTGCGAAGCACGGAAGCGCTCGGAAAAAAGCCACTAGAGGTAGTCACGCGACGGGCACCGCGCCTGTTGTTGCTTAACTCAAGTGATTGATTCCAATCACTCGCTTCGACTAGACCACGAGCGCTTCAAGTGATAGTACGAAATTGAATCCACGAACTCTGAGATAGTATCTGTGGGACAGCAATTATTTCATTGTAGAAAGTTTTATTTTATGTCGTAAAAGAAAGTGGACCACCCCGCAGTGCGACTTTTTATTGGGATATAACATGTTATAACTCCATCAGTAGGCTTTGTGTATTGTAGACTTGTCAACTTTACTTTGACTTCGACAACAAGCCGAGGCACTGAGTGCTTAATGCGAGTTTTTTAACTATTCGATCGCGTTAGCGTAAACTCATATTTCTATGGCATCGAGGAAGCGCCACCTAGCGACAAGTATGGAAATTAAAATTGCTGAGTGCGAGTTGTAATGGTTAACGTTGAGAAGTGAACACGTTTACCAGCCAAAACACGAATAAACGCGAGTGCGAGTTGTACCGTGACAGCGTTTTGCCAGTTCGAACGGTTAACTTACTCATACTCACTACTCAATGCTCGATTAACGCGGTAGTAAAGTTATTCGATTGGATCTGTCAAACTCTCACAAAGCACTCTGACCTTTTTGTCTTCATTTGTAATTTATAAACTGTTAAATATAAAATGTCTCTTTAAAATGTCATTAATGCCTCTAGTATAAGTGATTGTTGTGTCTTATTTCGCTTGAAGACAAATAAATATATTCTATTCTTTACTATTTTTTCTTTAAATCGTGCGCTCGTGGCCTAGTCGAATCGAGTGATTGGAATCAATCACTTCAGTTAAGCAACAACAGGCGCGGTCAGCTGCAGGATGGGTGCCCGTCCCGTGACTACCTCTAGTGGCTTTTTTCCGAGCGGTTCCGTGATTCGCAAGGCACGATAAGCCATTGGTGCCGGCTGTCATGCAATGGCAGTCGTTAAGCCATGCCAGAGGCCTCATGGGCGGCTTGATAATTTCTGAAAGTAAGGCCCGCCACTGCCTTACATTCCTCCACCAACCCGGACTTGGCCTCCGTGGTGGAGTATGGCCTGACCTTCCTGCGATGCAGGAAGAGACCCGTTCCCAAGCAGTGGGAAAATGCAAGGGTTGACATCGTAGGTACATTTTTTTGTTTCCAAGTCAACATTTGCTTGGCACGTGTCACATTCCCCACATTGTTTTGTTAAACGAAAAAAAATAATTGTTCCCATTTAATAATTACTTCGGTGCTAACCGAATCAGGAAACGAAGGAGGTACATGGTTTTGGGGCGTAAGTAATTATGTGTGTCTATCTATGAGCACGGGCACACATAAAACTGACGTCACAACTTAATGAAAGGAACTGGCGATGAGTGTTATCAAAATATGATAGCGGTCAGAGGTGACCGCCCAGTGTTATTTAATAGAATAAAAATAATAATGCGGCCTAAGTACGCTATAGGGCACAAGCCTTGGATCAGAGAAAGAGTAAGGGCGAGATAAATAGTCGCTTCTAAGAACGAGTCTTAGCGAAAGCACTTGCTTAAGAATCGATTTGTCTATCATAGACAGTACTTTGGCACTCTCTAAGTCGCGAAACCCGGACTTTGGCCTAAGAACATGCTTAGCTAAGCAAACGTCTACTTTGATACTTAGCTAAGTTAGCCTGAAGTAATGCTTAGGGAAGCTTGAGTACGGACTTGGGCTAAGCAACGACTATTTATCTCGCCCTAAGTGTTTAGCCTTCCGAGGAAGCTTCAGATTCGCGGCGTCCAAATGCTGGAACGACATTCCTCCTCCTCTTAGAGACCTTACAAGCAAATATGCCTTTAAAGTAAAACTTAAAGGCTATTTGTTATGTATCCACGAAACCTAAACCTTTCTTTCTTTTCCAGCATAAGATGCTACTCCTTCTATGTCTATCCTTCCATTATATAACTCGAGATCGCTTCATTATATTGTGTTGTATAAAATTACTATGCCGTATTGTGCTGTGCTGTGTAGTATTATATTGTATTGTATCGTATCGTATCGTATCGTGTCGTGTCGTGTCGTGTCGTGTCGTGTCGTGTCGTGTCGTGTCGTGTCGTGTCGTATCGTATCGTATCGTATCTTATCGTATCGTGTCGTGTCGTGTCGTGTCGTGTCGTATCGTATCGTATCGTATCGTATCTTATCGTATCGTATCGTATCGTATCGTATCGTATCGTATCGTATCGTATCGTATCGTATCGTATCGTATCGTATTGTATCGTACGTCGTGGGTCTCGATGGGACTTTCCGTGAGTCACTGTCACCAGGCCCTTGCTGAAAATCAGTGCTGTGGACAAAAAACCTGCAGCAAGTACTGAGCCTGAGGCCGTTTTACCGCCGCATGGACATGACCCGTATCCGCTTGCTGTGTTTTGTCGTATTTGTTTGTTTTTATTATTTTTTTTAATATTTTGTTCTATTGTACGATTTGTATATGTCTGTGTGGCGATAAATAAATGTATTTCTTCTTCTTCTTTCTTCTTCTATTCACCACGCGTGCTCAACTGGAGAGTTATTATCTACCCTTGTATTATTTATTTTTTGCTTTAAGTATTTTAGCTTTAGTTCAGGTAAGTGCTGAAAATCAGCGCCGTTGGAGGGCGTGAAATCCACGACGTCTGACGGCCCGCGCTGAGCACTGCGCCTTTTGCTGCCAACTGCGTATATCATGACTTCATGAGTCACTGTTTTTATATAAATTAAAAAAAGTGCCAATGACACTATAAATTATTGTAACCTGGCTGAGACTAGTGTGTGTATTATACTATTTTTATTTTTAATGCACTAACCCGTGCTAAGGACAATTTTAAAAACCTATTTAGAGGCTAAAAATTCCACCCATGCCGGGATTCGAACCCGCGACCTCTGGCTATCCGTGCCAGCGCTCTTTTCAACTGAGCTAATAGGTGACTCACCGGCATCAGTGAAATTTCGAACCTCTTTACACTATTCTCTGTATTACGTACAGGCAGCGACATCTGGCTGAAGTAGATTGTATTACTAACAGCCCCGAGTACCTACTTCGCAGTTAGGTTTTTTTTACATCGGAATGATATCGCTGTACCCACATGATTATATAGCCAGAGGTCGCGGGTTCGAATCCCGGCATGGGCGGAATTTCAATTAAATAGGTTTTTAAAATTTGTATGTTAACCAAATGTAAACTTTATTCTCTCAACCAGTGTTTTGTTGGTGGCGGTAAAAATCTTTTTACTTTACTAGGTACTTACTTAATAAACATTTCAGCCACTTAAAGGTCTTCGCACATTAAAACAACTCAACGGCGACTCGACTCTATGCCAAATATTGAAATTTAAGCCCTGTGTCATATGTTCAAGGTTTAATTTTAAAAAATGATATTAAAGTAGTGTACGACGAGTGGCCTACGCATCGTACACTAAAGGTCAACCCCGACACGTTTGTCACGCAATGACCACACGGTGTCCACGCAACGACCACACGTTGTCCACGCAACGACTATGCGTTTGCGACTGACGCGTGACGGGCAACCATTTGCCAGCCCCCCCGTCCGCCATTACAATATTCACCTTCTGATTTCCTTTGTCGCAACATATCATGTACCCAATATCTTTTTTTCCTGCTGTTTCGTTCATTTTCATTATCGAGTATAATAGCTATAATCGCCAGTTCACTGAATGTAAAGTTCGACATTTCATAAGCAACACGACTTCTTTGGACAAAATTCAATACGCATTACCCACTCGTTGACACCGCGTTGTCCACTCGTTGACAACGCATTGCCCACTAGTGACCATGGGGTGGATCAACTAGTTGACTACTCATCGAGAGTGTGAGTAGAGTTGCTGCCGCGTTGGCGTGGAGTTGTTATAATGTGCGAAGACCTTTAGTTTCCTTTCGATGTTTTCTCAGCGAGTGGTATTGCTACTATTTCTTTACAAATGTTCGTAACTTAGATAACCAAGTCGTTGGTTGGTTATTTTTTTTGGTTAATTTCAACTCAAATCGGTCCTAATTTGGACGACTATTTCTGCCAATGACGAGTCAGTCATGGGAGTGACACTTCGACTTTGGTCGGTGTTGGCGACAGACCTTTTTTATTGTATTATTTTGACTTTTTGTACATATTGTCTTTTTGTACTTATGTCAGTTTCAAATTTAGTTTTTTGTTCTATCTAGTATTAATTGTCTTGTAAAACATTATCGAATAAACTCAGAGTTATAAATAGAAATATATTTTTATTAATAGAAAACTAGGACACCATACGGTGCTTAACGGTTTAAAAATCCTTTCATGAACTGGATTCTACCGATTAGTTAGTGTTATTTTAACATGTTACGAAAAAAATCAAAATTGCGGATGTCAGCTAACAAATTATTGGTGGTGGTGCACCACCGGTGCAAATCAGGAAACCTGAAAAAGTCTGTTTTGATAGCCAAGCGTGTCAACCGTTCGCCACTCAATTTTCGTATTTCGAACGTCGTTTTACATAGTGACATGAATGCGCTCTTCTCAGTTCATTCAATTCTTTTAAGCAGACGGGTTTTTGTTTCACAAGAAGTTTATAGATGTCGCTAACAATTTTTTGTCAGCATTTTTTCCCCAACAAACTAAACAACGGTTGCAAAAGATCGTGACAAGTCCACACGCGTTCCGATCGGATCGGGCTAACTCTATACCTCCGACCTATAATGGTGTTGCCCTCATAAAGAGATAAATCAATCATAGAGCGCCGTAAAAAGGCTTATAAAAGGGCAGTGTAAAGAGGTTCGAAATTTCACTGATGCCGGTGAGTCGCCCATTAGCTCAGTTGGAAAGAGCGCTGGCACGGATAGCCAGAGGTCGCGGGTTCGAATCCCGGCATGGGTGGAATTTTTAGCCTCTAAATAGGTTTTTAAAATTGTCCTTAGCACGGGTTAGTGCATTAAAATAAAAATAGTATAATAATAATTCAGCCTAAATTTGTCCCACGGGTACGGTACAGGCTCCTCTCATAGAGAGAGTATGGAAACTGTATTAACACGGATTTTACTCGTTTAACTTTACATTTTTTACAATTTTCCGATGTCTCGGCACTTTTTTAAGTACCGTGGTCCCGGGAGGCTGAGGTGACAGGCGTCTTTTTAAAATCATTAACTGTTAGTTTACTACCCCCGGCAAATATCACAAAAGAAATCCTGAAGTTACGTATCCGTGTAAATACAGTTTTTTTTATGTCTAGTGCTCGTGTTAACCTTACAAAATACTGTCGCGGTCCTATCGCGAACCAAATAGAATAGAGCCTTCTGGAAGCCTATCTAATCTAATAGTCGCCGCATGCTGCGTTTTATAACGCTGCAAGCAATAATGTATGTCTACTTGCATAAGTACTAGCTCAAAAATCTTTGACATGAAACTGTTCTATAGTCGTTACTGCGTGCACCAAGTGCCGAGTGTAGGTACGTACTGGAATGTTCTAGAACCCTCGCCGGCGGATATAAATAGCGGCCGCCGCGGCGCGCAATCAGTTCAGTTTGGACGAGCGAAGAGTAAACTTCGAGCGAACCTACCTGCGAAACGAGTGATAACCTACGACCTCAGCGATGCTATTGGACTTCGATTGGAATCTGCGTGTGGACTTCGAGTCGTGAGGACTTGCAGACTAGACCCTGCGTGAATAAATCATAAGATGTCATTGGCGTTTTAACTACAAATCTTGAACCCTAGCCCGTAACAAAACTATAGAGAGTATGGACTTAGCCCGCGGATTGGCAATGAACCCTTTTCGGCACAATTTCACAAAGCAATTCATAGATAGCGCTTAAAGGTCACAGAAGAACTGGAATACTGCTGTCAAAATTAATCTACTACATATTACAGATGCTGCTGTGTGTGTGGTGTCGGCCTAGAGAATAGCACCAACCCAAATTTTTCCCGCGGGTGTCGTAAAAGGCGACTAAGTGTCACAAATCGGGGGGTGGGTAGCAGCGCCCCCTGCAGTACAATTCCACCAAACTGCGATCCCCAACCCGCATGCCCAGCGTGGGGAATATGGGCATTACCCTCCAATAATGGCACAACCTTGCGATAGGGCGTTCATTAGGGGAGGGCTATGTCCAGCAGTGGACTAATATAGCCTGAAGAAGATACATCCAGAAACTCCCGCCCAAAGGAGTAGGCTGAGACCTGTATGCTTAGTATAGGTACTCTCCCTCAACGTCGAGTGAGAGACTTAAGAGTAGTTGAAGTGTCCAAAGTACGACCATGGCAGCCGAGACTCGAGACTTGAGAGAATACGCTCTAGCCCACCTAAAAGTAGTTATTGCCATATTAAATAAGTGTTGTATTTTTCGGCTTTTTTTTGAAGCGCGTGACCACCGCTAGTGGCATTTTTTCCGTGCACTTCCGTGCTTTCGCGTTACGGCTCCGTCGTCGGGCACGTTATGCCGTCGGTGCCGGCTGTCATGTAATGTAATTTTGCAATGAGAATCGACTTTGCGTCGAATTGAGATTGCAGTCGAGAATGGGAATTTCCCGAGTGTGGCATGCTAAGCGAACAGGGTTTGCCACTTTTCGCTATCCTCACAGATCTTTCTCCCTTCCGCTATCGCTATCTCAATACAACCGATGCTAAGGTTGGCTGGAAGAGATCTTTGTTAGAGATAAGTTTCACCTTTGAAACAAATTTAATGTAATCATATTTCGAATTACTATTTGCAATAAAGAATATATATCGTTTGCTTCATCAACTTTGAGAATGTACCTATAATTATGGTGTATGGACCTAGTTACGTCTTTCTCTTAAGTCAAACTTAGACATGGTTGATTAGTGGACCTGAGTGTCAATATTGTAATTTAGGTGAGAACCCTTTCTTTTTTTATTTGGTATCGTCGCATTGGCTTCGTGCATTATAGTGTGAATGACACCATCCATCAGCGCCACCTTTTTTATGTTTATCGGTTTATTGACTAGGGTTTTTATCATTATAAAGAAGTGTGGTAAACGTTAATTGTTAAATTTATTAAGGTTAGTTTTTTAGTAAGGACCTATATTTTCAATAACGTCGAAACAGTCGATTCTTTTCCTGCGATTGCGAAAAATACAGCGAATTTTAACCCAAGCCAAAGACAAAACATAAAAACGTAATATTTACAAAAGTTTAAAATTCCCAAAGCACCTCTTCCAAGAGTACTTACAAAAACCAAAATGGCCGCCTCGCCACACGCCTCTAGTGCATTTTTCCGTTTCCCGCTCAACCAGCCAGTATGCGTACCACAAAAAAATACCCAAGCTAATCTATGACAAGGCCACAAAACGAGAATTTTCTTAAAAGCGTGGTCTTCCCGCCAAAAAAGCGTGACAAATAAACCTCCTCGAAAAAATAAAAGAAAAATGTCGGACAATGAAATAAGGTATTTTCTTCAGAACGTGACTGTAATTGCAAGCTGTCAATACTTCACGATGTTGTCATGTTTTTTTGGAACTTTTTCACTATTGAAAGACTTGCCCGTTTAAATATAAATACGTATAGGTATTTTACATATAATATTGCAAAAAGTTCCAGATTAATTTCTTATATTAATACTGATTTCTTTGGACCACGACCATTTCCATACCATGACGGACGTGAAACTAAATAGCATTGACGCTAAAAATAGCAGTGTCTGGCGTAACGCTATCTAGGCCTCGGTTTTTGCCTTAGGTACACGGCACGGTCCCAAAATCACTATTAACATGATTGAAAGATTGGTCTAACACTTTCTCTTAAAAAGATGTGATTTTTTTCATTGGTCAGCGCCGTAACTGTAGAGTTCACAAGTCAAGGCTGTAGAGTTCATTCTTTGTCCAGATAGCCTTCTTTAATTGAACTTTTAGTAAAAGCTTTGCTACAAGGAATTATTTGTAGCGGACCTTTTACTGCGAGTGCTTTCAATGCTACTGCCTTTTTTAAATGTATGTTTAAAAAAAAACCACTAAAGAAAATACCTCACCTCCTTGCTCAGTAAAATAAAAAAAAAACTAACCTCGAGTCGCAACGACAGTGCGATATCGTGAACGGACTAAAGTTGAAATAGCTGAATCTGCGTTTGTACGCTCCTATATTGGCGCGGCAATTGTCGTGAGCTCTACAGCACCGGTCTTCTTTCTTCTGTCCTCCCAACTCTTGGTATTTCTCGGCTAATTGGCCCGCGCCACACCATTTGGTCCCCGGCATAATGAAATTCTCGCGGAACGATCTTCTTGTTCTGTTTTGGTGGATTTTGGCCTGGTTAGTTGGTCCCGCTGTTGGATTTAGCAGTGGGCGGGAATGTAACTTACAGTTTGAGCTTTTAATTTAAAAAAAAGTTATGTATGAAGTAAGAAAACTATAAAAAAATAAGGCTTTGTAAACATGTATGTTACATTCTATTGTTCGTATTATAAAAAATAAGAAAAAGATGAAATAGAGTGTGTATATTCGATTTCAATCAGCTTTTGTCCGCATGTAAACAAACTTCATATTAATCATTAAAGTACTGCGTGCAGTAATGTCTATAAGTTCTCGTTAATTCAAGAAATCAATACCTGTTTTCAATTTGGAGACTTTGATAATTACTTAAAAAAATATTGTCATCCAGACAGAGGCTGAATCAAAGAACGTAAATTAAAATGAGTTTTTAATGAATAGGAAAATGTGAAATGATAAGTGTCAGGATGTTGGACAAAAGAACAAAATGTATTTTACATATTATGTAAGTATAATAATTCGTTGTCTCAATTTAACGTAAGGGTTTATAATTTGTTATAAACTGATTGCGTGTGTAGCTAAATCACCATGTAATTTGTTTATCTCAATGGCCTGGTTCTATTTGATGACCTTTTTTTCTTTTAATCTTTTTTTTGCATGTTAGACTATAGTATGCCCCTCTCGCTTTTACATTACTTACCTAACATAACATTTACATACAGGCACATACATTGCTTCTGGCCCCACACTAGGATACCCTGTGTCGTGGGAACCAGAAACAATGACGTCACAAACATGTAAACAAACCTGCCTTAACTATAAGTGAGAAATGTTCCATAGGACAGATAAGTCCATAACCAATGTAAAACATAATAAACATTCATTATCTGTGCCTGTATTTTCTCCAAATAAATAAATTAAATTAAAATTATAATTTTTTTTTACAAACATGTCACACTCAATAAAAAAGTTCTTACTTGTAAAAGAAAGTTCAGGAAAAAGGCAAGAAAATACAGATTGTAACAAAGTCGTCGAGGCGATGTTCATTTATTTATGTAAGATCTTTATCTTTATCTTATCTTATCTTAAGATAATTTAAGCGCCGCATTTGGAAATAAATTATCCCTTAACCCCCTAAATAGGTTTTTAAAATTACCCCTATTTAGACAACACTATTTGATAAAGGCGCACAGAATGTGCACTGGACAGAAGATATAGTTAGTTATATTTATTATATAATTAGTTAAATACAGATAGGGTAAAATGTTTTCGATTTCGATTTCAACCCTGTATGTCCCCACTGTTGGGGCACGGGTCTCGCGTTGCGAGAAGGTAAGGCAATACTCCACCACGGGGGCCAAGTCCGGGTTGGTGGAGGTTTGTAAGACAGTGGCGATCCTTACTGTCAGAAGTTATCAAGCCGCCCTATGGCCTCTGACAGGGCTTAACGACTGCCATTACATGACAGCCGGCACCCACGGCTTAGCGTGCTTTGCGAAGCACGGAAGCGCTCAGAAAAATGCCACTAGCGGTAGTAACGGGACGGGCACCCATCCCGCACCTGACCGCGCCTGTTGTTGCTTAGCTCGAGTGATTGATTCCAATCATACGGTTCGATCAGACCACGAGCGCTTCTCGAGATTATTATTATTATGTGAGGTATTATGTGGATAGGATGCCTACTTATTATTTAATTACACTTTTTTAATTACATTTAGGAGTGATCGTTGCAAAGACGAACCGTTTTATAAGACCGTTTTGTGTTCCGCGACGATAGGACCGTTTTACGTTTCATTATAAAGCAGTGCCAGAGACTCTAAAGCAGTGCCAGCGTTCGTTCGTCGCGAGACCAGTCCTTAGATTATTTGACGCGGATATGTCCTTTAGTGCTATATTAATAGAGCCTAGAACGTAATGAGATCATTGCGACGTCGTCGTCGGCTCCTTGCTCGTTCCGTTCGTTTTGGTCTGTGATACAATAAAGTAATCTTTATGTCTATGAGTATACAGTCGAATATCGTGTAAAACAACTTATTTTTTCCGATGTTTCGTGATTTCGTCTCGTTCGCACTCGTTTGACCGCGACTAGCTCGTTCGCATACAATGAAACCAGTTGCGAACGAGGACCGTTTCGAGGACCTGTTTTCGTTCCAGAAAAAACGGTTGCGTTTCGTCGTCGAAAAATCGGACAACGACCCACTCCTAATTACATTTGTTTAGGTACTTAAAAAAATGTAAACAATCTTGATAAGTCATTTTAATAAAATATATACTTTAAAAACCAAATATTTACATTTTAAAGTAAAGTGTAAATATTTAGATTTCCATACATACATACATAACCTCACGCCTGTATCCCAGAGGGGTAGCTTCGTAGATGTTTAGAATGGCTCCTCCTATGAACAACTAGCTGTGCGCTGCGGTTTGTCAATTTCCCATGGGAAAAAGGTATTTTCCCGCAGTAAAACGTAGCCTGTGTGTTAATCCAGGGTTTCAGCTAACTGCTTACCAATTTTTACATACATACATAACCTCACGCCTGTATCCCAGAGGGGCAGGCAGAGACCAGGGACTGCCACTAGCCACGATCCTGACAGATCACCTTCGCTTCATGAACGTGCATAAGTCGTTGCACGCACGCACGCCGGTTGCGGGTACTTTTTGTCTTCCCCTTTGCTAATACATCCTCTATTTGGTCGACGTACGAGTATGTCCGCCTGGGACGTCCCTCACTGGCTCTTCCACTCACATTAACAACATATATTTGTTTCGGCAATCTTTATTACTTCATCCTCTCCACGTGTCCATTTTGATTTATGAATGAAATGAAATGTTTTTATTTCAGACCGAGATCCATACACATTCACACAAGTAATTAAGACACAAAAATAACACGTCACAGATTGATTCACAAAATTCTAACATCCCTAATAATTAATAAAATCAAATATTAAAAGACAATTATAAGGTCATTACCAATAATAATGTCAATTAATAAGAAATAATTATATTTAAGTTCATCTGAAATATTTAAAATCAAAATTTTAATAAAAATAGGAATATGAAATTTTGTGAATCTTGAATAAATTCGTTTGTACAGCAAACATTTATAAAGTGTATATTAAAATTAAAAGACATATATACTCGTACATTGTTTACATTTTCTTCAGTACCTAACCAAATGGACTATAGAATTGCTAAAAAACATACACTACTGCCCAAACAAAAACGGTAGTATGCTTCAGGTATGTAAGTATGTGTTAGTTAATCCGATTCTTTATTCCTGCGTAATTTTTAAGCGGTTGCATCGATTTAGAAGTGTGAGGGGTTTTCAGAGTCCCACCGTCATCCGGAATTTTGTGGAAGATATAAACAGGCTGTAAAGATTTTTGTTTTCGTCATAATTCAGGTTGTAGCCTAGTCACCTATTTCCCCCCGGTTTCTGGTACACTAGCAAGCCGTTAATCTACAGTCAGCTGCTGTCAGTTGGTCAAAGTGCATACAGAAAAAACATTTCACAGCTTTTAACAGTAGATTAACAGATTATCTGAGTATGAGAAACTGGGGTTTAGACTTAAATACCAAAGCGTCGGTAGCTCAGTGGGTGGAACAATGGACTTGGGAGCGAGAAACCCAGGTTCGAACCCCATGCAGTGCGGGCATGTACAGTCTATTTATTTTTACTTGTCCAATTTAGTAAACAAGATTCTAACCTTAAAATTGAGATTAGATGCCTAAACTAGACATTTTCTCGCAAATTCATAAACTATCATGAATTATGTTTATAAAATTGGCAGAGTGTTATCTAAAAGAGTGTTCCAAGTTACTTCATTTTTGGAAATATGGCAGTTTTGGACTAAAAAGTCACAGTTTAAGGGTAGAATCTTGTTTACTAATCTGGACAAGTAAGAATAAATAGACTGTACCTACATTTATGAAGTTATTTATTGGCACGCGTGGTAATTAAGCCCATAGTCTCCCTGAGAGAAGGCCTGTGCCCTTAGGGGGTCGTTTATAGGCTACATAAATAACTAATGTGAACTTTGTAACTATAATTATAGAGAGACCTTTGTAACTATTTATTTGTCAAACATGACATACCATCAGGTTGTTGCATTAAAAACTAAGTCCTGTTCATACATACATACATACATACATACATACATACATACATACATACATACATACATACATACATACATACATAAATACATACATACATACATACATACATACATACATACATACATACATACATACATACATACCTACATACATACATAACCTCACACCTGTATCCCAGAGGGGTAGGCAGAGACCAGGGACTGCCACTTGCCACGATCCTGGCAGATCACCTTCGCTTCATCAACGTTCATAAGTCGTTGCATGCACGCACGCCGGTTCCGGGTACTTTTTATCTTTCTCTTTGCTAATACATCCCCTATCTGGTCGATGTACGTCCGCCTGGGACGACCCTTACCAACCCTTCCACTCACATCGTCAATCTTCATGTTCATGTTCCGCCATATTTAATTTTGAGAGTTCACCATTAGTTGTCATTAAAATATACCTCTACATACCAAACTACATATTATTATGTGATATATTTCTTCTCTTCTTCTTCTTCAGGCTACATTAGTCCACTGCTGGACATAGCCCTCCCCTAATGAGCGCCATAGCGCCCTGTCTTCAGCTTGCCGCATCCAGCATCTGCCTGCAGTTTTTCGCAGATCCTGCTATATTTGTCAATTATATTGATATTCGTAAATGCAAAGTTAATCTGAAGGAAAAAATATATAAAGAAATATAGGTACCCACCTACCTAATATTTAAGTACTGGCTCGATATGCTAATCAATATAATATATTATTCAATATAAGAGTTACTAAAATGTACTTGACCCTTGTACTTCAATTTGTAATACAGTGCGTTCACATTAACTTGACGCGTGAGAGAATTGGTAACAAGGACATAACATGTGAATTAGCTTTTGGACCTAATCGGAAGATGGTTAAACAAGCCCTCAATCCTTTTATTTTCCCCAAGTAATGGGAATGATTTCTTATTTAACATGGTAACAGTAAATATCTCAGTGTTACCAATTCTCTCACGCGTCAAGTTAATGTGAACGCACAATAATTACGAACTCCATAAATAAATTCTATTAAACCGGCATCGGCAGGCCGTATCATTATTTTGTGTTCAGCTGACTGCCACAAACAAGCTTTTTTTAAAAAAAATAAAAATAGTTTTCTTTTTTTTTTTAGGTTTTATGTCAACTTTTGTTTTCTTTTTTTAGTCTTCACTGTTCATAACCATAAACTTGTTTTTTTTTATAAGTGTACCTAAAGTTTTTTTTAATGATTTTTTTGTAGGATTTTGTGTCGTGCAGAAGAAGTCATTCCGTTGGCGGATAGTCGTGCAATCGTGGATCTTAAGAATAAGATAACAGGTGAAATCGAATGCTGAGAAATTAGGGAACGAACGCACTGCGGATACTTCGGCTTTCGGGTGAGTGATAAAAAAGCGGGCGGGGCTGTGTAGTCTTCAATGGCTACTGTTTTGATGTGAAACGTCTTTAAGTAAGCGTTATTTTTTCGGTCAAACCGCGCAATGCTTTACGCCACACTGACGCCATCTAGCGGCGCGAGTCAAAAGGATCTGAGTAATGGCTATTTTGTATTTTCTAAGGTTAAAACGAGCACTAGACATAATTAAAACTGTTTTTATACGGATTTCTTTCGTTTATTATATTTTTTACAATTTTCCGACGTTTCGGCACTTTTCCGACGTTGTGACAATTTGAGGTTCGTTGCGTTGCAGAGTCTGGTAATAATTGTGAATGTGTAATAATCTGTGATTTAATCGACTTTGCAACGTGAAAGGTTCAAAAGAACTAGCTTCCAGGGCCGTTAAACCATACATAAAAAAAAAACTGCGAACTAATAAAATTCGTACAAAGCTCAGAAGGACTAGCTTCCAGCGCGTTAAACCATATATAAAAAAACTTTGCTATGTATATAAAATTGTCATAGTAAATAATAAATATTGTGGTACCTACTATGAAACAGGCACCAGTGAAAGTGATATTCGTATAGCTGATTGTATATTAATGAATCAAAATAATGATTAATATAATTACAATACTGTAATGTCATGTGATGTCCATTCAAAGACGATCAGAACACCCAATTTTTTTTTATCTTTATGGAGTTTTTCTTAGTTTTTGTCATTACCCGCAAGTGCAGAAATTTCACCGCACGCTAAGTACCCGCCAGTGCGTTCAGCCCTAAGCGTTTGACACTAGCGAAGTTTGAAAATACAGTGCGTTCACATTAACTTGACGCGTGAGAGAATTGGTAGCACTGAGATGTTTACTGTTACCATGTTATGATAAGAAATAAGAAATCATTCCCATTACTTGGGGAAAATAAAAGGATTGAGGGCTCGTTTTACCATCTTCCGATTAGGTCGAAAAGCTAATTCACATGTTATGTCCTTGTTACCAATTCTCTCACGCGTCAAGCTAATGTGAACGCACTGTAGGGTCATGAGTTTGTAGTTATAATTTAGGAACTGCACTGAATTACCATTTGCTTCTCGCTCACACACTGTAGACGGCAACATTGTCTGAGGGAGAGACAAATAGGTGTCTAGTTCCCTAACTTAATTAACTGTGGTTATAGAGCTACCGCCACCAATAGAATAACTTGTTATATAATTAATACGTTTCTTTCAAGAATGGGAACATCATAAATCTTTATACTATTTTTATTTTTAATGCACTAAACCGTGCTAAGGACAATTTTAAAAACCCATTTAGAGGCTAATAATTCCACCGGGTACAGCGATATCATTCCGATGTAAAATCCAAACTGCAAAGTAGGTACTCGGGGCTGCAAGTGATGCAATCTACATACGTAATACAGAGAATAGGATAAAGAGGTTCGAAATTTCACTGATGCCGGTGAGTCGCCCATTAGCTCAGTTGGGAGAGCGCTGGCACGAATAGCCAGAGGTCCCGGGTTCGAATCCCGGCATGGGTGGATTTTTTAGCCTCTAAATAGGTTTTTAAAACTGCTCTAAACTCCTACATTCGTGGACCTAGGTTCGAGTCAGTCGGTTATAAAAAGAGCTACTGTAGGTATTTATGATGTTCCTTTTTCCTAAGACGCGTTATAAAAGAAGATATGATTAGCTTTTTCATTGGCGGCGGTAGTTAATACAGACTGCTAGCGTTTAGAATATACCTCGGCTACTATCGGAAAGAATCGGATATATTCGAGTAATAGAAATATCGGAGCTAATATGCCACTTAATTTCGAAAAACTTTTCAAAATAGTGAAGAAAAGTTTTATACAGAGCAGGAAGTTGTACACTCGTGTGCTTTCGGCGAAAACCGAAGCCTTCTCTAAAGCCCGTGGTATGTTCAAAAAGCTAATAGATTGTACGGTTAATCGATCTCAATATTCAAAGCTACTGGCACAGCAAGCCTTGACAGCAAAAAAAAGAAAAATGTTACATATTTATTTTTTTTTCCTCTGAAATTGCTAACCCTGCCAGTACTAAACTGTTGTAAAATGCATGTAGGCATTACAGACTATAATCGGGTACGCAATTCACATCGGATTTTCATAATAAACTGAGAAAATTGTTGTATAGTCTGTTAGCTTTTTGAATATACCTCATGCTCTAGAGCAGGCTTCGGTTTTCGCACTGATGATCGAGTTCTGATTTCAAAATTAAGGGTTTGTTTCACAATCTACAGATAAAGTTCCGGTTAGCACTAGAAAGACGGGAGCAGTCATTTGACTGCAATTTGAATTTAAATGTTGAATAATTCACAAACCATTAGACTTAACGTATTGAAACTTTGTGGCTTTTATTAATATTAGTAGTTAAATGAAACTATGCATGAAAATAAGTCACATCGCTTATGTTTATTATTTAAAATCCTGATATACCGACAAAGACGGTGGCAGTCAAATGACTGCCACCGTTTGTTTAAATTTGTCCTTAGCACGGGTTAGTGCATTGAAAATTAAAATAGAATAGTCATTTGACTGGTTTATAATTGTAATATGAGAGGGTTCTACCTCATAAATTACGTACGTTTCTCAGTTGTTTGTATTTTGTTAGTCAAAGAAGTCAGTATAGTTTCGACTATTCGTGAATTAAGTGGAAATTATTGTTAGTAATATGTCAGGAGGTAATTTTCAATAATAATCAAGTCCACTTTATGCCAAATTGAGAAAACACAACTTCTGTGTACCGCCATGATGGCCTTCGCAGTGATGCTTACAGTGGTAACTATAGATTACAGTGGGGTTCAGGATTATTAAAAGATAATACAAATCGAGTTAATGCTTGTATTTACGGAGAAAAACATGTTTAAAAACTGGATTTGACTATTTTTGTTTGCAAGGTGTGGATTTGACCAGTTTTGGCTGAAAGCGAATTGGATTAAACCAATTCTGTAAGTAACTGTAAGATATTTTTCACATTGTGAAAAATGTCTCGTAGGGTTCAGGATGAAGAGATACTTTCAATCTTGCAAAATGTTCGTGAAGATGAATCGAATTGTGGCTCTGAAAGCGCAGACGTGATAGTGACGATGATTGTGCGGTATAACTTTTCAGTTCGAGTTCCTCTACGGAACTCTGTTTCACAATCTGCAGATTAAGTTCCGGTTAAGCTATCCGCAACCAGGGACGCCGTTTGTTCTAAATTTGAAGCCATAAACGAACACACGCATTATAGGAAAATTTATTTAAATTCAGAACAAATGGCAGCCCCGGTTGTGGATAGCTTATCTGGAACTTTATTTGAACATTGTGAAACAGGGGCTATGTGTCAAATTAGTTCCGATTTCGAAATTAAGCCCCTGTTTCACAATGTTCAAATAAAGTTTCAGATAAGCTATCCGCAACCATGGCAGCCGTTTGTTCCAAATTTAAATATTTTTTTCCTATATTGCGTGTGTTCGTTAATGGCTTCAAATATAGAACAAACTGCAGCCCTGGTTGTGGATAGCTTATTCGGAACTTTATCTGCAGATTGTGAAACAGATCCTAAGTGTCATATTAGTTCCGATATTTCTATTACACGAATATATCCGATTCCATCCGATAGCAGCCGAGGTGTATTCTAAAAACTAACAGACTATAAGTATGTCACGTGACCCATCCAGGGTAGTACGACGGGACGAGTCACGAGAGACGCTAAAATGTCAGAATTTGACAGTTAATGACTTTTGATTCAAAACGCGCGAAACGTCGTCCACTACCCTGGCTGGGCTCTAATTCATGATTTACTATGACTGTTCATGTACACTGGCCTGCAAAACAAAGTCGATATCTACCCTTGTATGTCCCCACTGCCGGGGCTCGGGCCTCTTCCTGCATCGCAGGAAGAAAGGAAACTAAGTACTACACTTTTAACATTTTGACTGTAGAAGATAGAAATTTAAAATGAAAAAACGTTTTATAGAAAATGTTATCACTTTTCTTTGAAACTTCATATATAATTGTAGGTAATTAAATTAGTATTAGTAAAAAAGAAGCGCTCGAGGCCTAGGCGAACCGAGTGATTGGAATCAATCACTTGGTTAAACAACAACAGGCGCGGTCAGGCACAGGATGGGTGAGCGTCCCGTGACTACCGCTAGTGGCATCTTTCCGAGCTCTTCCGTGCTTCGCAAGGCACCTTAAGCCGTTGGCGCCGGCTGTCATAAAATGGCAGTCGTTAAGCCATGTCAAAGGCCTTATAGGCGGCTTGATAACTTCTGACAGTAAGGCCCGCCGCAGTCTTACAATCCTCCAACAACCCGGACTTGGCCCCCGCGGTGGAGTATGGCCTAAGCTTCCTGCAATGCAGGACGAGACCCGTGCCCCAGCAGTGGCGACATACAAGAGTTGATAACGTAGTAAAAAAATGTAATGTAATCTTTTATTTCGAAAGTTTAATATGTTGAATACTTAAACAGTTTTTGCAATTTGAAAAGCGTGACACTTAAGGCCGGTTTCTGAATTGAGAATTTCACTATGTAAGTACAGTGCTACACAAGAAATAAGTCTCGCGGATGTACCTGCGCAGATGACCAAATTTTGGATGTGCGCCAAGTTGATCGACCAATCAGATAGTCTCATTTTATGGCAGGCCGCCTTTTTGCTATTGGTTGATTCAACGTCATCGATGCAGGTGACTATTAGTTTGGCAATATTAGCGTGAGCGAAATAGGTAGCGGTTCTGCGGAAATCAATTCTGCACCTTAACCGTATCGGTTAAAGATCATGTTGAATGTACTTACAGCTTCGGGTACTTTCGTTACACTTCTTCCTAGTCTGCGCGAACGAAGATTCCCGAAGGGACTTTTATGATGTGTAGTACTGTATTGAAGTAACGTTCTGTCCCGCTCGTTACTAAGAAATTCGAAGAGACAGTACTATAGTTAACTTTTTAAGTAGGTACTTTGCGAAATTCTCAATTCAGCAACTGGACCATAGTTTTGTAGGCTAGTGTATATTGAATAGCCAATACGCCTTATCGATTAACAAGAAGGAAGACAGTTCATAAATAAATATTCATGGACATATTACACAGATCTCGTTAGCCCTATACTAAGTACAACTAAATGACTTGCGTATAGGTGCTAACTCGACGATAGATTTAATACAACAAATACATAGATAACATCCAAGACCCGAGACAAACTAGAAAAGTTCGCTTCCTAAGTTGACCCGGCCGGGGATCGAACCCGAGACCTTCGGTTTTACAGTCGGCGTGCCAAACCGCTGCGCCACCGAGGCCGTCCCAGTTAAGCGATGTAATAGGCGTGACGACAGTACCTATTAAATTATCAAAGACTTAACAGTATTAGATGAAAGTACATATAGGATTTTTAACACTGATTTTAACACTGACTGAAACACATTATTAAAACGTGACCCAAAGCGACGTGTCGAAACCCGATGTGCACCGTGCAATTGGCCATGCTAATTATTTTCGATATACGTTATTTACGTTCGTATAAGATTATAGTGCGATAATTTTTTGGAAATAAAAATGGTTTTAAAAAAACTATTTAGAGGCTAAAAATTCCACCCATGCCGGGATTCGAACCCGCGACCTCTGGCTATCCGTGACAGTGAAATTTCGAACCTCTACAATATTCTCTGTATTACGTACAGGCAGCGACATCTGACTGAAGTAATAATATGTACGTAATACAGAGAATAGTGTAAAGAGGTTCGAAATTTTACTGATGCCGGTGAGTGGCTCATTAGCTCAGTTGGAAGGAGCGCTGGCACGGATAGCCAGAGTTCGCGGGTTCGAATCCTGGCATGGGTGGAATTTTTAGCCTCTAAATAGGTTTTTAAAATTGTCCTTAGCACGGGTTAGTGCATTAAAAAGAATATAATAATAAGGGTGTCCCCACATTACGGAAGAGTAAGTAAAAATCTGTCGTCACGCCTATTACTTATAATTGTCGTTCTTAAAAAAATATGTAGGGTAGTTTAATAAAAGGCGGGAGCGTAAGACATCCCAAAACTCGAACGTACCTGCTGAACTCCTGTTCGCCGATCTTATTTTGGTTCTCAATCATGTACTTGATATGTTTATGTCTCCTTATGCATTCACTCTTCAGCCCTTCAAAGTTAAGCCACTCAGCCACTTCAGACGGCAATTC
The DNA here is from genome assembly GCA_934045075.1 of Yponomeuta sedellus. NCBI lineage: Eukaryota > Metazoa > Arthropoda > Insecta > Lepidoptera > Yponomeutidae > Yponomeuta > Yponomeuta sedellus. Next base: position 720,083 of record OW203749.1, read on the forward strand.
TTCACCGTTCCTCAGTATCCTAAACGTCACGTTGCTGTATTTCCTATAGAATCTCTCTTCAAAAGCGTCAGCCGTGGTCTCTCCATCCAAAATATGCGAGTTGGCTTCGCTCAGCGCGGATTTGAGTTCCTTTCTCAGGGTTTTCAGGAAACTCCTTGCTCGCTTCGGCTGCGTTATGTACTCGCAGTCCTGCACGTCACCATTTTGTGCGTAAATCAGCTGCACAAGATGGCGTCCGTCGGTCAGCTGACGCAGTTTGAGGCCCGATCTGTGGACAAGACAAACAGTACCTACTTTAGTACTTTGGGCTGCATGTGATGAAAATTACTTCAGCCAGATGTCGCTGCCTGTACGTAATACAAAAAATATTGTAAAGAGGTTCGAAATTTCAGTGATGCCGGTGAGTCGCCCATTAGCTAAGTTGGAAAGAGCGCTGGCACGGACGGCCAGAGGTCGCGGGTTCGAATACCGGCATGGGTGGAATTTTTAGCCTCTAAATAGGTTTTTAAAAAAGTACTTTAGAATTTATTTATTACTAGCTGTGCCCCGCGGTGTTATTCTCATAGAAAAAAGATATTATCCCGTAGTAAAACGTTGTCTGTGTTTTTTATTAAAAAAAACATTTTACTAAAACCACTTCAGCCGTTTAGACGCGGAGGAGTAACAAACATACACACTCACCACTCTTACAATCCTCCACCAACCCGGACTTGGCCCCCGTGGTGGAGTATGGCCTAACCTCCTGCGATGCAGGAAGAGACCCGTGCCCCAGCAGTGGGGACATACAACGGCTGATATCGATCTCTATCGATCAATCTAACGAATCGATGTCACAGGTATTGTATCATCATCAACTCATTATGTCCCCATCGAGGGGCACGGGTCTCTTCCCTGAGGAAGGTACCTATAGGCCACACTCCACCACGGGGGCCAAGTCCGGATTGGTGGAGGCTTGCAAGACTAGAGGCTGGTCTTTCTGTCAGAAGTTTTCAAGGCGCCCTAAAGCCTCTGACTTGGCTTAACGACTGCCATCTATCGACGGCAGCCGGCACCAACTGCTTAACCTGCCTTGCGAAGCACGGAACCGCTCGGGAAAATGCCACTAGCGTTAGTTATAGACGGTTTACGAATCCATGCACTGAACGCGCCCTGTGTCGCTTAAGCTTCGTGATCGTTTAAGATCAATCAGGCAGCCGGGGCTACGAGCGGCAGGTATTGTATATCTGCGTTTAATATTGGCCTTTTGCATCTACTCAATGAGACGATCTATCAGCGTCCAGTGGCATCTTCACTCACACTAGATGGGTGAAGGGTCCACTCCGACGCTGTTGTAGTGCCTGGGACATGGTTTTATAGATGGTGTAGGCTTGCCCAGCACCTTTACCATCCTGATAGCTTAATCGGCCTGGCCCACAGGAAAGACTAGTCAATACGTGCGGAGTCAACCACGCCGCGGGTTTCCTCACGATGTTTTCCTTCACGGTTAGCGTGTGGTATTGCGACTGCAAATTCGCAAATATACGTAACTTTGAAATTAAAGAAAGTCATTGGTACATGCCCGCACTCGGGATCGAACCTGGGGGTCACGCATGCGAGTCCATGGTTCTACCCACTGAGCTACCACCGCATCTGCGTTTATCTACTAGGTAAGTGCCACTTACTCCCAAAACACTCTTAGTTTTTTTTTTCCGCTGAAAGTTTTCACAAAGCAAGGGTTAGTTTACTCTGCAAAGCCTGTCGATTGTGGTGCTAATCTTTATTGCTAGCACTCTGCGATTGGTTTGGGCCCCGACTTAGGTAGGTACTTAACTAGACGGCTGCGGTACTACGGTTCCGGTGGGGTTATCGAGTTTTGTTATAGATAAAGATATATTTATTTGCTTAAACATGTGAGAATATTACAGTAACATGCACTATCAAGGTCTTAAATATAACATTGTCGTCATATATATTTTGGTCCAACATGTTTTGCCGAGAGTAGTGTTGGCTGTGTGGTGTCGGCCTAGAGAATAGCACCAACCCAAATTCTTTCCGCCGGTGTCGTAAAAGGCGACTAAATGATACAAACCGGGGGTTGGGCAGCAGCGCCCTCTGCAGTTCAATTCCACCAAACTGCGATCCCCAACCCGCATGCCCAGCGTGGGGATTATGGGCATTACCCCTCAATGATGGCACAATCTAGCACTCATTAGGGGAGGGCTATGTCCAGCAGTGGACTAATATAGCCTGAAGAAGAAGAAGAAGGTTGCAAATAGGAGAGGCTCGCCATCAACATCAAGTCATAAAAAGTATGTCGAAATAAAATGTCAAATTAAAATTTGTCATCTAGAAATTCATTGAGATTATAAAAACATTTGTTAATTAACATTTTTTTTACTAATCTTAGATAAATTAGAATCTAATCGTTTATAACTTAATGGTATTCTAGGGAGCCTCCTTTCCCACTTTCGACCTTAGGCCACCGGCACAGACGGCCGGCATCTTATTTATTAATCGTGTGTGTCGATGTCCGGAAAAAAAAATGTGTTTTATAATACCTAATTCTATGTTTTATACTAATCATGTAAACTATGTTAATTACTCGTAAGTTTGGAGTTTTTTTGTCCATTTTTTCTCCAAAATGATCTAGATTTTGAAATGGACACCTAGTTTGAATTGTAACGTTTATAAAGCCGCAGTTTCTATGCTACTTTGAATAAAACATTTCATCATTTCACAAAAAAAAGGTGGAACTCGAAGTGAGTCGGTTTCGTTAAAATTAAATCAATGAAATAGTTAAATAAACAATATTTTTGTAAACAATTTTTGGACTTTAAATTAGGGTCCAAAGTTAAATACTTCTTCTTCTTATTCAGGCTATATTATGTAGTCCACTGCTGGACATAGCCCTCCCCCAAAGAGCGCCACAGCGCCTTTTCTTCAGCTTGCCGCATCCAGCATCTTCCGGCAGTTTTTCGCAGATCGTCATCCCAAATGGTCACCTTGGAATTTATTTATTATTAGACGCAGATCGTCATCCCAAATGGGTATCTTAAATTATTTTCAGTTAATACAGTGCTACACAAGAAATAAGTCTCGCGGATGTACCTGCGCAGATGACCAAATTTTGGATGTGCGGCAAGTTGATCAACCAATCAGATAGTTTCATTTTATGGCAGGCCGTGCGCCTTTTTTGCTATTGGTTGATTCAACGTCATCGATGCAGTTGACTATTAGTTTGGCAATATTAGCGTGAGCGAAATAGGTAGCGCTACTGAGGCAATCAATTCTGCACCTTAACCGTATCGGTTAAAGATCATGTTGAATGTACTTATAGGTTCGGGTACTTTCGTTACACTTCTTCCTAGTCTGCGCGAACGTAGATTCCCGAAGGGACTTTTGTGATGTGTAGTACTGTACCAGGCAGTCATTTTTGAGTTATGTACAATTATGTGAAGTTATAGTATCAATACAAATAGCTTACGGCAAAGGAAAACATCGTGAGGAAACCTGAGTTTTTATACTTAATAAATAACATGTGCAGAGGCGAGCTTCGCGTTGTAAGAGGTTTTTTTAGCAAACCTTTGAGAGTCGGAGCAGCGCATCGTTAATATTGCAAAACTTCATTATGTCAAAAAACAATAATCTTCGTTCTTTCGAGACATCATAATCCTTAACTAATCGGGTTGATTTCATGTTTTTTTTAAACTTATACTGAGAATCAAGGTTTCCTTTAATTTACATGAAGAAACCAAAGTCAAAGTTGTTTTGACGTTTGACATTTTGCAATATCAGCGACGACAGTAAAAAACGGTGTCTAAACACCTCAGCCGTCGAAATTGCCAATTCGCGGTGAGCACGCTTGGTAATTAAGCCCATACTCTTTCTTTCTGAGAGAAGCCCTGTGCCTTGCAGTGGGACACTTATAGGCTACACGAGAAAAAATAATAAGTTGCGGCGAAAATACAAGTTGCAATCGAGTCGTGATCGAGTAACTGTAGTACCACAAACATCTGTCTCCAGAGTTGCGGTGTGATTGTGGCTGCAGGAGCCTCTCCTCCCGCTTTGATTTGAATTGCATTCGAGACGCGTGCTGCATTTGTTTATTTAACAGTTATTTACTTGGCAACAAAGGTACGAATATAAAATTAGTACATGTATAGGTACCTTGAAGCGCTCGTTGCCTAGTGGAACCGAGTGAATGGAATCAATCGCTTGCGTTAAGCAACAACCGGCGCGGTCGGGTGCTAGATGGGTGACCGTCCCGTGACTAACGCTAGTGGCATTTTTCAGAGCGCTTCTCTGCTTCTTGCTGGCTGTCATGTTATGGCAGTCGTTAAGCCATGTCAGAGGCCTCATAACTTCTGACAGTAAGGCCCGCCACTGTCTTACAATCCTCCTCCAACCCGAACTTGGCCCCCGTGGTGGAGTATGACCTAACCTTCCTGCGATGCAGGAAGAGACCCGTGCCCCAGCAGTCGGGACACACTTATTCTACTTCTTCAGCTATATTAGTCCACTTCTGGACAGCCCTCCCCTAACGAGCGCAAGGTAGTGCCAACATTAGGGGGTAGTGCCCATAATCCCCACGCTGGGCATGCGGGTTGGGGATCGCAGATTGGTAGAATTGTACTGTAGGGGGCGCTGCTGCCCACTCTGCGGTTTGAGTCCCTTAGTCGCCTTTTACGACACCCGCGGGAAGAATTTGGGTTGGTGCTATTCTCTAGGCCGACGCCACACAGCAGCACAGTGGGGACATACGAGAGGTTGATATCAATCATCAATCTACGCTACGCCACCCTTCACTTATTTTCAAAATTAAGAGACAAGAAGATGACCTTGACAATACTAATGCTGCTCTCTCTCAGGTACTAAACTGGTTTACGTCTAATAACTTATTGTTAAATTCAAAAAAGACAAAATGTATAAAGTTCACTCTACCAAATGTCAAAGTAGTTGACAGCAAAGTCATATTGGGAAGGGACAAACTAGACCTTGTCGAAGAGACTGTATTTTTAAATGGGGTCCTCATATAGAAAAATTGGCAAATAGGCTTAGCTCTGCAGCATATGCTGTTAAAAGAATTAGGGAACTAACTGACGTCGCAACTGCCAGGCTTGTTTATTTTAGTTACTTCCATAGTATCATGTCCTACGGTATACTATTGTCGGGACGGGCAGCGGACATTGAGACCATCTTCGTCTTGCAGAAAAGAGCGATCATATTCATCTATAAGCTAGGCAGTAGAGACTCGTTAAGAGAATTCTTTAAAGAAACAAACATTCTGACAGTTGCCAGCCAGTATATCTATGAAAATATTATGTATGTCAGGAAAAATAGTAGCAACTTTAAAACTGCAGGTAGCCAACATAATGTAAATACCAGAAATAAACATAAACTTTTGATCCCAAGATTTAGGCTGGCAAAAGTTAATACATCCTTCATGGTGCATTGTATACGCTTCTACAATAAATCCCTGAAGATATGTTAAGTTTGACTGAAGCGCGGTTCAAAAAATGTGTAAAGTACACTTTTTGCCAAAAGAGCTACTATAATATTAAGGATTATTTAGATGACAATGATGTCTGGAATTCAAGCATGTAAAATTCACGAGTTAAATAGAATCTGTGTAAATTCTGTTAATTAAGGAATTTGAAAAGACTAAGTTTGGAATTTTTTTGTCCATTTTTTTTTAAAAATGATCCAGATTTTGAAATGGACACCTAGTTTGACTTGTAACGTTCATTAAGCCGCAGTATCAGAGTGCTTAGTGCGAGTTTGACAGATCCAATCGAATAACTTTACTACCGCGTTAATCGAGCATTGAGTAGTGAGCATGAGTAAGTTAACCGTTCGAACTGGCAAAACGCTGTCACAGTACAACTCACACTCGCGTTTATTCGTGTTTTGGCTGGTAAACGTGTTCACTTCTCAACGTAAACCATTACAACTCACACTCAGCTATTTTAATTTCCATACTTGTCGCTAGGTGGCGCTTCCTCGATGCCATAGAAATATGAGTTTACGTTAACGCGATCGAGTAGTTAAAAAACTCGCACTAAGCACACTGCACTACTTTGAATAAAACCTTTTCATTTCATTTCATTTCTTCGCCACGCTACTCTACGCTAAGCTATTCTGTGCTAAACTACGTTATTCCATTCTAAACTACGCTATTCTACGCTACGCTATTCTACGCTACACTATTCTACGCTACGCTATGCTATGCTACGATATTATATGCTGCGCTACGGCATTCTACGCTATGCCACGCTCTTATACTCTACGTCACGTTTTTTTATGTTACGTCTCTCGATACTTTTTCGTCAATGTCGTCAACCTTTTTCCGGCAACAGATTACGACACTGGCTACCTGATTTACTCTGAGTCTGAGACCTAGCAGGGCACGCTCCACGGATGTAACCGGAATGAGCATTCGCAAGTGACAGCAAAATTTCCCCTTCAATTGAATGGCGTGAAAGCGCGATATGCGTTTACATTCATCCACTTGCGCTGCTATTCGCGATTGCGCTCCAGTGAACACATTAGTCCTTACTCGAGGATCGAATGGGGAATTTTATTATGTTGTCAGAATATCACCAGTGATAACTACATACGAATAGGTGATTTTACCTTTTAGGTGATTTTATGACTTTACCTTCCGGAGGAAATTACGAGCGCAAGCAGTGAGTACGTGTTTAAACGAAAACTAAAAAAAATGGCTTATGGAGCGGTGTTTTTATTCGTATGACGAGTTCCATGTTTAATAATATGTGCTATGGTGTACAATAAAGAATATTCTTATCTTATCTTATCCTAGTCTGTAAAAGTGACTAAGCAGAGAAGTTTATAAGATTTAGCGTATTGTATCGTAATATCGTAGCTTTTTAACACTTATTTAGCAGAATTTAGCATAATAATTAGGTAAATTACTCAACATACGTATTATAATTATTTTGTTTATAATTGATTGACCTGACAGATTGCATAATTGTTCTGATATTGACATGGAATATTTTCTTTTTGACATTTTTAAATTTGATTGTTATTCCTACATTGGATTGTTATTATGTACGGAGTCTTGACTTGTAATGAATATTACCAATAAATGATGTCTATGTCTATGTCTTTTATATTTTATTTTTCTTGTTTAGCTATATTTGCCATGTCCTGTTCTCTGTTTTATTGTTCTGAATTTTTTTTAGGCTGGCTGAAAGATTTTTTTTTAAATATAAGTCTGCCTATATGAGGCATCGGACTTATTTAAAAAAAAATGCCTCTTACTTAACTTTTTTTAGTATAAAAAATTGTGCAATAAAGCGTAAAAAACAAAGGAGTACAATATTTAAAGTTGAAAGCTTCTACCTTTAGATAATTATTTTAGGTCCGTAATATTTTACTACTTAACTTTGATTTCGGAATTAAGTTAATAATTTTCAATCATTACAAAATATTATACTCTTATGAATGCAGCTTAACCTAGGAGATAAAATTATATATGTTTTAGGTATATTTTTAACGCAGTTTTTTAACTCGGACAATAATTTTCATACTATATTCTGTTTCTTAAAAATTAACTATAGAAAAACAAAAATATGTATTTTAAGAGCTTTGGGAGGAATAGAATGTTTTACCATATTATTATCCTACGCCTATTCGCGGACCTACAATATGTACATAAAAAATCGTATAAATCGGCCAAGCAGATTTCGATTACAAACCCTTTGACACGGGATGTTTATGTGCTCGTATAATGTTGTTATTGTACGATTTTATGGTCCATAAAGTATTAATAATAATAATATTAGTTAGATAAAAATAATACATTTAAACTGTAACCAGCGATAACATAACTTTGAAGGCTCAAGCATAACGATTGAAATTTTTGTATGAATGAGATGTTGAATATGTCCAATTAAGATGAAAACTAATTTTTAATTTAAATATTTCGAAAAATACGCGGACTCTCTTTTGACTAAGCCAGTGCCTTTTGCTTTTAAATATTTGACAAATACTGGGCTGGGTTTTTTGGAAAAAAATAGCGCTGATTCCGAATAAAGATGTTAAAAAATCAGTGTTAAAAAAACATAGTGCTAGCTAGCTTTTTATTTTGGTACATTGTTATCATAATTTATTTATATTCTTTAATTGTTTTTATCATTGGTGATTCCCACTTCTGGTTGTCCAATAAAGAGTTGTCTATCAACAAATCTACATCAACAAATCACAAGCGTACGCATCCGCTTCCCTGCCCACTCCTGTTGCAGCGGACGTAACGTAAACATTGCAGCCGAATTGTTTTTGTGAAAATCGCGTGCTTAAAATGCACAGTTGACGCATAAGCGACTATTTATAACACTATGACGTGAGGAATGTATTGAATTGCATGGATGGTGGAAGGCGTGGTATTGTTTGTTTACATTTCTGCATAAGTAGGTAAATGTAGGCTTTAAGTCCGGCGCATTGAATTGTTTTAACATACCCATTTTAGTTAGAATATTTTTTTATACCTGTTTTAAACTTTCGCGACTTAAAAACATTGTTAGAATATTTTTGGGGCTTAATCGCTTAGTAATTTCTTGCTATTTTATCTCGACCTTTCGACGACGTTACTGTCATCGTGGTCACGAGAAGACTGATGGCTGGTACCCGTTCGCATCTTCGGCTGATGAGGTTTCAGACTACCCTCAATCAGCCATCTTAAAGCACTATTAGGGTTGTGACACACTACACTGACAATGTCAGTGTAGTGTGTCGCAACGGTACTTAAATCGTATCAAATTTGACACGACAAATGAATATTTTTATTTAACGTAAGAAACTGAAATATATTGACTTTGCTAAGTAACATAATCATATTTTAAACTTTCGCGACTTGTACACATAGTTAGAATATAGTATGTCGCAAGTCGCAACCCTAATAGTGCTTTGTGATGGCTGATTGAGGGTAGTCTGAAACCTCATCAGCCGAAGATGCGAACGGGTGCCAGCCATCAGTGTTCTCGTGACCACGATGACTGTAACGTCGTCGAAACGTCGGGAGGTACAATAGCAATAAATTACTACGCGATTAAGCCTCGACAATATTCTATTTGCTAAGTAAGTACGTAGGATGGCTGCAAAATTTGCAAACTTCTTTCTATGATCTGAGGTATCACGAATCATTCAGTGATACTATTCAAATTGACATGTTCATCACAGCACACGATGAGTGCAAGGGTGATATACTAAGATATTCTGCCACCCTAGTCCTGGCAACCCCACTGCTCTAAGCATGGCTCATTTAACAAATTCGCCAGCTTCGTGGCTGGTGGAACTTTGAGTACTGTACTGTCGTGTGGAAAAGTGGAAAAGGAAATATTTTGCGTATTTTGGTGGAGTGCGCAGTTTTTTCACGACTGATTAAATTGGTCACGTGATACAGTCACCTTCGGTCACATATATATTCTTTTGCGTGGTATTTAAACGTCCCCCTGCAGGGTACAAGCTTTCTCGCAGAGAGAGATATATAAATGGGCTTTATTACGACCTCTGTGGCACAGTCCTACCATGCATCTGCATCTGCCTACCATGCGAGATGTCCCGGGTTCGATCCCCGGCTGGGAACAAAAAAAACCCCAGGTCTTGGATGTTTACGTGTTTCTGATGTCGCTGTTTCTGGTACCCATGACACAGGACATCCTAGTGTGGGGCCAAAAGCAACGTATGTGCCTGCATGTAAATGTTATGTTATTAATACGCGTGACTCCGCAGATTTGCAACATCAAGCACTGAGCTTAATTGAGGTATTCATTTAAGAAAATGACATTTAAATATGTCCTCTACATTTTTTTTTACAACAAAGTATAGTTAGTAAAACCCGGAATTTACGTGGAAAGTTGAGGCTATAATCGGCCAGTAAGGTGCCTAGAATAGAAGGCAGAGTTACAGTATAGCAATTTATTATTTACTATTCTCTATTTGGAAATCCAACAACACACCACATAAATAACAAAACAAAAACAATTTGCTATGTGGTGTCGGCTTTGCTGTGTGGTGTCGGCTTTGCTGTGTGGTGTCGGCTTAGAGAATAGCACCAACCCAATTATCCCGCGGGTGTCGTAAAAGGCGACTAACGACACAAACCGGGGGGTGGGCAGCAGCGCCCCCTGCAGTACAATTCCACCGAACTGCGATCCCCAACCCGCATGCCCAGCGTGGGGATTATGGGCATTACCCCCTATGATAGTACAACGTGGCGCTCTTTAGGGGAGGAATATGTCCAGCAGCGGACTAATATAGGCTGACGACGATAATAACAAAAAATTCCTGCAATCAATTATTGTGACGATAAAGCCAAAAATAGATTTCACTTCTAACTATTACTATACAAATTTAATATTAATATGTTTTAAATTGAATTGGGAAGTGGAAGTGGCGAGGAGAGGGAGGAGGTTTGTTTGCTGATTTAATACGAAGTTAAAAATAAATATCTAAAGGTGTCCATAAAATATGACTTAGCGAACATTGCAAGTTTTTGCAGTATCTTTTTCTTTGAGAGTGACAATGATAAATATTTAACAACCAAATTCTCGAAGTTGGCTTTGTTTGTCAGATTAATTTATTACTTAAACATATATAGGTATATTAAAATTTAATATATATATGTTTATACAAACAAAACATCTAAATTAATACTACATTAATAACTAAACTAAAATCTAATTAATATAAAGTAATAAAAATAAATACCTATAATTTACGTACGGATAGCCAGAGGTTGCGGGTTCGAATCCCGGCATGGGTGAAATTTTTAGCCTCTAAATAGGTTTTTAAACCTATAATTTACAAATAAAACACGTACCCCAGGTCGGTAAGACAAATAAGAAGATTTATTTTAATTTCAATGTTTACAAGAACTTGATTACTTATACCTACTGTAAAATTGATGAAAAAAATAAACACCACATGCGTGAAACGTTGTAAGGATAAAAAATTTAAATATTTAAAACATGATGATATTATTATAGCATACTTCGTATTACCTATCCTATAAAACTTAAAACTCTTCCTCATGTATCTTTCTTTCTTCCCTCAGCGCGTGACCTCTCTATTAATTATAGTGGGAGAAATTTCATAATAATCAAGAAAATTCATAGTGGGAGAAATTACATTATAATTAAGAAAATTCATAGTGGGAGAAATTACATTATAATTAAGAAAATTCATAGTGGGAGAAATTACATTATAATTAAGAAAATTCATAGTGGGAGAAATTACATTACAATTAAGAAAATTCATAGTGGGAGAAATTACATTATAATTAAGAAAATTCATAGTGGGAGAAATTACATTATAATTAAGAAAATTCATAGTGGGAGAAAATACATTACAATTAAGAAAATTCATAGTGGGAGAAATTACATTATAATTAAGAAAATTCATAGTGGGAGAAATTACATTACAATTAAGAAAATTCATAGTGGGAGAAATTACATTATAATTAAGAAAATTCATAGTGGGAGAAATTACATTATAATTAAGAAAATTCATAGTGGGAGAAATTACATTATAATTAAGAAAATTCATAGTGGGAGAAATTACATTATAATTAAGAAAATTCATAGTGGGAGAAATTACATTACAATTAAGAAAATTCATAGTGGGAGAAATTACATTACAATTAAGAAAATTCATAGTGGGAGAAATTACATTATAATTAAGAAAATTCATAGTGGAAGAAATTTCAATATTCTATAACTTCTTGAAATAATAACTTCTATTTTTAAATAATTATTGTTTCGTTGTGAACACTGTAATTGTACTTTCGTTGTGATTTGCCTTTGAAATAAACTATTTCTGTCTCTATTAATTTATTCATATACCGAGCATCCCAGCCATGCTACATATATGGAAAGTACCTTGAATATTGTAAATGGAACATTTTACTGAACGTTTTACATTATTTTTTCAATTTAAAAAATAATTTAAAAAGCATTCATAGATTTTTAAATAACTACATAATTATGTAGTTATTGCCCGGTTCAAGCATATGCTTGAACCGGCCATCCAACCCGCTACACCAGAAAAAAAATATTCTGTAATTTAAAATTTATCTATATAGATAGAGAACACTTTATATACTGATTAATTTTTAATTAAAAAATGTTAAAATTCGTGGTTATCTTTTTTTTCTGACACTATGTCATTTAGGGAAAAATAATCCTTATGATGAAGCTTTGGGCGGGTATGATAAATTTTAAATTCTACAGGGTATTTTTTTCTCGTGTAGCGGGTTCGATTTTCGGTTCAAGCATGTAGTTATTTAAAAATGTATGAATGCAGTTTCAATTTCTTTTCAAACTAAAGAAATGTCTTTTTTCAGTAAATGTTTAATACAAAATCGCACTCTATTGATAATTTGTTAAAATTCACGGCCTGCCTTTTATTTCTGTCTCATTATTAATTCGCCTACGTAATTGACTCAAGTACCGATTCCGAAAACGCTTGTCCACTCGCCAGTCCAAAGGGACACTCAAAACCACACTTCGCCACTCCGGTGTTGATTCATAAATATTGGGGTATATAGTGTACTTGCACCGCGAATTGACAGGCCCAGGGGACTGAGTACAGGCCCCGGGGGCTCGGTACAGTCGTTGGCAGTTCGATTGGTTCACCCAGTGGAGGATTTGCACAAAAAAAAATTTAATGTAATCGGAAAGGCATTTTTTTATGTACCGCCTTACTCCCATAACAGGGGTTTCTCTAAGAGAGAGATAAATTACCTTACACCGTGCGTAGATTAACTGAAATGAAGAGTGTAAATTTTTTTTGTGGGTAGTCACTTTTAGTTTTTCGCAGCTGACTGACACACAATACTCATTATTTAAAAACCTATTTAAAAACTATTCTCTGTATTACGTACAGGCAGCGACATCTGACTTAAGCAAATTGCATTACTTATAGCCCCGACTACCTACTTTGCAGTTAGGTTTAACATCGGAACGATATCACTGTACCCACATGATTATACTATTTTTATTTTTAATGCACTAATCCATTGGCTCAATTGGTAGAGCGCTGGCACGGATAGCCAGAGGTTGCGGGTTCGAATCCCGGCATGGGTGAAATTTTTAGCCTCTAAATAGGTTTTTGAATTTCCTTAGCACGGGTTAGTGCATTAAAAATAAAAATAGTATAAATACAATACTCAGTAATATACAATATTGAACACCCGTTTAATATATAACTATTAATAATAAAGTTAGTTCAGGAGATCCGATCAGCAACGTACCTATTCGCGAACGCAATGGCTCCCCCGCCGCTAGCGTGCGACGTGAAGCCACTTTTAAACCCCACTAGGTTCCCTTTTTCATTTTTAAAACTGCCCTCCACTATTTGAAGTATGTTGTTTGGCAATGACATGGTGGCTGATGCAACTATCATTACCTACTTTATTCGATACTACGAGTACTTACGTATAAAATTAGATACATCATTACACTATTTTTATTTTTAATGCACTAACCCGTGCTAAGGAACAAATTTAAAAACCTATTTAGAGGCTAAAAATTTCACCCATGCCGGGATTCGAACCCGCAACCTCTGGCTATCCGTACCAGATACGGATACGGATCTGGTACGGATAGCCAGAGGTTGCGGGTTCGAATCCCGGCATGGGTGAAATTTTTAGCCTCTAAATAGGTTTTTTAGATACATCATGCAAAATCATGACACTATGTATGAGTATCGCGAATCATAGGATTTTTTTAAGGCCGCCAATTGTACTGTATAGATACAGATAGAGGGGACAGATAGAATATTCTTTATTGTACACAGAAATTACAGTAACAGAAATTATATAAAACAGTCTACAGTGTATACTATTTTTATTTTTAATGCCCGTGCTAAGGATACGCTAACACGGATAGCCAGAGGTCGCGGGTTCGAATCCCGGCATGGGTGGAATTTTTAGCCTCTAAATAGGTTTTTAAATATGTCCTTAGCACGGGTTAGTGCATTAAAAATAAAAATAGTATAATCATGTGCGTAAAGCGATATCATTCCGATGTAAAAACCTAGTTGCAAAGTAGATAGTCGGGGCTGTAAGTGATGCAATCGACTTCAGCCAGATGTCGCTGCCTGTACGTAATACAGAGAATAGTGTAAAGAGGTTCGAAATTTCACTGATGCCGGTGAGTCGCCCATTAGCTCAGTTGGATAGAGCGCTGGCACGGATAGCCAGAAGACACGGGTTCGAATCCCGGCATGGGTGGAATTTTAAGCATCTAAATAGGTTTTTGGTAAACAGTCTATTTATCATCACTTGTCCAATTTAGTAAACAAAATACACCGGAGAATTATGATTTTTAGTCGATAACTGCCATATTCGTATAAATGAAGTAAACTGGGACACTATTGTAGATAACACGCTGCCAAATTTATACACAAATTTCGTGAACTTGCGACGTGAAATGGCATGAAATGCCCATTTTTTTTGTAAAAGAAAAGTAAAGATTTATTAAATTACCAATTTATATTGGTAATTGAATAAATTTTTGAAGTTACTTAACATCGTAAAGACTTCAAAATAATCGTAGGTAACTAAATATGGACCTAAATCAGCTGTAAGTCAACAAGTTAACCGTCCCTGATTTTCAGTTAGGACCTCTTTATTCATACAGTTAATTTTTATGCTGTGCCGTAATTAAAAAATTGCTTACAGAAGAACAAAATAACAAAGAGTTTTGCTTTAGTAAATTATACTACGCTAAGGTGCGTTTTTTTGAATTATTTAAAGAGGTTTCTTGAGGTTTATTGGAGTTTATTTAAAAAAAATTGAGGTTAAAATCTTGTTTACTAAATTGGACAAGTAAGGATAAGTAGACTACGAGTATGTTATTGTTCAAGTCTTTTATGTACCAAGAGATAAGCGGTAAATAACAATGAATTAATGTCTCTACCAACTGCCAAGTACTGTAATAACCTACCTATAGAGATGCGGTCAAGCGCAAACCATACAGATCAACTCGGATAGTGATTTGTAATTGATACTGTTAGTGTGTTGAACACATTTTGTCAGTGAATGCGGTTGGGGTGGCGAGAGATACTTCAAAGGGACACTTACTGGTTTAGATATTATATCTGGGGATTCGGTGATTAGATTGATATCAAAATCCCCACTGCACGGGTCTCTTCCTCCATCGCAGGAAGGTTAGGCCATACTCCACCACGGGGGCCCAAGTCCGGGTTGGTGGAGGATTGTAAAACAGTGGCGGGCCTTACTGTCAGAAGTTATCGAGCCGCCCCGTAGGGCCTCTGACATGGCTTAACGACTGCCATCACATGACAGCCGGCAGCGACGGCTTAACGTGCCTTGTGAAGCACGGAAGCGCTCGGAAAAATGCCACTAGCGGTAGGCACGGGACGGTCACCCATCCTGTATCTGACCGTGCCTGTTGTTGCTTAACACAAGTGATTGATTCTATCAATCGATTCCGGCCACAAGCGCTTCGCTAAATAGAAACTTGAATCGTCATTGTAATCATTTAATAATATACCAATAAGTAAATGATCACTTGATATTTTTTACATAGTTTGGGCGTGTTCAATACGTTTTGTTTTGAAAGTAATAATTAAGCCATTCACCTATTAATATTTTCTAAATATTATTATTCATAATTACTTTTTTCACGATTAACAGTGAGGCGGGAAGAGAAAGTTCAACTATTGGTCGTCGGTGTATTTTTTACTCTAGGAAAGGTAGTTTTGAACACAATTATAGACCGAATTTAATTATCTTTTCCTATATTATTTAATAATTATCTATCGGGGAATTAAAACAAGACAATTGGAATGAGTATACAAGTTGTGTACTGACTAGTGTCTGAAATGTTAAAATACCCCTGACTATAAGCTTAAGTGCTGAAAAGCTCAGGTCTAATTAGCCTCTAAATAGGTTTTTAAAAATAATCTATGTCTAAAAACCTATTAAGAGGCTAAAAATTCCACCCGTGCCGGGATTCGAACCCGCGACCTCTAGCTATCCGTGCCAGCGCTCTATCCAACTGAGCTAATGGGCGACTCACCGGCATCAGTGATATTTCGAACCTCTTTACAATACTCTCTGTATTACGTACAATCTATGTCTTATAATAAAATAGTATTTAATCTATGTCTATCTTTTTTTATATTGCCTATATACGTACAGTCTGTTAGCTTTTAGAATATACCCCGGCTCCTATCGGATAGATTCGGATATATCCGTAAAATAGAAATATCGGAACTAATATGACACTTAAGGCCTGTTTCACAATCTGCAAATAAAGTTCCGGATAAGCTATCCGCAACCAGGGCTGCAGTTTCTATATTTGAAGCCATTAACGAACACACGCAATATAGGAAAAAAATATTTAAATTTGGAACAAACGGCAGCCATGGTTGCGGATAGCTTATCTGAAACTTTATTTGAACATTGTGAAACAGGGGCTTAATTTCGAAATCGGAACTAATTTGACACATAAGTATTCCTATATTGCGTGTGTTTGTTTATGGCTTCAAATTTAGAACAAACGGCAGCCCTGGTTGCGGATTGCTTATCCGGAACTTTATTTGCAGATTGTGAAACAGGCCCTTAATGAAATAAACTTAATAAGAAAAGTTTTATACAGAGCAGGGAGTAGTATTACACTCGTGTGCTTTCGACGAAAACCGAAGCCTACTCTAGAGCCCGAGGTATATTCTAAAAGCAATCTAAAAGCTAACAGACTGTACCGCAGTGAAGCGGTGGTAGCTCAGTGAGTAGAACAGTGGACTCGCCAGCGAGAGACCTAGGTTCGATCCCCAATGCGGGCATGAACCAATGACTTTGTTTAATTTCAAAGTTACGTACATTTGCGACTTTGTAGTCGCAATACCACACGCTAACCGTGAAGGAATACATCGTGAGGAAACCCGCGGCTTGGTTGGCTCCGCACGTATGGACTAGTCTTTCCTGTGGGCTAGGCCGACTGAGCTATCAGGATCGTATAGGTGCTGGGCAAGCCTACACCATCTAAAAACAATGTCGCAGGCATCGCAGTGTCCGAGTGGTCCCTTCACCCATCTAGTGTGAGTAAGATGCCACTGGACGCTGTATAGATCATTTCGTTACCCAAATGCAGAGGTCATAATATAGAGTTGCAGGTACAGGGTCCCTGACGCACTGAGGGATCCTAAAAAATTATAAAGAAAGCGTAGTCGGAAAAAATATCGGGCCAAGTGCTAATCGGACTCGAGCACAAAGGGTTCCGTAACATTATCTATACAACATTTGAATATTTGGAGCGTCTACTAGTTGCCGTTATTAATAGCGAACCAATAACGGCAGAAAGATACCAAACCCTTTAAAAATTTATTTTAAAAACCTGTTTAGAGACTGAAAAATCCACACATGCCGGGACTCGAACCCGCGACCTCTGGCTAACCGTGCCAGCGCTCTCCCAACTGAGCTAATGGGCGACTACCCGAATATTTTATTTTAATTTAATTATTTATTCATTGCTCTACCCATTCACCCCCCACCGCTTCTGTTTACATAATCCATGATAATACACACACACACTACATTACTGATTCTCATAAGAGTGCCCTTCACGCTTATACTTTTTTAAATTAGTATCTATAAGGTAATTTTAACGTTCCTAGTTATTTATACATTAACCACCTTTAAGGTTATTTTTTCCAGGTAAAAAATTTGAAAAACCTATTTAGAGAAAAAAATATTTTTAAATGTCCTCTGCACAGGTTAGTGCGACAAAAACAATATAATCAGTTTAAAAATGCTTCATTACTTCCTCTTATTTAAGTAGAAGATTTGTTTTTTTTTTCTTCAATTTTGGTCATATTTGTTTCTAAATCAGAGAATTTATACTTCAGACTAACAGGGGACCCACCCCTTTGTATATAGAACCCTAAAAAGACTTGAAAGCTATCGAAATAAAATAAATGATGCATCGGTCCGACTGCACTCGTGTTACAAATGACTCTAATAATTAATCTCGGCGCTTCGAACATGAATGTAGGACATGATTAGATTCGGACGATTAATAAAATTGTCTATTGTGAAATATCTCGTGTCTACGGTGCTTGTATAGTCTGTTAGCTATTAGAATATACCTCGGCTACTATCGCATGGAATCGGATATATAATCGTGTAATAGAAATAAATATCGGAACTCTTATGACACATAACAATTATTTTTTATTACCCATGGCTGTGCCAGCCAGTAGCCATTTATATAACTTTTCAAAATAGTTAAGAAAAGTTTTATACAAAGCAGGAAGTAGGTATTACACTCGTGTGCTTTCGGCGACAGCCGAAGCCTACTCTAGAGCCCGAGGTATATTCTAAAAACTAACGGACTGCACCTATTTGGAGTACCAGAAGGAAATTAAATCATTTTTTATGTAGACCTTTAACGTCCCACTTCAGGGCACTGGCCTTCTCTCAAAGAGAAACTGTGGGCTTAATTACTTCGTGTGCCCACCGCAAGCATTATAAATCTCCAATATGACAATTATTTTTAGAACGTACAATCTAGAACCTAGGATCAACAAACTGGGGCTTTAATCGATTTCCGCCAAAAACGGCGGTTCACCTGCTTAACTTCCGTAAAGCGGTACAAAGTTCTCCTACGGAACCCTACACTTCGCGTTGCCCGACACGCCCATGGCCGTTTTCTTTACTCGGAGGTCTGTGCACTTTGGCCATGACTCACACTAGCCGAGCTACCAAAACGTAGCTTGATGCGCAAAAACATATAGAAAAAACATCAAAGGTATGTCAGTCAGACGAATATTAAAGTGCTGCTACAAATTGTAATGTCAGGAATTATCCGTATAAGTAAATAGAGTTCAATTTGGAACTTTTGCTTATCTACAGTTATTTAGATCTGTAGCATAACCTTACATGTAGGGCGACTATAAGATGTGGAAACGACGGAATAGTAAACATTTTCAAGCCGGCTTTTCGCTATGGGATGTATAATATAATACATATTACATCTTGAGATTCAATAATTAATCGCTTGTCATACATTTAGTTTTATAGCTATAATATTATTGTAGCAGTGTGTGAACCGGTCTCCTACAAAATGTATAATAATAATAATAATAATAATAATAAAATCTTTATTGATAGCCACATACAATCAATTAGCTTAAATATACACAAAGTAGGAGTGAACAGATGGCTGACAAGGAACTAAGTTGGTGAGTCTTCTGTCTCCCAAGCTAGAATGATCTGTATTATGGGAGCCAGAGATCCTCTGTACAACAGTGGACGGCCTTTTATCATTAATAAGAAAATGCAGTGACATATCTTAATATTAGGTACGTATATAAAAAAAAAAAAAAACAGGAAAAAGTGGATGTGCTTGTTTATGTAGGTGAATGATTGTGTGTGTGTAGGTGTGTGTGTGTGCGTTATGTGTTAGTGTGTATATGCGTGATTGTGAGTTTATCTCATCAATAGCATCTCAGTTTCATCGTAATCAAGTTTTAATAGGCACTCTTTAACTTTTTCTTTTAGTTCAAACTTTGTAAGTGATGGAGTGTTTGAAACATTTAAAATTTCGGAAGTAATATTGTATAAGTGAGCGCTTATATGCTCATAGTGTCTGGTAGCAAAAGTTGTGCGGACATAACTACGTCTACAGAGAGGATTCTTCTTACGTCGTGAGGTGAGTGTAACCGGTGCAGATCGTGTGGAAACATGGTACCTTAAGATTGCGTGAATTACGAAGAGCTGTCTTACAGTTAACACTTTAGATTCATCGTATAACTTTTTGGTAGAGTGTCGAAAATGTTTGTAAAGCATAACTTTCAGAACGGCTCTTTGCGCCCTTTCAAGTTTAATTAGCGCAGTTTTGTCGGCTCCTCCCCACATCGGAAGGCAGTATGTGATAATAGATTTGCAAAGAGAGTCGTAAACCATAAACAACGTGTCATGATCTGCTGAAGAGCGAAGTTTCCTTATCACAAAGATAAGTTTTCGGACCCTAGCACAGACATTGTCAATATGAGCATGCCAGTTCAGTGCGTCGTCGATGATAACTCCTAAGTACTTTATTGTACTAGACCACGTTATGTTAAGACAAGTGCAGTTATTACTATTGTTGCAACTGTGCGCACTAACCGTAAAGTTATTTGAGGGCTTACTACACTTTCTCAATGCAAAGGTCAAGTATTGTGTTTTTTCAATATTCAACGTAAGGAGGTTGGTGTTTAACCACCTTAATACGATTCTTAAGGCGTGTTCAGCATTTAACTTAGCTTCCTCCCACGTAGTACCATTTATAATTAATGCAGTGTCGTCAGCGTAGGACACAATTTTACAGTTAGGAATGGTCATTTCACACAATTCATTTATGTAGACTTTGAAAAGGGTCGGCCCGAGGACGCTACCTTGGGGCACGCCATATACTACGGTCATTTTTTCGCTTACGTGCTGACCCACACTAACTACCTGAGAACGATTGTGCAGGTAACTATCCAACAGACTGTGACTGGCACCTCTAACACCAATTTTCTCTAGCTTATTAAGGAGGATTTTGTGACAGACGGTATCGAAGGCCTTGGAGAGGTCAAGAAAAATTCCTAAACACTTAGTTTTAGAGTCCAAGTGTCGAACTATACTCCTAGTCAAACACTCAACTGCATCTTCAGTGGAGACACCAGAACGGAATCCGAATTGGTTATTCGAGATAAGGGAGTATTTTTCCAGGTACCCGTTTAGCCTGTTATTTAGGACCTTTTCCAAGACCTTCGACATCGCCGTCAGTACAGAGATTGGTCTGTAATTGCTGACATTGTTTTTAGGGCCCGCTTTATGAATTGGGTGTAAAAGCGCAGTTTTAAAAGCAGAAGGAAAAATGCCTGTATCTAGTGACAGATTACAGATATGGGAAAGCGGGGGTACCAATACTCTGCGGCAATTTTTTAAGATTCGTGTAGAGATCGCATCCCAACCAACAGCACAATTGTAGCGCAAGTTACAGATCAGCGTCTCAATTTCGGAGTTATCAACGGGAAGAATTACGAGGGAATTGCTTTGGGAGTTGGAGTGTGTTAGGTTTTCACAGCCTGCCTGATTTTGTGTTGGTTGGGAGGCTTCTAAGATCTTATTTGCTAATTGCTCGCCTACAGTAGCAAAGAAATTATTGACAATGTCTAGAGAACTTTTCGGATCGTCAGCTAGTGTTAAGAGTTCCGATGCAAGTGAGGTTTTAGTTTTCATATCCGTGACCTTCTTTATGATATCCCATGTGCTTTTCGGATTGCCTTTGGCCTTGGTAAATTCATTTTTTTCATACTCCCTTTTTATATTGCGAAGTAGATTATTACAAAAGTTTCTGTATCGCGTGTAACTTTTGTTTAAGATGAAATTGTCAGGATTAATCTTAGCTTTTTTATGAAGTCGGTCTCTATGACGTATACATCTTAAAAGACCGACTGTGATCCAAGGTTTTATAATCTTGTTCTTTTTGGAGACTTTGACCTCTTTAGCATGACACTTGATGATAGATCCTACCATTTCTACCAAGGTGTTAGCAGCAGAATCCACATCAGTAGCATTTAGTACCGAAGAGAAATCAAGACTGTTAACATCTCGTTCGATGGATTTATGATCAAAAGTAGTTACCGTCTGTATGTTTGTTCTATTTAGGCCATAGAGTTCTAAACATATAACTACTGGTATGTGGTCTGTGATGTCAGTTTCTAGTTTCAGAATAGTTGCGTTGCTAATACATTTGAGTAGCACGTGATCCAAACAGCTATCATTCCTAGTGGGAGTAAAATAAGCTGGAATCAAACCATGCGAATTTACCAAATTTAAGTAATTGTCTTTATCTTTGTTAGTGCAATCTTGTGATATATTAACGTTTATATCACCGACCACAATAATTTTTTGAGTAGCTTTAAGAGATGACAAGAGATCGTTAATGTTATTGTAGAATGTATCTTTTGGAAAAGAAGGGGGGCGGTAAATTGCAATTATCTGAATTTTACTTTCTATAGTTATTAGTAAGCAGTTAGCTTCAGGAAAGGAAGGTTCGAATACTTGATGGTTAAGATCTTTGCGAACGTATGCTACAATACCGTCATTTTGATTTATGTTATGAGTTGTATTGTATGTTTGGTACCCATCCAAGTTAGGTACATTTATGGTTTTATTAAGCCAACATTCAGAAAGTATAATAATATCATATTCTAATTCTGTGACACGCAGCATTGCTAGAAAGTTATCGAGATTCTTAGCAATACTGCGTATATTTTGATGTATTATCTTAAATGATTTATTGATGCTATTATCAATGGTAGGACAAGTACCGGGCAGGCATGTGTGAACTTCAGCGATGCTAAAGGAGTCAAGCTCAGGTAAGATTTGGTTTGTATTATTAGCCATAATGAAGGTAGGTTGGATTTACGAAATATTTTTTAGAAATTTTTAACATAAGAAAGTTACAGGACCAGGGAGTATGCTTGGGAATTTTTGATTTATTGGAAGAATCATGGTCGTTTTGATTGAGCTGATTAAACTGAGATATTACGTGATTAATTGAAATATTTTGTTGTTGTATAAGAGTAAGTGTGTGAGAGAGTGTATTGTTGTGTGTGTCAGAGGGAGTGTTCATGTGTGTATAATTAAAATAAGGATGTATTACAAGTAAAGTAAATATAACAGTACAAGGCAGGAAGTAGCTAGGCACGAATAGCTGTGGGCTTAACAGCAACAGGCATGCTAAGCAAACTCTCCTCCGAGTGAATACGAAAAAGCTCTCCGCCGGTTTCTTTTCTTCGTATGACGAGCGATAACTTATTTTATTGAGTGTGGGAGTCGTATTAGACCATAATTACTGTATTCAATATATATTACATCATATCATATTATATTACATCCCATAGTCAAAAGCCGGCTTCATTATAATAATATTGAAATAAAAAAACTGTACGATTTCCTTTTTTATGTACTGATGCCTGAATAGTTTGTTTAAAACATGCGGTTAGCATTAAGTTCAACTTTGTCCATTTTAATTTGTTTTAATAGTCCAAATAAGGATTCTAATCATTATTACATATAGTAAAAAGTACTCAAAACCAGCGTGCGTGCAATGACTAATTAATGTTGGTAAACAGAAAGATATCTGTCAGGATCTTGGCAAGTGGCAGACACTGGTCACGGCTTACCTCTTCGGGATACAGGCGTGAGGTTATGTAATGTTATGTCATGCTATACTGTGCTGTGCTATACAAAAGGTAACGTTACGTTAAGTTTGAGTTGCGTTGCGTTGAGTTGCATCGCGTTGCGTCGCATTGTCTACCTCTCCGGCGTACAGTATTGAGTTTATGTATAAATGTGTATGATTTATGCATAAACACCGACTTGGTGAAAGATTTTAAAATATTGTAAGCAAGAATCAATCTTTTAAGTAGAATGAGATCATACTCGTATTTATATTTTATTAGTATTACGGACGAGTATTTCATTACACATTAAATTCAATTAAAATCGAATTTTATATATTTTTATTATTTATTTTTGTTTTTTTAATAACTGAAGTCTATTACAATTGACAAGTGTTATGAGCTAATGTAATAAGTAAACGCACTTGAAAAATGTCACATGCAATCAAAAGAATAACATCAACTATATAAATCCACAACAGTATCTTCATATCATATAAAATAATAGTAAGTGGTTACAATCTACTCGACTCTGAAGTGGAAGTGGGCGGGACACTTGACCAGGCGGAATGATGGCAGATGAACGAAGGCAGTGACAGACGGCCGTGGAAGGGGGAAGGGTCGGTGGGCAGACCAGCAGCCAGATGGTCAGATGACCTAAGTAAAGTGGCCGGCCAACAGTGGATGAGACTAGCGCGAGGCCGTGCTGGCTGCCGTGGAAATAAAGAGGCCTATACCCAGCAGCGGGGTTTACCGGGCTGATGATGATGATGACATTCTGACTGATTGTGACGATAATTTAGTGGTATTAAATAAATGCTTTTTATTTGAATTAATTTCAATATCCAATATTTAATTTTTTTCCTGTTTCCTGTGACGTGGTCACCCTACAGAAAGCAGTTCAAAGCTCTTTCAACGCGTGTTTTTTGCCCCAACTTTTTGCTGACTTAAATATTGATTAGTATAAACTGAATTGGGCGGTCGAAGTATGAATTGATGCTCTTTTCGGAATATGAGCACGGAAAGAGCGGTAATAACGCTGCGGTAGAGCACGGACTTTTCAGTCGAGAGGGTGTGGGTTCGAAAACCCGCACCTAGGAGACAGAGAGACTATGGGCTTTGTATGTCCTCTCTGCTGGGGCACGGGTCTCTTCCTGCATCGCAGGAAGGTTAGGCCATTACTCCACCACGGGGGCCAAGTTCGGGTTGGCGGAGGAGCTTATTGTGAAGGGTTTTTGCAGTCTATGTGGTTTATTTTGTATACGTATATTGATCCGTTTTTTACTGCTGCTCCCACTCTCCGAGGTTTGCTGAAAGAAATCTCTTAAAGAGATAAGTTCGCCTTTGTACATGTTATTTGTTAAGTAAAGTCCTTTTAAATGTTTCGTGTGCAATAAAGTAAAATAATTATTAATTGTAAAACAGTGGTGAGCTTTACTGTTAGAAGTTATCAAGCCACCCATAAGGCCTCTGACATGGCTTAACGTGTAACGGTGCAAACCTCTTCACACCATTTTTATTTCTTTTTCCATCTATCATTTTCAAATATTTAAATTATGTACTAGCATTAAAAAGTTAAAATTACTTTGCTGAATTCCGCCAGAAATCCCACAAGCACCATGCGGCTAGCTAATGCACCGCCCTCCCTCACACTTTTTCAAGCAGAAGCAAGACACGAACACACCACCACCAACACCAATACTTGTGTGAGAAAACACGCGACGCGTTTCGCCTCTAACACGAGGCATCCTCAGGCTCCCAAATGCAAGTGAATTTTGGGAGCCTGAGGATGCCTCGTGTTAGAGGCGAAACGCGTCGCGTGTTTTCTCACACAAGTATTGGTGTTGGTGGTGGTGTGTTCGTGTCTTGCTTCTGCTTGAAAAAGTAGGAGGGAGGGCGGTGCATTAGCTAACCGCATGGTGCTTGTGGGATTTCTGGCGGAATTCAGCAAAGTAATTTTAACTTTTTAATGCTATTATGGATTTCCGCAAAGTAACGCCTGATTCTATACAACATCTAAATTATGTACGTAACACATTCTTCGATTTCCCTCATTTTTCACCACCACTACTTTACGCTTTGACCAGATCTGACTT
The DNA here is from genome assembly GCA_934045075.1 of Yponomeuta sedellus. NCBI lineage: Eukaryota > Metazoa > Arthropoda > Insecta > Lepidoptera > Yponomeutidae > Yponomeuta > Yponomeuta sedellus. Next base: position 745,363 of record OW203749.1, read on the forward strand.
TTTACCTGCTTCTCCGTTTATCCGTTTTTATCCAGTTTTCTGTTAATATTACTACAATTCTACAAATAAAACCACACCTAAAGTCGTTCCAGAGTTTATTTATTATTATAAAAGTTATACAACGTTCCACTGGCGCCCAACGTGGGGTCAATTACATGACAGCCGGCACCAACGGCTTAGTGTGCCTAGCAACGCTCGGAAAAATGCCACTAGCAGAAGTTACGGAACGGTCACCCATCCTGCACCTGACCGCGCCTGTTGTTGCTTAACTCAAGTGATTGGTTCCAATCACTCGTTACGACTAGGCCACGAGCGCTTCGTAAAAATAATATTAAAAAATACCACAAATTACGAAAGTTTAGGATCCAAAATAGTAGACACGTTTTCAATAAGCTCATCTGATGGAGTGGGCGTGAAAAAAAACAAGTCTCAATTCTATCTTGTCTATGGGAGATTGATATTTTTTAAAACGATTAATTAGTTCGCTCGGAAATGCATTTTGACAGGCCCTAATGGACGCTGTAACAAATGAAAAATATCACAGAAAGCGTGCTCACACGATACGTACCTACCATGTATTTTTTTATGTAGTCTACAAACGCCCAGCGTGGGGATTATGGGCATTACCCCCTATGATAGCACAACGTGGCGCTCTTTAGGGGAGGGCTATGTCCAGCAGTGGACTAGTATAGCCTGACGACGACGACGACAAAAGTCCTACAAGGCACGCCTTCTCCCAAAGAGAGAGACTTCATTACTAAGCGTGACCACCGCGGATTGGCAATTTCAAGCGGTACGCTACGCTTAAATAGAATCTGTTAGCTTTTAGAATATACTTCGGGCTCTAGAGTAGGCTTCGGTTTTCGCCGAAAACACACGAGTGTAATACTACTTCCTGCTCTGTATAAATCTTTTCTTCACTATTTTGAAACGTAATGTAAAGATAAGTGTCATATTGGTTCCGATATTTCTATAACACGAATATCACCGATTCTATCCGATAGTAGCCGAGGAATATTCTGAGCGCTTAGTGCGAGTTTGACAGATCCAATCGAATGACTTTACTACCGCGTTAATCGAGCATTGAGTAGTGAGTATGAGTAAGTTAACCGTTCGAACTGGCAAAACGCTGTCACAATACAACTCGCACTCGCCTTTATTCGTGTTTTGGCTGGTAAACGTGTTCACTTCTCAACGTAAACCATTACAACTCGCACTCATCAATTTTAATTTCCATACTTGTCGCTAGGTGGCGCTTCCTCGATGCCATAGAAATATGAGTTTACGTTAACGCGATCGAGCAGTTAAAAAACTCGCACTAAGCACTCTGAAAGCTAACAGACTGAACGTCCTGTCTATTTTGGTTCCTGTTTTTCCGGTACGCCTTCTGTGATGGATTCTGTGGTAACTGTTCTAGTTCTGAGTTTTGTTTTTTTCTAATTAACAGATGCGTGATCGTTTTAATTTCACTACACAGTGAATAACACCACTTGGCTTTGATATCTCGCTTGGAAGTTAACAGCAAGTGGTTGTTACTGCGGCTGCTAATTTATTTTATTTTTTATTATTTTGAGTGCAAGTGACCGAGCAATAGAAGGATTCTAAAATTCAAAAAAGGTGTGAAGGTCAAAGGCGCTCGAGTGCTTCACGTAACTTTAATTCCCACTTTGGCGAGGAAAAGCACAATGCAAAAAAAGTTAACAATATGACGTGAAAGAGAAAATGGCGCTCGCAAAGCAAATATAACAAATTACACGAAGAAATTATTTTTTTTATTTTTATCTTTTTGTTTTTATTTTTATTTCTAATTTGCTCGATAAATAATAGGAAATGACATAAGATGGGATGAGATGAGGCGACATAAGGAGAAGTGAGTTGGGACAAGATAAGATGAGACGGGACGAAGCGGGGTGGGATGGGACGTTAAATTAGAATAGATTAGTTTATTTATAATAAGAAATTTACGAAAATCGAGCGCTCGTGGCCTAGGTGAACCGAGTGATTGGAATCAATCACTCGGTTAAGCAACAACAGGCATGGTCAGGTACAGGATGGGTGAGCGTCCCGTGACTACCGCTAGTGGCATTTTTCCGAGCGCTTCCGTGCTTCGCAAGGCACGTTAAGCCGTTGGCGCCGGCTGTCATATAATGGCAGTCGTTAAGCCATGTCAGAGGCCTTATGGGCGGCTTGATAACTTCTGACAGTGGCCCGCCACTGTCTTACAATCCTCCTCCAACCCAGCGTCCCAAACGTCCCAGCGCTCTCCTAACTGAGCTAATGGGCGACTTACCGGCTACAGTGAAATTTCGAACCTCTTTACAATACTCTCTGTATTACGTACAGGCAGCGACATCTGGCTGGAGTAATTTGCATCACTTGCAGCACCGAGTACCTTACTTTGCAATTAGGTTTTACATGGTTGGAATGTTTAGCCTCTTAATAGGTTTTTTTAAATTGTCCTTAGCACGGGTTAGTACATTAACAAGAATATAAGAAGTTTGCATGTTTTATTAAACAAAATATAATTGATAAAAAAATAACTAGAGGTCAATTAACAATTCAGGTATAAGAATAAATGTGATGAGATGCGATGAGATGAAATGAGATGGGCTGAGATGAGATGGGACGAGACGAAATGAACTAAAACGTAGCCAATTTCTCCTTTGAAACATAAGCTATTTTTATTCTTATTTCGTACGTCTGAAGCTGTCCATACCAATGAAAAATCCTGTCATTCAAACTCGTAATACTACGCACAGTTTAAAATACTTAACACTTTTTTATATTTAAAAACCTATTTAGAGGCTAAAAATTTCACCCATGCCGGGATTCGAACCCGCAACCTCTGGCTATCCGTGCCAGCGCTCTACCAATTGAGCCAATGGGCGACTCACCGGCATCAGTGAAATTTCGAACCTCTTTACACTATTCTCTGTATTACGTACAGGCAGCGCAGGCAGCAAAAACTGTTTAGCCTCTAAATAGGTTTTTAAATTTGTCCTTAACACGGGTTAGTGCATTAAAAATAAAAATAGTAAAAACTTTTTTATATTACTTTAAAAAATGTATTATTAATTACCCATTAGCGCGAAAACGTTCCACTCCTCATGAAACGAATGCACGTAAAAATTGAGAAAACGCGAATATCTTGTCGAATATCTTTTAATCTATCTTTTTCTTGTTTTACAATGACGTTGTTTTTAAAAAGTAGACTTAATAATATAAAACTTTATCAAAAAGGAAAATACTTAAAAAGTTTGAGTGGCCGGTCGGCAACCTTAGAACAGGACTTTTCTCAGACAGAGTAAGGGCTTAATCTCCACGCGTGCCCATTGAGTATTGCTAGAAGTTCTATAACTTCACAAACGTCCATAACGTGAAAACTGCGGAACGGCAATTTCAAGTTCTAAACTCAGGTTTCCTCATAATTTTTTCCTTCACAGTTAGTTTACCTACATGTTTTCTTAGAGAGAGAGTAGGTACGGGCTTGATCACAACTCGTGCCCACCGCGTATTGGGCACACGGAAATCACCCAATTATAAATCTAACTGTACTCGCAAAGGTTTACACACGTAATTTCAACATACTAGCCGAGGCGGCTCCTTCAGATTTTAAAAGACGAACAAAAAATAGGCCGTTATTCTTTCAACGGTCCGCCATTTTGACCTACAGACGGTTAGATCAAGAAAAAAACTTGACCTCTGGAGTGAAAAGTAAAATTAATAACTTCACTCAACGACTTACCATAAGTCGGTAAGTAAAAGTGAGTATTTGAGTATTTTAGTTAAAAAAAACAGTCATTTCATTAAAAAAGATGTACTGTGCTTATTCATCCGTCTTAATTTTCGGTAATACCAATAATAAAGTTTCTCTTCCGGTTTCTGGAATTTTTGGACAAACTGTACCTAACTTCAGTGTGTCTCTTATGATGATGACCTTTAAAAATCCTGGCCGTATAAAGTTGGAAATAGCTACGTAAATAAAAAAAAAACTACTTATGTTGTACACAGATTTTTGACATAGACAAAACAGAAATCCAAATTAATGCGCGCGCAGGAAATGTCACATCAAACGCGTTGCGTTCCTAATTCAAACTGATTGACAGTCGATATAACGCACGGAGGGAAATAAATAAAATAGCTGAACATTTAGTCAGCGTGCATTCAATTAAATTACTGAATTTTTAGGTCAGTTCGTGGAATATAGGTTGAGGGATTGGCTATCGTCACTGTTATTTTTTTTACTGAATGTAAAAAACCCGCAATTGACTCGAAAAGGAGAGATTTCTAGTTGCATGTAAATACGAATAACTGTTACCATGGGGACAATTTTAAAATAACAAAAGAAATATTAGCTGTTATAGACCTTGTGGGACTACGAGTATTGGTGAAGTTGACATCCTTTCGGATACCAGGGGGCCGATTGTCACTTCATTAGCAAATGTGTCGTATACAACTCTAAGGCTTATCGCACCCTCAGAACGAAAGAGGCCTAAGTAAAAAAATAGTGAAATTGAGTTACAATCATAAAAAGGTATGCCATGGACGGAAGATTCGCTATGCTCTTTTTTTACAATAAGTGCCTTTGTTTTACTATTCATCGGATAGAGCATACCTTTTTATGTCTCTCTATGATTGTTAGGTACTCAATTTTTTGAGTATTTAAACTATTTTTTGACTTAGGCCTCTTTCGTTCTGAGGGTGCGTTATGTCTTGGTATTGTACGTAAAAAGTCGAGCGACAGCCAAAATCTGTATTCTGAACGCACCATGCTAGATAGTAGCGTTCAGTTTCATTAAAATCCTTACAGTAGTTATTACGTGAAAGAGTAACAGACATCCATCTATCCATACTTACAAACTTTCGCGTTTAAATATTAGTAGGATAGAGTAATACCTATGTAAATTGTTTTTTTGGTAGTTTAATTGTCTGTTTCTTCCTTTCATGCTTACGCTATGCTTTACGTAGGCGTCTTTAACTTAACTTTTAGCATTTAATGAAGGTAGCATTTAGTTATACCCGGAACCGGCGTGCGTTCATGCAACGACTTATGAACCTTGATGAAGCTAAGTGGCAAGTGGGAGTCCCTAGTCTCTGCCTACCCCTCTGGGATACATCCGTGAGGTTATGAATGAATGAGCGCAAAATGCTTTATTGCACTAAAACAAATTTGTACAAAGGCAAGCTTAATAATAGATACCTAGTATTTTCTTCCAGCTAACCCACGATAATGCGGACAGTGGAAGGAGTAGTGCCAGTAAAGAATATAGTATAGGAGTGATTCATTACATAACCTAGGTTAACTAAATATCTATAATAAAAGATGAATCGCTGAATGTTTAAAAAACCTATTTAGAGGCTAAAAATTTCACCTATGCCGGGATTCCAACCCGCAACCTCTGGCTATCCGTGCCAGGGGCTGGCTGGCACGGATAGCCAGAGGTTGCGGGTTCGAATCCCGGCATGGGTGAAATTTTTAGCCTCTAAATAGGTTTTTTAAATTTGTTCCTTAGCACGGGTGAGTGCCTTAAAAATAAAAATAGTGTAATCGCTGAATGTGTTGGTAAGCGCAAATCTCGAGAGCAGCTGAACCGATTTCGCTAATTATTTTTTTAGAATATTCCTTGAAGAACAAAGATGGTTGTTTCGGAGAGAAAAAAAATATACAGATTCGACTGTACGAAGTTCGCTGGGTCAGCTAGTTACAAATATAATTAGGTTATGTTAAGTTTATGTTATTAAAAAACCTAGTCACTAAAGCTACAACATAATTATGGTCCGGGATCATCAGCAAGTGACGCAAATTGCCCCAGCACGTGTCACCAAGTGGGGAGTCGATAATATCATGTCGTGCAACAGGGTGACCGTGAATTTAGGAGCCATCTTGGTTGGTCTCAATTGGTGTCAATGAGCCAACACGCGATTTGATCTAGAGATTGGAAAGTTACGACCGTTTCTGTTACTAGTTTACTGATTTGTCGGGCTCCGATCTCGAAGGATCAGTCGATACGATATCAACCCTTTGTACGACCTCACTGGTGGGGCACGGGTCTCGTCCTGCATCGCAGGAAGGTTAGGCCATACTCCGTGGGGGCCAAGTCCGGGTTGGTGGAGGATTGTAAGACAGTGGCGGGCCTTAGCCCCCGCGGTGAAGTATGGCCTAACCTTCCTGCGATGCAGGAAGAGACCCGTGCGGCCAACGGGGACATACCAAGGGTTTATATCAACAAGTCTATCTAGAATTACATGTCTAGAGACAATTAAATCTGAATTAACTCGAGAAATCACACCGAATACCCTAGGGACCAACTATCTTCGCGTCGGCAACAGAGATAGTTTCCTGAAACCGCAAAACTGGTGTCTATCAGCGCTGCGAGTCCCGCCGGGCGCGGAATCCATTTTGTCAACTTTGACGTACAATTCAAAATGGCCGCCGCAAATGGGGTCGGCAGCTAATCTCGTTTGCGAAGTTCGCTCTGCAACGCAACACAGATTTTGAGCACTATGTAGGTAATTGCAGGGCCAGAGGATCCATTGAGCAGTGATGTCAAATGTAGGTATGCGAAAAATAGAAATATTTAATTTTTGAAAACTTTCGTTATACACATATTCAATTCAATTCAATATATTTATGTCAGACATTACATCCATATTGATCCAAATAAATTAACAATAAAATCAACAATAAATCAAACAAAATAAATAACAATAATGATAGGTAGATAATAATATTAAATAAATGAATAAATAAATTTAAACTTAAATTGAAAATTGGAACCAGTAAGTTTTTAAATAAATCACTTGAATGTTTGCAAGTGTTTTATTTAAAAAAATATATAATATCAATTACTAGCTGACCCAGCGAACTTCGTACCGCCTAACAGTCGATTTTTTTTATTTTGCTTTCCGTAAGAACCATCCTCGTACTTCAAGGAATATTCTAAAAAAAGAATTAGCGAAATCGGTTCAGCTGCTCCCGAAATTTGCGCTTACCAACACATTCAGCGATTAATTTTTATATTATAGATTGAACGGACACTACTCAACGGTTCAAAAAATGTGTTAAGTACATTTTTGTGTCAATGTACATAATTTTAAGGATTATTTACTAGATGACAAAGATGTCTGGAATTAAAGCGAGTAGGTTTGTACCTACTCGCTTTAATTCCAGACATCTTTGCATAAGTTGTGTGTTTTATAATAAATATGTAATTTCTGTTAAAAATTGCAGGGCTAGAGGATCCGTTGAGCAGTTATGCTATGTATGCGAAAATAGGAATATTAAATTTTTGAACTAAAACTTTCGTAAAAACAGTACTACACATTATTGAACGGACACTACTAAAATACAGCCAAAAAAATGTGTAAAGTACACTTTTGTGTCAAAAGGGCTACTATAATTTTAAGGATTATTTAGATAACAATGATGTCTAAAATTAAAAGTAGTACAATGCATAAATTGTATGTTTTATAATATTTATGTAAATTCTGTTGGAAAATTAAGGACTTTGAAATTACTAAGTTCGGAGCTTTTTTGTATTTTTTTCCAATAGTATGCTCTAAATTTTGAAATGGACGCTTAGGTTATTTTGTGACGTTCAATAAGTCACAAGTTCTGTGTAATTTTGAACAAAATACTTTGAGTCTTTGTTGTTTCTTATTGGATTGTAACCGGATAAATATACTAAGCTTTTTGTCGGAATACAGCCAAATTTAATACAACTTTTACAAACTGGAAATCGAAACCACGACCTCCGCTATAAGACATTACATCACATCAGTCCCTGAACTTGTGCGATGTGCGATAGGAACTTCTAAAAAGCTTACAACGTCGTTGAGTCGTATTTTTAATTATGCCTAAGCGTCGGTAAGTGAGTCCCCTCGCGAATGTCGCTTTCCAAGTTTCCACTTTTCCCTGCTATCGCATTGTTGGCGCGAAACGTCAAAACGCGCGCTCGGCTGTCAAACGCCCTTTGTTTTCCCGCCTCGTCAGCCATAGACAATGCGCGCAGATTAGGAGCACTGGCAGGTGAGCGAAAATGAGATGCCGTATGACAATTATTTAAAAAAATGTGTTTTTTTTTTATTTCAACCGATATGGCTTTGGTTGCCAATTTGCTTTTTGAAAGAGTTGCCGGAGCCAAAGAGGTCGATATCGAAAAAAAAAATCCTAGCTTAGGAAGTTAGAACGATTAGTTAGTATGATAATTTTATTTGTGTATTTAAATAAAATTATTACATCCACAGAGAATCTACATATTGACAAAAAAAAATGTTACTTATGTTACTTTAATACATAAAAAAATTTTATGCATAAAAGAAAAATCTAATTTATTAGGTTAGGACTCAGATCATAGAAAGAAGGAGATATGCCCTAGCCGCGAAATAAGTCAGGTACCGCTGTCGCCACTTTTAAATATGTGTGCGTTTTCATCACATGCACAATATTGTAAATATAAGGTTCACGCCAGTCTGTAAATGTCTGTCCAGTCATTTACTAGCGTTCTAATCTTTTAATTGGTTCGCACACTATGAAAAACAATTGTACAAATACACTCATACACGGAAACAACAGCGTCGGTGAACTCCTTAGAGATGGAACACTTGTGTCAAATAATACATCTATAGATAAAATTGTCCGATGAGAGGTTATTCATTTATTATCAGTATACTTCGTGTTGGGATGATACAAAAAAACAGAGCATGTTAAATTTACAAAAAAAATATTATTAAAACAAATAATCCTATTTTAATTTACTGTCCTGTGAAATGTAAATATTTATTAAGTACGTGTCTTTTTGACAGTATTTGTGGCTTCAGTATATGATAAAGACGCAAACTTGATTTCTACTGATATATAATTTGATTATTTTGATAATGATGATGACCCCTGTACTATATACTAATACGATAAATAAAAAATGTTTATATGTTAAATTTGTTGAACAGAACACCACTGAAGCATACTTGGTAGTGACGCTGTCCGGAAAGCTAGGTCTTCTGGGTTTGAATCCTGGTAATGGAAAGCTAATATTTGTGTGAAGAGCATGTCCACGGTCAGGGACGCATTTGTACCTAGATCTTGAATATTTCTTTGTATTTTATTTAGTATTTGAATCCCAATGTAACGTGAAATGCACTTACATTACAATTTACAAATTGGCTTATATTGGTAAGTTTGTTAGGACTCTGTAAAGCAGTTTTTGTTGGGTGAAAGAATGAAGTGCTGACTTTTTAATAATACAGTAGCAATAACTTTCTCATTCTCTAAAAATAATTCACCCAGCTATATAAAAAATAGAACAAACACATGTGTAAACTCGAAAAACAACCATTTTTCTGAAGAAATTGCCACTTGTCTGCGTAACAGCGATATAAATCAGTAGCCACGCTTGGATTATAAGGATTAACTAAAGAATATGTTTATGGCTGTGATTGAAATGTATCATGGGCCTGTAAATAAAGTAACTTCCTAATTAAAAATACATTAAATAGTAAGAACTTTTATAAGCTTGTCAAAAAAAATTTCAAGGAAACTTTCGAAACATATATAGATTAAAAAAATAAAATCAGCATCAGACTGAAATCCTACGGAGAATATTTTCATTATCGCCATCATTCAGCCACAAGATATCCACTGCTGGACATAGGCCTCCTCCATGGATTTCCAAAAAGACCAGTTGAAAGCGGCTTACATTCAGCGTCTTCCTTCGACTAGGATGAGATCTTCTCTCTATCTTGTCGTCCGACGCTGCACTTGCCGATATGACATATAAGAAAGTACCGACATACCCTATTGTGGTCTCCATTCGAGAACTTGTCGGATCTAAAATGGTAAATAAATTATTAAAATACTGAAAATGCTTTATTTAACTTGTTTTTCATTACATAATCGAATTGCGTTTATAACATAACGCACATAAATAATTAAATATATAAGACTATGATTTAGTACCACAACCACATCACCTGATTTGTTTCTTTAGAAACACTTTCTTTTGGAGAGTTATGCGTCGTCCATATCAAATGAAGATTAGAATAAAGTGATAATTGAATATTCTAAACCATGTAAAATTTTATCGTGATTTTAAATATACTGGTACCTGAACCTTTATAGAACTCGTTATTACTGGTATTTTTAAAGTAGGAACTGCCCACGGAAATATTTTTCCCCCACTTTAGCATCTGGAAACACTTCTCTGTAAAATAGACGGAGCAAATGGTACTATATTTGAGAGGAAATCAGTTATACCCTCTGTATTTTGATCCATTTTTCTTTCGTATTTTTTTTATCTTTATTAGAAACTCTTTGAGATACATGATCGAAACTAGGCCTGTTTTTAATAAGGCAAATCCTTCTACTAAAATAAAAGCTTCCTTAGCAACGCAAGCTGAAGTCTACGCAGATGGAGTCGCGGGCAATAGTCGACGATAAGACTAGATACCTAGTCTTACAATAATTGGTTCTAGTAATTTTGGAAGTCTGGACGAACGATTATAAATGCCTAAATAATATCGATACTTAATCAGTCTGAAAAGAAAGGAACTACCCCATCACTATGTCTCCAGCTGACCTACTGGTGAATTTGACATTTCGCGGCAAATACATGCGGCCGTACCTCGAAACATCGCATTGAACAATGATCAGTTTTGCGTGACGGTTCACTGCGGGCTGGCTTTTCCTAGTTAGCAAACCTCCACGAAAATGCTATATAGAAACAGCAGTGGAGTAACTACAATGTAATAAATACTTCCCATTTATGTTCTTAGTAATGGGATGCACATTGCACATGTAATTATTATAATTATGATTTTTCGTAGTTTACAAGACGAATATACTGAGTAAAATAGGTTTACCGGTGAAAAGACACTCCCCTGTATTTGAATAGCATGTATCACAGCGATTTCTGCAGGTAATCACTGCGCAATTAGGCATTTTTCTCAGATGTTACTACGACGGCTGGCGCGAAGCGATTGACGGCCATATTTTAAAGTTTCGCAGAGGTTAGCTCAAATGGGCTAACGTTGGGCGACAGTGCCACGCCCACAAGGCACTTCTCCTTATTTTTGTGTTCTGAGGGTTAGGACATGCTCCCAGCTACAGTGTATCCGTTCTTAAATTGCATAACCAGTAAACAAACCGCACTCGACCACAAAACACGAATTCCGGAAGCATCACTCGATGTAGGTTACCACATTTAGTTGTAGACACTAGTTAAGACACATGGGCATCATATTTTACCGAAAACTGGCTGAATTTGTGATTAAAACTATGATTTTTTGCCGAAATTCTAAATACACTGTTAGGAATATTTTAGTAGTAGAGACTGGCAACAATCTCATGACGTCACCGTTCCTATATAAAGCGTGCGCCGTACGCGCTCCGGGCTCTTTGGCTGCCTGGTTTTGCTTCGAGTAGGTTCATGGAAAGGTTCGTCGTGGTTTGTCGCCAGTCTGGTGAGGTTATATTTCCGTTACTTTTGATTTGTGTTCCTTGTAACTAGAGTGCTATGTGCTTTGTTAATTCTTATAAGACTATTTGAGAAAAGATTATTCGAGTGGAGTTTCTTGGCTACCTTCTTCTCCACTACGGCTTCAGCCCGAAGGTGGCTCAGGAATTTGACATTGAATTAAATTTCTGAAAAGGCACTCATTTCTATTATTTCTACGCTTGATCCCTTACATCAGAAGTGGGATTCAACCTTCTTTCCTACATTAACATTAAAGTTTTTGCCCCCTGAGTAATTCCGTACTTTTCCGGAATTTATTTGCAATTTTCTAATTTACTCACAAAACACGTGTCGAGAGAAAAACCTATTGGGTGAGACCTTTCTTTGTTATTAGCGGTTGTGTACGCACACCGTGCTTGTATTCTGTTTGCCAGATTGATAGATTGTCTCGTCTACAAACGCGGGCGGCGCTCGCGAACCTCGCGATCTCGCAACAGGCGCTTGTGTGGTCGCCAATAGCGCAGATGACTAGATGCGCGATTGAGCGTACGACTCGTTCGCGGCGTTACCGTGGTGCCCGCCGATAATACATCCTGTGACCGAGGCGGTGGAACTCATCGTGATGGCGACCGAGCATGGATTACGATCATAAGCATCGTGGCGATCGAGGTCGCAGCCGCGAATCGTGGCATACCTTTGTGCCGAGACTGAACGCGTTGGAGACGCGTTCGCTGCTGGTGAGGTCCACCGAGCCTACTTTTAAAAGGTACAGAGCAGATTGTGAAAGCTATACCAGTGGCTGAGGTCAGTAAGTGCGCAAAACTTTAAAGTCTAGTTTTGACCCCTTAATTCGCAATGTCTGCCTGGTTCGGTTGGTGGGTAAAGTTGTTCGAGTAATAAATCAAATAACTAATACCGTGTAGCTACTTTGCCGTAGTCTCGCCTAAATGAATTACAAATAGAAGACCAATCAAGTTATATAAATACGACTTTAAAATGTAACAAACCTAAGTGCAAATGATTTCGATAACATCGCAATTAATTTACATCCAGGTCCCGTGAAGACAATAATGTGCTTCCCCTTAAGACTAGTTCTTGTGTTACCCCTTAAGAATCATGATGTTCATAAGACACGTCGGTTTGTAGGCAGTGTAATGAAGTGCAACAATAAGCAACTGCAAAAACAAATCTACCCACCACACCACAAAAAAAAAGATCTGTTGGTTTCTTACAAATAGTGTATACTGTAAGACAACGTTTGTGAAGTTCCCAGTGACTCTAGTAGGCGAAATATATTTTGTGGTCGAGTGTGGTTGCGTTTTTGATAAATGCATTCCAGTGTTAAGTGAAATGAAATGAAAAGGTTTCGTTCAAGTGCCAGCTACAACTATTGTTATCTTAATCACGAGCTGTAACGCTTGTATTGTTGTTTGCAAAGTAGATGCGAAAAATGTGTGTGTAAATTGGATTGATTGGAAAATGTACGAAATGTAAAAAACTGAGTAAGCTTTTCGCTTTTATTCGCAAAACATAATGTGAACTTGATTGTGTTCGGAGTTGCGTACCGAGAGGTGCGTTGTTAACGTGTCTATTAAGAGTGCTTTTCAGGATGAATAGATTGCGCTTTCGGTGCTTCCGTAGCTGACGGCCGACGTGTGAACATATCAAGCTACTACGGAGCCAGACTGCCCTGCGCGCAAATGCACGTTGTTGCTTACATGTTGCCAAGCGTAACCGCGCCGTACCCGAGGGAGAACTATCAAAGGAGAACGGGTCTGTAGAGTTTTACCACAGGGAATATCCACGGGAACATCTATGAGTAATGTGAAGGTATGTCAACCCTCTTCCTGTCACGGTGACATAAGATGCAACTCTTGTCAATAAATTAGTAAGACTTGAAAACGGTTTCAGTTCATTTACGGTTATTCTGGATAAGACAACAATGTGCCCATATCATAGTGGAAGGACACACGAGCTTAGAGAGTTTGCCTGTTTGTTTTCTTTATGTGCAGGAAAAGCCGAGCGACTAAGCGAAGCGGTGTACTGCTGCCAAGCACGACGGAACTGTTGTTGAACGCGACTACGCGTTGCTGTCGCGTGCAACTGCGTGTTGCTAGCTGCGATTGTACGCCTGACAAGTGCAAGTGCGCGCCGCTGCGGGCTGCGACTGCGCGCCGCTGCGGGCTGCGACTGCGCGCCGCTGCGGGCTGCGACTGCGCGCCGCTGCGGGCTGCGACTGCGCGCCGCTGCGGGCTGCGACTGCGCGCCGCTGCTGCCTGTGACTGTGTGTCTGCCGTGCGCGAGTGCGCGCTGATGTCGCGTGTGACTGCGCTCTGCCAAATAGGCGGTATGCCTGGAGTCTATGCGATAAGCCCTTGTGATGCCTATGTCCAAATCATTGTGGCTGGATATGCTAACGTCGTGTCTATGTCCAAATGATTGTGGTTGGATATGCTAACGTCGTGCCTATGTCCAAATGGTTCTGGTCGGATATGCTAACGTCGTGCCTATGTCCGAATGGTTCTGGTCATAATTGTCAAGTGCGAACACACGCTGCTGCCGAGCGCGGACGCACGCTGCTGCCGAGCGCGACCACGCGCTGCTGTCGAGCGCTGACGCGCGCTGCTGCCGAGCGCTGACGCACGCTGCTGCCGAGCGCGACCACGCGCTGCTGCCGAGCGCTGACGCGCGCTGCTGCCGAGCGCTGACGCGCGCTGCTGCCAAGCGCTGACGCGCGCTGCTGCCGAGCGCTGACGCGCGCTGCTGCCGAGCGCGGACGCACGCTGCTGCCAAGCGCGACCACGCGCTGCTGCTGAGCGCGACCACGCGCTGCTGTTGAGCGCTGACGCGTGCTGCTGCCGAGCACGACCACGCGCTGCTGCCGATCGCTGACGCGCGCTTCTGCCGAGCGCTGACGCGCGCTGCCTCCGAGCGCTGACGCGCGCTGCTGCCGAGCGCTGACGCGCGCTGCCTCCGAGCGCTGACGCGCGCTGCTGCCGAGCGCGGACGCGCGCTGTTGCCGAAAGCGGACGCGCGCTGTTGCCGAAAGCGGACGCGCGCTGCTTCCGAGTGCTGACGCGCGCTGCTGCTGAACACTGACACGCGCTGCTGCGCGCTGCTGCGCGCTGCTGTGCGCTGCTGCTGGGCGCAAACGCGCGCTGCTGCTGGCTGTGACTGCGCGCCGATCGCTGACGCGCGCTTCTGCCGAGCGCTGACGCGCGCTGCCTCCGAGCGCTGACGCGCGCTGCTGCCGAGCGCTGACGCGCGCTGCCTCCGAGCGCTGACGCGCGCTGCTGCCGAGCGCGGACGCGCGCTGTTGCCGAAAGCGGACGCGCGCTGTTGCCGAAAGCGGACGCGCGCTGCTTCCGAGTGCTGACGCGCGCTGCTGCTGAACACTGACACGCGCTGCTGCGCGCTGCTGCGCGCTGCTGCGCGCTGCTGCTGGGCGCAAACGCGCGCTGCTGCTGGCTGTGACTGCGCGCCTGACAAGCGCAAGTGCGCGCCTCTGCTGGCTGCGACTACGCGCCTGCCGTGCGCAAGTGCTCACTGCTGCTGAGCGCTTGCTGTGGCTGTGCAAGACTGCGTACCCACATAACCGCGCGCGAGCATTCCTCGGGATGTTTGTGTGAATTAATGAATGAAATGGATCCATTGTGTCTGATGTCTGATGACAACGAATGAGTGATGAATAGACGTTGAACGTATGAAAGAACGAAGTGAAACTTACTCAAGGTATAGGACATGGAAAGTTCATGAAATGCTAAGAATAAACTCTTGGTGTTTTTTGGATCCGTGGTGTAGACAGTATGTTTGATAGCAGAAAGATGGCCTTGATAGACAGATGGATGTGAGATGTAGGCACAATTTGCGAAATCGATGAGATGCTTAAGCTTGTTTTCAAATTGCAGATGATACACTGCTCAAGGTGGCGCTGTGACGCTTCTCGTGGGTGTGCTGCGCAAGATCACGCTTGTCAAGACCAGAACTGTCCCAGAGAGGGTCGAGGACGACCCTGTGTCAGGAGAGGCCGTGTTAGGAATATTTTAGTAGTAGAGACTGGCAACAATCTCATGACGTCACCGTTCCTATATAAAGCGTGCGCCGTACGCGCTCCGGGCTCTTTGGCTGCCTGGTTTTGCTTCGAGTAGGTTCATGGAAAGGTTCGTCGTGGTTTGTCGCCAGTCTGGTGAGGTTATATTTCCGTTACTTTTGATTTGTGTTCCTTGTAACTAGAGTGCTATGTGCTTTGTTAATTCTTATAAGACTATTTGAGAAAAGATTATTCGAGTGGAGTTTCTTGGCTACCTTCTTCTCCACTACGGCTTCAGCCCGAAGGTGGCTCAGGAATTTGACATTGAATTAAATTTCTGAAAAGGCACTCATTTCTATTATTTCTACGCTTGATCCCTTACAACACTGATTTTCTGATCACAGGTTAGCAAAACTACACAGATTAGTTTGTATTTTTTTTTAGTGTTGGGATGCGGTTGTATCAGGTGAATGAAAGAACGAATGAACGAAATTGCGCTGTTATGTTATTTAAGAAGTGCACATAGCACCGGAATAATAAAAATAACAAAATAGAGTAGGTATTGCGGTGGGTATTGAATAAAGAATTGATTTGATTTTTTTACTAAAACCTTGCATGTTAAGCGGGTGTTCCATTGACGAGCCACCAGTTTTCTTTACCGCAGCTTTTTATTTTCTGCAATGGTATAAACCGCAACTACATCACCCCAAAATCCGGCGATTTTGTTTTCAAATTTTACTCTGTGGGTTATACCGTTGATTCTTCGAGCATGCTTGAAATTCTGTTAGTTTTAATGCGGTAAACAAAACTGCCAGTGGATCAGCCGAGCCAGCGAGCAAACAGTTTTTTTCACGTTGCTGTAGCCACGGTTGCCAAATGAGATTTTCTAAATATCTCCAAATCAGTATAAAAAAAACTAAAAATGATATCTTTCGCAGCACAAACCCCCATTTTAAATGGTCCAATATCTTTAATCTACACGTTTTTCGATTCTACTTTTCCCCATAATGATCTTAAGAACTCTTTATTGAGGAGATAGCATTACCGCCAACATTTCTTAGCGGAATTTTCTTAATTTTTTTGTCCCCGTTTGTAGGTATGTACTCGTATGGGTCGAGTTCAGTGTAGCAGATGGATTGCGATACTAATATTACATAATTATTTAGATTATTTTATGACTTAAACTTCATTCATTCCATTCATTCAATAATGAAATCCGTCATTCATTCAGTAATTTCAGCAACACTATGAAATGTCACATTTTATTGGTCAGCTATGTTTGTTTACTCGTTATGCCATTTAAGAACGGATACACTGTACTTCGAAATCAAGGTAAAGGTAAATTATAAGTTTATATAAGTAACAATATGCAAGTGTATTATCATTAAGTATAAGTATGTATCAATATTCAAATTTGCACTGGCTACCCGTCTTTCTAATTTCCTTCAGCAATTTTCCATCGTAAGGTTGTCTGGGTGAAATAGCTTTTAGCAATAGGGCCGCCAATCGTACAATGTATACTCGAAATTATTTTGTTTTTGTTGTTTTTCGAATAGTGTACAATAAAGAATATTGTTATTTTATCTTATCTTATGTTATCTTAAAGGTTAGTTAGTTAGACGTTAGATTTCCGCACCTAGCCTCATAGTTGGCCATTGTAGGTACGTGGCAGGCGCTAACGTGTCCTTACACTTCAGATACAAACCCTAGTATCTGAAGTGTAAGGACACCTTAGCGCCTCACGATTTTTTCCTTCACAACTAGCGAGTGGTAGAGGCCTTATTATTCTTACTCATTTATTTCAGGCAAAACCCTCATAGTGTTAGTAGCAATTTGACTTATGCTATGTTACTAAACTATTTACAGTTTATTACAACCTAGTCCCAGCCTGTAAGCATAAGGTGCATTGACACCCAGTGGCACTGTATGGGGCTATTCTTAGGGCGGCTTGATAACTTCTGACAGTAGGACCAGCCACTAGTCTTGCAAGCCTTCACCAACCCGGACTTGGCCCCCGTGGTGGAGTATGGCCTATAACTTCCTCAGGGAAGACCCCTGCCCCTCGGTGGGGACGCAATGGGTTAATGATGACGATTGCTTCTATGGCTTCACAAATGTACAAAACTTAGAAAACAAAGTCATTGGTACAATCCGGGATTCGAACCCAAGACCTCTCGATTGCCTCTCGACAAGCCGACGTTCTACCGCTCGGTATACCACTCCTCTTACCTTCAGTAGGTACTGCGTATCGATGGATGAGAAGGCAGTTATGTACAAGTATGAATAAGCGGGCATTTAAAACTTTAATTGTAAGTAAGTATACCAATTGAATTTTAACAAGACATTGTTTGCAAATGAGATTCGATCTTTACGAAATCCGCGGCGATGCGAAGATAAACGCAGTAAACCAAAATAGACTTATCGATATCAACCCGTGAATGTCCCCACTGCTGGGGCACGGGTCTCTTTCTGCATCGCAGAAAGGTTAGGCCGTACTCCACCACGGGGGCCAAGTCCGGATTGGTGGAGGATTGTAAGACAGTGGCGGGCATTACTGTCAGAAGTTATCAAGCCGCCCATAAGGCCTCTGACATGGCTTAACGACTGCCATTACATACATGACAGCCGGCACCAACGGCTTAACGTGCCTTGCGAAACACGGAAGCGCTCGGAAAACTGCCACTAGCGGTAGTCACGGGACGGTTACCTACCCATCCCGCACCTGACCGCGCCTGCTGTTGCGAAGCGCTCGCGGCCTAGTCGAACCGAGTGATTGGAATCAATCACTTGAGTTAAGCAACAGGCGCGGTCAGGTGCAGGATGGGTGATCATCCCGCTAGTGGTACTTTTTCCGAGCGCTTCTGTGCTTTGCAAGGCACGTTAAGCCGTTGATGCAGGCTGTCTTGTAATTCGTTAAGCCATGTCAGATGTCTTATGGGCGGACTGATAACTTCTGAGAGTAAGGCCCGCCACTGTCTTACAATTCTCCATCAACCCGGCCTAACCCGTCCTGCAACGCTAGGGCAAGTCAAGTGTAGTCTAGGGCAGTCAAGGTTTACTTTCCGGGTGCACATTAAAAAAAAATCTGCCGGACCAGCAGAAATTGCTGCCTTAGAAAGTATTTAGAAGGAAAAGAAGAAGAAAAAACATTTATTATAGCCACAGTACACACGCCACAATAACAAAGCAAACTTAAAACACATGACTAAATAACATTAAAATAAAAAAAATAAAAGAACACAAAAGTTTACGGCGTGTCATTGCCGCTATAAACGGCAACTGACTCAGCCTATGCTGATGGGCAAGCCTTGAGCGCTGATTTCAGTCAGTGCCAGGTGCTCCGCGAGCGTTACAGTCTGCGGTGTGGTGCAAGCAGAAGTGCATTTAAAAATGCATTTAAAAGATGAACCAATTATTGGTGTCTATGTAGTATTTTCCTACGGACATTTCAATCATTGCTAAAAACCAATTATTATTACTATTTTGGACGTGTAGAATATTATTATCAATTCAATTATTTCATTTTATTCAGTTTAATCTTCTTCTCCGGGGCTTTTCTGGGCCAAAGGATATCCCTTGCTGTCCAGCGCGGTAACGCGGCTAGTATTATGGGAACCTCTGGGTCGGATGTGGCCCGGAGTGATTTGTTTGGTTAGCCTTAATTATTATTGTAATTTTAATTTATTTTTGTTGTCATTATATTAACATATTTTATAATTCTTAGAATAATTTGTGCTAATACTATTTTTATTTTTAATGCACTAACCCGTGCTATGGAACAAATTTAAAAACCTATTTAGAGGCTAAGAATCCCGGCATGGGTGAAATTTTTAGCCTCTAAATAGGTTTTTAATTGGTTCCTTAGCACGGGTTAGTGCATTAAAAATAAAAATTGTATAATCATGTGGGTACAGTGATATCGTTCCGATGTTAAACCTAACTGCAAAGTAGGTAGTCGGGGCTGTAAGTAATGCAATTTGCTTAAGTCAGATGTCGCTGCATGTACGTAATACAGAGAATAGTGTAAAGAGGTTCGAAATTTCACTGATGCCGTGAGTCGCCCATTGGCTCAATTGGTAGAGCGCTGGCAAGGATAGCCAGAGGTTGCGGGTTCGAATTCCGGCATGGGTGAAATTTTTAGCCTCTAAATAGGTTTTTAAATTAGTGCTAAGTTTATTTTGACATGCCTGCATAATATTAGTGTGAAGTGTGATGTGATACCTAATTCAATAAAACTTACATCTTCTTCTCCTTCTTCTCTTCTTCAGGCTATTTTAGTCCACTGCTGGACAAAGTCCTCCCCTAAGGCCCTCCCCAATTTAATATTATTATGTCATTCCTTTTTGACATTCATTGTTTTGTTTCTTGTATTCCTGAGCCATCCAAAATTAAAAAAAATAATATTTATTTGCTTAAATTTGTAGTAAGTACTTATAAATCACTTAACATCAGGGACTTTGATTACACGAAGTTAATTGAGATTGATTTTTTTTTCTAATACCTATATATTTCTAATACCTATTATATTTTACAGAAAAAAAGTAAGTATAATGATTTTATTAGCGTGATATTACACAATTTAATCCGGTCTGATAACAGTTTTTCCCATCTCAGCTCAGCTCTCTTAGCGCTGCACGCCGTTCACACCGGGTGTATCGGCAGAATATCGGCGCTGAAGTTTTTTTCTGAACTTCCAGCACATGCTGAGTCGGAGCCCTTTTACGTTTGCCACACCTACGTTGGTCACTCTTAGTCCAGTACATTGCCGTTAAATGCTTGAAAAAGTGGGAGGGAGGGTGGTGCATTAACTAACCGCATGGTGCTTGTGCGTTTTTTTGCGGAATTTTTCTAAGTAATTTTCACGTTTTAATGAAATGAAATGAAAATGCACAGCACTGCGGCTTAATGAACGTTTGAAGTCTACATAGGGGGCCAAGTCCGGGTTGGTGGAGGATTGAAAGACAGTGGCGGGCCTTACTGTCAGAAGTTATCAAGCCGCCCGTAAGGCCTCTGACATAGCTTAACGACTGCTATTACATGACAGCTAGCGCCAACGGCTTAACGTGCCCTGTGAAGCACGGGGGAGTAATATAATTCATTAAATCAAATGAAATAAAATTTAAAATAAATGTTATATATAAGGGTATACCCGGACTTGGCCCCCGTGGTGGAGTATGGCCTAACCTTCCTGCGACAACGGGTGCTATACAAAGGGTGTTATCAAAAGGGTGTGTCTAAGATAAAATTTAATGAAACGTCACATTATTTTAATACAATAAGTAATGCCAATTACCTATGACACGGCACTGTGACAGTATAAATACTGTGACAGTGCGGTGCGAGCAGTTGCTGTGTGGTGTCGGCCTAGAGAATAGCACCAACCCAATTTCTTCCCGCGGGTGTCGTAAAAGGCGACTAAGGGACACAAACCGGGGGGTGGGCAGCAGCGCGCCCTGCAGTACAATTCCACCAAACTGCGATCCCCAACCCGCATGCCCAGCGTGGGGATTATGGGCATCACCCCTCAATGATGGCACAACCTTGCGCTATGGAGCTCATTAGGGGAGGGCTATGTCCAGCAGTGGACTAATATAGCTTGAAGAAGTGCGGTGTAAATATGTACTTATTGTATTTAATTAACGTGACATTTCATTATATTATAAATCAATTTGTCGGGAAAAAATGCTGTTACACTATAATAGGCGTGACAACAGTATGAAATAGTATCAAATTAAATTTAATGATTGTATCGTAGACATCAGCGGGAACGAGCAGATGGGAAGGCCTTTAATGAAAATCGTTTGTGCAATCGTATAAAAATGAAAGAAATATAATTTTCATGTGCGTACTACATTTTTCAAAGCCAAATAAACAATAAACCAAAAAAGACAAAAGAAAATCGTTTTCCTTTTCCAATATAAAAAACTATGGTGGCCAGCGAGCCGCGATGACGTGCCATACGGCCAGTACGCTGCTGCAGTCCTGAACAATGATATTAGTCACACTATTTTTATTTTTAATGCACTAACCCGTGCTAAGGAACAAATTTAAAAACCTATTTAGAGGCTAAAAATTTCACGGTACGGATAGCCAGAGGTTGCGGGTTCGAATCCCGGCATGGGTGAAATTTTTAGCCTCTAAATAGGTTTTTAAATGATATTAGTCGTTAAGCCATGTCAGAGGCCTTATGGGCGGCTTGATAACTTCTGACAGTAAGGCCCGCCACTTACAATCTAACCCAGACTTCGCCCCCGTGATGGCCTAACCTTCCTGCGATGCAGGAAGGGACCTGTGCCCCAGCAGCGAGGGCATACAAGGGTCAACATCGTGAATTTTGCGTGCTTGCTATTGGTGGACCAATAAATAAATAGTTTCATTACAAGTGCGGAAAGCCTGTCATTGCAAAGAGTTCCGACAAATGTCTACCCGAGCCGAGGCGCAGCCGAAGGTTGACAGTCGGAACAACTATTTTTATTAAAGATTAATCAATTTAATAAAGATTTTTTTTGGAAAATGGCGCCAACCGTAAAAAAATATAAGCAGAATTTTTTTTTTCTTCATCCATTTTCGCACTTGTAATGAAATATACTAATAAATTCTTTAATAGAGATTATTTTGACAGTTGGGAAAGAGAATGCACGAGTTCGGAAAAGGTAAAGATAAAGCTCGAGTGTGTTATTTATTACACACTCGAGATTTATCTTTACCTTTTCCCGCCCACATCCCGAACGCTACGTCCCTGCAATACGCCACTTTTTGAGCAACTGTATTGAAAATAAATAAACACTGCACTCTAGACGTGGCTCATATAATAAGAGTAACAATTGAATGTTTGGCAGACGCGCAAAAACATTACCTGACCTTCGCCTTCTTGCGCGTATTTTTGCGCGTCTCATGAACTCTGCTGTCGAAGATATTATGATTTGAGACAATTGATAGTGCATCAAAATTGACATACCTAGTAAATACGAGTATAGGCTATAATGTAAAAATGAATCGCTAAATGTGTTGGTAAGCGCAAATCTCGTGGGCAGGTGAACCGATTTCGCTCATTATTTTTTTTTGAATATTCCTTGAAGTACGAGGATGATTCTTACGGAGAGAAAAAACTAATATTAATCGAAGCCTGAAGAAGAAGAATCGAGTGTTAGATGGTACGAAGTTCGCTGGGTCAGCTAGTCTACAAAAAAATTGGGTACCTCCACGACAGCTGTATAAGGTCCTAGCAAACCAAGCGCAAGTATTTAAGGTGTAGTCATATAAAGTGTAATATTACCTTTGAGCAAATCATATAAAATCAGTGAGTGAGTGAGTGAAGGAGTGAATTAATTAATTAATTAATTAATTAATTCACTCCCTCACTCACTCACTCACTCACTCACTCATTCATTCATTCATTCATTCATTCATTCATTCATTCATTCATTCATTCATTCATTTATTCAGACAACTCAGGTCCAATAGTGTTAGTAAAACAGTTGTTTAAAATCTTTGTTCATACACATACAATTAATTATTCATTTTTTTTTATCATTCTTTAAATACACTTAAAATTCGATTAATAAATAAAAAAACAAAACAAAATCACATGACATGATAGATATTTAGTCTGCCTATAGTACGAAAGGCAGCGTTTAAGCAGTCGTCAATCATCTGGGCAGTGGAAACAAACTTTTATTTAAATAACAAGATTATTTTGACATTATTATACAATTTAAAGTCCGTATAAAAAGGATCAAAGTGAACGAAAAGACACGTTTTTAAAAGGCGGAACGTTTTATTGCACTTTTAATATGCGCAAGCGCATCGCGTCTGCCTTCACAATATGGCGTAGAATGGGGAGTGGAATAGAAGGTCCGATGTTGAGGCTGGGCGCATGCTGAGACGCAGGCGACGAAGCACAGTTCAGTGCAGGGCAGAGCAGCTGAGGCAGACATAGGCCCCCACCGCATGCTGCGACGCAACTATTCGCTCCATTCCTTGGCAATTCTCACACGGTCGTAATAACTCTTTCAATGTCTTTTTGAATGGTCTGGATGATTTGTACCATACAAACAAGTTTCACAGCGAACCAATTCAATTAAATGTTCTGTCTTTGAAAATTGTTAGTAAACACGCCTCGACATGCACGCGGCGCGCAGAAATCTGTGCCGGCACTACAACGAGACGCAGAGCAGGGCAGACACATGTCTGCGTCGCACGTGCCTGCGCCGGAGCATACGTACCTCAATGACGTTCCATGCTTTACAAAATCTGCGCTGCGCTATGCTGCGTCGCCTGCGTCTCATGCACCCAGCCTGAAAGTTGGGGGTTTCAAATCCCGACTAAGCTGTTGGGATAGTAAAGGTGCAAGGCAAGCCTAAGCCATCTAAAAACAATGTCTCGGACACGGCAGTGTTGAGTAGTCCCTTCACCCATCTAGTGTGAAGAGCCAAAATAGCTGCCAAAAAACTTAGGGTACTCAACAAAGTTAGACAGTACTTTTTTTTTTTTTCTTTACTAGTTAAATTACATAATTAAATTTCATAAAGACATTTAGTTTCCACCCAAAAGACACCTAAAAACAGTTCCTCCCTTATCCAAACACTCAACATTGCGCTTTGTTTACTTCAAAATATAAAACAAAAAAAAAAAAACAAAACAAACGAAACAGCAGTTTTCAACAATTCACAGTAGAAAAGCGAGACGCCATTATGCTTGCAAAAAAAATACGTAACAAATCATGAAACTGTAATACAATTTTAACTCTTAAAACTGCACAGTAAATTAATCAATAAAAACATGACAATGTTCCTAAGTTGATAACCACATTATATAATTACTTTAAGAGCACATAGGAAACACTATTGGATCACGATTTTATTGCTGTCTTTAGGAGTCTTTAAGTTCTATTTATTTAAGAGTTATTGTTATGAGTCATGATATCACTAAAAACTGAAAAACTTCACACAAAGCACCTAGACCTGTATCAAGCACAAGTCCGCTCATGTATAGAGTACTGCAGCCACCTCTGGGATGGTTCTGCTAAGTACCAGCTTGCGGCTTTGAACGCGTATGAGCGTCGATGTAATTGGGGATGAAGAATTGACGAAGGCCAAGTTGCGGCCTCTGGAGCACCGACGTAAGGTCGCTTGCCTCTCCGTCTTCTACAACATGTATTTTGGAGAGTTTGCACAGGGACTACATTAACTTATACCCCATCCCGTTTGTCCGTCGGACTACCAGATGATCGGCTCGAATGCACGCTTTTGTCGTCGAAATTCCGCACCGAGCGATTCGCGAATTCTTTCATAATAAGAACGGCAAAGTTGTGGAATACGCTGCCACCGTCTGTTTTTCTGGAGACATATAAGATGGGTGTCTTTAAAAGTAGAGTTAACCGACATTTAACAGGTAAGCACGTAACATAGTGTAGGACACCCTCTGACTAGGTGGGATGACGACCTGCTAAAAACTGCAGGAAGATGCTGGATGCGGCAAGCTGAAGACAGGGCGCTATGGCGCTCATTAGGGGGGGGGGGGGGGGGCTATGTCCAGCAGTGGACTAGTATAGCCTGACGACGATGACGACGTTACATCGTAGACCCCATCTTTGCTTGCTATCAGGCGTGTCTGGGGTCAAGTGCAACGTGTCCTACTAAAAAAAGTTGCCACTGGACGCTGTATAAATCATCTCATTACGTAGACGCAAAGGCCAGCGCAGACTTCGTGGCTAGGTCCTTCTGCTTCCTTGCTCTGTGACATCTTGACTTATCTTAATAAATGAATGAACTGACATGAAAATAAACGCAACAAAACTATAACTGACACATGAGATACAACGAGCGTAAATGAAACATCATACGGAGTGTTTCAGATAAGTCTGGGGAGTTTTAAGACGATTTGAGTTTCTTACATTCCTAAATGGAAAGAAACTTTTTACTTGAATTAAACATAATTCAAGTAAATTTATTTCAACGTGAAGAATTTACATTCTATTATTTTTAATGCACTAACCCGTGCTAAGGACAATTTTAAAAACCTATTTAGAGGCTGAAAATTCCACCCATGCCGGGATTCGAACCCGCGACCTCTGGCTATCCGTGCCAGCGCTCTTTCCAACTGAGCTAATGGGCGACTCACCGGCATCAGTGAAATTTCGAAATTTGAAATGTCGCTGCCTGTACGTAATACAGAGAATAGTGTAAAGAGGTTCTTAAAATTTACATTCTTTTGGCTGAATGTCAATGTACAATGTCAATGAAAGTCGTTCATTAATTGTAGTGGAGAAGAAAGCAGCGAGGAAAAAAAACTCCACTCTGACCATCTTTTCTCAAGTCATCTTAAACAAAATACATAAATTCCCTATGCGTATGATAAGATTTCACGATTGCCATCAATAACTTTAAATTCGGATGCATCCGTTAATGTCTTAGAAAAGGAGGGAAAACACAAGTGCTGCGGTAGACCACTGCGTTGCGCTCTGTTCGGGTGTCACGAACAGAGCATAACGCAGTGGCCAGCCATGATCAGTCTCAATAATTTTCGAGAGAGATAGATGACCCGGCCATCACGCTACCATTAAAATGACCTTTAGAAAATAAAAAACCACGAACACAAACCGGGTGGTGGGCAGCAGCGCCCCCTGCAGTACAATTCCACCAAACTGCGATCCCCAACCCGCATGCCCAGTGTGGGGATTATGGGCATTACCCCCCAATGATGGCACAACCTTGCGCTATGGCACTCATTAGGGGAGGGCTATGTCCAGCAGTGGACTAATGTAGCCTGAAGAAGAAGAAGAAATAAAAAATCAACTGTGTAACACGCTTGACTACCAGAGTGCTTAGTGCGAGTTTGACAGATCCAGTCGAATATCTTTACTACCGCGTTAATCGAGCATTGAGTAGTGAGTAAGTATGAGTAAGTTAACCGTTCGAACTGGCAAAATGCTGTCACAGTACAACTCGCACTCGCGTTTATTCATGTTTTGGCTGGTAAACGTGTTCACTTGTCTGCGTAAACCATTACAACTCGCACTCAGCAATTTTAATTTCCATACTTGTCGCTAGGTGGCGCTTCCTCGATGCCATAGAAATATGAGTTTACGTTAACGCGATCGAGTAGTTAAAAAACTCGCACTAAGCACTGTGAGGTCGTGAGTTTGACTCCGATTGGAGGCAGCCATATTTGATTTCTACTAATGGCTTGTCTGTGAGTATTTCCATGTACCTATGTGAAGGCCTTGTCAGGTTATCAAAGTACAGGGCTGTGTTAACCAAACATATAACAATAAATAATCATCATCACGATCAACCCATTATGTCCCCACTGAGGGGCACGGGTCTCCTTCCTGAGGAAGGTATTGGCCATACTCCACCACGGGGGCCAAGTCCGGATTGGTGAAGGCTTGCAAGACTAGTGGCTGGTCTTACTGTCAGAAGTTTTTAAGTCACCCTAAGGCCTCTGACTTAGCATCTATCGACGGCAGCTCGGCACCAACTGCTTAAACCCAAACTATCTCTCTATCAGAAGGCCTATAGCCTGCAGTGGGGCATTTGTTCGCTACATAAAAAGGCCGTTAATACGGAACTCTCGACGCGCTATTCCGTCTACCATTTGGCCGGTATTTCTATCTAAGCATCAGAAAATATCATTAACACTGTAATAGCTTTTGCCGATACAAAGTCTAAAGTCTAGACTGTATTGTGGCTAATTTTGTAAGCGCCTTACGTCACGTTTATCGAGAAACAGTGGTGAGTTTGTTTTAGTGCTAATTCCTTGCGACATTCCTTGTTTTATCCGCTCCTTGAGGTCCGCAGTTCACCGTTGCGTCTTGTATACAGGAGTTAGCTTTTAGAATATACCTCGGGCTCTATACCTAAGCCAAACTCGATAAAGAATAGAGGTAAACAAACCAATTTAGGGTTATCACAACTCACGTTTTAAGAATCTTCTATTGTTTACATGATATCCTTTTACTTAGCCTTTTACTTCCTAACTATTTATTAACAATTCCTATTGCAGCATATTTAACTAGAATCACTCAAATAACATGCATATTACCTTGTTATTTCGAAAAACTATAAAAAATTCGACATTAATTTTACGCGACATCCCTACATAAAAAGAAACATGGATGAAATTCAGGTGTGACAAACATTTTGGGAAATTTAGTTTATGCCAACAAGTGAAGTTTAGTCGTTTGTCAATACGTGTATATGGCATAAGTATATAACATATATGTGTGACAAAATGGCACAAGACAAAAACATATATTGCCCCCATATCATTGTGAATTAAATCCGATGGAAATCATATGGGGGCAAGTAAAAGGCCATGTTGCTGTCAAAAATAAAACTTTTTAAATGGCTGAACTAAATAAAGGTCCTGTTAGATGAGGCAATAAATAAAATTACTCCACCAGCATGGCAACGTTTTGTGTTGAACACGTAGTTAAAGAAGAGAAGAAAACGCCGAATTTGATGGTGTAATGGATAATGTCATTGATGAATTTATAATTCAAGTCTCCGGAGACACAAATTCATCCTTCTCTTTAGCCAGTGACAGTGATGATTAGTGTGAACGTATGAATGAAAATATATACAAAGAACTTTATTTTATTGCAATATTTGCAGTAGCTCCCAAACTCCTCATTTTCATAGTAGCATCTATAGGTACTTATTAATATTATAAAGTTGAAGAGTTTGTATGTTTTTGCTTAAACACGCTTAATTCTATAAGGAAAGTCATGCGGCATGGCTCGCGTAGATGTTTGTTAAATCTGTGTGTCATATTTCATATTTCAGTGTTGTCATATGTCATATTCAAATCGGTTAAGCCTTTCACTATAAAATCATAAACATATAAACATAAATAAGCATTTGACATTAGTAGGAGGAACGATTATCATTTGTATGAAAACGATTTCTAGAAAAGGTTGTTAACATCTGTCTTTTGGGTGTAAACAAGTCGTTGCGTAGCAACGGTTTGTTTATCGCCATTCGTTATCGAATTTGGCTCAGGTATAGGCTTGGTAGTAGTAGGCTTCGGTTTTCGCTAATTTTCGCCGGTTTTCGTACTGATGATCGAGTTCTGATTTTAAAATTAAGGGTCATGTTAGTTCCAATATTTCTATTACACGAATACATCCGATTCTATCCGGAAGTAGCCGAGTTATAGTCTCAAAGCTAACAGACTATACAGTGATAGTTAATAAAGTAATACGATACTTGAAACGAAACAAATATATTATTGCGAATGTGAGTGGAAGGGCTGGTATAAGGGCGGACATACATCGACCAAATAGGGGATGTACCTATTAGCAAAGGGGAAAATAAAAAGTACCCGGGATCGGCGTGCGTGCGCAACGACTTATGAACGTTGATGAAGCGATGGTGATCTGTCAGGAACGTGGCAAGTGGCAGTCTCCTGCCTCTGCCCAGCCCTCTGGGATACAGGCGTGAGGCTATGTATGTATGTATGTAATACTTGAAACTGATACCGTTAGTTTAAATCAGCTATTTAAACCGCGACCTCTGGCTAACCGTGCCTCTGAATAGGTTTATTAAATGGTCCTTAGCACGGGTTAGTGCATTAAAAAGAATATAATCTTGAAAGAGAAAGTTTTGCTTCAGGCCCCAATCATAGTATAGTTTACCCTACATTGTTAGCCTAGGGATGATGGTCACTTGGTGGCCCTAAATAAGTCGTCTTTAACGCGAAGTAAACACTGCGTTTTATTACGCATATAAGGAAAATATGAACAAAACTTAAATTAACAATCATATTTATGAAACATGCCAAAAACACTGCTTAAAATAGTCTGTGATGAACATTTAACAAGGAAAAAACGTATCGTAACGAGTCATGTCAAATCATGTCGTGTCATGTCGTGTCGTGTCATGTCGTGTCGTGTCGCGTCGCGTCGTGTCGTGTCGTGTAGTGTCGTATTGTAAATCTAACCAGAACGGCTGTGCCGGCCAGCTACCACAAAGAGGAAAGGTTACAGTACCTATTATAGATTGTCCGAGGTAAACGTGAGTTTAAGTTAGGCTTAACCCCAGCTTAAAGAAGATTGGGGGAATGCCTCGCTTGTAACTGTAAAGGTTATAAAGCTATCGCCGATGGTAAACATTACGGTGTGCCTAGCACGCGTGCATTGTCGGAATATAATATTGTGTCGATATTTTCTTATGTTTATTGACATACATACCTACTAGGCAATGTATAAAATATTATTCATTACATCCTATGTAATATGCGAAATTTTTATCATACTGTTTAAAATAATTACAATAATAATATATGAAAAATAGAAAAAATTAACTATGTACATTAAAATCCTAAATAAAATAAAATAAAATAAACTACTCATAACTAAATATTAAAACCCGCCCGGCACCGAGATTTTGTTGACTGTTGACATTTTATATAATTGACATAAATTCCATTGACATTTTCTGTTAGTATTTCATTGATTCGTTTTATACCAATGAGGGCTTTTCAATGACAGCTGTGAGTTGATTGCATTAAAAAAAACTAGATGGCGCTGCAAGGAGAACAAATGTCACCCATCATAGATTTTATCGCGTTTTATTTTGTACGTACAGATTATTATTTGTGATAATGATAACCTAAACATCTCTTTGTAGTCTGTGATCTAAGCTAAAGTATGTTTCGAAACTGTTGAAATTTGAAAGTTTTGAAGTACCTATTTTTACTTTGTTCATTATATACGTACGTGAATTGTGTCTTAACTAATGGCTAGCCCGTGCATTGAGCATTTTTGTAAAAACATAGGCACTCACCGTTTTCCTAAATAATATAAATTTTGACATACTATATGACGTCAGCACCATCTATCGGTAACTAGCGGTACTGTTTTTTGTTTTTAATGGCGCTTTGAAAAATCCTCATTAATTACAATGTAATAATTAATTGGTGTTCGAAATTTAGATGACAGCTAAAGCCGAGTTTTATGGCCGCCGACCGAATGGAGCCGAGCACACCCGATTCAGATCGCGATGGCTAAATTTATTCACTGTCCAAAAAGAGCATAAAGAAGAATTCATCATCAAAATCATCAGCCATTTGACGCCCATTGCATGACATGGGACTCTCATGGTTTGGTCAAGCAAGCTTCACGGTCATGTGGTATAGACCGTACTCCATACTCCACCAGGTCAGGTATAGGCCATACTCCACCAAGAGGCCAAGCCCGGATTGGTTGAGGCTTGCGAAACTAGTGGCTGGTCTTACTGTCAGAAGTTTTCAAGCTGCCATAAGGCCTATGACTTGGCTTAACGACTGCCATCCATTGACGGCAGCTGGTACCAACTGCCTAACGTGCCTTGTGAAGCACGGAACCGCTCGGAAAAATGCCACTAGCGTTAGTCATAGACGGTGACTCATCCATGCTCTGAACGCGCCTTGTTTTGCTTAACCTTCGTGATCGTTTAAGATCACTCAGGCAGCCGGGGCTACGAGCGATTCGCAGAAGATATATTCACTTAAAAATGTTCCACATATACTAAACGCGCCACGTACAGGCGCTTGCTAGCCACATGATTGAACTTGAGATCCATTTAATGATATTCAATTATAGAAAACACAAGACGTATTCAATTTTATCGCAATCATAAATAAACAAGACGATGCGTCTGAGTGCATATCAAGTTTTCACTGAATCACCTGTTTGTTGATTAATCATCATGTCATACTAAGGGGAATCACTGAAGTGACAGTGACACTGAAGCGCTCGTGGCCTAGTCGAACCGAGTGATTAGAATCAATCACTTGCGTTAAGCAACAGCAGGCAAGCAAGTAGCAGACTACCGCTAGTGGCACTGTTCCGAGCGCGTCCGTGCCTCACAAGGCACGTTATGCCGTTGGTGCCAGCTGTCATGTAATGGCAGTCGTTAAGCCATGTCAGAGGCCTTAAGGGCGGCTTGATAACCTCTGACAGTAAGGCCCGCGTCTTACAATCCTCCACCAACCCGGACTTGGCCCCCGTGGTGGAGTATGGTCTAACCTTCCTGCGATGCAGGAAGAGACCCGTGCCCCACCAGCGGGACAACGGGTTGACATCATCACATTTCTGAACGTTTTCCTTTTCCTGAGTCACTTAATTTCACAGAACGGTGTCGGCTCGTTGTAACGCATCTATTTCAGGAAAAAAAACACAGGAATACGTCTTTTAACAGTTGCGCTCAGTTGATACGATAAATTGTTTACCTAATAGTTATAGCTTGGGTAAGCTGTTTACTTAATTCGCCTGTGACTTGTGTGAGTCATCTAGCGAGCCAGTTATTTCTGAAATGCGAAGTGTAGAGACGATAGATGGATGGGAATCTCTGGAATATCCTAACTTCTTCTTTCACGCAACACAATCGCTTGTCCTCAAACTAGGATACACTGTGCTATGATATAAAATGAGAAATGAAATGAGGGTTTTAATCCAAGTAGCGCAGAAACTGCGCCTTAATGAACGTGACAGTTCAAATTAGGGGTCCATTTTAAAATTTAGACCATTAGAAAAAATGGACAAAACAACTCCAACCTATTTAAAAACCTATTTAGAGGCTAAAAATTTTACCCATGCCGGGATTCGAACCCGCAACCTCTGGCTATCCGTACCAGCGCTCTACCAATTGAGCCAATGGGCGACTCACGACATCAGTGAAATTTCTTAGCCTCTAAATAGGTTTTTAAATTTGTTCCTTAGCACGGGTTAGTGCATTAAAAATAAAAATGGTGTAATCATGTGGGTACAGTGATATCGTTCCGATGTTAAACCTAACTGCAAAGTAGGTAGTCGGGGCTGTAAGTAATGCAATTTGCTTAAGTCAGATGTCGCTGCCTGTACGTAATACAGAGAATATTGTAAAGAGGTTCGAAATTTCACTGATGTCGTGAGTCGCCCATTGGCTCAATTGGTAGAGCGCTGGTACGGATAGCCAGAGGTTGCGGGTTCGAATCCCGGCATGGGTGAAAATTTTTAGCCTCTAAATAGGTTTTTAAATTTGTTCCTTAGCACGGGTTAGTGCATTAAAAATAAAAATGGTGTAACTCCAACCTAGTCTTTAAATAACTAGATTAATTCTACTTGATAATATAAAGAATGTTGTAAAGAGGTTTGCACCGCTACAAGAGTATGCTACAGTTAAAAATTAATAACATTCAATGACTTTTTGTATTTCAGTAAATAAATGACTAATACGACCTTCGTTTCACACGTGAATGAAAACCTACTGAATACGAATGGATGAATACGTCAATAAATTTATTGTTGTTTAAAAATAATACGTTTGAATAAAAATGAAACGCCACCATATTGACACTTCGGTATTTCGTAAAAAAAAACAAATATAGTCGCTTTTTCTAATTGGTTTCACGGCCCTGGGTACACGCCCTTTTCAGCCTTGCTTTACTTTAATTAATCCTTATATTTCTTACAGTGTTTGTGATAAATTTATAAAGAGTTTTAATACATTTGTAGGTCTGGCAGTATAATGTACCTTCTACGGCTTCATAAAACCATTGGTAAAGTAATTGGTCTCCACGATACAGGTATAACCTAGTGTGGAGACCACTAGTAAACTCTACCATAAATTCGTAGTAAACTCTACCATAAAGACTGTAACAACGTCATATAGTATAGAAGGTATATTATAATACCTTCTATACTATATGACATAACATATAACATTTATATACAGGCGAACATACAGTGAACATACATTGCTTCTGGCCCCCTAAAGTGGGGTCCTGGCCCCCTAGTGTGGGATACCCTGTGTCGTATGAACCAGAAACAACCACATCACAAACGGGTTTTTTTTGTCACCAGCCATACTCATTGTAACATAAGGAGAATGCTGTGTTTTTGTGGTTAAAATAAATATTTTGTATTGTTTGCACAGATTAGGGATCTTTTTGATATTGCTTATTTATAGAGAGTACCTACATGCATCGAGTCATAATATCACTAGAAACTGACAGCTTATTTATAGAGTACCTACATGCATCGAGTCATAATATCACTAGAAACTGACAGCTTATTGCTTATTTATAGAGTACCTACATGCATCGAGTCATAATATCACTAGAAACTGACAGCTTATTGCTTATTTATAGAGTACCTACATGCATCGAGTCATAATATCACTAGAAACTGACAGCTTATTGCTTATTTATAGAGTACCTACATGCATCGAGTCATAATATCACTAGAAACTGACAGCTTATTGCTTATTTATAGAGTACCTACATGCATCGAGTCATAATATCACTAGAAACTGACAGCTTATTGCTTATTTATAGAGTACCTACATGCATCGAGTCATAATATCACTAGAAACTGACAGCTTATTGCTTATTTATAGAGAACCTACATGCATCGAGTCATAATATCACTAGAAACTGACAGCTTATTGCTTATTTATAGAGAACCTACATGCATCGAGTCATAATATCACTAGAAACTGACAGCTTATTGCTTATTTATAGAGTACCTACATGCATCGAGTCATAATATCACTAGAAACTGACAGCTTATTGCTTATTTATAGAGAACCTACATGCATCGAGTCATAATATCACTAGAAACTGACAGCTTATTGCTTATTTATAGAGAACCTACATGCATCGAGTCATAATATCACTAGAAACTGACAGCTGATATGGTCAGTTGCGGATTTACTTCCCTACGTGACGTACTTAAGGATTCGTGAACTATTGTTTTTTTTTTTCGTTTTAAAACACACACACATACACACGCACACGCACTCACACACAGAGACACTGGAGCAATCACGAAGGTTAAAATAACATAGGGCGCGTTCAGTGCATGTATGACCAACGCTA
Source organism: Yponomeuta sedellus (assembly GCA_934045075.1). NCBI lineage: Eukaryota > Metazoa > Arthropoda > Insecta > Lepidoptera > Yponomeutidae > Yponomeuta > Yponomeuta sedellus. Next base: position 779,686 of record OW203749.1, read on the forward strand.
GTGGCATTTTTCCGAGCGGTTCCGTGCTTCGCAAGGCACGTTAAGCAGGTGGTGCTGGCTGTCGACGATAGAGGGTCGATTATGTTTTTAAGATTATGTTATGTGATTATGTTTTTAAGATTTCAGACACACCGCATAATAATTAAGTATGCCATTTTTGTATAAACTAAATGATTTTTGAACTAAAACTTTCGTAAGCACAACACATTGTAGACTTTTAGTCCGGATCTACTTACGGTTGTTGTTATATCGGAAGAGTCAATCGGAGCGAAACCTGGTCGGACTCTTCCGATATAACAACAACCGTAAATAGATCCGGACTAAAAGTCTACAACTAAACGATTGCAAAAACGCGACTCGGTGCACAGTGGTTTAGTGCAGAACAGCAGTGCACACCCAACGCCGTCGGGCTGCAAATTTGATTATTATTCAACGACACAAAAAACTCAGTAAACACCTGACCATCACGCCACTCGTCTCAGTTGGCAACAGACGACGCGTGGCGTGCTGAAGCGTTTTTATTTTTACTCCCACAGCGATCATATAATAGCTTTGGACAGATAGTGCTAGCTTGCTTGACACACTGAGAAGTCCGGAAGTGTACGAGTACAGTCTATTTATTGTTACTTGTCCAATTTAGTAAACAAGATTCTACCCTTAAACTGTGACTTTTTAGTCCAAAACTGCCATATTTCCATAAATGAAGTAACCTGAAACACTCTTTTAGATAACACGCTGCCATAGTTCATGAATTTGCGAGAAAATGTCTAGTTTAGGCATCTTATCTCAATTTTAAGGTAAGAATGTTGTTTCCTAAATTGGACAAGTAAGAATAAATAGAATGCACATATATAGGCTGGGATTCCTGATGAGTAACTGTGAAACCTCTACGCCATCGTAGAGGTTTGATCGAAAGGAGGTTCCATTGTACATACTGACATTCATTCTTCTCTTATTCTTTGCATTGTTGACATTTTACATATTTTCTCGGTATTAAACCCAATAATGGGTTTACCAACAACGACGGTGGCACGTTAAGCCGTTGAACCGTTGAAGCCTGAACAGAGATTGGATTCAATCACTTGTGTTAAGCAACAACAGGCGCGGTTAGGTGCTGGATCGGTCACCATCCCGTAACTACCGCTAGCGGCATTTTTTCCGAGCGCTTCCGTGCCTCGCAAGGCATGTAAAGCCGTTGGTGCCGGCTGTCATGTAATGGCAGTCGTTAAGCCATGTCAGAGGGCTTATGGGCGGCTTGATAACTTCTGACAGTAAGGCTCGCCACTGTCTGACAATCCTCCACCAACCCGGACCTGGCGCCCGTGGTGGAGTATGGCTTAACCTTCCTGCGATGCAGGAAGCGACCCGTGCCCCAGCAGTGGGGACATACACGGTTTGATAACGATAACGAACGTGAAAATGGGACGTCATAAGTCTATTAGATAGATAGATACATAGATAAAAAGAATAGCGGCACAATACACAAACAGGACATCAGAATTCTATATAATTAGGGTCCTGGGATTGCCAATCCTGCCCACAAGGGTGGATCCATGTTTCCCAAGTAATGTTAAGCCGTTGGTACTGGCTATCTTTTATAATAAAATTCCCGTCGACATAAGGGAGTCACTGAGTAATTATATATTCAACGATAAATTAAAAAAATATCTGTGTGAAAAAGCTTTTTACTCTGTTGATGAATATCCGGACGAACAACTGAATTGACATCATTATTTGACGTTATATTATTACGGATATATTATTTTAACTGTTAATTGATTATAAAGATTTATTTGTTTTCATTAAGAAATTGTGACTATGTTTCATTGTAATTTAAGCTAAATAAGCTTCTGCTTTTGTTTTATACTTAAAATATAAATTGACGATGTTGTTTCCTAAACTGAATAAATTAATATGAATATGAATATGAATATGAATATGAATATGAATATGAATATGAATATGAATATGAATATGAATATGAATATGAATATGAATATGAATATGAATATGAATATGAATATGAATATGAATATGAATATGAATATGAATATGAATATGAATATGAATATGAATATGAATATGAATATGAATATGAATATGAATATGAATATGAATATGAATATGAATATGAATATGAATATGAATATGAATATGAATATGAATATGAATATGAATATGAATATGAATATGAATATGAATATGAATATGAATATGAATATGAATATGAATATGAATATGAATATGAATATGAATATGAATATGAATATGAATATGAATATGAATATAAAACTGAAGACTTGTGGGGTATGTCGGTCAAAATGATATCCACGATAATTCATATTATTGCACCACACCTTGCTACAATTTTTAATAAATGTGTTGATCATGGGACTTTCCCAGATCTTAAAATTTAGTAAAATAGTTCCTCTATTTAAGGCAGGTGATAATGAGGATCCAAACAATTTTAGGCCCGTAGCAATACTACCGGTATTAAGTAAAGTGTTTGAGAAACTAATTTTACACCAATTGTTGACACACTTTAGTTTAAATAAACTCTTTCATAAAAAACAATTCGGTTTCACTAAGGGTCGTTCAACGACCGACGCAGGAGTGGCATTAATGAATCACATCTTTGATGCGTGGGAGGAGGCGCAGGATGCTATCGGAGTTTTCTGTGACCTTTCTAAAGCTTTTGATTGTGTAGACCATAAAACGCTCCTTTGTAAATTGAACAGATACGGTCTCAGTAATGGATCTCTAGCTCTTCTTCAATCATATTTAGCAAACAGAGTTCAGAAAGTTGACATAAATAGGGTTCTGGATAAGTCTTCTGGATCTGATGTTAAAATAGGAGTTCCTCAAAGTTCTATTTTGAGGCCTTTCCTCTTCTTAGTATATGTAAATGATCTGCCCTACCTAGTTGAGAAATTTTCACAAATAGTATTGTTTGCAGACGATACTTCTCTAATTTTTAAAATCAAGAGAGGTCAATCTAATCTAGACGATGTAAACAACGCCCTTTCTAAAGTGTTAAACTGGTTTACTGTAAACAATCTCATGTTGAATGCAAAAAAGACAAAATGTATAAAGTTTTTATTGCCCAATGTAAAAAAAGTGGACACAAGTTTAATTATAGCTGGTAACAGACTAGACTTAGTAGAGTCCACGGTGTTTTTAGGTATTACAATAGACTCGAAACTGCAATGGGGTCCACACATAAAAAATCTAGCGGGTAGGTTAAGTTCAGCCGCATTTGCAGTTAGAAAAATTAGGCAACTAACAGATGTGTCAACTGCGAGGCTTGTATATTTCAGTTATTTTCACAGTATTATGTCATATGGTTTGTTACTATGGAGGCGTGCGGCAGATATAGAAACAGTTTTTATTCTACAAAAAAGGGCTGTTAGAGCTATCTACAATTTACCTACCAGGCAATCGCTAAGGGATATTTTCAAGGAAATCGGAATTCTAACGATGGCTTGCCAATATATATTCGATAACATAATGTACGTACGAAAAAACTTAACAACATTTAAATTAAACAGGGATATCCATAACGTAAACACTAGAAACAGAAACAAAGTTGCTTTATCTAAATTCAGATTAGCCAAGGTAAATGCATCTTTTGTAGGACTAAGTGAACGTTTTTACAATAAAATTCCAGAACATATTCTATCCCTGCCTGAAAGCAAATTTAAAAATTTCATTAAAAAGGCGCTGTGTAAAAAGGCCTATTATAGAATAGATGACTTTATAAATGATGTAAGCCCTTGGCAGTAGACCAATTCCACAACGAGTAAATCATAGTTATTAAATAAATATTTTATATGCAGCAACCGAATCACTGCAATCCTCAGTGTTAGTTATGTATGTCATACTTTAATCGTAAGTTTGTACAGACGACGTGATTGCATATTAGTAAATATATCATACATTCTATAACTGACAAAAACTTAATCTGCAGGTTTGCTAAAGGTCATTCGAATGGTGGCGTGGTGGCCGGGTCATCTATCTCCCTCCGAAATGGTTGAGACTGATGATGGCTGACCTCTGCGTTATGCTCGTGAACGAGTGCTGTTCGTGTGTCTGGCCGCAGCACTTGTCATGTTTTCACGGCCTATGTAAAAAAGTATATATATTTAATAATGCCTTAACATTTAAAGTTATTAATGGCAATCATGGAATCTTATGCACTATAAGTGGTATCTAATGTATTACATTTAAGACTTGAGAAAAGATGGTCAGAGTGGGGGTTTTTTTCCCCACTGCCTTTTTCTCCACTACATAACGGCCCGAAGGCGGCGGCTTTCACTTTCATGTTACATTGTATTTTGACATTCAGCAAACAGAATGTAAATTCTTTACGTTGAAATAAATTGAATTGAATTGAATATGAATATGAATATGTATATGTATATGTATATGTATATGTATATGTATATGTATATGTATATGTATATGTATATGTATATGTATATGTATATGTATATGTATATGTATATGTATATGTATATGTATATGTATATGTATATGTATATGTATATGAATATGAATATGAATATGAATATGAATATGAATATGAATATGAATATGAATATGAATATGAATATGAATATGAATATGAATATGAATATGAATATGAATATGAATATGAATATGAATATGAATATGAATATGAATATGAATATGAATATGAATATGAATATGAATATGAATATGAATATGAATATGAATATGAATATGAATATGAATATGAATATGAATATGAATATGAATATGAATATGAATATGAATATGAATATGAATATGAATATGAATATGAATATGAATATGAATATGAATATGAATATGAATATGAATATGAATATGAATATGAATATGAATATGAATATGAATATGAATATGAATATGAATATGAATATGAATATGAATATGAATATGAATATGAATATGAATATGAATATGAATATGAATATGAATATGAATATGAATATGAATATGAATATGAATATGAATATGAATATGAATATGAATATGAATATGAATATGAATATGAATATGAATATGAATATGAATATGAATATCATGTAATGGCAGTAGTTAAGCCATGTCAGAGGCCTTTTTTTATACCAGATCGCTGATTTTCATCTAGTTACGAATAACAATTTCTTAATAGACGAGGGGTTTAGCATTCTAAGGCATCTTTTTAGAATTACTATAGTAATTCACTTAGAAATTATACAACGCCATAATAATATAACGCGTAATTTAATAGATAGACAGAATATTCTTTGTTGTACACAGAAATTACAGTAACAGAAATTATTTAAAAAATAAAGTACAAATGGAGGCCTTATTACTAAAAGCAATTTCTTACAGACAACCATAGACGGAGACAAGAAAGAAATTAGAGACGGGCAGTCGGTGCAATACAGATGTATTATTGAAATTAGTAATTCAACGAAATTTATGTAAACGTACTCAAACCACATACATAATAATTAAATAAATGAATAAATAATAATAACCCAACTTGTGCTTAAATAAATTAAATGAAGGAATGTTACCTGCTAGCTATGAGATCAGTGCCTATACTAAGAATAAAAGAATAAAAAGAATTTTATTGCCTCATCAAAAACAACTTAAACAAAGTAAGACATAAAATATAATAAAATATTATAAAATAAGGCAAAAGGTAGTGGCTCAGCTGGTGCTGACCCGGGTCAGCCCCGGACAGCGCTGGTTTTCAGCCACTGCCTTCTCCCTGAGATGTTGTACGGGAGTAATGTAAAGAGGGCTGTATCAATTAGGTAACTAACCACTAATATAAGATCGATTAAAAACGAAACAAAACATCTGTTAAAAATATGAGATAAAAAAAAACAATTTTTCTTCTTAAATACAGTGCGTTCACATTAACTTGACGCGTGAGAGAATTGGTAGCACTGAGATGTTTACTGTTACCATGTTAAATAAGAAATCATTCCCATTACTTGGGGAAAATAAAAGGATTGAGGGCTTGTTTTACCATCTTCCGATTAGGTCCAAAAGCTAATTCACATGTTATGTCCTTGTTACCAATTCTATCACGCGTCAAGTTAATGTGAACGCACTGTAAAAGGAGGTTAATAAACATTTTTTTTATTAAAAAAAAATTATAATCTCATAGCTAAAACATAATATTATGCCAGCATTATTAAAGTGTTGTGTTATATATATGTTCCATTCTCTTTAGATCTGATTATTGTAGTCATTTAATAAAACCTGATAAACTATTGCTTTGGCAATTTAATAACTTGATAGAAGTATGCAGCCAACAGTGCCGTCTCACATGCACCCGGCCGCCGTCCGGTCGCCGGGCCGGATAAAGTAGTAATGTGTAAGCTCCAATGACAGCTTTCACTTGCCCAATGACCGGCCGGCGACCGGCCGGCGACCGGGTATTTTGATTACTAACTGCAAATTGTAGTTGCAATCACGATTACAAGATTACTTTATAGAACTACATTTTTAAATAAACTTGTGTATAAAAAACAAAGGCGTGGCGCGCGTGTCCTTCATTGTATCGTCTTGTCGTTTGCTACGTAAGTAGTTAGAGCGCACTATCTACTCCCTGCATGTTGGGTACCGTTGTTTTTTTTGTGCGACGACGCATGCAGTGTAGTGTATTTGACACTTTCGCGGACGTTTTTAAAATCTATTGTTCTTTTAATTGTTATGTATGCTGTAGCATCCGCGCGTCCGCGAAAGGGTTAATTGTGTCTGACAGTGTGCACATCCGTTCACTAATATTGTGCGAACGAACGGAAATATAATTTTTTACAACTCAGCTAATCAGTAATCGTAAGTAGTAGTTATGATTAAAGCGATCAAATTAACAACTACTTAGTATAGTTTGATTACTGTAGTTAACTACATGTATAACCATAACTACTTGTAGTTTACTACTTTTAATCGTAGTTAGTAGGTAATATGATTACAAAAAGGTAGTTAACTACGCCCAACACTGCTGTGCGTTCACATGAACACGGACTCAAGCCAGCCGGGGCGAGTGCAGGGAGGATCATTCGACCGCTAGCTTGACTTCGATTAGTAAATTCCTTGCTTCGCAGAATGAACGGAAACGAGGCCTTGACGACACTCGTAAATGGGCGGTCTATCCTATGGGATAAGACTATCCCTGCTTATAAAAACATGGAGTACTGCGATCGCTCCTCCGGCGACCGTGTTCAAACCGGGTCCATATGAAAGCTCTTGCTAAGCCCGGCTCTGAAGTTAATGATCAAAACTCACCCGTCAACTCTGACGTACGTTTCTTTAGCCGTGATCCCGTTGTAGTGCAGTCGGTTCTCCACCTCACCGTCCACCAGCACGTCCGTCATCACAAAGTTCACTATCTCCTTATTCAGATGCCTTCTCAAGTACTTTATATCATTAAGGATCTCCCTTTCACGAGTCCGCGATTCGTTCGTCGGCGTCTTCTTGTGGCGCTGCCGGTGCTCGGTCAAGAACTCCACGCCGGTGTAGTTCGTTTGAACTAGTCCGTCGCTGAAAGGTATTAGTTCGTCGCCCTGGTCGCAAGCCGTGGTGCCGAGAAGGAACAGGATGAAGAGGGGTGTCCTCACCAGTTTTCGCCACATTTTCTCCTTTAAGTCGCTTTTCTTCTTCGCTTTGGGTGGCTTCAGCTCCATTTTGGTCTGCGGGAGAGGAATTAACGGGTGGTTTAGTGAAATAATTACACTATTTTTATTTTTAATGCACTAACCCGTGCTAAGGAACAAATTTAAAAACCTATTTAGAGGCTAAAAATTTCACCCATGCCGGGATTCGAACCCGCAACCTCTGGCTATCCGTACCAGGTACGGATAGCCAGAGGTTGCGGGTTCGAATCCCGGCATGGGTGAAATTTTTAGCCTCTAAATAGGTTTTTAAATTAGTGAAATAAATTGAAGGAAAACGTCGTGGGGGATCCTACGTGTCGGTCGTGTCCACATGAATCAACGAAAGAGATTGCCAATGAGCAGTTCAGGATTTATACTATAATAGTATTTCTAGCACTCGTGGCCTAGTGGAACCGAGATTAGATTCTATCACTTGAGTTAAGTGACCATCCCGTAACTAACGCTAGTGGCATTTTTCCGGTCGCTTCCGTGGCTCGCAAGGCACGCCAAGCCATTGGTGCCGGCTGTCATGTAATGGCAGTCAATAAGCCATGTCAGAGGGCTTATGGGCGGGCGGCTTGATAATTTCTGACAGTAAGGCCCGCCACTGTCTTACAATCCTTTACCAACCCGGACTTAGCCCCCGTGGTGGAGTGTGGCCTAACCTTCCCGCGATGCAGGAACAGACCCATGCCCCAGCAGCAATAGGTGATATTAAAAAGTTTGAAAGTATAAGTTAGTTAGCCCCATTTAAGTCGTATCATCATTAACCCATTATGTCCCCAACGAGGGGCACGGGTCTCTTTCCTGAGAAAGGTATAGTCCATACTCCACCACGGGGGCCAAGTCCGGATTGGTGGAGGCTTGCAAGACTAGTGGCTGGTCTTACTGTCAAAATTTGAGTCGTATACGGGGATTTTATCACACCCTGTAGAGTGCCAACAGTAGGTGGGCGTCAAATTCTGTCCATATAGATAGAAAAAATGCAATAGGATCCTATCGTTGAAATAGAATCTGTGTGCAATGGAATGCCAAACTAAGACAATATGGTGGTCGGCAAACAGCGCATTTAGTGGTGTACAATCCTAATATAAATATTCCTACTTAATCTTCTCTGTAATATAAAAATGAATCGCTGAATGTGTTGGTAAGCGCAAATCTCCGATTTCGATTTCGCTGATTCTTTGCTTAGAATATTCCTTGAAGTAGGAAGATGGTTCTTACGGAGAGAAATATAAAAAATATATATTAAAGAATCGACTGTTAGGCGGTACGAAGTTCGCTGGGTCCGCTAGTCTATAATATAAAAATGAATCGCAAATATCGAGAGCAGCTGAACCGATTTCGCTAATAAGTGTATTTATCATATTGATAAATTTCTACTGTAATGATCTCTGATACTTATTTGATGGCTTCAATGCGAGCGAAGCCGCGGGTAAAATATTACTAGTACGGAGGGTAGTAGTATCTTTTTGGCTGTTGCTAGCTGCATATTTTAATAATTCTTATACTATGCTATGAATTAAGATATCTACAAGTAACAATAACGATCTAGTTTGTGGGAAGTCAATTCCACTGGCAAACTTCTAAGCATTTTGACTGGTTTACAGCAGGAATTCCTGACCGGAGTCCGGTCAGGATATTACATTATACTGTAGAAATGTAAGTACATATTGTATTGTATTTTAACATCTTGCCGTATGTAATTTGTTTCTATCAATAAATAATATTTGATTTGATTGAAAATATTATGAAATTAAATGGAAAAGTTTGTGAAAGTGTTTGTATGTTTCTTACTCAAGCACGCCAAAACGGCTAAACAGAGTTACATGAAACTTGGCATACAGATAGACAAAGATCTGAACTGAGACACAGTATCCTAGATATCCCGGTAGTGCGTTCCCGTGGGATAATATTTTATTGTTACCGTAACCTTTTTCAAGCCAGGCTCTTAGATACTTATTTATTGCGTTGCCATGGTAACAGGAATCGTATAAACGTTAATATTAATATGTAATCGTATAAATGTGGAGTCCGCTTGAAGAGGATGTAATGACTAGAATTGAGAGAGGATGAAGGAAGAAAGATTGACGAAATCAATAGATATATACTTTAATAACCTATTTAGTGGCTAAAAATTCAACCCATGCCGGGATTCGAACCCGCGACCTCTGGCTATCCGTGCCAGCGCTATTTCCAACTGAGCTAATGGGCGATTCATCGGCATCAGTGAAATTTCGAACCTCTTTACAATATTTTCTGTATCACGTACAGGCTGCGACATCTGACTGAAGTAATTTGCATCACTTGCAGCCCCGAGTACCTACTTTGCAGTTAGGTTTTACATCAATAATCTATATATACTGCGAATGTGAGTGGAAGGGCTGGTAAGTGACGGACATATATCGACCAAATAGGGGATGTATTAGCAAAGGGGAAGATAAAAAGTAAACGGAACCAGCGTGTGTGCGGGCTACAACTTATGAACGTTGATGAGGCGAAGATGATCTGTCAGGATTGTGGCAAGTGGCAGTCCCTGGTATCTGCCTACCCCTCTGGGATACAGGCGTGAGGTTATGTATGCAACATAACATAACATTTACATACAGGCACATACATTGCTTCTGGCCCCACACTAGGATACCCTGTGTCGTGGGAACCAGAAACAACGACATCACAAACATTGTAAACATCAAAGACCTGGGTTTTTTCTTGTCCCCAGCCGGGATTCGAACCCGGGACCTTCTGCATGGAAGGCAAATGCGCTACCGCTACGCCACAAAGGTCGTCCATGTAAGTATGTACGATGTTAATAGTGATAGTAGTTTTTTTTTTGCAGACCAAATAGCAGGCTTATCTTGAAAAACTAACATAATTAGTGGTAACATTTATCGTCACCTGCAATAGCAAAGACTCCGTCCAAAGTCTACAATCACACCATATCGTCGCGTCACCTTATGACTGAGTTTTATCACCGTTTTCCATCATATCATGATATAGATATCAACCCTTGTATGTCCCCACTGCTGGGGCACTGGTCTCGTCCTGCATCGCAGGAAGGTTAGGCCATACTCCACCACGGGGACCGAGTCCGGGTTGGTGGAGGATTGTAAGACAGTGGCGGGCCTTACTGTCAGAAGTTATGAAGCCGCCCATGAGGCCTCCGACATGGCTTAACGACTGTCATTACATGACAGCCGGCACCAATGGCTTAACGTGCCTTGCGAACTACGAACAACTGGATAAAAACGCAATAAGCAGATCGAAATGTGAAGTAGTTATGCTAAAAAAATTAAGGAGATGTCAAAAATGAGTGACGTAATTTTAATTTTTTGAAAATGATAGTAAGAATTAAAGAAATATAAAAATATGGTGTAAAGAGGTTTGCACCGATACGTCATGTTTACTACTAATATGAAATTTGTTCAGGAGATCCGATTAGCACCGTATTCGGGAACGCAACGGCTCCCCGCCGCTAGCGTGCGACGTGAAGCCACTTTCAAACCCCACTAGGTTCCCTTTTCCTTTTTTAAAACTACCCTCCAATATTTTTAGTATGTTTTTGCTTGTCAATTTAATATGTACATAACCACAGTCAATAATTATTCAATAAAAAGTGGTGGCTGATGCAGCTATCATTATGAATTTATCTACTTTATTCGATAACACTTTATTCGATGTTAGGCATTTCACTTCTTGATCGAGTGCGCAACGTTGCAATCCGACAAAAGACCAGAGTCGAAGATGTGGGCACACGGATCACAAAGTTGAAGTGGAGATGGGCGGGACACCTGATGAGACGGGATGACGGAAGGTGGACAAGGGCAGTCATGGAGTGGTGGCCAAGAACCGGTCGTCGTTCGGTGGGTAGACCACTTGCCCGTTGGAGGGATGACATTAAAAAAGCGGCCGGGGGTAAGTGGTCGAGATTGGCTAGGGACCGGGAGAGTTGGCGTGAAATGGAAGAGGCCTATACCCAGCAGTGGGCTTCATTCATGGGCTGGATAGATAGATAGATTCGATAACACATTCGTATAAAATTAGATATATCATGCAAAATCATGACACTAACAGTCATCTTTGTCCTCTAAATAATTAGCTTCGACCTTCTGTACCTGATAATGTCCTGTGGAATGTTTTATGTGCGCACTGAGAAAAAAATGCTACGTATACGTAGTCCGTCACAGCATACGTACCACGTAGCTTGCAACGACATCTTGCTTACGGATGTCGCATCCGTAATTTAGTTGTTACTTACTTAATAAGGAAGCTGCACACTGATCCAGTTATATGAAACACCATGTCTCATAAGTAGAATACACCAACTCCAGTATAAAGACTGTGCCTCTTGTATAATGGTGTAACAACATGAAATACGTAGTTGGGCTCATATATGCAGTACGTATGCGGCTTTAATATAAGTTCATGCATTGGGCTACGACCGATAAGTATGCGGTTACATTCTTACTGTACAAGACTACGTAGAGTAAGTATCCGACTTACTTACATTCCGGTATGGCACTACGTATAGTACGTATACGACTGCATTATAAGTTTATGCGTTGGGCTACAAGCGGTAAGTACACTGCTACGTGCAGTAAGTATCCGACTTACTTACAATCCTGTATGGCACTACGTATAGTACGTATACGACTCCGTTATTAGTTCATGCGTTGGAGTACGAGCGGTGAGTATGCGGTTACATTCTTACTGTACGCTGCTACGTACAGTAAGTATCCGACTTACTTACATTCCTGTATGGCACTACGTATAGTATGTATACGACTGCATTATAGGTTCATGACTTGGGCTACAAGCGGTAAGTATGCGGTTACATTCTTACTGTACACTGCTACGTAGAGTAAGTATCCGACTTACTTACATTCCGGTATGGCACTACGTATAGTACGTATACGACTGCATTATAAGTTTATGCGTTGGGCTACAAGCGGTAAGTATGCGGTTACATTTTTACTGTACACTACTGCGTACAGTAAGTACCCGACTTACTTATACTCATGTATAGCACTACCTATAGTAGGTATACGACTGCATTATAAGTTCAGGCGTTGGGCTACAAGCGGTAAGTACGCGGTTACATTCTTACTGTACACTGCTACGTGCAGTAAGTATCCGACTTACTTACATTCCTGTATGGCACTACTTATAGTACGTATACGACTGCATTATAAGTTTATGCGTTGGGCTACAAGCGGTAAGTATGTGGTTACATTCTTACTGTACACTGCTACGTACAGTAAATATCAATCTTACTCACAATCCTGTATGACACTACCTATAGTACGTATACGACTGCATTATAAGTTCATGCGTTGGGCTACAAGCGGTAAGTATGTGGTTACATTCTTACTGTACACTGCTACGTGCAGTAAGTATCCGACTTACTTACATTCCTGTATGGCACTACTTATAGTACGTATACGACTGCATTATAAGTTTATGCGTTGGGCTACAAGCGGTAAGTATGTGGTTACATTCTTACTGTACACTGCTACGTGCAGTAAGTATCCGACTTACTTACATTCCTGTATGGCACTACTTATAGTACGTATACGACTGCATTATAAGTTTATGCGTTGGGCTACAAGCGGTAAGTATGTGGTTACATTCTTACTGTACACTGCTACGTACAGTAAATATCAAACTTACTCACAATCCTGTATGACACTACCTATAGTACGTATACGACTGCATTATAAGTTCATGCGTTGGGCTACAAGCGGTAAGTACACTGCTACGTGCAGTAAGTATCCGACTTACTTACAATCCTGTATGGCACTACGTATAGTACGTATACGACTCCGTTATTAGTTCATGCGTTGGAGTACGAGCGGTGAGTATGCGGTTACATTCTTACTGTACGCTGCTACGTACAGTAAGTATCCGACTTACTTACATTCCTGTATGGCACTACGTATAGTATGTATACGACTGCATTATAGGTTCATGACTTGGGCTACAAGCGGTAAGTATGCGGTTACATTCTTACTGTACACTGCAACGTAGAGTAAGTATCCGACTTACTTACATTCCGGTATGGCACTACGTATAGTACGTATACGACTGCATTATAAGTTTATGCGTTGGGCTACAAGCGGTAAGTATGCGGTTACATTTTTACTGTACACTACTGCGTACAGTAAGTACCCGACTTACTTATACTCATGTATAGCACTACCTATAGTAGGTATACGACTGCATTATAAGTTCAGGCGTTGGGCTACAAGCGGTAAGTACGCGGTTACATTCTTACTGTACACTGCTACGTGCAGTAAGTATCCGACTTACTTACATTCCTGTATGGCACTACTTATAGTACGTATACGACTGCATTATAAGTTTATGCGTTGGGCTACAAGCGGTAAGTATGTGGTTACATTCTTACTGTACACTGCTACGTACAGTAAATATCAAACTTACTCACAATCCTGTATGACACTACCTATAGTACGTATACGACTGCATTATAAGTTCATGCGTTGGGCTACAAGCGGTAAGTACACTGCTACGTGCAGTAAGTATCCGACTTACTTACAATCCTGTATGGCACTACGTATAGTACGTATACGACTCCGTTATTAGTTCATGCGTTGGAGTACGAGCGGTGAGTATGCGGTTACATTCTTACTGTACGCTGCTACGTACAGTAAGTATCCGACTTACTTACATTCCTGTATGGCACTACGTATAGTATGTATACGACTGCATTATAGGTTCATGACTTGGGCTACAAGCGGTAAGTATGCGGTTACATTCTTACTGTACACTGCAACGTAGAGTAAGTATCCGACTTACTTACATTCCGGTATGGCACTACGTATAGTACGTATACGACTGCATTATAAGTTTATGCGTTGGGCTACAAGCGGTAAGTATGCGGTTACATTTTTACTGTACACTACTGCGTACAGTAAGTACCCGACTTACTTATACTCATGTATAGCACTACCTATAGTAGGTATACGACTGCATTATAAGTTCAGGCGTTGGGCTACAAGCGGTAAGTACGCGGTTACATTCTTACTGTACACTGCTACGTGCAGTAAGTATCCGACTTACTTACATTCCTGTATGGCACTACTTATAGTACGTATACGACTGCATTATAAGTTTATGCGTTGGGCTACAAGCGGTAAGTATGTGGTTACATTCTTACTGTACACTGCTACGTACAGTAAATATCAAACTTACATTGAGCCGACATTTTAATGGGTTGGATGAAATATCAAAAAATAATATTAAAAAATAACCGGGCAAGTGCGAGTCGGCCTCGCGTACTGACGGTTCCGTACAGGTATACAATTAAAAAACACCTGTATGTATCTTAGGTGCATGAGTCCAACTCGCGCTGGGCTGGTAAAGTTTAAAGTTAGCCCTATAAACTCACCAAGTTTGACGCCTGTTGCCATGTAGGCAGGAAGATATGAGACATTCGGTGTGACGCAAGTAACCCATTTTTACCAGTGAGTACTAGGGACAATTTCATGCTACCAAATAGTAAGTACTGATAACACTGTTTTCGTTTACAGCTACTCAACGATTTTGATGTTATGTATCCTGGTAAAAGTTGCTGTTTATTTTCTAAAATCTTGTTGAAGAAGGAAGATATCTTCAAATACGCAAGACTCAAACTGAAAGCTACCCGGGACAAATACGTAACCACCACATTACGTGAGCTGCTTAATCTAGTTGATGGTATGTATAGAATAGAATACAATAATTTGTCAAGAAATATGGCTTATAATAATTGACCGAGTGATGAATCATCTCTGTTTCATCATCAACCCATTTTGTCTCCACCGAGGGGCACGGGTCTCTTCCCTGAGGAAGGTATAGGCCATACTCCACCACGGGGGACAAGTCCGGATTGGTGGAGGCTTGTAAGAGTAGTTGCTGGTCTTACTGTCAGAAGTTTTTAAGCCGCCCTAAGGCATCTGACTTGGCTTAACGACTGCTATCTATCGACGGCAGCCGGCACCAACTGCTTAACGTGCCTTGCGAAGCACGGAACCGCTCGGAAAAATGCCACTAGCGTTAGTCATAGACGGTGACCCATCCATGGACTGAACGCGCCGTATGTTGCTTAACCTCAGTGATCGTTTGAGATCACTTAGGCAGCCCAGGTTACGAGCGATTCATCTCTGTTTAAGCTTGGTCAAATGCTTCTGTCTGTCTGTCCATCCGTCCGTCCGTCCATGCTTCCTGGTACAGAATTCATTTTTGTGGGTTAAGTTTGTTTTCCTAAGATGGTTGTACCATTTTAACCTAATAATTTAATGTTATTTACAGATGCGAGACCAGAAACTTCCATAAATGTAGCCTTGATGCTACTACCATTGGTAATAAATGTTTCACCAACCCGTCGCCGAAACAAAACAATCTGGAAACCATCGCGTGCTGAGATTATCCAAGGATTCGTCTTTCAAGCCGTCACAGAAGGCGAAGTGACCACTTCAATCCTAGAAAAGTCTGATAAATTAAAGAAATTTGGACGCACGGTACAGCCCTACGTCATATCCGTGGGCTCATCAGTAGCTGACGTAAGAAAAGCGTATGTTGTGATTAACAACACTCTGTACAGCTTTCAAAAACTAATCACGGCGGTTGATTGCGCCTTCAAAATTTATCAAGCGACCGGCGCCTACTACCCAGAAGAAGCTGAGGACGTATGGACAGCAATCCAAATAGGAATGTACGGAATTACGACGAAATTCGATAGGAAAACTCAGGCTGTCAATGTAATTCTAGCTGACTTAGAACTGATTTAAGTCAGCTAGAATTACCGGTAACCTGAGTTACCTAATAACAAAATGTTTTACTGTCACTTCTGCAAAGAACAGCAAGCCACACCGACTTCCTTAATAACCCATATAAGAAAGTATTGTAAGTTTCCGCCTACACGTTCAGTTTTTATATGTGGTGAACTAGATTGCCAGCGTCATTATTATTCTTCGGATTCTTTTAAAAAACATTTAGTTAGAGAACATCAACCATCTTTCGTTAATCATGAAGGAAATCATGCAAATCATGAAATAATTACTGCTACTGAAAATCAATCAAAAGTACAAAAGTATTGTTTACCTTCAACTAGTACTGCACGTTTAGAATCAGTTAAAACTTATGATAATTCTATTGATTACCATGCGTTGGATATGATTTCTTCTCTACACGCTAACCCCATGATACCACGAAAAACTGTCCAAATATTTTTGGAAAGTCTAAAAAACTATTTCAAAAATTCTGAGAGTAGCTTAATAAACAAGTTCTATAATATTATACCACCAGAAAAAATCGATAAAAACATTGATAAGGCGGTTAAAAAAACATTTCGAATCAATAGTGAAACATTCAAAGCATTTGACACCGAACATAAATGTCTTAAACATTTCAAACAGTTAGGAACTTACTTGGAATCTCGAGAAATAGTTGTTGGTCAGCGCTTGGAGACAAAAAATACTTCCAAAGGGATTTCAATTATGCAAGTACCTTGCACAGAACAAATCTTGCCACTAAAAGATATTTTAGAAAAATTTTTTTCGTTGCCTTATGTGCTGAAGGATACCTTTGAGTATTTATATCGTATTGAGAAAAATCCATTCGGTGTCGAAAATATTGTGCAGGGCACAGTTTGTAAAAAAATCAAAAGCTCATTGGAAATAGAATCCGAAATGGTATTACCTTTAGTAATATATTTCGATGATTTTGAGGTCGGCAACCCGTTAGGAAGTCACGCCGGTATTCATAAGCTCGGTGGTGTCTACGTGTCTTTACCTTGTCTCCCTCCTCACTACGTGTCGCAGTTGCAACATATTTTCATTCTAGCATTATTTCACTCTTCCGACAGATTAAGCTGTGGAAACAATATGATATTCTCAAAAGTTATAGAAGAACTCAATAATTTAAAAAACAACGGAATCAAAGTTGACTCTGAAGTATTTAAAGGTGTTATAAAATTTTATGTTGCAGCAGTTACAGGGGATAATTTAGGTCTAAATGGTATTTTAGGATTTGTAGAAAGTTTTTCGGCTAATCGACCATGTAGAATTTGTACTGCAAATAAAGAACAGATAAAGTCACTATATTTTGAAGATAATGAGTTGTTACGAAACAACACTAACTACACACACGATTTGCAAATCCGTAATGTTTATGAGACTGGAATCAAAGAAGAATGTGTATGGCGAGCTCTTGAAGACTTCAATCTCTTTGAAAACGTAGCAGTAGATGTAATGCACGACTACCTAGAAGGTTGCTGTCGGTATGTTATGACATTTGTAATCACGAACTTGGTACAAACTCAGAGGCTTATCAGCTTAGAAATGCTTAACTCTAGAATACGTTATTTCGATTACGGACCTGACAGTACTTCAAAACCGTGTAACCCAGTCACGAAAGATGGTCCATGTATAAAGTTAAAAGTATCTGCTTCCGAAATGCTAACTCTGGTTCGATACTTTGGGGTTATTGTTGGAATTAATGTGCCAGATAATAACGATGTGTGGTCTTTGTACGTTAAATTAAGACAACTGTTAGATAAACTTATGAGTCATAGAATTCATGACAATACAGCTGACCAAGTAAAATTCTTAGTAGCAGAATTAAATGAACTGTACTGTGAATTAGCAGAAACCCACTTAAAACCAAAGTTCCACTTTCTTACTCATTATCCTGCAATGCTAAAAAAATTTGGACCTCTTACGCAAATTTGGGCAATGAGATTTGAAGCTAAACATCGAATTTCTAAATTTGTGGCACGAGCATCGTGTAGTCGAGTTAACATTTGCAAAACGATTGCCATTAAGAATCAGCTTGTGTTGAATGACCTATTTTTGAAAAACAAACCCATACGTTATGTTTCTTCGGGCAAAAGAATTAAAATTCCAGATTCGGATATTGAAAGCTTAAATAGTTTTACAAATGACCATAGCATTAATTGGTATTCGACGTCGTGGGTGAAACTGAACGGTGTTGACTTTAAAATATCATCAATTGTGGTCTTAGATATTATAGAATCCACTGGTTTGCCTATGTTTGCGGAAGTCGAAAAAATATACACATGTGATAATAAAGTGATATTTAAGTGCCTTGCATTGGAATGTATTGATTTTAACAATCATTACTGTGCTTTTGAAGTGAAAAAAACAAATAACTATTTATTTTGTTTCCACGATGCTCTTGTGTCTCCTGTATCTTGTACAATGACATTGTTACGCAATTTAAAATATTATGTCACTGTTAGATGGACATTAGATTGAGGATCGTGTTAGTTAGATGTCGCGGGTAGTTTTCAGTTTGATGCCAATCCGGGGTGCCGTTTTGGAACTTTGTCAGATCTTAAGAATATATAAGATTTTTTTGCTATCAATTAGGTTAAGCGAGTAAATGTAATGCTATGTGTCGCACAATGACACAGGTACATTTACTCATAATTATAGGGTTAATAGTGGTGAAACCACATCGAAAATAAAAGCTTCTTTTATCGGCCGATTTCAACACTTGGAATAGGTTCCTGGTTCTAGGTCCTATAAATAGCTACTACCAGGACATATTTTTCCGTTTAACATTTCAATAACCGTAACTACTACTACTAGGATTTATTTTCTATGGTTTTGTTTCCTTTTCTGGCGCTAATTTCACCCTATTATCTCCATGAACTAAAATTTTACCGGGTATTTTACTTATTTTATTTCGATCTACGATTAATTTCCTATGGTTTTATTTCCTATTGTGGCGCTAATTTCACCCTATTAGCCCCTTGAACTATAATGTTACCGAGTATTGTACCTACTTATTTTATTTCGATTTTACATTATAGATTTAGATTATATTTTGCATCTTAGCAGGGCTCATGATTGCGGTAGACTAAGATAGAATATTCTTTATTCTACAGCAGGAAAAAACATTACAATGATTAAAAATATATAGTAAACCGAGGAGGATGAAGTTCAGGTCGTGAATGTGAATGATTTGAATTACCTTGCGATCTGTTAATAATAACACACACATTGTAAATACGATTTGTAAAAGATATATTTTTTTCCATTTGTAGCTTTAAACCTTAACTAAAAGTATCAATTAAAGATAAGATAAGATATAATATAACGTATAGCATAGCAAATGACTTTAAAGACATATATGTGACCTCGGTCTACTGCGAGCACGAGCCCTGCCAATATCTCGAACTAACTGTAAACTAAAACTTGTGATATAAAATTGTGAATTTTTCAGGGACTGCTTTAGTAATTATTGCTTAGATAAAAACGATAAACCAATAAGGCGAGATACCACAGGCTGTTTAATTTTAATTAGTTAGGTATATGCTTACGTTTCTATTCAACTTTTTTATGTACCAAAGACCGTTCAACCCGCGTTTCGCCTGCACGGGTAAGAGATTTGCGAGAAGAGAGAATTATGGGTGTCACCAGGGGTCGCGCACGCTCATCCCACACCGGGCAGGCGATACGCGAGTTAGGCGGTGGACCTATAACAATAGTTTTAAAGAAAAGTAATAAAACAACTAAATAGATTTTCTTATTTTCATTTATATGCTTACCAACCTCTTTAATATAATTATATGATGTATGTTGGTGCATTATGTTATGATTTTGATGCAGTGTTGTAGAAACTATACGTTTGTTGTATTTACTATCTCTTCTTGTCATTAATAATCTAAAACGGATTGTCCTAAAAATTGTGTCTATAATTATACTTTGTTATATTTTATATTTGAGATAAAGCACTACTTTTTGAAACACCCTGTATTCAGGGTCTCCCGTTATGAGTGGTCCAAACGGCAATTGGTGAAGGGTTGTCCTATCCTCTATCTGAAAAACCAAAAATAGGTTTAGTAAAAGTGTCATGGTTTTCGAGATATTTGCTACTGGAAATATTTCTGACTTAACGTGCTAATAGACGTAAATCATATTTTTTCAAAATTCTCATAAATAAAATAAAACAAAAAAAATATATCAAATATCTCGAAAACCATGACACTTTTTCTAAACCTATTTTTTGTTTTTCTGATAGAGGATGGTCCAAGCCGTCACCGATTTCCGTTTGGACCACTCATAACGAGACACCCTGTATGTGCAGATCCAGTCGCTACGTCATTGGGCCTCTTACGTACATACTGAAGTGGAAATAAGTAAGCAGTATCATGACGGAATGCCCTTCCATCTGCACAATACGTAGGCAACAACAGTATATAAGTAAGAGGCACCATGGCGTAATGCACCTACATCTGCACAGTACGTAGGCAACACGAGTATATAAGTAAGAGGCACCATGGCGTAATGCACCTACAGCTGCACAGTACGTAGGCAACACCAGTATATAAGTAAGAGTCACCATGGCGTAATGCACCTACAGCTGAACAGTACGTAGGCAACACCAGTATGTAAGTAAGAGACACCATGGCGTAATGCACCTACAGCTGCACAGTACGTAGGCAGGACTAGTATATAAGTAAGAGGCACCATGGCGTAATGCACCTACAGCTGCACAGTACGTAGGCAGGACTAGTATATAAGTAAGAGGCACCATGGCGTAATGCACCTACATCTGCACAGTACGTAGGCAACACGAGTATATAAGTAAGAGGCACCATGGCGTAATGCACCTACAGCTGCACAGTACGTAGGCAACACCAGTATATAAGTAAGAGGCACCATGGCGTAATGCACCTACAGCTGCACAGTACGTAGGCAGGACTAGTATATAAGCAAGAGGCACCATGGCGTAATGCACCTACATCTGCACAGTACGTAGGCAACACCAGTATATAAGTAAGTGGCACCATGGCGTAATGCACCTACAGCTGCACAGTACGTGAGCGACACCAGTATATAAGTAAGAGGCACAATGGCGTAATGCACCTACAGCTGAACAGTACGTAGGCAACACCAGTATATAAGTAAGAGGCACCATGGCGTAATGCACCTACAGCTGAACAGTACGTAGGCAACACCAGTATGTAAGTAAGAGACACCATGGCGTAATGCACCTACAGCTGAACAGTACGTAGGCAACACCAGTATGTAAGTAAGAGGCACCATGGCGTAATGCACCTACAGCTGAACAGTACGTAGGCAACACCAGTATGTAAGTAAGAGGCACCATGGCGTAATGCACCTACAGCTGAACAGTACGTAGGCAACACCAGTATGTAAGTAAGAGTCACCATGGCGTAATGCACCTACATCTACACGGTACGTAGGCACCACCAGTATATAAGTAAGAGGCGACATGGTGTAATGCACCTACATCTGCACAGTACGTAGGCAACACCAGTATATAAGTAAGAGGCACCATGGCGTAATGCACCTACATCTACACGGTAGGTAGGCAACACCAGTATATAAGCAAGAGGCTCCATGGCGTAATGCACCTACATCTGCACAGTACGTAGTCGACACCAGTATATAAGTAAGAGCCACCATGGCGTAATGCACCTACAGCTGCACAGTACATACGCAGGACTAGTATATAAGTAAGAGGTATCATGGCGTAATGCGCCCACATTTGTACAGTACGCAGGCAACACCAGGATGTAAGTAAGAGGCACCATGGCATAATGCACCTACAGCTGAACAGTACATAGGCAACACCAGTATGTAAGTAAGAGACACCATGGCGTAATGCACCTACAGCTGAACAGTACGTAGGCAACACCAGTATGTAAGTAAGAGTCACCATGGCGTAATGCACCTACATCTACACGGTACGTAGACACCACCAGTATATAAGTAAGAGGCGCCATGGCGTAATGCACCTACATCTGCACAGTACGTAGGCAACACCAGTATATAAGTAAGAGGCACCATGGCGTAATGCACCTACATCTACACGGTAGGCAGGCAACACCAGTATATAAGCAAGAGGCACCATGGCGTAATGCACCTACATCTGCACAGTACGTAGTCGACACCAGTATATAAGTAAGAGGCACCATGGCGTAATGCACCTACAGCTGCACAGTACATACGCAGGACTAGTATATAAGTAAGAGGTATCATGGCGTAATGCGCCCACATTTGTACAGTACGCAGGCAACACCAGGATGTAAGTAAGAGGCACCATTGCGTAATGCACCTACAGCTGAACAGTACGTAGGCAACACCAGTATGTAAGTAAGAGGCACCATGGCGTAATGCACCTACAGCTGAACAGTACGTAGGCAACACCAGTATGTAAGTAAGAGGCACCATGGCGTAATGCACCTACAGCTGAACAGTACGTAGACAACACCAGTATGTAAGTAAGAGGCACCATGGCGTAAAGCACCTACAGCTGCACAGTACGTAGTTAACACTGGTACGTACGTAAGATTGGAATGGAGAGGGCTACGTATACGAACTGGCCCTGGCACAACTGCTGGTTACTTACGCGGCATGTTGCCGGCTACGTACGTACTAGTGTCTGATTTACGTCCTTATATACGTAAGTGGGCTACAGATTTAAGTAGCTTTTTTCTCTCAGTGCGATAAAGCATCATCGCACGTAAAACATTTCACAGGACCACGGATGTCAAACATCCGTGCACAGGACATTATCAGGTAAGAAGAAGCGCTCGTGGCCCAGCCGAACCGAGTGATTGGAATCAATCACTTTAGTTAAGCAACAACAGGCGCAGTCAGGTGCTGGATGGGTGACCGTCCCGTGACTACCGCCAGTGGCATTTTTTCCAAGCGCTTCCATGCTTCGCAAGGCACGCTAAGCCGTTGGTGCCGGCTGTCATATAATGGCAGTCGCTAAGCCATGTCAGAGGCCTTATGGGCGGCTTGATAACTTCTGACAGTAAGGCCCGCCACTGTCTTACAATCCTCCACCAACCCGGACTTGGCCCGCCACGGTGGAGTATGGCCTAACCTTCCTGCGATCCAGGAAGAGACCCGTGCCCCAGCAGTGGGGACATACAAGGGTTGATAACGAAAACAAACAATATAAATTACAATAGTGATAGATAATAATAAATACATACATAAATAAATTTATAAATTTAAATTTATTTTAACTCCGTAACTCAGGTTTCCCCACGATGTTTCCTTTCACAGAATTAGAGACTCCATTAAGATATATTAAAGATGTATTTTGGTGTTATTCAATGTTTTAACTCCTTGCTGCGGACATATGTCGCTAATTTCATTGATAACGATGATAATAAAGATGTATTGCTCTTATCTTACACCCAACTGCCTTATAATCTGATTTTACCTCTTACAATAAAAGAAATGCACTCTGCTACCACCAATATACGGTCTAGTTTCGCTTGTGCAAAGCTGTTTCCTACTGTAGCAAAGGTAACATACCAGAAGGCTTGATAAGATACCGGAATTCAATGAAAACACAGCGTCACACTTCACAAAGAATTTCTCATGACGTCCCGTGACAGTCGAAAAATCTACACGTTTTCCATATCTAACCTACCGCATTTTATTATCATTTTTCGTGAGGAAATGATATCGCTGTACCTACTTGATTATATTCTTTTCGTTGCACTAACCCATTAGTTCAGTTGAGAGAGCGCTGGTACGGTTAGCCAGAGGTGACGGGTTCGAGTCCCGGCATGGGCGGAATTTTCAGCTTTTAAATAGGTTTTTAAAATTGTCATCAGCACGGGTTAGTGCAAAAACAGAATATAATCATTTGGATACAGCGATATCATTCCTATGTAAAACCTAACTGCATAGTAGGTACTCGGGGCTGCAAGTGATGCAAATTACTTCAGCCAGATGTCGCTGCCTGTAAATAATACAGAGAATATTGTAAAGAGGTTCGAAATTTTGCCGATGCCGGCACTTGTGTTAGCTGAGTTGGGAGAGCGCTGGTACGGATAGCCAGAGGTCGCGGGTTCGATTCCCGGCATGGGCGGAATGTCTGCCTTTAAATAGGTTTTTAAAATTGTCCTCTGAACGGGTTAGTGCAACAAAAGAATTAAGACATTTTATAATTTACTGCGCTTTAGGGTAAAAAGATTAGATAACTGTTTATTGACATATTTAGAGGCTAAAAATTCCACCCATGCCGGGATTCGACCCCGCGACCTCTGGATATCCGTGCCAGCGCTTTTCCAACTGAGCTAATGGGTGACTCACCGGCATCAGTGAAATTTCGAACCTCTACAACATTCTCTGTATTACGTACAGGCAGCGACACCTGGCTTAAGTAATTTGCATCACTTGCAGCCCCGACTACCTACTTTGCAGTTCGAATCCCGGCATGGGTGGAATTTTTAGCCTCTATATAGGTTTTTAAAATTGTCCTCAGCACGGGTTAGTGCATTCAAAATAAAATAGTTAATTGATTTATTCCACCGTCTATCACCTGCAGAGACGCCACGGAACACATTTTGATGTTTTGTTTGACTTCGGCTGTCTAGAAGTGGATATTATATCTGTAATGGATTTGAAGTGAGACGACGACGTTGGACCAATACTTACCAGTGCGACCAAGAATTTAACTTTTTACGTATACATCTGTGTCGTCGATATCAACTCTTGTATGTGAACACTGCTAGGACACGGGTATGAAATGAAATGAAACGAAACGAAACGAAACGAAATGAAATTTAATGAAAAGGTTTTATTCAAAGTAGCGCAGAAACTGCGGTTAAATGAACGTTACTTTTATTTTATTTATTAGGCACACAAAACAGATATTAGCCAGTACATCATCAAGATAACATTAATTAACATGTTACAATTCAAACTAGGTCCATTTCAAAATCTAGATAATTATGGAGAAAAAATGGTTACGCCATACTCTACCACGGGGGCCAAGCCCGGGTTGACAGATTATAAGCCAGTGGCAGGCCTTCCTGTCAGAAGTTATCAAGCCGCCCATAAGGCCTCTGACATAGCTTAATAACTGTCGGTACATGACAACCGGCACCAAAGGCTGAACGTGGCTTACGAAGCACGAAAGCGCTCGGAAAAAATGCCGCTACAATGTCAAATGTAAAAGCGCTGCCTTCGGGCGGTAATATAGTGAAGAAAAAGGCAGTAGGAAAAAAACTCCACTCTGAGCATCTTTTCAGCCCGAGAGTTTATAATTTGTTTTGTGGGTTTTACACAATCGACACTATGGGATTGGGGATCGCAGTTCGGTGGAATTGTACTGCAGGGGGCGCTGCTGCCCACCCCCCGGTTTGTGTCCCTTAGTCGCCTTTTACGACACCCGCGGGAAGAATTGGGCTGGTGCTATTCTCTAGGCCGACACCACACAGCAGAAATAAGCATTACCACAACGTGGCGGTCTTTAGGGGAGGGCTATGTCCACCAGTGGACTGGTATAGCCTGACGACGACACTATGGGATTGTCCTGTGAAATGTAGGATAAATTCACTGGCTCTCAGGCGAATGTGAACAGCCGCCATGACGCTTGCCACCTACGTTAATATTCCATGATACCCGCTCAGATTCGAATAACCTAATTTTTCTCAAACCTTATCTGATCTTATTATACTCAGCACAAGTTGTAATTCTCTATAGACGAACTGCTGCAAAAATCATTAAAATACACTTTATTTAAACGAATTTATTAATTGCATTCTTTTTAATGCACTAACCCGTGCTAAGGACAATTTTGAAAACCTATTTAGAGGCTAAAAATTCCACCCATGCCGGGATTCGAACCCGCGACCTCTGGCTATCCGTGCCAGCGCTCTTTCCAACTGAGCTAATGGGCGACTCACCGGCATCAGTGAAATTTCGAACCTCTTTACAATACTCTCTGCATTACGTACAGGCAGCGACATCTGGCTGAAGTGATTTGCATCACTTGCAGCCCCGAGTACCTACTTTGGAGTCGAATTCATCAAATTATTAATATTATGTTGTCTCAGTGTCTGAGGTGTTCTCATACCTTTATCATCAACCCATTATTACCCCACTGAGGGGTACGGTTCTCTTCCCTGAGGTATAGGCCATACTCCACCACGGGGGCCAAGTCCGGACTGGTGGAGGCTTGCGAGACTAGTGGCTGGTCTTACTGTCAGAAGTTATCAAGCCGCCCTAAGACCTCTGACGTGGCTTGATGACTGCCATTACATGACAGCCGGCACCAACTGCTAAACGTGCATTGCGAGGCACGGAACCACTCGGAAAAATGCCAGGTCATCCATCCATGCACTGAACGCGCCCTACGTTGCATAACCTTCGTGATGGTTTAAGATCACTCAGGCAGCCGACTTGGCTTTTATTGGTTAGCCCTATTTTTTATTGTTTTTAAGTTGCACTGCAAATACAGTTCTGTGCGTAATACAGAGAGTATTGTAAAGAGGTTCGAAATTTGACTGATGCCGGTGAATCGCCCAGTAGCTCAGTTGGGAGAGCGCTGGCACGGTTAGCCAGAGGCCGCGGGTTCGAGTCCCGGTCCTCTCGGCATGGGTGGAATTTTTAGCCTCTAAATCTATCTATCTTTAATCAGCCCACATCAACCCAATGCTGGAAATAGGCCTCTTTTTACTGCGCCATTTCTCACGGTCCTGTGCTAATCTGATCCATCTCTGACCCGCGACCCTCACGATGTTGTCTGACCATCGTGTCGGTGGTCTGCCTACCAACCTCCTTCCCTCCCTTGGCCACCACTCCGATACTACGCTGGTCCACCGGCCGTCTTCCCTTCTAGCCAAGTGTCCCGCCCATCTCCACTTTAACTCTGTGATCCGCTTACCAACGTCTTCGACCTTGGTTCTTCGACGAATTTCTACGTTGGATACGCGGTGCACAAGCGATATGCCCAGCATGGCACGCTCCATCGCTCTTTGTGCAACTTTTATTTTGTGCATATTTTGCTTGGTGAACGTCCATGTTTCCGCACCGTAAGTATGGGCAGAACACATTGGTTGTAAACATGGTCTTAAGAGAGAGCCTCTATATAGGTTTTTGAAATTGTCCTTAGCACGGGTTAGTGCATTAAAAAGAATATACTAAGAATCCACAGCAAAGCGTAAGCTTTCTCTCAGAAAGAGAGACAAAGAGAGAGAGAGAGACAGTTAGCCTTTTGGATCCCTATAATTGTATTTCTCTTTACTTTCACTGTCATTCGAAATAAATGTTTGTTTACTTTCTAGTAACTTTCATGTGGAAAGGGGAATAGGGGTCTTAATTTACGCCTGTGTTGACAGACGCTGAGTACACTTATTCGGGGCCATTATAAGGTTTAATTATAGCTACCCGGCAACGAAAATATTAATCGGTCAATACACAAGCGAACACCAAACGCATCGCATTTACACATTAAATGACTTTTAGTCCGGATTTACTTACGGGTGTTGTTATATCGGAAAAGTCCGACCAGGTTTCGCTTCGACGACGTCGTGTGAGACGAGCGACCGACGACGCGAGCTCCGTCTCTGCTCACGATGATTAAGCTCTGCGAATCGGAGCGAAACCTGGTCGGACTTTTCCGATATAGCAACACCCGTAAGTAAATCCGGACTAAAAGTCTACAATGTGTTGTGCTAACGAAAGTTTTAGTTCAAAAACATTAGATGACGTAGAACAGCCAGAACATTGTAAATAGAATAGAAAATATTTATCTGTCTTCAAGGGAAATAAGGTACAACAATCTCTATACTAGAGGTATTCGTCATCATCAGCCAGGTAAACCCCACTGCTGGGTATAGGCCTCTTCATTTCCACGCCAACCAGCACGGTCTCGCGCTAGTCTCACCCACTGTTTGCCGGCCACTTTACTTAGGTCATCTGACCATCTGGCTGCTGGTCTGCCCACTGACCGTTTCCCCTCCCACGGCCGCCACTCTGTCACTGCCTTTGTCCATCTGCCATCATTCCGCCTCGTCTAGTGTCCCGCCCACTTCCACTTCAATTAATACTAGACTTCAATAATACTAGAGGTATTAATGACAATTTAAATGCTAAAATAAGCGTAGGTACATTTTCGTTTATAATTTCCTTTTCATTTATAAGCTAGAGATTCGTTTAAAGAACCTAACATCCTGACAGTTGCCAGTCAGTATGTCTATGTACTGCCGGCAGCTGGACGCGGCAAGACAGGGCGCTATGGCGCTCATAGGGGAGGGCTATGTCCAGCAGTGGACTAAATAATATAGCCTTATAAGAAGAAGAAGAAAACAATATGTACGTCAGGAAAAATATCAGTAACTTTAAAACCTTAGGTAGACAACACAATGTAAATACTAGAAATAAACATACACTTTCGTGCCCAAGATTTAGGGTGGCAGATGTTAAGACATACTACATGGGGCTGTGTATGTTTCTATGATAAAAAACCTGAAAATTAATCTTGCCTGAAATGCGGTTCAAAAACTATGTAAAGTACACTTTGTGCCAAAAGGGCTACTTTAACATAAAGGATTGTTTAGATGACAATGAGGTCTGGAATTAAAGCCAGTACAATGAATGAGTTCTATGTTTTATAATAATTATGTGAACTCTGGTAATTAAGGACTTTGGAAAGTCTACGTTTTTAATTGTTTTGTCAATTTTTTCTTCAAATTGACCTAGATTTTGAAATGGACACCTAGTTTTACTTGTAACGTTTAATATGATTATACTATTTTTATTTTTAATGCACTAACCCGTGCTAAGGACAAATTTGAAAACCTATTTAGAGGATAAAAATTTCACCCATGCCGGGATTCGAACCCGCAATCTCTGGCTATCCGTGCCAGCGCTCTACCAATTGAGCCAATGGGCGACTCACCGGCATCAGTGAAATTTCGAACCTCTTTACACTATTCTCTGTATTACGTTCAGGCAGCGACATCTGGCTTAAGCAAATTGCATCACTTACAGCCCCGACTACCTACTTAGCAGTTAGGTTTTACATCGGAACGATATCACTGTACCCACATGATTATACTATTTTTATTTTTAATGCACTAACCCGTGCTAAGGACAAATTTAAAAACCTACGTTTAATATGACCCAGTTTCTGTGTAATTTTGTAATTCTGTAATTTTGAATAAAATACTTTGATTAATAAATTTTTAGGCTTCCGTTCCTCAGATAAAAAAAACACGGGACCCTTATAAGATCACTTTACCTATAAATTTAAAAAGTAATGCATGTGGTGTTTATACCTTACTTTTCGTGTCAAGACTTAGCCTATATTTAAGTTACAGTGCTACACAAGATATAAGTCTCGCGGATGTACCTGCGCAGATGACCAAATTTTGGATGTGCGGCAAGTTGATCGACCAATCAGATAGTTTCATTTTATGGCAGGCCGTGCGCCTTTGTTGCTATTGGTTGATTCAACGTCATCGATGCAGGTGACTATTAGTTTGGCAATATTAGCGTGAGCGAATAGGTAGCGCTACTGCGGCAATCAATTCTGCACCTTAACCGTATCGGTTAAAGATCATGTTGAATGTACTTATAGCTTCGGGTACTTTCGTTACACTTCTTCCTACTCTGCGCGAACGAAGATTCCCGAAGGAACTTTTATGATGTGTAGTACTGTACTGCATAAAATATGCAAAAGGTACTCTTGTACCGAGTACTCGTAGATTAATCCGTTCTTTTTCTTCTCAAACATAACAGTCGAGTCTCAAACATACATCCATAAATTACGTCACACGACTTTCGTGATTTTTCGACCCCTCCCCCCCCTAGTGTGACGTCCCATATTTTGTAATTTTACATTCTGAAATTAGATGCATATCAAGAGTTTCAAATGATTTGAGTATTTCGTGAATAGTGCAGAGTTCGTGTTAAAACACGGAGATTTGGAAGTGTGACGTCACGAAATTTAGGACCCCTCCATACAATGTCACACTCCGTCGACCCCCTCCCTCCGCCCTTAAGGTGTGACGTAATTTATGGATGGTCCCTAAAGTGTAACAGACAAACAATTACCTCGATCTTTTGGAGTCGGCTAATAAGCGACCCAAAATACCGTGTATTTGAGTAGCTACAGGCCGGGTCGGAGTGGAGTGTTGTCAGTGTCATGGACATTACCGGTGTCCTGTCTCGATGGCAGTACGACATTATTACGCGGGGGCGGCATTAAATTAAAATGCCCAATGACTCTGTTGAATATAATTAATTTGTAATGATCCGCATTAAGGCGCTTTGGGGTGCTAACCCATTTTTGTGTCCATATTTTCTTCAAAGCAAAGGGAAAGATAAAAAGTACAAGGAACCGGCGTGCGTGCATGCAACGACTTATGAACGTTGATGAAGCGAAGGTGATCTGTCAGGATCGTGGCAAGTGGCAGTCCCTGGTCTCTGCCTACCCCTCTGGGATACAGGCGTGAGCTTATGTATGTATGTGTTTTCTTCAAAATGGCCTAAATTTTAAAATGGACACCTAGTTTTACTTGTAACGTTCAATAAGGCACCTGTGTTTGTTTCGAATGAAATACTTTGATTGATACATTTTTAGGGCTCCGTACCTCAAATAGAAAATTTAAATGCCCAATGACTCTGTGGATTATAATTTGTAATTATCCGCATTGAAGCGCTTTTGAGTGCTGACTATGCCCCATCAATGGAATAAATGATAAGTATTTTATTTTTATTCATAACTAGCTGACCCAGCGAACTTCGTACCGCCTAACAGTCGATTTTTTATTTATTTATTTTTTCTTCCCGTAAGAACCATCCTCGTACTTCAAGGAATATTGTAAAAAACGAATTAGCGAAATCGATTCAGCTGCTATCGAGATTTGCGCTTACCAACACATTCAGCGATTCATTTTTATATTATAGAAAGAAGATATACGGAAGACATACCTTTGAAGATACTAAGGTCTTGCCAGGACAATAATTGTGTAATAATTATTGTTAATCTGGTCAGTCATGCATGAGTCCTTAAAAATAACAATATAAATTTGTATTGTCATTTTTTAAACGTTATTAAATTAAATAAAACATATGTATTTTAACAATGTTATTATACCAAACACACGAAAGGCATTCCTTTGAAGATACTAAAGTGTAGTCAGCTCAAAAGATTGCAGTAAAAGAATTGTTTTTTTTTTGTTTACTCTTTAGAGCCTACTCTAGAGAGTAGGCTTCGGTTTTATTCGGTTAGAATTACATAGCGAAATCGGTTCAGCTGCTCTCGAGCGAGATTTGCGCTTACCAACACATTCAGTGATTCATTTTTATATCATAGACTAGCTGACCCAGCGAACTTCGTACCGCCTAACAGTCGATTCTTTATTTTTATTTTTTTTCTCTCCGTAAGAACCATCCTCGTACTTCAAGGAATATTCTAAAAAAAGAATTAGCGAAATCGGTTCTGCTGCTCGCGAGATTTGTGCTTACCAACACATTCGGCGATTCATTTTTATATTATAGAAGACTAGCTGTACCCCGCGGCTTCTCGATTTTCCCATGGGAATAAGATATTTTCCCGCAGTAAAACGTAGCGTATGTGTTAATCCAGGGTGTCAGCTAACTCCATGCCAAATTTTATTAAAATCTCTCCAGCCGTTTAGACGTGAAGAAGTAACAAACATACACACTCACAGACTTTCGTGTGATATTTAGTGTGATAATAATCTTAAGTGCAAGGTTGTATAGCTGATGGTGATAAACGCTTTCAATTTTAGTTTAAAAAATCACAACTTGTCTTATATATAATATATTTTTTTTACATTAAAATTACAACTTGTCTTATATATAATATATTTTTTTTACATTAAAATCACCTGTGGTGTCGGTGGTGGTGTGTTCGTGTTAACTTCTACTTGAAAGTGTGAGGGAAAGCGGTGCATTAACTAACCTGGGATTTTTGGAAAAATTTAGCAAAGTAATTTTCACATTTTAAAAACCTATTTAGATGCTAAAAATTCCACCCATGCCGGGACTCGAACCCGCGACCACTGGCTAACCGTGCCAGAGGTCGCGGGTTCGAATCCCGGCATGGGTGGAATTTTTAGCCTCTAAATAGGCTTTTTAAAAAAAGGTTAGTTAGACCTGAGATTTGGCACTTAGTCTCATAGTTGGGCCATTGTACTTAGACAGCGCTGAGGTACGTTAACACTTCAGACGCTAGGGTTTCCTCACGAGGTTTTCCTTCGCCCTTAGCGAGTGGTATTGTTTCTGTAACTTTACAAATGTACAGTCTGTTAGCGATTAGAATATACCTCGGCTACTATCGGATAAAATCGGATATATCTATTCGTGTAATAGAAATATCGGAACTAATAATTATGACACTTAATTTTACATACTTTTTCAAAATAGTGAAGAAAAGGTTTACACAGATCAGGAAGTAGTATTACACTCGTGTGCTTTCGGCGAATGCCGAAGCCTACTCTAGAGCTCGTGGTATGGTTGTCTGAAAGAAATTACTTTTAGTAATAAGGCCGCCACTTCTACTGTACTGTTATTTTATAAGTCTCTTATGTGATCCTTGGTGTACATGCAAGAAAGAATATTCTATCTGTCTATCTATCTATTCTAAAAGCTAACAGACTATACATTACTTAGAAAACAAAGGCATTGGGTACATGCCGGGATTCGAACCAACCAAATAATACTTATTATTATAAATGTGATTAATTTTGCACGTTTTCTACTCGTATAGGAGTATTATTAACAACTATGTGTTAGTTCGTAGAGTTAATTAAAGTTCCTTTGTCTTTTCCACAGGAAAAGATGAAAATGTAATAAACTTGAAGCGCACTGAAGCGCTCGTGGCCTAGTCGAACCGAGTGATTGGAATCAATCACTTGAGTTAAGCAACAACAGGCGCGATCAGGTGCAGGACGGATGGCCGTCCCGTGACTACCGCTAGTGGCATTTTTTCCAGCGTTTCCGTGCTTCGCAGGGCACGTTAACCCGTTGCTGCTGGCTGTCATGTAAGGTCAGTCGTTAGGCCATGTCAAAGGCCTTATGGCCGGCTCGATAACATCTGCTGGTAAGGCCCGCCACTGTCTTACAATCCTCCACCAACCCGGACTTGGCCCCCGTGGTGGAGTATGGCCTAACCTTCCTGCGATGCAGGAAGAGACCCGTGTCCCAGCAGTGGGGACGTTTAAAGGGTTGATATCGATCGAATAAACATACATAATGAATATATTACATAAGCTGCTTACTAAGTTACGATTAATTAAATCAAATAATATTATTATGTAATAATAATACATAGGTTAAACAGTTTACGCTAATTAGATAATTAATCGATTCTTATTAACGTATTTAGATGTTATCTCTGAACAGAAGAATAGGAAGAATAGCTGTTTACAAAACATTAGTAAGTACCTGTGTGGTGTCGGCCTATGCTGTGTGGTGTCGGCCTAGAGAATAGCACCAACCCAACTCTTCCCGCGGGTGTCGTAAAAGGCGACTGAGGGACACAAACCGGGGGGCGGGCAGCAGCGCCCTTGCAGTACATTTCCACCAAACTGCGATCTCCAACCCGCATGCCCAGCGTGGGGATTATGGGCATTACCCCCCAATTATGGCACAACCTTGCGCTATGGCGCTCATTAGGGGTAGGCTATGTCCAGCAGTGGACTAATATAGCCTGAAGAAGAAGTAAGTACCTATGTCATGCCAGGATGTTGCTTTGAGCGGGGGCAGTATTTTAATAATTAATTTGTTTGTGAGAGACCCAGGTTCGATCCACAGTGCGGGCTTGTACCAATGACTCTATACTATTTTTATTTTTAATGCACTAACTATTTTGAGGCTAAAAATTTCACCCATTTTCGAAACCGCAACCTCTGGCTATCCGGTTTCGAAACGGCAACCTCTGGCTATCCGGTTTCGAAACCGCAACCTCTGGCTATCCGTGCCAGCGCTCTACCAATTGAGCCAATGGGCGACTCACCGGCATCAGTGAAATTTCGAACCTCTTTACACTATTCTCTGTATTACGTACAGGCAGCGACATCTGGCTTAAGCAAATTGCATCACTTACAGCCCCGACTACCTACTTTGCAGTTAGGTTTTACATCGGAATAATATCACTGTACTCACATGATTATGACTTTGTTTTCTAAGCTATGTACTCGTACATTTGTGAAGTTAGAGTAGCAATGCCATTCGCTATAAAAGAAAGAGAGGACTGAAAGAGGTGACTAAAATTCAGACAGGTATGTTGCGTTGGTTTGGACATGTGGAGAGGATAAGATAAGAGATAAGATAATAGTTTATTTTTCTGTCCACAAATTACATTCGTATACAAAATAAGATTGGATAAATGATACAATACAACAGAATGCACTATTTGTGTAAAGACTGGAGCCTAAACTAGATCAAAAGATCTGTATCTGAGGTTTCCAGGTCTACAAAAGAACGGTATCATATTCGAGGCGTCATCAGCATTAGGCTTACAATACATACATAAACGTTTGTATGAAAAATGACAGATGTTTGTAAAAACCTATTTAGAGGTTAAAAATTCCACCCATGCCGGGATTCAAACCCGCGACCTCTGGCTTTCCGTGCCAGCGCTCTATCCAACTGAGCTAATGGGCGACTCACCGGCATCAGTGAAATTTCGAACCACTTTACACTATTCTCTGTATTACGTACAGATGTTTGTAAAACTTATATAAAAAAAGTAAGATGTATGTATGTATGTAAGTGTGTATGTATGTAAGTGTGTATGTAAGGGTGTGTGTATGTGTGTGCCTGCTCAGCCCTACGACCGGAGTCTTGGGTTCGGGTTTCAGCCACTGAGCAGAGGGTGTGTGAAACGGTGAAGGAAGAAAGATTGACGAAACAAATATATACTGCGAATGTGAGTGGAAGGGCTGGTATGGGACGTCCCAGGCGGATCTACATCGACCAAGTAGTGGATATATTAACAAAGGGGAAGATAAAAAGTGCGTGCATACAACGCCTTATGAATGTTGATGAAGCGAAGGTGATCTGTCAGGATCGTGGCAAATGTCAGTCCCTGGTCGCTGCCTACCCCTCTGGGATACAGGCGTGAGGTTATGTATGTGTGTATGTATGTATGTATGTAAGGTAAGGGTGTATGTATGTATGTATGTATGTATGTATGTATGTATGTATGTATGTATGTATGTATGTATGTATGTATGTATGTATGTATGTATGTATGTATGTATGTATGTATGTATGTATGTATGTATGTATGTATGTATGTATGTATGTATGTATGTATGTATGTATGTATGTATGTATGTATGTATGTATGTATGTATGTATGTATGTATGTATGTATGTATGTATGTATGTATGTGTGTATGTATGTATGTATGTATGTATATATGTATCAATGTATGTATGTATGTACCACTCGCTAACCGAGAAGGAAAAAATCCTGAGGAAACCTGAGTGTTTCAGGTGTTCAAATAACTCAGCGCTGGAAATTGCCAATCCACGGTGGGCACGCGTGGTAATTAAGCCCTCTCTCTCTCTCTGAGAGAAGGCCTGTGCCCTGCAGTAGGATGGATACCTATAGGCTACATTAAAAAAATTGCTCGCAAGATAATCGTGAGAAATAAAACAGATATTTTTTGAACTAGTCAGTCATGAGTTGACCTTGAAGGCAACAATTGAAGAATGAAATGAAATTGAAATGATTTTTTTATTTCGCTTGTTCAGCATTTACATGGTACAAAATAAGCCGTAACTATTATATTATAACTATTATTATTATTATTATTATTATTATTATTATTATTATTATTATTATTATTATTATTATTATTATTATTATTATTATTATTATTATTATTATTATTATTATTATTATTATTATTATTATTATTATTATTATTATTATTATTATTATTATTATTATTATTATTATTATTATTATTATTATTATTATTATTATTATTATTATTATTATTATTATTATTATTATTATTATTATTATTATTATTATTATTATTATTATTATTATTATTATTATTATTATTATTATTATTATTATTATTATTATTATTATTATTATTATTATTATTATTATTATTATTATTATTATTATTATTATTATTATTATTATTATTATTATTATTATTATTATTATTATTATTATTATTATTATTATTATTATTATTATTATTATTATTATTATTATTATTATTATTATTATTATTATTATTATTATTATTATTATTATTATTATTATTATTATTATTATTATTATTATTATTATTATTATTATTATTATTATTATTATTATTATTATTATTATTATTATTATTATTATTATTATTATTATTATTATTATTATTATTATTATTATTATTATTATTATTATTATTATTATTATTATTATTATTATTATTATTATTATTATTATTATTATTATTATTATTATTATTATTATTATTATTATTATTATTATTATTATTATTATTATTATTATTATTATTATTATTATTATTATTATTATTATTATTATTATTATTATTATTATTATTATTATTATTATTATTATTATTATTATTATTATTATTATTATTATTATTATTATTATTATTATTATTATTATTATTATTATTATTATTATTATTATTATTATTATTATTATTATTATTATTATTATTATTATTATTATTATTATTATTATTATTATTATTATTATTATTATTATTATTATTATTATTATTATTATTATTATTATTATTATTATTATTATTATTATTATTATTATTATTATTATTATTATTATTATTATTATTATTATTATTATTATTATTATTATTATTATTATTATTATTATTATTATTATTATTATTATTATTATTATTATTATTATTATTATTATTATTATTATTATTATTATTATTATTATTATTATTATTATTATTATTATTATTATTATTATTATTATTATTATTATTATTATTATTATTATTATTATTATTATTATTATTATTATTATTATTATTATTATTATTATTATTATTATTATTATTATTATTATTATTATTATTATTATTATTATTATTATTATTATTATTATTATTATTATTATTATTATTATTATTATTATTATTATTATTATTATTATTATTATTATTATTATTATTATTATTATTATTATTATTATTATTATTATTATTATTATTATTATTATTATTATTATTATTATTATTATTATTATTATAATTATTATTATTATTATTATTATTATTATTATTATTATTATTATTATTATTATTATTATTATTATTTTTATTATTATTATTATTATTATTATTATTATTATTATTATTATGAGCCCATTGGCTCAGTTGGATAGAGCGCTGGCACGGATAGCCAGAGGTCGCGGGTTCGAATCCCGGCATGGGTGGAATTTTTTGCCTCTAAATAGGTTTTTAAAATTGTCCTTAGCACGGGTTAGTGCATTAAAAATAAAAATAGTATAATCATGTGAGTACAGCGATATCATTCCGATGTAAAAACCTAATTGCAAAGTAGGTAGTCGGGGCTGTAAGTGATGCAATTGACTTCAGCCAGATGTCGCTGCTGTACCGCTGTACGTAATACTGAGAATAGTGTAAGCGGGTTCGAAATTTCATTGATGCCGGTGAGTCGTCCATTGGCTCAGTTGGATAGAGCGCTGGCACGGATAGCCAGAGGTCGCGGGTTCGAATCCCGGCATGGGTGGAACTTTTAGCGTCTAAATAGGTTTTTAAAATTGTCCTTAGCAAGGGTTAGTGCATTAAAAATAAAAATAGTATAACTATTATAGATTCATGCAAGATAAGGTCCACCACCCTCCGTACTAGTAGGTATTAACTGTACAGAATATGACTGTATTGTTATTTTTTAAACGTTATTAAATAAAATATATGTTTAATAACGATATTTTTTATTCCAAACTAGCTGACCCAGCGAACTGCTTACCGCCTACCATCGATTCTTTCAATTTTTTATTTTTTCTCTCCGTAAGAACCATCCTCATGCTTCAAGGAATATTCTAAAAAAAGAATTACATAGCGAAATCGGTTCAGCTGCTCTCGAGCGAGATTTGCGCTTACCAACACATTCAGTGATTCATTTTTATATCATAGACTAGCTGACCCAGCGAACTTCGTACCACGTAACAGTCGATTTTTTTATTTTTTTCTTCGTAAGAACGATCCTCGTACTTCAAGGAATATTCTAAAAAAGAATTAGCGGAATTGGTTTAGCTGCTCTCGAGATTTGCGCTTACCAACACTTTCAGCGATTCATTTTTATATTATAGAAAGAAGATGTATATCTTCTTTTGTTGTATTATTGTCCTGGCAAGTCTTCCGTATGGAAGACTATAGGTATGTCTTCCGTATGGAAGACATACCTTTGAAGATACTAAGGTCTTGCCAGGACAATAATTGTGTAATAATTATTGTTAATCTGGTCAGTCATGCATGAGTCCTTAAAAATAACAACATAAATTTGTATTGTCATTTTTTAAACGTTATTAAATTAAATAAAACATATGTTTTTAACAATGTTATTATACCAAACACACGAAAGGCATTCCTTTGAATATACTAAAGTGTAGTCAGCTCAAAAGATTGCAGTAAAAAAATTGTTTTTTTTTTTTTTTGTTCTCATTAAGACAGGTTGATACTTGACCCCAGTCACGCATGATGGTACACGAAGACGGGGTCTACGATGTTATAGTTTGTCAACTTTTAGAATATACCTCGGCCCTCTAGAGTAGGCTTCGGTTTTCGCCGGTTTTCGTACTGATGATCGAGTTCTGATTACAAAATTAAAAGTGTCATATTAGTTCCGATATTTGTATTACACGAATATATCCGATTCTATCCGATAGCAGCCGAGGTGTATTCTAAGAGCTAACAGACTATAGTGCTTACCTGTTACATGCCGGTTTATTCTAGTTTTAAAGACATCCAGGTTATTATAATATATGACGATCTCTGTGGCGTAGCGGTAGCGCGTCTGCCTACCGTGCAAGAGGTCCCGGGTTCTAATCCCGGCTGGGAACAAAAAAAAACCCCAGGTCTTGGATGTTTACATGTTTGTGATGTCGTTGTTTCTGGTTCCCACGACACAGGGTATCCTAGTGTGGGGCCGGAAGCAATGTATGTGCCTGTATGTAAATGTTATGTTGTTATATATTAGGTATTTTTTCAGAAAAACAGGCGACGGCAACCTCATTTCACAACTTTTTTAGTATTTTATTTTTTCAGTTTAAATTTTAAATAGTGTGGTATTAGTATGTACTATGTACTAATGGCTTTGTTTGCTAAGATACCTAGGTATATTTGTACACATTCAGTGATTCATTTTTATATCATAGACTAGCTGACCCAGCGAACTTCGTACCACGTAACAGTCGATTTTTTTATTTTTTTCTTCGTAAGAACGATCCTCGTACTTCAAGGAATATTCTAAAAAAGAATTAGCGGAATTGGTTTAGCTGCTCTCGAGATTTGCGCTTACCAACACTTTCAGCGATTCATTTTTATATTATAGAAAGAAGATGTATATCTTCTTTTGTTGTATTATTGTCCTGGCAAGACCTTAGTATCTTCAAAGGTATGTCTTCCGTATGGAAGACATACCTTTGAAGATACTAAGGTCTTGCCAGGACAATAATTGTGTAATAATTATTGTTAATCTGGTCAGTCATGCATGAGTCCTTAAAAATAACAATATAAATTTGTATTGTCATTTTTTAAACGTTATTAAATTAAATAAAACATATGTTTTTAACAATGTTATTATACCAAACACACGAAAGGCATTCCTTTGAATATACTAAAGTGTAGTCAGCTCAAAAGATTGCAGTAAAAAAATTGTTTTTTTTTTTTTTTGTTCTCATTAAGACAGGTTGATACTTGACCCCAGTCACGCATGATGGTACACGAAGACGGGGTCTACGATGTTATAGTTTGTCAACTTTTAGAATATACCTCGGCCCTCTAGAGTAGGCTTCGGTTTTCGCCGGTTTTCGTACTGATGATCGAGTTCTGATTACAAAATTAAAAGTGTCATATTAGTTCCGATATTTGTATTACACGAATATATCCGATTCTATCCGATAGCAGCCGAGGTGTATTCTAAGAGCTAACAGACTATAGTGCTTACCTGTTACATGCCGGTTTATTCTAGTTTTAAAGACATCCAGGTTATTATAATATATGACGATCTCTGTGGCGTAGCGGTAGCGCGTCTGCCTACCGTGCAAGAGGTCCCGGGTTCTAATCCCGGCTGGGAACAAAAAAAAACCCCAGGTCTTGGATGTTTACATGTTTGTGATGTCGTTGTTTCTGGTTCCCACGACACAGGGTATCCTAGTGTGGGGCCGGAAGCAATGTATGTGCCTGTATGTAAATGTTATGTTGTTATATATTAGGTATTTTTTCAGAAAAACAGGCGACGGCAACCTCATTTCACAACTTTTTTAGTATTTTATTTTTTCAGTTTAAATTTTAAATAGTGTGGTATTAGTATGTACTATGTACTAATGGCTTTGTTTGCTAAGATACCTAGGTATATTTGTGAATTTTGTAGCAGAGAAAAAAAGTAAAATAAATTTTTTTTTTTCTTTGAACTACCACTATCGTAAGCACTACATGTTTTAGTGAATCCGGACTTAAGTTATGTCACCTATATGTTTCTTGCAAGAAGATCTTATTCTTTATTTTTTCCTCTGTATTAACTATAGCCGTTTTATTTTAATATTTATTCATTTTGTACAAAATATGACTACAGGTAAGTACCTTTTTTAAAAACCTATTTAGAGGCTAAAAATTTCACCCATGCCGGGATTCGAACCCGCAACCTCTGGCTATCCGTACCAGCGCTCTACCAATTGAGCCAATGGGCGACTCACGTAAGTACCTGTTAGACCAACTCACCTTAACATGAATTAGGCCATTGACACTTCAGTAATGAGGTTACGCAACCTATGTCATTGTTTCAGGACTGGAGCACTAATTCTAATTATAAGAAACCTCGTATTGTCACTGATTGCCTTAATTTTACGACTTGTAACAGGTAAGTGGCAAAACGCACAAGCAATCCAGATAGTTGTAAAAGTTCACAAAACTTGTTCGCTTTCAGATAATAACCTCGTTCACAAACTTCAGTTCATAAAACTTTTTTCAGCGCTCACGGAAACTTTTCGCGTATCCTGGCCGGTTACCATCCGAAAAAAAATACACACAAACGTCAAAATTATTATTCGCCGAAAAGGAGATAAATGCCCCGGCGTTCTTCGAAAGTGGCCAGCTCGCGAAACCAGTCCGCGTGTTTTGGCGGGACAGTGGCAAGATGGCGGCCGTGCGACTCGAACCGGCTCCGACTCGAGACTGGCTGGTGGCCGCTCGCTCGCCGAATCGTGTGACGAAATGACCACGACATATGCACGGTAGAGACTTGCAGAAGGCCCATATCGTCAGATCAGATTCAAATAGGTATTCATTTCCCAAAACGCATTACGATTGTCACCTATCGAAAAAATCTGTGTGATACCAACTTGAGAAAAAAAAATCGCGCTAAACTAATTCCCCAACCAAAATAGTATGTGATAATCCGTTAGAATAGTAGATTGTTAAACGAGGGTAGAAAGAATCAATTCCCGAGATATTTAGACTTTTGACTTTTGATTCTTTTACCAGTGTTAAACGCTCTACTTTTCATTTCTAATATGAGGAAAATAAAAACTCATTTTTAATATTCAAATCTTAGCATAAAAGATTTCCATAAAACCTATTTTTCTGAATTTCGTCACAGATACTATAACAGATAAGTACCCGCCAAAGTTCACACTGGCTGTTTAGAAACTTACATGGCCGCAGCATCCAATTCGTTTTTTTTTAAAGCTTTATGTTAGGAATTGCTTTTAGCAATAAGGCCGGCAATTGTACTTTGTATCTTAACATGTTTTATATTATGTGCTCTGGTGTACAATAAAGAATATTCTTATCTTTTACATAAAACTCTTCACAGCTGACGGTAGTTCTATTTTTAAAGTTCATTCCGGCCCTTAGGTGTGAAGTGGTGTGTGGCGGTTTCTGAATTGAAAATATCACTAGAACAAATTCAACTTTGTGGTTTATTTTAAATGTTTTTGTTTATTTTATTTATAATATAAACAGAAAACTGGATAAAAACAGAATAAGCAGCTAAAAATTGTCAAGTCTAGTCGAAATGTGAAATAGTAATGCTAAAAATGACGGAAACCTCAAAAATTGTTGACGTGTTTTTTTTAAATAATAGAGAGATAGATTGTACAGAGGTTTGCACCGTTACAAAGTGACGTTCTGTCACGCTCATTCCTGAGAAATCCGAAGAGACAGCAGCACTATTTACTTAGCCACATTCTCAATTCAGAAACTCTTCCTCAGTACGACTTTTATAGCCTACAACCTGACTTTCTGCGGGCGCACAGATCGCGCCACATGGGATGCAAAGGCACGCCACGCGATTCGCGACGTGGTAAGTTAATGTGCTTTTTATTATTGTCAGAAACAGGCTCGCTTTTCGGTGCCCACCTGGCGGACTTTGGACTTTCGATGGCATAAAAGCTACAGTTTAGCCCGGTACGAGAACACTTGAGTGGAGACCGCGACTCGGGAAACGTAGTGTGGGACGCCCTCCGACCAGGTGGGGTGACGATCTGCGAAAAACTGCCGGCAAATGCTGGATGCGGCAAGCTGAAGACAGGGCGCTATATAGGGAAGAGCGGGTGATCGTGCTCTTCCACTATAAAGGGAGATTTCCCGCCAGGCAGATCGTATGCCTGGGGACGGCCGCGGCCGGCCGGTCCGGGACGGCCGGTCCAACTATTTGTTAGTCGGATGTTATTTGTCATTGAAACACTTTGATTGCGCGATGCAGGAATGTTGGAGTATGTAGTGCGCGCGCAGAGTTGATATGTGCACGCCACAGCGCTCATTAGGGGAGGGCTATGTCCAACAGTGGACTAGTATAGCCTGAGAGAGGCTAGAAGGGAAGACGGCCGGTGGACCAGGGCAGTATCGGAGTGGTGGCCAAGGGAGGGAAGGAGGTTGGTAGGCAGACCATCACCGACACGATGGTCAGACGACATCGTGAGGGTTGCGGGTCAGAGATGGCTCAGGTTAGCATAGGACCGTGAGGAATGGGGTGCGATGCCAGATTACCTTCCCGTGTGCCCTTCCGCTTCCGTTCCTACTGATTCATCTTGAACCAGTGGGAAGGGTCAGTGGCAAGGGCCGGTGCACCCTGGGCGCTGGTCAGTAACTTCTCTTTATGGGATCTTGCTGGCCAGCGGCGAAGAATCTGGCGGGAGGGGTCGCGTGGGCCCTGTTTCACTTTGTGGAGCGGGACCCAGGCGACCAACCGAATGAAGGACCGACTGGGGGGGGCGCCGCTGCGCGGAAGCGCGCGCGCCTCGTACCAGTCGGACCAGAGTGGCCGCCGGGACGCGGAGGGTTGGGGGACCCTCCGCCTCCATCACGGCGGGCCGGAAGGCACCTTTGCGTGTTCCGAGGGTGCCTTCTGGCATGGAGGGGGCCCGCGCGGCCGCTCACCGCCTTCTCTGCTTTCAGAGAAGTGCTGGTGGGTGACGTGACGGGCCTCGCGTGTGGGGAGTGTGGGGGCCAACAGGACATTGGCCCCCATGCGCCCCAACGAGGAGGTGCGCCGCCCTCCTCTAATCCCATTGGACCACACAACAATGGGATGGAGGGGCGGCGCGTTGGGGCGTGTGGTGGCCAAGGGGTTCGCACTTGGCCACTATGCGCTCCAACGAAGAGATGCGGCGTTCCCTCGCCCCGTCGTCCGGTCCGATGCGATGGGGCAGGGGCGCCGCCAAAGGAGTGCCCGAAAGGGCGCCCGCAGACAGGGTCGCGGAAGTGTGCGTAAGCGTCCCCGTGGCCCCGTCCTTTGCGGTGCGCAGGAACACCCCAGGAGTTTTAGTCGGTATACCGCCCTTTTCAGGGCGGGGAGTCCGACATAACCACCGCGCTCCCCCGAGTCGGTGGTACCCGTAATAGGGTTCCTCCTGGGTGAAAAAAAAAGGACCGTGA
This sequence comes from Yponomeuta sedellus, assembly GCA_934045075.1. Classification (NCBI taxonomy): domain Eukaryota; kingdom Metazoa; phylum Arthropoda; class Insecta; order Lepidoptera; family Yponomeutidae; genus Yponomeuta; species Yponomeuta sedellus. The sequence goes on from OW203749.1 coordinate 824,281, forward strand.
GAAATGGCACAATAAAAAGGAGGCCTATGCCCAGCAGGCCTCCTTTTTATTGCGCTTCGATAGGAAGCGCTCGTGGCCTAGGCGAACCGAGTGATTGGAATCAATCACTTGGTTAAGCAACAACAGGCGCGGCCAGGTACGGGATGGGTGAGCGTCCCGTGACTACCGCTAGTGGCATTTTTCCGAGCGCTTCCGTGCTTCGCAAGGCACGTTAAGCCGTTGGTGCCGGCTGTCATATAATGGCAGTCGTTAAGCCATGTCAGAGGCCTTATGGGCGGCTTGATAACTTCTGACAGTGAGGCCCGGCCACTGTCTCACAATCCTCCACCTACCCGGACTTGGCCCCCGTGGTGGAGTATGGCCTAACCTTCCTGCGATGCAGGAAGAGACCCGTGCCCCAGCAGTGGGGACATATAAGGGTTGATAACGTATGCCCAGCAGTGGGTTGATGTGGGCTGATTATAAATAGATAGGTAGATATACCTAGTCTTCTTTGTACATCCCACCGCGAGGCATAGGCCTCTCAGGCAAAAATACGATTTATAATCACACCTATCATTATTCCATCATATCACACTTCAGGCCTGCGCAGACGAGGGACTTCTGTCCGCGAGGGATTTTCATCACGGACTTTAGTCCTCGGAGGCCGAGACATTTAACATACTCGGAGGCGACAAGTCGCGGACTCAACGCCTGTGGTGTGCGGTCATTTTGTTCCCCGGAAATTGAGTGAAGCGCACGCTATGTAAGCAAATATTCTGAGATTACCTTGTGTTGTAATTTACATGAAGTTGAAAGGGAAAAAGCGTTTTATAAGATATATATTTTTTTCTGACATATTTTGTGCTTATGTATATATATATATATATTTTTTAATTACTTTGGACGAAACGTTTGTGGATGTATATTTCTATGCTCGTGTAAGATTGTGCTCTGTATTTAACTAAATAAACACTATTGTGGCTTTATAAGAGAACACCGAACTTTTGTCCACCCCGGTCTCTTGATGTCCTCGGTAACTTGAGGGACTCTTTGTGCGGGGTAGTCTTAGTCCTTCGTGTGCGTTACTCGATACAATTTATACGAGATATATCGACGGACAAAAAAGTACTCGGGCGATCGTCCCTCGTCTGCGCAGGACTTTCACACTAATATTATAAACAAAAGTTTCTGAGTGTGCATGTTTGTTACTTCTTCACGTCTAAACGGCTGGAGCGATTTTAGTAAAATTCGTTATGGAGTTAGCTGACACCATGGGTTAACACGTAAGCCCCGTTTTAGTGCGGGAAAATATCTTATTCCTATGGGAAATTCGATAAGCCGCGGGTAACACCGCGGGGCAAAGCTAGTTAAGCATTAATTCTAAACGTTGCTAGTTGGCGATTGCTAAAAACCCTCATGCTATGGGAGCTTTTAAGCTTTAAGCCTCAGCTTTTAAGAAAAAACCAATTTGAGGTTATAATTTTGTAATATAATTAACTAAAACATTGTACATTTTGTCGGTTATAATTTGGCATCGATATCAACCCTTTATATGTCCCCACTGTTGGGGCAAGATTTAGAAACTATATTGAATTTATTGAAGAATTCTTAATCTTCTATGTGCTAAGCAATTTTTTTTTGTAACGATATCAAACCTTGTATGTCCACACTGCAGGGGCACGGGTCTCTTCCTGTATCACAGGAAGGTTAGGCCATACTCCACCACGGAGGCCAAGTCCGGGTTGGTGGAGGATTGTGAGACAGTGGCGGGCCTTACTGTCAGAAGTTATCGAGCCGCCCATAAGGCCTCTGACATGGCTTAACGACTGCCGTAACATGACAGCCGGCACCAATGGCTTTACGTGCCTGGCGAAGCACGGAAGCGTTTGAAAAAATGCCACTAGCGGTAGTCAAGGGACGGTCACGCATTCAGCAACGGCCGCGTTGTTGCTTAACTCATAAACTATGCGAAGAACTATAAAGGGCGTTTCATATATTTATTTTGATATAATATTTATTTTGTTTTAACTTTGAGAGCAAAGAGCTTTGACGGTAATAAACTCGATTGACGACTCAATTCACTGGTCCATGGGTGACACGAGGCAAATAATGCTAAGCGGAACCAAATGAAATCAAAACTTGTTATTCAACGGAGTTCTGAATGCACGTCAGTGGCCAAAAATAGCGATTTCGGTTAATCACAACATTGCGCTTAGGAAGGAAAACGTCGAGAGAAAAGCCGCCGCATAGTTGCTTCGCAAGGCACGTTACGCCGTTGGTGCCGGCTGTCGTGTAATGGCAGTCATTAAGCCATGTCAGAGGCCTTACGGGCGGCTTGATGACTTCTGACAGCAAGGCCCGCCACTGTTTTACAATCCTCCACCAACCCGGACTAGGCCCCGTGGTGGAGTATGGCCTAACCATACTGCGATGCAGGGAGACACCCGTGCCCCAGCAGTGTAGACATACAAGGGATGACACAATGATTGACACCGTTGATCACAGAAAATATATGTTCTGTGGTTGATATCATCAATGGAAAAAATCATATATACTCGTAATTTTTTTATTGATCGCTTTTCCCTATCTAATATTATTTATTTATTATTACTATTTTCCTACATTTGCATATCATTTACATTTGCTTCGTAATATAATGGTACAAAGCCATAGGTTTGTCTCGCAGTTAGTACCAAATCAAAAAAAGGGATTCTAATTTCGATCACATTAATTGTTAAACACATTGTGAAAATTGTTATTAATTTAGATTGATACGAAGCTGGATGATGTTACTATCAGATCAACAAAATCATGTTCGCCAAATTGCCATTGTATTTTTTTTAATGATGTGCAATAAACTTATTATTAATAATAACGTTTTAAAAACCTATTTAGAGGCTGAAAATTAAACTCATGCCGAAATAGGTTTTTAAAATTGTCCTTAGCACGGGTTAGTGCATTAAAAATAAAAATCTATGTAAATAAAATTCAAAGTCCTGACTGACTGACTCACTCATCAACGCCCAGCCCAAGCCGTTGGACCTAGGAAGCTGAAATTTTGCACAGACCCTCTGTGCAAAATTTCAGCTTCCTAGGTCCAATATAATGTAGGCAAGAAACAAGACCGGATTTTTTAAAATTCAATCCCTAGGGGGGCGAAAAGGGTTGCCAATTCTTTTATGGGAGGTATAAAGAATGTTGTCTAATTTTCTAATTTAGCGGGTCACACTTGTGAGACTCCCCCCCTAGTGTGACGTCACATATTTTGTAATTTTACATTCTTAAATTAGATTTATCAAGAGTTGCAAATGCTTTGAGTATTTCGTTAATAGTGCAAAGTTCGTGTTAAAACACGCAGATTTGGAAATGTGACGTAACGAAATTTAGGACCCCTCCCGCCCCTTTGACACACAATGTCACACTCCTTCGACCCCCTCCCTCCCCCCTTAAGGTGTGACGTAATTTATGAATGGTCCCTTTGCGAATGTCGTCACTACACTTGGTCTTGCGATGCTCATACATAGTTATATATTAAAGGGGTCAAATCGCGATTATTTATTAAGTAAAACGTAATTACCTTATTTCCCGACATTTCGGCAGCGTTGCAGTTGCCGTGGTTACGGGTAGGTAGACTGAAGTGGCGAGTACAGTCGCGTGTTTTCTCACACAAGTATTGTTGTCGGTGGTGGTGTGTTCGTGGCTTGCTTCTGCTTGAAAAAGTGGGAGGGAGGGCGGTGCATTAACTAACCGTATGGTGCTTGTGGATTTTTGGCGGATTTAGCAAAGTAATTTTCACCGTTTAATACTATTTCTATGTTCCGTTCCGTTAAGTTCTGTTCCGTTCCATTCCGCTACGTTCTGTTCTGTTCTATTCTACTACTGAGCTGCAAGACGTTTCACGTCAAAAGTTAAAGATCGACCAGCAGTCGACTATACTCTAGCACCAATACGACTAAAGCCATGGTTTTGACTTCACTAATAAATCCAGTACCAGCACAATGCCGGCAGGACATTTTACGACAATTTTGAATTGATTTTCCTGTTCACATTAACGAGTCGTGAGAGTCATACTCATACTACGCAAAGACTGGCGGCATTGTTTATAAATACACAATTACATTTTGAATGACAGGATATGCAATAGTCTGATTATAGAACGTTGTGGACTGAAAGAGGATGTAGTGACTAGAATTGAGACAGGAATGTTGCGTTAGTTTGGACATGTGGAGAGGAAGAAGGAAGAAAGATTGACGGAACATATATATTGCGAATGTGAGTGGAAGGGCTGGTAAGGGACGTCCCAGGCGGACATACATCGACCAAATAGGGAATGTATTAGCAAAGGGGAAGATATAAAGTACCCGGAACCGGCGTGCGTGCATGCAACGACTTATGAACGTTGATGGAGCGAAGGTGATCTGTCAGGATCGTGGCAAGTGGCAGCCCCTGGTCTCTGCCTACCCTTCTGGGATATAGGCGTGAAGTAATGTATGTATGTATGTATGTACACAATTAATACGTCGAACAAAATACCGCACAAACGCGAGATATCATGAATCTATTATTACTATTAATTTAAACTTTATAATGATAAGTTTAGTGAAATTGATATTTTCGGCAGCACACTACTCATTCCAAAATTCAGTTATTAGGCTGAAAGTTGGCTAAATAATTTGTTAGCTGTAATTCTATTGATGCTTTATTTTGTTTAGTAGGTATTGCATGTTACTTTTTCAGGAATTTAAAAATATAGTTATTTTTTGTTTTCAAAAATTGTAAATTCGGAAAACTATAGGTCTATTTCTTTTTAAGTTAATGTTTTTGTAAGACTGTTTGTTTTCGTATAAATAAAAATAATATAAATTATGTTCCCATCGAGGGGCACGGGTCTCTTCCCTAAGGAAGTCTCTTCCCCATACTCCGCCACGGGGGCCAAGTCCGGATTGGTGGAGGCCTACAAGACTAGTGGCTGGTCTTAGTGTCAGAAGCCTTCAAGCCGCCCATAGGGCTTTTGACACGGCTTCACGACTGCCATTACATGACAGCCGGCACCAACGGCTTATCGTGCCTTGGGAAGCACTGAAGCGCACGCAAAAATGCCACTAGCGGTAGTCCCGTGACGGTCACCCAGTCGCACCTGATCGCAACGCTTGTTGCTTAGCTCAAGTGATTGATTCCAATCACTCGGTTCGACTAGGCCACGAGCAATTCTAATAAAGTCAATGAAGTAAATAAACTTCTAATGAAGTCCCATATATGGGAATTAGTGCTGTGTGGTGTCGGCCTAGAGAATAGCACCAACCCAAATTCTTTTCGCGGGTGTCGTAAAAGGCGACTAAGGAACACAAACCGGGGGGTGAGCAGCAGCGCCCCCTGCAGTACAATTTCACCAAACTGCGATCCCAAACCCGCATGCCCAGCGTGGGGATTATGGGCATTAACCCCCAATGATGGCACAACCTTGCGCTATGGCGCTCATTAGGGGAGGGCTATGTCCAGCAGTGGACTAATATAGCCTGAAGAAGAAGAAAAAGATATTGGAATTGAAGTCCCATAAAAAATTGTCATACATTGTTCGAGTAACTAACTGATATGATACCCCATAGATGTCTCAATTATTCCATTCTCACAGACAATCGATGGTAAAAGCCAATGTCCCATCCCCTCAAATGACAATGTGACAATTGACAATGGCGAGCGAAGTTCTCGTAGACACCTTTGTACAAAGACAGCTCACCTTTCTTACGTTTATTCATTGAGTAGGGACACCCGTAAGTGTCTGGCTCCGTCTATGCCCAAGATTATGCTCCCTTGTCTTAAATAGTTTTATTCTGTACAGTCTATTTATTCTTACTTGCCCAATTTAGTAAAAAAGATTCTAACCTTAAAATTGAGATTAGATGCCTAAACTAGACATTTTCTCGCAAATTCATAATCTATCATGAACTATGTTTATAAAATTGGCAGCGTGTTATCTAAAAGAGTGTTTCAGGTTACTTCATTTATGGAAATATGGCAGTTTTGGACTAAAAAGTCACAGTTTAAGGGTAGAATCTTGTTTACTAAATTGGACAAGTAAGAATAAATAGACTGTAGCAACATTTGTATACAATGCAATAAAAATGAAAACGAAAATTATTTGCATAAAATGTTTACGTAAACTTAAAAACAACTTAACCCTTTCGCGGACGCGCGGATGCTATAGCATACATAACAATTAAAAGAACAATAGATTTTAATAACGTCCGCGAAAGTGTTAAGAAGACCAGCGCTGGGGTATCTCACTCAGCTTGTGCTGAGTCAGAGTCCTTTTGCATTTGCTACACCCACAGTACTTACACTGGATAATGCCCTGTGTGTATGTATTTAAATTTTTTTTTTTTTTGTAAATTGTTTTTTCTATCTGTCATTTGCTTTTGCTACTGTATAGTCTGCCATCAGTGGCCTTTAACATCTACGAAAGATGATTTAAACAGCAACCGCGTCAGTTAGATACTTGCTTTTGGCACTTGCGCTGATGGCTAACAAGGCCTATACGAGAGCGACAACGCCGGTCGCAACGTCCGCAGACAAATTGTGTTCCCGGTGACGTTAGAGGTTGTGCCATTCGTTGGTGACGTACATGGCGCTTTTGGGAGAGCAGATCGAACCAGGTATTGTCATGCGCGACCACCCCATCAAATAATCTTTTCTTCTAACTATCACGGTCACCAGAAACTTTTTCCCAGGTGTTCAGGGCAATGTTAAAAGACACCATATCGCGTTTAGCGATAGTCTGCCTAATGCTAGTCTTACTGTGTGTGTTAAAATGCAAATAAATGATTCTATGTATCTATCCAACTAAACGGGTTCAAAAAAGTATTGTCATTAGTTCGAAAAGCATCTCCGACGGCTAACAGTAAACACCGTATTTCATCGCTCCGTATTTTAAATTAATTTCCAGTGCAAATAGTAAATATTTCTTAAGTAATTCTGTAGTAAAATTGAGTTAAACAACCTACTGAACTAAATTAACAAACAGTGTCATCCTAAGTGTTGTGGATCAAGAAAAATCTTAGTTTGCATTTCTCAACCGTTCGGAATTTCAAATTAACGCGCCTTACTCGAGCGCTGTTTCAAATTAACGCGCCCTGCTAACACGAACGAAAATAAAACGCTCAGCCGTACGAAGAGGTCTCAGGTACTACTTTCAGAATAACTTTTGTCTCTATCAGAATAAAAATGAGCTGCTCAGGATGTCTCCAAAATATCTCTGAAGACAAGTACATTTCTTGCTCATTGGGTACCTGTACCAAGATACTCCATTTACCTTGTGCAAATGCAGTTAGCCTTACAGCAGAGCAAACTAAAGCCTGGATTTGCCCTGATTGCCGCCTAAGTACAAAAAAAGGTAGCACCAGACCAAGCGTAAAAGCTACAGGGTCGAATCAGGAAATGGAGCCGCTTGTGGCGGAGATACGCCTAATGCGGCAGGCCATGTCACAGCTCCAGAGCGACTTTGCTGAGAGATTTGAAGGTTTAGCGAGTAAAATTACAGCTTACGAGGTGCGTATGCAGGAAAAAGATAGAGAAATTGTCGACTTGAAATCGCAGGTTGTTGTCCTACAAGAACAAGTAGAGAGACAGGCTCATACGCTTCTAAGATCGGAGCTAGAAATCCAGGGCTTAACCGAACTTCCAAATGAAAACCCCTACCACCTGCTCTTAACAACAGCAAAGAAAATTGGTGTCGATATTGACGAACGCGATCTCGACTACGTATCACGAGCTGGCTCGCGCTCCAAAGAGTTAGAGCCCAATAATAGACTCCCGCGGCCCCTGGTAGTTTCCTTTACGCGGAGGACCAAGAGAGAGGAGTTCCTCAAACAAGCAAAAGCCCGACGATCTCTTGAAAGCAAGGATGTGGTAGGAAGCGGGCCTGACAGGAAGCTTTTCGTAAACGAACGACTCACAACTGGGAATCGCCATTTATTTCGGACCGCTAGAAACTGGGCCCGGGAGCAAGGTTTCAAATATTGCTGGGTTAGAAGCGGCACGGTATATGTTCGTAAAGGAGAAGGCCGGGATGGAAGCCCAGCGATCCCAGTTCGATCCTCTGATGACCTGCTCAGGATGTCAAGCAAGCAAAACATGCAGCCAAGGAAATAATGTAATTATTTATGCACCGACCCACATGAAAACATTTAACAATATTTTTCTCTTTCTCACATATTATTTTGTTATTATGCTAATTTGTTCCAGCATCTCTCCGCTCATGTTTTTTAAACAAATTAAAAATTGTAAACGTGTAAAATTATTATACTCGCACATCACTTACACTTACTCACACGTAACTCACACAACAACACAAACACAACATGTAACACTGACCATGAGGCACATCACTTCTAAAGAAAATGCACTTAAACTATCTCCTCGATTTCTTATTCCAGAATGCATTATGTTTTTACTTGGTTTCCAGTCTCATTTCGACAATTTTAAAAGTTCGACAAATTATTGCTTAAAAACGCCTAAGTGCGCGTTAAGTAGTAATAGCATTCAATTCTTCTTATCGATTCTTACATCTCTCATAACTACGCTACGCTATGACCACGCTTGACTTATTGCACGAGATAGACAACTCAATGAATATTGAATGCTTTACTGTTCCTACACCAGAAAAGTGTGCCAATATTTTGTCGAAACATGAATTTACACTTCTGCACGTAAATATCCGTAGTTTGCAAAGAAATTTCGAAAACTTTTTAGTTATTTTCACAAGGATGGCAATTAATTTTGACATTATTGTTTTAAGTGAATGCTGGATAAACGAATCCTCTATAATAAAGAAAATTGAAGGCTACACATCTTTCAACACATCAAAACACATAAATAAATCAGGAGGAGTAATTATCTATGTAAATAATAAATGGTCGCCGAACGTTTTAGAGCCTGATATAGATGAAGCTAACGGCTTGCTGATCGAAGTTCCTAATGTTTTTACAGTACTCGGCTTGTACCGATCACCATCGTTTACCAACCCAGCTGTTTTCATTTCTTCTTTAGAAAGTTATCTCAGTACTCATAATAGCAGTCCTTGCCTTATTTTAACAGGTGACATAAATGTAAACATTCTTGACTCTTCAACCGATGAGAATACGATTAACTATCTTAATATATTGGCGGAGCATGGCATGGTATCAGCGATTAACGCTCCTACTCATAACAAATCTTGCATTGACCATATTTTTGGCCGCATAAATAGTCACTCAGAGTCTGTTATTTGTAATGCGGATATAACTGATCATGACCTGGTTATGATAGGAGTAAAAGAACTACTTAATAAACCCACACTTTTAAATAGATCGAGGTTAAAAATTGATTTCGAAAGATTAAAAACCGAAATTGATATGATTGATTGGTCTCCTGTCACAAATAACGACTCTCTTGACGATTCTGTGTCTATCTTTTCATCTACCCTAGCAGGCTTAGTTAAAAAGCATTCAAATGTAGTAAAAATCAGTCACTCAAAATTTAACATTAAACCCTGGATGACTCCTGGTTTGATACGCTGCTCTAGACATAGAGATAAACTACATATGCAATCCAGGAAATCCCCAGATGACGCTACCAAGAAACTAATATATAATAGATATCGCAACTACTACATCACTCTTCTCAGGAAACTCAAGGCAGAATTCGATAACAAACGATTAAATAAGAACAAAAATGTCCCGAAAAAGCTATGGAATGCTATCAATCATATCACACATCGTCAATCAAAAATAAATTTAAGTAACCTGGAACTTACAAAAATCAAGAGTACAACTGTTGATTCTTTAGATGAGTGCAACAGCTATTTTTCCTCTGTAGGCCAAACTCTAGCTAATAGAATCCTGAATCTTCATTGTGAAACTCAGGAGTCTTTGGCCAGTAATATAAAAATAAAGGGAACACCAACAAACTCTTTATTTATCACTCCTACTGATCAAGAAGAAATAAAGCTGCTCATACAGCAGCTGGACCCAGATAGTTCCCCAGGCCTTGACAACATAAATAATAAAGTTCTTAAAGCTACATGTAACGCAATCGTGGAGCCACTTGAATTCATTTTCAATAGAAGCATTAGTACTGGTGTCTTTCCTCGGGCCTGGAAAACTGCAGCTGTGGTTCCAATATATAAAGGTGGCACAAAAGATAATCCCTGCAACTATCGTCCCATTTCCCTTTTAGGTAGTATATCAAAACTATTAGAACGAGTAGTAAACAAAAGACTGGTGTCTTACTTAGAGTCAAATGCCCTGCTCTCGGATCGACAATTTGGTTTCCGGCAAGGAAAATCCACCGAAGACGCCGTTACACTTCTTACAGACATTGTATCTAATCATCTCGATAAAGGACGCAGCTGTATCGGCGTCTTTTTAGACCTAGCAAAGGCATTTGATACGGTCTCCATTCCAATCCTTTTGAGGAAACTGGAAGCTTATGGAGTTCGAGGTTCTGGACTTGAATGGTTCACTAGCTACTTGTCAAACAGAAACCAGTGCGTCAAAATTGTTGAACACGTAAGCGGGCTAAAACCTATTTCCTTTGGAGTACCACAGGGCAGCATTCTTGGTCCGACCCTTTTTCTGCTCTATATAAATGATATTACTTCACTTACATTGCAAAACTCTGACGTATTATGTTATGCAGACGACACGGCTATAATTTTTCACGATCGCTCTTGGCCCAAGGTTACTGAAAGAGTACAAGACGGCTTGTTTCAAACTATGAATTGGTTAAACTCAAATCTCTTAACCCTCAATACATCAAAAACTAAATTTTTATGCTTTCACAAGACAGCTGTGTCCGATGCAAGTGGACTTAAGTGTTTAAAAATTCATAATATACGCTGCTCGGGCCAAAGTATAGGCACTTCTAGTTGTAGCTGTGCCCAGATTGAAAGAGCCGAATCTCTTAAGTACTTAGGAGTGATAATTGATGACAGACTAACTTTCAAAGAACACATGATCTCTGTGTCAAAACGAGTTAGGAAACTTTTTTATATCTTTAAAAATCTACGAGACATTAACGATAGAAAGATTGTCAAAATGATATACTTTGCGCTCTGTCAATCAGTTATAAATTACTGTATTTTGGCATGGGGAGGTGCGGCGGTATCCGTTCTTATTATATTAGAGAGAGCTCAAAGAGGGGTTCTGAAAGTTGCCCTCAAAAAACCTTTCAGGTACCCAACTACTGCACTCTACCAAAATGCTCAAGTCCTCAGTGTTAGAAGACTTTTTTATATGAGACTAGTGGCCTCAGTACATAAGTCAGTTTTAAATTCTGCCAACTATGATGATATGCTCAAGAAAAGGGTCTTCCAACTTCCTACACCATCAGTAAATACAGCGTTTGCACAACGTTTCAGATTCTACCTTTTTCCGCGAATATACAACAAAATGGTATATCTCTACAACTTTAAGCAATGTTCCACCTCAGAAACTAAATTGATAATTTCTAAATGTCTTATGGGCTGGACTTATGATGAATCAGAAAATCTTTTAAAATTATTTAAATAACAGTTGAGTACTCTCTGAAAATTGCACACACTCACACACACACACACACACACACACACACTCATAAACACCACACACATAAATATATAATATATCGCAAACTATTAACTTTTTTCTGTTTGTGAGTAGGTATATAAATTATTTGAAGTTGTGTTATTGATCCTCATAGATTTTTCTTAGTACTTGCATACCTTTTTGATTTATTTAATTTTCATTTAGCTCATAAGATAAAATTTAATTGTCATAAAACTCTGTAGCCGTACATATATAAATGGTTAATTATTACTTCCATCCCCCACGGGACAGGCACAGCCTAGTGTGGGGGTCTGTACCTATATGATGTACTTTTTATAATGGCAATAAACGTTTTTTATCTTTTTTTTATCTTTTTTAGTTGCCTCCGCTAGAGCGACCCTGTATTGTAAACAACTAAATCTCTCTTTCTTATCTTATTGTACATGCCCAAAGTCATTATTTAAAAAGTAATTAGGTTAAAAAAGATAAAGAAAATATTCGTATAATGTTTCTCTTCTTCACCACCTCTTAGGACATAATTGTGCGTGGACTGTATTAGTAGATTGGCACGAAATCAGAAGCACTGGTGGATTTAATTGGCTTTTTATTAATTAGGCAGAAAGGAACGCTACATAGAATTGTACAACCAATAATTGACATCTGTCTTATTGACGGAAACGGATATCTATAAAAATCTCTTGTTGGTGTTGCCAACATGATGAGCCGTTTTCAGCACAAATTCACAAAGCAATCCATAGGTGGCGCTATTCTGGCTTTCAAAATAAATCTGTGCTAAATAAGTGCGTTTATTGAAATAAAAGTAACAGCAGCAGGTGTTACATAATTAATTAATTAATTAATTTACAGAAGAGGTGGGTAGGATACACGGTTCAACGGCAGTCCACAAACTAGGCGAGGCCTGTATATTGGGGACTTTATTATTGTGCACAGAATACGTTTTAAACGGCAAGCTTTTAACGCAACACGGCTACATTAAAATTTGACAGAAGTGTCCCTGTTCTTGTATGTGCACGCTTATAAGCGCCATCTATGGAGTGCTTTGTGAATTTGTTCAGAAAACGGCTCATTGTAAAATAAGTGGGATTCTTCCCACGAAAATTATTTCGTTCAGCACATTACTGAGATTAGTCATAATTATATTCTTTTAATGCACTAACCCGGGCTAAGGACAATTTTAAAAAAGTATTTAGAGGCTACAAATTCCACCCATGCCGGGTCTAGAACCTGCGACCTCTGACTATCTGTGCCAGCACTCTTTCCAACTGAGCTAATGGGCGACTCACCGGCATCAGTGAAATTTCGAACCTCTTTTTAACTCTCTTTATTACGTACAGGCAGCGACAGCTGGCTGAAGTAATTTGCATCACTTGCAGCCCCGAGTACCTACTTTGCAGTTAAGTTTTACATCGGAATGATATCGCTGTACCCACATGATTATATTCTTTTAATGCACTAACCCGTGCTAAGGACAATTTTAATAACCAATGTAAAGGCTGAAAATTCCACCCATGCCGGGACTCGAACCCACGACCTCTGGTTCGAGTCCCGGCATGGGTGGAATTTTAGGTAAATAGGTTTTTTTTTGTCGTAATTGTAATTTTTTTTGTTGTGCAATGAAGTGTTCTCCGTCTAACTCTCTACATATTTTTTCTTTTCTCTCTGCTCTTAGGCGTATGCCCAATACTTTAGTGTCGGACAAGAGAACAGCTATTTGGTTGAAAGCAGAGCAAACCATAAAATAAAGAGGAGAAAGGATATCTATAGCATTCCACTTAAATGCACCCGCGCCATTTTGTTTTGTTTTTTTTTTTATTTCTTTTAATTTTATTCAAAAGGCGGCGGTCTCTTTTGTAAGAAGTGGCCAGCGCTAGGAATTTCAGATAGAAATAAGGATAGAAGGTCTGGACCGGGTAGGTTTTCACTGTTTTTTATAAGAATTTAATATGTTATTTTTCGAGGTCACATAAAAACAGAAATTATTGAGAATTTTCTGAATGAACAGGGTCTTGGTAGGTAAGCACTAACCGATCAAGTAATACCAACTGTGCCAACTAATATGATATGATATTATTATGATAGCAACCCTTTGTATGTCCCCACTGCTGGGGCATGGGTAACTTCCTGTATCGCAGACAGGTTAGGCCAAAATCCACCACGGTGGGCAAGTCCGGGTTGGTGGAGGATTGTATATAAGACAGTGGTGGGCCTTACTGTCAGAAGTTAGCAAGCCGCTCATAAGGCCTTTGACATGGCTTAACGACTGCCTTTATATGACAGCCGCCACCAACGGCTTAGCGTGCCTTGCAAAGCACGGAAGCACTCTGAATAAAATTAAATACCACTAGCGGTAGTCACGGGATGGTCACCCATCTAGCACCTGGCCGCGTCCGTTGTTGCCTAATCCAAGTGATCGATTCCAATCACTCGGTTCGACTAGGCCACGAGCACTAATCTGTTAGAATGTGCAATTCAGCATGCCAAGCGTAGCTCAGTTAAATAAGGACTTTGAAATGACTAAGTGTAGAATTTTTGTCCATTTTTGATCTAGATTTTGAAATGGACACCTAGTTTGAATTGTAACGTTCATTAAGCCGCAGTTTCTGCGCTACTTTGAACAAAACCTTTTTTCGTTTCATTTCATAAACAGCCTTGAAGGATACTGAACTCTGACACCGGGGAAGTACTTACTTGGGCATGAATACGATAGAGACTTCTGGATGCTCCTTGATCCCTTTTTTGTTCCTATTTCGAAAGAGGTGAATGCGTTATTTTCATTATGAAATTGACACCTAATTCTCGATCCCCATTGAGCTAAACTACAGGAGAGAATTATTAGTTGTCTCTTCGTATACAGGGTGTTCTTTTGTGAAGCAATGTATTAAGGCGCTACGGGATGCTAACTAGAGCGCCACCAGTGTAACATAGTTATATATTAAACGGTTCTAATACATACATACATACATACATACATACATACATACATACATACATACATACATACATACATACATACATACATACATACATACATACATACATACATACATACATACATACATACATACATACATACATACATACATACATACATACATACATACATACATACATACATACATACATACATACATACATACATAACCTCACGCCTGTATCCCAGAGGGGTAGGCGGGTACCAGGGACTGCCACTTGCCACGATTCTGACAGATCGCCTTCGCTTCATCAACGTTCATAAGTCGTTGCATGCACGCACGCCGGTTCCGGGTACTTTTAATCTTTCCATTTGCTAATACATCCCCTATTTGATTGATGTAAGTCTGTCTGGGACGACCCTTACCAGCCAGAGTATATATTAATATATATTCGCAATATATACAGGTCTAATAGCGATTATTAATTAGGTAAAACGTAATTACCTTATTTGACCGTCACGTAACTACCGCTGGTGGTATTTTTTCGGAGCGCTTCTGTGCTTCGCCTAGTACTTCTGATAGTAAAGCCTGCCACTGTTTTATAATCCTCCACCAACCAAGACTTGGCCCCCGTGGCCTATATGGCCTAACCTTCCTGCGATGCAGGAAGAGACCTGAACCCAAGCAGTGGGGACATACAAGGGTTGATATTGAAACTAACTAACATCACCATTTGTATCCATCATGGCCGCCCAAGTAGCCACTTCACGGGGTCCTCCAAACTGAACTATTTGCCGTCATCTTGTCGACTCCTGCGCAACGGGCCTAAGCAAACAAACGTTGGTGAAATGACCCTTGCGCTGTTAGCCTTCACGCCTCTAATCCCGATGTGGTTAGGCAGAGAAGAGACATTATAGGTTTTACAATAATTATTGACTAGTATGGAAACTTGGGTCTGCAAGTGATGCAAATTACTTCAGCCAGATGTTGCTGCCTGTACGTAATACAGAGAGTATTGTAAAGAGGTTCGAAATTTCACTGATGCCGGTGAGTCGCCCAATAGCTCAGTTGGAGCAGCGCTGGCACGGTTAGCCAGAGGTCGCGGGTTCGAGTCCTGGAATGGGTTAAATTTTTAGCTTCTAAGTAGGTTTTTAAAAGTGTCCGCAGCACGGGTCAGTGCATTAAAAAAAAGTATATAATCATGTGGGTACAGCGATATCATTCTGATGTAAAACCTAACTGCAAAGTAAGTACTCGGGGCTGCAAGTGATGCAAATTACTTCAGCCAGATGTCGCTGCCTGTACGTAATACAGAGAGTTTTGTAAAGAGGTTCGAAATTTCACTGATGCTGGTGAGTCGCCCAGTAGATCAGTTGGAAGTGCGCTGGCACGGATAGCCAGAGGTAGCGGGTTCGAATCCAGGCATGGGTGAAATTTTAGCCTCTAAATAGGTTTGTAAAAATGTTTTCCTATTCTATCCATATACATACCCCTGTAATCACATTGTACTACTTTTGCATTGTAGGCTACCAAATAACAACCATTTTCGTGCTTATACCATTCTATTGAAAAACGATGTAAGTATTAGACTCTAAGGCCAAGTTCTAAGGGCGAGATAAATAGTCGCTTCTAAGAACGAGTCTTAGCGAAAGCACTTGCTTAAGAATCGATTTGTCCATCATAGGCAATGCTTTGGCAATCTCTAAGGGCGAGATAAATAGTCGTTGCTTAGCCCAAGTCCGTACTCAAGCTTCCCTAAGCATTACTTCAGGCAACTTAGCTAAGAATCAAAGTAGACGTTTGCTTAGCTAAACATGTTTTTAGGCGAATGCTAAAAATTAGACCGGGTTTCGCGACTTAGAGAGTGATAAAGTACTGTCTATGAAAGACAAATCGATTCTTAAGCAAGTGCTTTCGCTAAGACTCGTTCTTAGAAGCGACTATTTATCTCGCCCTAAGTCGCGAAACCCGGACTAATTCTTAGCATTGGCCTAAGAACATGCTTAGCTAAGCAAACGTCTACTTTGATACATAGCTAAGTTAGCCTGAAGTAATGCATAGGGAAGCTTGAGTACGGACTTGGGCTAAGCAACGACTATTTATCTCACCCTTAGATTTTGCTGTAAAATGGCCTCTAATGTAACCGTGGCGTGAGGTCTCGTCTGCCTCTTGAAAATAACTGTTAAAATTAATGAAAGTCCGGTCCAAACTCCAGCGTCTAGCAGGCGATGTCGTAACTTCTATGGGTTGATTTACACCATAAGTACACGTAACGTTCAATTATTGGCATTATGTACTAGCGGTACCTCTTAAAGTTAAAAAAATGTAAAGTATTTAAAAACACTGAAAATAATGGCGTCGTCGCTCGCTGCGCAATCGCATCGCTTTCAAATCGAATCGTGATGTATTTATAATTAAGTTAAGATATTTGTTGTTTGGGCCTAGTAGCTGGAAATCAATATATAGATAAACATAATCATCGTCATCGTCAGGCTTTACTAGTCCACTGCTGGTCATAGCCCTCCCCTAAAGAGCGCCACGTTGTGCTATCATAGGGGGTAATGCCCATAATCCCCACGCTGGGCATGTGGGTTGGGGATCGCAGTTCGGTGGAATTGTACTGCAGGGGGCGCTGCTGCCCACCCCCCGGTTTGTGTCCCTTAGTCGCCTTTTACGACACCCGCGGGAAGAATCGGGTTGGTGCTATTCTCTAGGCCGACACCATGCAGCAAACATAATATGAAGATAAAATTTCTTACTAAAATCATAGGTATCTAGTGTAACAATTGTTTTTTTTTTAACACAAGTAAGAATAAAAACGTTTCGTCATCTAGGAATAAACCTTTGAACGTAAATTAAGAATTACAATAAACATTTTAGGCTTTGTACGGCTTGTTGTAATGACAATAATTAAGAATTATCACGTAGAAAGGCCTTAGAGTTAGAATTAGAATTATACTTTGTTAGACACAACCATTTCACAGGACGAGACATAAGAAATAACATCTACAGAGGCGAGATTAGCTCTGTAAGAGATTTCCCTCAGCAAACATTTATGAGGCAATAAATACGCTCTTATGTAGTGTTTAAAAATGATGTGTACCATTTATTCATTTATTGCCATTTTATTGTTCATTTGTTTGGTAGCATCAGGAAGGAACTTAAGTACCTTTGAATTACACAAAAGGGGTTACTTAAAACTACTTAACTTGTAATATTCAGGAGGATTTCTGTCCATACATGACCGAATGTCAAATGAATTCCTTTAGTGTGTACGTCAGAACCTCGGATTGCTGAACCATCATGGTTGATCTTGCTGACGCTACCTACCCCAAAAGATTGCTTTGAATTGGTCGCGACTAGTTTCCACTGATTAATATTGTTCTATAGTTTATAAATGGAATACAGACCATTTGTTTAGGTACTTAAAAAAAATTAAAAACGTCTTTTTATCGAAATACACATTTTATAAATGAAAACTTTTACCCTTTATTAATTAAATCTGAAATTTAATGTAATTTTATGAAATTCAAGTGAATTAATATTGTATATAGTTATATGAAAATTTATTTCTTTGTTTATTATACTTAATTGGAAGTAAATAATTCCGTTAATACCACAAAAAAAAACAATGAAATAACGTATAAATATTTTTATTTACGAAGTGTATATTTAAATTAAAAAAATAATTACATTTATTCAATATCAAAATAAATAGTGTAAATACCGTATTGTAGCGAGTTAAAAACTATCGTCTATCGTCAAAAGCTTTTGTACAAATTTATTTTTAGTGTAATAAAGAATTTTCATTCATTCATTCATTCGTTCGTTCGTTCGTTCGTTCATTCATTCATCGCCCTGTGAAGTTCAGTATTGAGACGTTTATTCTGGTGGTGTAAACGCGACCAATTCATTACGAATACAAATAAAAACCGTCTGATTGATCAGTGACAAGACCCATTGATATTGATAGCTTACTCGTGGACAAAACGTGTTACCGTACAGACAAATACCTAGATACATACCGCCTCGCGCCTGTATCCCAGAGGGGTAGGCAGAGACCATGGACGAACAGGTCACCTTCGCATCATCTACGTTTATAAGTCGTTGCATGCACGCACGCCCGTTCCGGTTACTTTTTTTCTTCCCCTTTGCTAATACATCCCCTATTTAGTCGAAGTATGTCCGCCTGGGACGTACCTTACCAGCCCTTCCACTCACATTCGCAATATATATTTGTTCTGTCAACTTTTATCCTCCATCCTCTCCACATGTCCAAGTACTTAAATATACTCTCTCTCTCTCTCTCTGAGAGACGGCTTGCACCCTGCATTGAAGCATAAAACTTTGACCTTTTTACCGTTTTAACCTTTGAACCGTCGCCCACGATACAGGCTATGCCTAGCGTGGGGAGACTGTCCCTTCTCGAAGTTGTATTTTGTGAAATTCTACATTTAATTTTGTTTCAATTCTAAGTTCTATAAGCTTCACACTTTATAATTATGTACATTAAGAATAGAATAAGAATGATTTATTTAAATAAGGTTGCATGCATAACATAAATATACTATTTTTATTTTTAATGCACTAACCCGTGCTAAGGACAAATTTAAAAACCTATTTAGAGGCTAAAATTTTTTCACCCATGCCGGGATTCGAACCCGCAACCTCTGGCTATCCGTGCCAGCGCTCTACCAATTGAGCCAATGGGCGACTCACCGGCATCAGTGAAATTTCGAACCTCTTTACACTATTCTCTGTATTACGTACAGGCAGCGACATCTGGCTTAAGCAAATTGCATTTGATGCAATTTGCTTAAGCCGTACAATCATGTGGGTACAGTGATATCGTTCCGATGTAAAACCTAACTGCAAAGTAGGTAGTCGGGGCTGCACGTGATGTAATTTGCTTAAGCCAGATGTCGCTGCCTGTATTCTGAACGCCATGCTACATTGAATTCGAATGAGAAAATAAATATGTTATGACTCTGTCGAGTTCTCTTATTTAATTTTCATGCGACAAATGTCTAAGGCTACGAATATTTTACGCCTACGCTTTCAATTCGCATGGGCGAGAATCAGCCCCCACATCTTCTTCTTCAGGCTATATTGGTCAACTGCTGGACATAGCCCTGCCCTAATGAGCGCCATAGCGCAAGGTTGTACCATCATTGGGGGGTAATGCCCATAATCACCACGCTGGGCATGCGGGTTGGGGATCGCAGTTCGGTGGAATTGTACTGCATTGGGCGCTGCTGTCGCCCCCCGGTTTGTGTGCCTTAGTAGCCTTTTACGACACCCGCGGGAAGAATTTGGGTTGGTGCTATTCTCTAGGCCGACACCACGCAGCATCACATCATACTAATCATCTCTTTATCTATATAAATAAAATTCAAAGTCCTGACTGACTGACTCACTCATCAACGCCCAGCCCAAGCCGTTGAACCTAGGAAGCTGAAATTTTGCACACAGGGTCTATATATAATGTAGATTTTTTTAAATTCAACCCGTAAGGGGGCGAAAAGGGTTGCCAAAATTTGTATGGGAGGTATAAAGAATGTTGTCTAATTTTCTTGAAACTTAAAATAAATACTCTTCAACACAATTGATTAACATAACATAACATTTTACATAGAAGCACATACATTGCTTCTGGCCCCACACTAGGATACCCTGTGTCGTGAGAACCAGAAACAACGACATCACAAACATGTAAACATCCAAGACCTGGACTTTTTTTTCCAGCCGGGATTCGAGCCCGGGACCTCTTGCATGGTAGGCAGACGCGCTAACGCTACGCCATAGAGGTTTTAAACACCTGTTTCGCAGTTTTTTTTTTATTTAACCCTTAAAGGAGTGAACGGGGTTGCAAAAACTAAAGGTCACGCGGACGGAGTCGCGGGCAAAAGCTAGTCACACTATATATATAAATGAGTAAAAAATAAATAAATAAACATATCCAGGTTTGATTGAGCACTAATCGATTTGTGTGCTTTAAACGTCTTGGCAAAGTTTCACTTCGATCGTCTCATGTTGTTAGTGACATCACAGTATCACATCACATGCGCTTATTATGCGCTTTATTCTGTGTGCCGTAATTTAGGTTGTTCAATAAGAACACGTTAATCTTATCTTCTCACAGCTGCGGTGGAATAGCCCAAGAGCTTGCCCAATAAGGTGCTCAATGCTTCGAGTTTTCACTATAATCAGTCTAGCTCAATATGGCAGCGCAACGATACGGTCATCGAGGTGAAAAACGAACTTTATTGAGAAATGGAAGTGGTAGCACAGAGTAAGAACGCTTCACATTCGGGAGGTCGTGGGTGCGAAACGTACGTAAGTTACGTACATTTGTAAATATACATATATTTACAACTAGCTGACCCAGCGAACCGCTTCGTACCGCTTAACAGTCCATTCTGAGATTCAAATTTCAGTTGCTGATCTTGATTTTGAAGACTTCCAACAAAACATTTTAACATTCATCGAACTGAGAATAACATCACATCTCACACTATATATCACATCACACTCACACGAAATATTACATCACACTAATATTTTAGAGGCGAAAGTTTGTGAGTGTGTATGTTTGTTACTTCTTCACGTCTAAACGGCTGGAGCGACAATAATAAAAAAAATATGGAGTTTTCTGACACCCTGGATTAACAAATTTCACTGCGGGAATAGTAGATTGTTTAACAAGGGCGGAAAGAACTGTGGCGGCATCACAGTCTGTTCGCGCCACAGCCGCAAGACGGGCCTAGCGCGCATGTGCGATTGCGCGCGCATCCAGCCGGCTGTTGCTATAGAAATGAATGACAGTTGAGTCAAACGCTCGCCAACGAATCTGCCGTTTTAAAATCTATCATATTTTCGCATATTATTTACGCATTCTTGTAAATGTTAGGTATACATACGTTAGAGTTAGGTTTAAATAAAATACTCACCTGTATATACTACATCAAAATTTCTTCAATTTCAACCTGCAACACATCCCTCTACAAATCAATTCCCGAGGTATTTAGACTAGGTTATAGTCCGAGTAGGAATTGATTCTTTTACCCGTGTTAAACACTCTACTTTTCATTTCAAATATGAGGAAAATAAAAAACTCATTTTTAATGTTCAAATCTTAGCATAAAAGATTATACCAATTTTTTTGAGTTCCATCACAGACACATTATAACAGATTAGTATCCCGCCTATTCGTGTCGACTTTTTAAATTTTAAATATGGAACTCACCGCGTAATTGTGGCGGCTTACTGCGCTCAGAAGTTTGCGCTAAGTTCACACTGGCTGTTTAATAACTCACATGGCCACAGCATTTTTTTAAATTTATTTTTTACATAAAACTCTTCACAGCTGACAGTAGTTCTATTTTTAAAGTTCATTCCGGCCCTTAGATGGGAAGTAATTTGAATGAGTTTTTCCCGCTCTAGGGAGGGAAGCAGCATTTTCCACGTAACAAACAGATCAAAACAACACTACTTTTCGAGTATAAGAAATTAAAAATATCTTATTCGCATGGAAAATTCGATTAACCGCGGGGCACAGCTAGTAAAAACAAAACTACTTACATTTTTCTCATATTATTGACACCATGTTGTCACACTTGTGTAAACGCGCCAACAATTTTGGAAGCGACCTATTAATCTTTTTATATACTGCACCAAATGAGGTGATGAAAAACGAGTACAGTTGCTTTAAAAAGTGCCTAGGGAAGGTCATGTGCTAGTGCAAATGTATGCACTTCACTACCTTCTCAACCCTTGTACGTCCCCACAGCTGGGGCACGGGTTTCTTCCTGCATCTTAGAAAAGTTTGGCCATACTCCACCACGGGGGTCAAGTCCGGGTTGGTGGAGGATTGTACGACAGTGGCGGGCCTTACTGTCAGTAGTTATAAAGCCGCCCATAAGACCTCGGACATGGCTTAACGACTGCCATTACATGATAGCACCAACGGATTAACGTACCTTGCGAAGCACTGAACCGCTCGGAAAATGCCACTAGCGGTAGTCACGGGACGGTCACCCATTCGGCAGCTAACCGCACCTGTTGTTGCGTAACTCAAGTGATTGTTTACAATCACTCAATTCGACTAGGCTGCGAGCGCATCAGTACCTTGTCAAAGTCAAAATAGGCAATATCCCTTATGTCAGGCTAGAAGAGGTTGATGTGACAAAGTTCTTACGTGTTTACAAGCTATTGCACGCGACTGTACGTGGTAAGTTTAGTAAAGTTTTGGTAGGTTCTGCTGTGATTGTTTATAAGCAAGTGGAAGTAATAGTGAAAGTGAAAAACATTTATTTCGATTGTGAAACAAATAAACATAACACAAAGATAAAACTAAATGTTGGAATTTGTATAAACGAAGTAATATTTTAATTAACAGAGTTATTGTACCACCTACTACAGAGTTCGTTCCAACTCAAAGAAAAATGACACATAGTGTTGTACTAACTAAATAGTGAGAAGACAATGAAAAGAGGAAAGTTAAAGAATTACCGATAGTTCTGATGGGGTAATACTTCTGACAGTAAGACCAACCACTATTTATTATTTATTTATTTCTTTTTGGGAAACTTGCAGCTTACATAAACGTGGACAGTTCTTAATGACTAACTTTAAGCTAAAAATAAGTTTCCGCATATGGTAACGCTATGCCGCATATGCTAAGTATAAAATATGTGCAAGTTATATAAAATGAGTTTAAACTACACTACAGCACCGAGGACGCGTCCTTGAGGGCTCGTAAATTAATAAAGAAAAGGAAACCACTGCCATAGTACCAGATAATGCGTTCATGCACGCGAAAGGGTACCGAGATAATAGTTGATACTTTTTTGCCTTACCGTGGTTATGTTTGAGTTAAATAGATCAATGTCCAAATTATCACTCAAGGAGTTAAATAGATTACTCGCTCGTGCAAAGAAGCTATTTTGTCTGTAGTTAGTCTTCGTAACCGGGACGTGTAGTCTCAGTGACCGCCGTGAACTAGATCTTGATCTTGCTTGAACTAGTCTTGCAAGCCTCCACCAATCCGGACTTGGCCCCCGTGGCGGAGTATGGCCTATACCTTCCTCAGGGAAGAGACCCGTCCCTGTGGGTGGGGACATTATGGGTTGATGATCATAATTATTTTAGATACTTGTAGTGTGATAATTGTAGTGACATTTTATTGAACATAATCTTCATTACAATATAACCCAATTTTGTACGCCAAAGGCAAAACATAGAGCAAATTAATTGATAGTTAATTCAACACAAAACTACGGAGAAAAACAAAACCGCAAACATATTAGATACACTATTGTGCAAATACATTTCCAACAAGAGAGAGCATAATTAACTTTTTTTTAATACTATCTATTGCTTATATTCCTTTTAATGCACTAACCCGTGCTAAGGACAATTATAAAAACCTATTTGGAGGCTGAAAATTCCACAGACTCGAACCCGCGAACTGTGGCTATCCGTGCCAGCGCTCTTCCAACTGAGCTAATGGGCGACTCACGGGCATCAGTGAAATTTCGAACCTCTTTACAATACACAGTATTACGTACGGCCTTGTCCCAAACTAGGATATGTGTAAATAATGAAGTAAGCAAATATTTCCATTAATATTAAATATGAACTAATAATTGTCTGAAATAAATAAATTTAATTGAATAAGTAAACCAAGCCCCCAACTCACTTGAAAGTGAGTTGACACGAAATCATTTTTGCTTTATTACATGAGCGTTCAGTTGTATACCTTGTACCCTCTATTCGCAAGTATACCGGCGCGCGCGCAGACCCGTTCCGATCACGCCATCCTCGGACCATGTGACGTCGCCTGTAGTGATGGGATGACGTAGACACCGATATCGATACAAATAGTCCTAATCGTTGTTATGTTTGCAAATAAATATGTGGTTGGTGGTTTTACTTTTTTATGACAGTAAATTATAATAATAAACAATAAATAGGTATATGATTATATTAAAAAAGCCCCAGGTCTTGGATGTTTACATGTTTGTGATGTCGTTGTTTCTGGTTCCCACGACACTGGGTGTCCTAGTGTGGGGCCAGAAGCAATGTATGTGCCTGTATGTAATAGTACATTACACAACTAGGGTGGTAATACAAAGAAAGGCCGAGATCGCAGAAGTTTGCGGCCCGAGCTGCAAGCGAGGGACGTAAATATGCGATCGAGAGCTTTCTTTATTACCTCCCGTGTTGTGTACATCTTTTTATGTCTACACTTGGTCAGAAAGCGGCTTTTTCCGTACGCGCAGCGTGCGGAAAAAGCCACTTTATTACCAGGTGGGGCATAAATGTTATTTTTTATTTTATTTTATTTTATTTTAATATCATACAAAATCTTACAGCATTACAGTCTAAATTAATGCGCTATAAGACTTAATAACGTATATGATTATACTTTGTACAGTTACATATCACAATTGAAACAAATGAAAACAATATACAACAATTAAAACAACACAGGAAACATCATGCATTCCCATCCTTTCTCTCGCAAAACCTCAGACACTCACTGCGTACAACTGACCATTCATCGTCAAACACATAGCAGTCAGGTGCTGATGCGAGGAGCGCATTGAGATACAGCAAAGCGCGAACAAGCGGAGAGTTACCATGCGATACAGTTCGAGTCGACGATGGTGGTGCGCAGTTATACGTCATGTTATAAAATTAATAAGTGCAACATTAGAAAATATAGTTATCTCTTTCTCTCTAAGCATAAATTTATTAGCAGAATTCAGATCTTTGTAACTAAGATTATTGGCCAGGTTTTTCCAACCTTTTTCCATAGTGCGACGGTACCGCTAACAGATCGTTGTGACGCGGTCGGAAATTGTATCTAGGCAAGGGAGGGAAGTATAGCCTCACCAGCTGACCCACTAGTTCAGGGAAATCAGAATCCCCGCGTATAATACGCGGGTAATAATTAGGGTAATAATTACCCTACATGGTGTTTATAACAGACAGTGGTTACGCCTTACTTCGAGGGAGTTAAATCCCAACATTCCAAGAAGAAATAGGGTGGGATAGAGGAAAGGGTAGCAAGCGTATGTTTTTTTTTTTGTATAAAAATCTTAGGAAAGATTTTTGATTTAGGGAAACCTTTTCCAATTTGTTACGTTTTTCGTTATGTTACGTTACGTTACGGTACGTTACGTTACGTTCTGGTATGATATGTTATGTTCTTCTTTTTAACCGTGCTAAATGCTATGCACGTCTAAATAGTTTTTAAAAATAAATATATGAATTACCCAGGAATATATAATTCTGTAAGTGCATCGCGAAGCACTAAGAAATATTAAATTATACGATCTGGAAATATAGAAATGTAAGCAACTTCTTTGTGTTTTGGCAAGTTAAGCCGTTGGTGCCGGCTGTCATAAAATGGCAGTCGTTAAGCCATGTCAGAGGCCTTATAGGCGGCTTGATAACTTCTGACAGTAAGGCCCGCCACTGTCTTACAATCCTCCACCTACCCGGACTTGGCCCCCGTGGTGGAGTGTGGCCTAACCATCCTGCGATGCAGGAAGAGACGCGTGCCCCAACAGTGGGGACATACAAGGGTTGATAACGTTAGCAAGTACTAAATGTAAGAGCTAAATTTAACAAACTATGTTTAAAGCACAATAAAGTCATTGCTGTATGGTGTTGGCCTAGAGAATAGCACCAACCCACTTCTTCCCGCGGGTATCGTAATAGGCGACTAAGGGACACAAACTGGGGGGTGGGCAGCAGCGCCCCCTGATGTGCAATTCCTCCAAACTGCGATCCTCAACCCGCATGCCCAGCGTGGTGAATATGGGCATTACCCCTATGATAGCACAACGTGGCGCTCTTTAGGGGAGGGCTGTGTCCAGCAGTGGATTAGTATAGCCTGACGACACAAAAGTCATTCATTCATTCGTTCGTTACTTCGTTCATTCATTCATTAAAATACACCACCTCCTTTTCCTTAGAGTCGAGTTGCATAACATTTTCGCAGAATGGAGAACTTGTACAAAAAATATTTAAATCCCATTGGAGAGACCATGATAAAAAAAATAAGCGTAGTGAAGTTTTTTCTCTAATCTCGAAGAAGAAGAAGAAATACTCAACTGTAGCGCTGTTTCTCTAAATTTCCGGGAAAAGAGGGTGACAGAACGTTACTTAAGTATTTACTTAGTGAAATACTTAATTCTGATACCGGCCCTCAATCGATAACTCCGCACTCCGTACGCTCCGTCACAACACTAGTAGGTTTTTTATCGGCTTCAGCGCAATTTTCGCGAAATTGACAGCTTGTTATCATTGCAGCAATGCCTGTACTCTCAGGTGGGGTATTCTCCTCAGAAGTCCATACATTTTTCCATATTTACGTGGGTTAGTTAGATCTTCGATTTTTGCACTTACTTTCGTTGTGACAGTTGGCGACAAAAGGTGTGTGCTCAGCGTGTGCCGCCAGCAAAAAAAAAAGAATTAGACGGCGCTGTTTTTCCGCACTCACCGACTTAAAAACTAACTACAAACTAGTTCTTAATCCTAATTACAAACAAAGAAATGTGACATTGAGTTGTCCAGTGATTCAAAATAACACACTTCATTTTCAGCAGTAATCTTCATCAGTAATTATTTTATGCTAGTGTGTGTGTATATATGTGTGTGTGTATGGCTGTCCGTGCCAGAGGTCGCGGGTTCGAATCCCGACATGGGTGGAATTTTTAGGTTTTTAAAATTTGTCCTTAGCACGGGTTAGTGCATTAAAAAGAGTATGAAAAAATGGTCGCTTCTAAACAGAAACCTTTATTAACAGAATGTGTCACAGCTACAACTATATAATTTCTGAAGTTCCTAGCATAGATATTTTTTGTGACACACTCAACATCGGGCCCGGAGGCCCGACTCGTGACTCCTCTTTAAGGAGATCTCGTCGCGCCTCGTCAACGCTTCAGGAGACCCGAGGGCTGGTGCTTACTTTGGCCGGAGGTAAAGCCTAGCCATACAGCGAGGCAATGCCGCCAACCTTCTGTACTCTGCCGCCCGACAGCGATCCGGCTCAAATATTTTAGTTAAATTAGAAAATAGGTTTAAGGTTTAGTTCCGTTTTTATTTTAATAGTCTAAATAGTTAAATATCTATGATTTTGTTACTGTAATTTCAATAATTATAATAAAATAGCAAGTATCAAGTCGCCCATGAGGACTCTGACATGGCTTAACGACTGCCATTACATGACAGCCGACACCAACGGCTTAACGTGCCTTGCAAAGCACGGAAGCGCTCGGAAAAATGCCACTAGCGGTAGTCGCAGGACGGTTACCCATCCTGCACCTGACCGCGTCTGTTATTCCTTAACTATCACTTGAGTTAAGGAACAACAGGCGCGGTCAGGTGCAGGATGGGTTCCAATCACTAGGTTCGACTAGGCCACGAGCGCTTCCCATTTTTATCACATGTTTGTCTCTATTTTTTGTCATTGTGTTTACATGTCGCTGCTTATAAACAAAAGTGCCACATGTCAAAATTATAGTTTTTTCAGGAGAACACATTGAAGATTTTATTTTCTTTTTTCTTAATTTTTTTGACATTCCTAATTTTGATGGGTGTCTTCGTGAAATATGTAAATATGACCGATTTTAGACACATTTTTGAATTAAAAACGTTTTTGGACATTTTTGACATGTGGCACTTTCGTTTATAAGCAGCGATGTTCTCGTATCAGTGATTAATAAACAATTTTCTGCAATTGAGGCCTTATGGGCGGCTCGATAAGTTCTGACAGTAAGGCCCGCCACTGTCTTACAATCCTCCGCCAACCCGGACTTGGCCCCCGTGGTGGAGTATGGCCTAACCTTCCTGCGATGCAGGACGAGACCCGTGCCCCAACAGTGGGCACATACAAGGGTTGATAACGAAACAATTTTCAATTTCAATTTCAAAGTCACCCGACAAACGGCACTAAAATGGCGCCAATCACGGAAGAAGACACCGTGTACTCACCACCAGAATTAATATGCAATTTGATTCCAATAAGTATTTAATTTTATACGACGAAAATTATACATCGAAAGACTCCTCGTGTTCCAGCAAAATTGACAGGATATTATGATACAAACCTGTTAGCGCCGGTGATAAACGTTACTGATAACCAGTTTATTAATAACATACTAGGTGTTAACCAAAGTTATCAGTATAGCTCAGAGAATTAGCGGGCTGAAGTGGCAGTGGGCTGGCCATATCTCGCGAAGAACCGACAACCGTTGGAGTAAACGTGTTCTTGAGTGGAGACCGCGACTCGGCAAACTTAGCGTAGTGTAGGACGCCCTCCGACCAGGTGGGATGACGATCTGCGAAAAACTGCCGGCAGATGCTGGATGCGGCAAGCTGAAGACAGGGCGCTATGGCGCTCATTAGGGGAGGGCTATGTCCAGCAGTGGACTACAATAGCCTGAAGAAGAAGAAGGAGGAACATTCCCTCATGGTTTTCCATGCTTCCCGAGGGGTGAGTCTCTAATTTGCATAGTTATTTAATAGCCACATTAGTCCGGTAATGGTCGTTTCATTCACACTGTCGG
Organism: Yponomeuta sedellus; assembly: GCA_934045075.1. Classification (NCBI taxonomy): domain Eukaryota; kingdom Metazoa; phylum Arthropoda; class Insecta; order Lepidoptera; family Yponomeutidae; genus Yponomeuta; species Yponomeuta sedellus. Next base: position 853,339 of record OW203749.1, read on the forward strand.
TAGTCTAGTAACCAATCGCATTGCAATGCTATAACCCGTGCTACTTAACTCGGCGCCGCGAGAGATGCCTATTTAATTTGCGCGGAGCGGATTATACCCCTGGAGCGCTCGTGGCCTAGGCGGGAATATTCATTGCAATTACTCGGTTAAGCAACAACAGGCGCGGTCAGGTGCAGGATGGGTAACCGTCCCGTGACTACCGCTAGTGGCATTTTTCCAAGCGCTTCCGTGCTTCGCAAGGTTAAGCCGTTGGTGCCGGCTGTCATGTAATGGCTGTCGTTAAGCCATGTCAGAGACCTTATTGTGGCTTGATAACTTCTGACAGTAAGGCCCGCCACTGTCTTACAATCCTCCACCAACCCGGACTTGGCCCCTGTGGTGGAGTATGGCCTAACCTTCCTGGAAGGAAGAGACCCGTGCCCCAGCAGTGGGGCATGCAAGGGTTGCTATCGATCAATTTGGTTTTTAAATAGCCTTTGAAGTTCTTGAAATACAGAGAGTATTGCAAAAAGGTTCAAAATTTCACTGATGCCGTTAGTCGCCTCTTAGCTCAGTTGGAAAGAGCGCTGGCACGGTTAGCCAGAGGTCGCTGGTTCGAGTCCCGGCATGGGTGGAATTTTTAGCCTCTAAATAGGTTTTTAAAATGGTCCTTAGCACGGGTTAGTGCATTAAAAAGAATATAAATGACTTGTGTTATTATAGGTTCTGACTCGACGATAGATTTAATACAATGAATACATAGGTAACATCCAAGACCCGAGACAAACTACAGTCTATTTATTCTTACTTGTCCAATTTAGTAAACAAGATTCTAACCGTAAACTGCAACTTTTTAGTCCAAAAGTGCCATATTTCCTTAAATGAAGTAACTTGGAACACTCTTTTAGATAACACGCTGCCAATTTTATAAACATAATTCATGATAGTTCATGAATTTGCGAGAAAATGTCTAGTTTAGGCATTTAATCTCAATTTTAAGATTAGAGTCTTGTTTAAAGAATAAATAGACTGTAGAAAAGTTTGTTTCCTAGTTTGACCCGGCCGGGGATCGAACCCGAGACCTTCGGTTTTACAGTCAGCGTGCCAAACCGCTGCGCCATCGAGGCCGTCAAAATAGCCTTTGAAGTCGGGGAAAAGTAGGAAATGGCTCAACAGTAAGACAAGACCTCTCGATTGCAGCGTCTTATTCCCGGGGCTTACAATGGGCGATATATCTGGTCGCGGGCGCGTCCGCCACACGCAGCCGAGATGTACAATTGATGACGTCACAAAAGTGCCAAGTCCCGTAGGGCTGTGCTAAGGTGGTTCTTTCAAGTCCATACTTAAAAAAAGTGTGCTGTGTGGTGTCGGCCTAGAGAATAGCACCAACCCAATTCTTCCCGCGAGTGTCAAAGAAGGCGACTAAGGGACACAAACCGGGGGCTGGGCAGCAGCGCCCCCTGCAGTACAATTCCACCGAACTGCGATCCCCAACCCGCATGCCCAGTGTGGGGATTATGGGCATTACCCCCTTTGATAGCACAACGTGGCGCTCTTTAGGGAAGGGCTATGTCCAGCAGTGGACTAGTATAGCCTGACGACGACTTAAAAGTGGTAGTTTTAATAGGTGGCGTTCTAGTAACCAATTTAACTTAGATTTAAGTGGGATTAACATGACATTTACATACAGGCACATACATTGCTTCTAACCCCACACTAGGATACACTGTGTCGTGGAAACTAGAAACAGTGACGTCACAAACATGTAAACATAGAAGACCTGCGGGGTTTTTTTCCCAGCCGGGGTTCGAACCCGGGGCCTCTCGCATGGCAGGCAGATGCGCTACCGCTGCGCCACAGGGGATTGATTGCTACCAGTTAATCCTTAGGTCCCCAACGAGGGGCACGGGTCTCTTACCTGAGGAAGGTATAGGCCACACTCCATCACGGGGGCCAACTCCGGATCGGTGGAGGCTTGCAAGACTAATGGTTAGTCTTACTGTCAGGCACCAACTGCTTAGCGTGCCTTGCGTAGCCCGGAACCGCTCAGAAAAACGCCGCCAGCGTTAATCACAGACTGTCACCCATTCATGCACTGAACGCGCCCTATGTTGCTTAACCTTCGTGATCGTCTAAGATCAGGCAGCCGAGACTACGAGCGATTCTAAACTATTATTTTTTTTTATTTTAGGTATTTTATGTTTATTTGGGAAACCAACAGCTTAAATAACAGTGAGCTCTTAAAGTGGTGCAGTAACATTTTTTTAAAGCCAATAATAGTCTTCCGCATATCTACAGTCTATTTATTCTTACTTGTCCAATTTAGTAAACAAGATTCTAACCTTAAAATTGAGATTAGATGCCTAAACTAGACATTTTCTCGCAAATTCATGAACTATCATGAACTATGTTTATAAAATTTGCAGCGTGTTATTAAAATAGTGTTCCAGGTTACTTCATTTATGGAAATATGGCAGTTTTGGACTAAAAAGTCACAGTTTAAGGGTAGAATCTTGTTTACTAAATTGGACAAGTAAGAATAAATAGACTGTAAATACTAGGTTAATTTAAAAACCTATTAAGAGGCTCAAAATTTCACCCATGCCGGGATTCGAACCCGCAACCTCTGGCTATCCGTTGCGGGTTCGATTCCCGGCATGGGTGAAATTTTTAGCCTCTAAATAGATTTTTAAATTTGTCCTTAGCACGGGTTAGTGCATTAAAAATAAAAATAGTATAATCATAGTAGGTTAAACTATTTCAGAATTCAAACTTATGCAACTTGATGAATTATGCAAATGAATTTAAACTTATGTACGTAATAAAGCGTTATTCGGTTTCTAAATACTTACATAATGGTTTTTAAGGTGTGCTTTACAGTTTTGTTTAGCTTTTTCATACTTAGTCATTTTTCTTTCTTCACATCAATATCATAGTACTCGTGCCATAGTATTAATATTTTTGTTAATAATGCCGGCGAGTCGCCTCAGTTGGGAGAGCGCTGGCACGGTTAGCCAGAGGTCGCGGATTCGAGTCCCGGCATTGGTGGAATTTTTAGCCTCAAAATAGGTTTTTAAAATATTTTTGTTGCATAAAAAATAATCCGTGTAATATAATAATGTAAATAAGGGTTTATGTAAGTTGTTATGTATGGTACATATTTGAGTTCCATGATTACATGAATTAACAAATATCGTCCTAAATAAAAAGGATTAAAGATAATCAATGCTTGTGCCAGCCCTACGCTCGGCGCCGATGCATTTTTCGCGCGGTTTTGCGCGGCGTCATCGACAGTCGGCCCCGGGCACTTGACTGCACGCCCGCTACTGCAGAGGGGTAGGGCAGGGCTGTTTGGACCAACTCGAAGAGAAATATCTCAAGATTTATTTGTCCTACTAAAAGATTGTACCTATTATAAGTTATCTATAATATATACATACATACATAACCTCACGCCTGTATCCCAGAGGGTTAGGCAGAGACCAGGGACTGCCACTTGCCACGATGCTGACAGATCACCTTCGCTTCATCAACGTTCATAAGTCGTTGCATGCACGCACGCCGGTTCCGGGTACTTTTTATCTTTCCCTTTGCTAATACATCCCCTATCTGGTCGATGTGTGTCCGCCTGGGACGACCCTTACTAACCTTATTATATAATATAAAAATGAATCCCTGAATGTGTCGGTAAGCGCGTAAAAGTTGGAATCTCGATTTGGCAGCCGAAGTACGAGGATGGTTCTTACGGAGGGAAAATAAAAAAAAGAATCGATTGTTAGGCGGTACGAAGTTCGCTGAGTCAGCTAGTTATACCATTATATAATTCTTACAAGCATCTGGTATGTAGCGGTGGAAATTGCCAATCTGCGATGGGCACGCGGAGAAATTAAGCCCATACACTTTAGGCCAAAAGATGTAACATAACATAACCTCTCGCCTGTATCCCAGAGGGGCAGGCCGAGACCAGGGACTGCCACCTGCCATGATCCTGACAGATCACCTTCGCTTAAACTTTCATAAGTCGTTGCACGCACGCCGGTTCCGGGTACTTTTTAAAAAAACATTCAGATAATGCAAAAGTATAATATAATTATAATTATACCCATATTATTATTTTCTGTTTTGTAAATGGTTTTATGGGTGCAATAAAATATACCTTAAGTATTTTCCTTCTCACACAGTCTGTACACAGTGTATCAGTAGGTACAGATAAAAGTTACTTTGCGTTGTAAAGGGGTTATAGCAGGAATAAAATGGAGAGTGCATTTAATAAATAATTATTCTAGTAATTGATTGACGATTTGTAATGTTATTGTAAAATAGAATAATTTACCAATTTCTCTACAGGGCCATCTGTTATCAAGTAGTCAAACTAAAACAAACTGCCTATATTTTTATACTTATATGCAATCTATATAGCTAAACCCTACGTTAGCTAAATAAATCTTAACTCAACAAAAAACATAATGAATGGATTTAAGACTAATTTATTGAAATAATAAAAAAGATGCGAATAATTTACAGAAAATTAGTTTCGCTATTCGACCACAGATGGCACTAACTTATGCAACACAAAGGTGTGACGTAACAATTTATCTTTTTTCTTTACAGATTATTATAAAAGTGACAGTAAAATACAGTGCCAGACACAGAGTTAAAAGTAGTTACATAGATATTTTTTATGTAGCCTGTAAACGTCCATCTGAGTCCAGAGTCTTCTCTCAGACGTAGAGTATGGGGACTACCACCACGAATGGCAATGACTACCACCGAGGTGGATATGACATAGATATAATAATAAAACAAGCAATGCAAAGAACCAAAAATAATTTAATTACTATCAAAACCTTACTTATAAAAAAAACCCTTACAGCGCCATCTAGTGCGCGCCACGCGAACTAATTCTTCTTAGCCTTCCCAGCTTTCTTCACTTGCTCCTGCTTTTTCTTGCCACACAGGGCCCTGCAAAGGCTTCGAAGGGCTAAGAAGACCACCGCTAGAAGGGCCAACAGTGCAGCTGCTTGGTCAAGGAGCAGCCGCTGGTACCAGGGGTACAGGAGCGCCTTGGACCGTAGGTGGTGGGCACCTGAAGGCACAAAAGTTTCCCAAGCGGTATTTAATATACTTCATATTGGACATACCCTTTTATTAAGGGAATTGTATTATTTTAATTTAGAGGCTAAATGGGTGGAATCCATGCCGGGACTCGAACCCGCGACCTCTGGCTAACTGTGCCAGCGCTCTCCCAACTGACCTATTTGTATTATTACTCTTAGTTTTTGAAGTGGCATTACGCTATCAACCCTTGTATGTCCCCACTGCTGGGGCACGGGTCTCTTCCTGCATCGCAGGAAGGTTAGGCCATACTCCACCAACGGTGCCAAGTCCGGGTTGGTGGTGGATTGTAAGACAGTGGCGGGCCTTGCTGTTTTTTTCAATACATACTGGAAAAAAACATTGAATTGAAATTAATTTTTAATTCAATTACATTATGAAGAATAAACTCCAAATTTCGTTTCTTCCGCTGCCTTTTTCTCCACTACACTACGGCAGCGGCTTACATTTTACATTGTACATTGACATTCAGCAAACAGAATGTACATTCTTTACGTTGATATTTTTTTTCGTATAACACAATCACTGAAAAAACTGTTTTGGGCGCCCGCGATACAGGTTTACCTAGTGCGAGGCCCGCTGTGTAAAAATGCTAATGTAAAAACTTATTTGGCAATAAATATTTTTGTATTTTGTATTTTATTTCTGTATCTTATAAATATCCAACCGCAGGGCACAGGTCCTCTCAGAGGTCAAGTATGGGCTTTATTACCACGCGTGCCCAATGCGGATTGCCAACTTCAAGCGCTGTGGTGTTTTATTTTTTATAACATTTACATACAGGCACGTACATTGCATCTGGCCTCATACTTCATACGCCCTCATACTAAACAGCGACATCACAAACATGTAAACATCCAAGACCTGGGGTTTTTTTTGTCCCCAGCCGGGGTTCGAACCCGGGAACTCTTGAATGGTAGGCAGATGCGCTACCGCTGCGCCATAGAGACCGTCAAAATATTCGAATACCTTAGACACTCTGAAATACTTTGAATATATATATTTTTTATTTGATTTCATTCAATCATAATGTTCATAAGACCCAAAAGGCGTTTGCAGAAGCCAGCCTAACTTTCGACCACTCACCCCCATTTTCGACCACTCACCCCCGCTTTCGGCCACTCACCCCCACTTTCGACCACTTGCCCCCACTTTCGACCACTCACCCCAACTTTCGACCACTTACCCCCACTTTCGATGGCCAGCTTGGTGTAGTAGGCGATCAGCTGCTTGGCCGGTACTGGCCGGTTGCGGAACCACCTGGACAAGCTCTTCGCGGTCTTGAAGTAGCTGTTGAGTTAGAGGTTCATCATCAACCCATTATGTCCCCGCCGAGGGGCACGGGTCTCTTCCCTGAGGAAGGTATAGGCCATACTCCACCACGGGGGCCAAGTCCGGATTGGTGGAGGCTTGCAAGACTAGTGGCTGGCCTTACCGCTAGAAGTTTTAACCCATTGGCTCAGTTGGGAGAGCGCCGGCACGGTTAGCCAGAGGTCGCGGGTTCGAGTCCCGGCATGGGTGGAATTTTTAGCCTCTAAATAGGTTTTTATAATTACCTGAGTTTATTTCAAAATGTGAACGTACTAAAATATCGCTCTTAGGGATAAGGCCGTCAATGGGCATTGTCTCATCCTATTTTTAATTCTATAAATCTAAAATATAGACTAATATACAGTGCGTTCACATTAACTTGACGCGTGAGAGAATTGGTAACAAGGACATAACATGTGAATTAGCTTTTGGACCTAATCGGAAGATGGTAAAACAAGCCCTCAATCCTTTTATTTTCCCCAAGTAATGGGAATGATTTCTTATTTAACATGTTAACAGTAAACATCGCAGTGTTACCAATTGACAACATTTCAAATTTGTATGGAGCTCTAATTCGAAAACCATTTCGAGATTTGGCTTTGTAAAGCACGTAAAAATTTATTTCAGTTTTTTCTGTGGTTGCATTTCCGAGAAAATGGTAAAAACACAAAAATACGCTGATGACGTCACACCATGGCTCTCAGTGAACATGCCTGTGCCACGATAAAAAAAAAGTCAATTTCAAGATCTAAAATTACTTTGTGTGTATTTAGTAATTATTCAATACGAAATGATGGGCGATGATGTGACAACTTGGAAACCAATGAAACTGCAGTATTGCTTCGTAAACAGATTGAACAAAATTGAGTAGAGAGAAATAAATTTAACACTCACAATATAAGTATCAGGGTTACCATACTTAAATTATAAATTACCTTGAAAAAGTTGCTACAAAAGTAACAAACTGGCAGCAAAAACACTCCAAACGCAGATAAAGGTTTTGCCAACACAAAGTGCATTTTAAAAAAGGAACAACTACATACATAAGGGATGATGAATTGAACTAAGCTGATTTAATTGTATAAAAGAAAAACATATTTGCAGATGTAGACAGTTTCTGTATTTTTTTAAAATACAGAAACTGTTTTTTAACATGGCCCTGGCAATACTAAAATGACATTTGTTTGTAACTATGTTTTTTTAGGATATTAGGCAAAAGAATACATATTGTGAGCCTCGTTGTTTCGTCACTTCCGGTAAAAATATTTTAAACTTTAAAATTTAAAAAATATAAGAAAACGTGCGTGTTTCAGAAAATAAAAAAATATGGGTCGTTTTATTTTGTATCTAGTTTCCTTTAAGACAATAAAATACGCATGCTAAAAAAATGAAATGTTGTCAATTCTCTCACGCGTCAAGTTAATGTGAACGCACAATAAGAAACTAATTTGAATATTTTCTTAATTTATTATGTAATTATTTTTTATTAATTATTTAAAGTTTTGTAAGTATAACGTCACCACTGGCATTATGAACTACGTTCATTGAATTTATTCATGATAAAAAAAAAGTTGACGTTTGACAAAATGTTGTTGTTGACGAATTTTTTTTAAATAGGTATTTGTAGGCAATGGAACTACCGCTTTAGAGCCAATGACGACGTCATTGAAAGAAAAAGTGAAGTGAACATTATTTTGCGATAAATATTTATAATCCGTTTTTATTTCACCTATTTAAAGCCCTAATAGTAATCGGTATCCCTATTCCTCGAAATGGTTTTCACTTTACGACAGTCGATGCCTCCCTGATCAATGGAGGCCATTGTGTAACCATTACTTAAATTTAAGAAAGCATAGTTGTATTCTTTTTTTTGGTTGTGCATTAAAGTGTTCTCTATCTAGGTCTATATAAACGTCAAAAATCATAATATCAGTGATAACAATTTTCAGAACTTACATTCCATGCCGGGACTCGCTTACCGTGCCAGCGCTCTCCCAACTGAGCTAATGGGCGACTTGCCGGTACCAGTGAAATTTCGAACCTCTTTACAATACTCTCTGTATTACGTAGTAAGTAGGTAGGTATTATAAACCAGTCAGGACTGTTATTCCATTGGTGGCGTCAGTTAGCGCTCCAAAGTCTGAGTAACCATCCGATAATAATAGATACATAAATATTTATAACATCTATAATATAAAAAGGAATCGCTGAATGTGTTGGTAAGCGCAAATCTCGAGAGCAGCTAAACCGATTTCGCTAATTATTTTTTTAGAATACCCCTTGAAGCACGAGGATTGTTCTTATGGAGGGAAAAAAAATTAAGAATCGACTGTTAGACGGTACGAAGTTCGCTGGGTCAGCTAGTAATAAATAAATATTTATGGACATAATACACAGATCTTGTTAGCCCTATACTAAGTACTAACAACTAAATTCAATTCAATAAATTTATTTCAGACATTACATCCATATTTTTTTTTTAAATTAAAATTAATTAACAATACAAGAAACAAAATAAAATTACAATTGTGATATATAATAATAAATAAGTAAATAAATTACATTTAAAGTTAAATTGAAAAAATTAAAAAAATTAAAAAATACCAGTACATTTTTAAATAACACACTTAATAACAAATTAAATAAAATATTTTGCGTAGCCACTACTTGAGATGCCACTGTTCCATCGACCACATGACAGGGCAGTCATATCTGCCGGCTATAACTCCCAGGATGCTGTTAGCGCTGCCTCGGACCCGGCTGAGCAGTGAGGCAGCTCTTTTCCGCATTATTGCATAAAAGCCGTCTATGCGAGCCTCAGCAAACATAAATGATGCACTGCAGTACCTCGGCAGCCCCAACAACATCCTGAGCGAGTTATTGTACTGAACGCGCAGGGCGCTGATTGCCTTCTGCGTACAGTTGACCCACAGACTGCACGTATAAAAAGTCTGACTAATCTAAGTTTCTCATTGCACAAACTTTGATAATTTTCCATCTGATCACAGTTTCTCTCACCCTATAATATCTTATTGCAACTACGACTTTTACTAGTTTCTACTGGTTTTAATATTGATAAGTTACACTTTACCTCTAAAGGAAGATGATCAGACCATACACAGTTATAATGTACCTTAACGTCTACGACCGCTTTCCAAGCAGCTTCAGTTGCTAAACAATGATCCAGCCAACTAGTACTTCCATGAGCGTCACTCATAAACGTGAAAGTATCAGATATACATCCTAATTTTTCCATATCCACACAAATCCATTTTTGATCATTACAGAATCTCCAAAGTTCATTACCGAATAAACTGCGAGGATTAGCATTAAAGTCTCCTAGTATAAATACGGAAGCGACTTCACTACTATTAATTACGGCAGTTATTTCACTTAAGCATTCTGTAAATTCCGGTATATTTTCCGTACTGTCAACTGGCATGTACACTGAGAAAATCAAAAAAGAGCGACCACTGACCTCTACCTTGATGGCTACAAGACGCACACTATTACATGGGATTACCGTCACAGAGGAAAACGCACTTTTTCGCCATAATAATGCCACGCCTCCATAGGGCCTGCCCCGCACGACGCCGGCAGAAGTATCAATTGCAGTCTTACCCGTCGATCCAAAGTCATTATCGATCGAGCCCAAGCTTGGCAGATCGTGCGGGAACAACCAGGTCTCCTGTAGAGCAATTATATCTGCATCCCGACACAGAGTCCTCACAATTGACATGGTCTATAGAACGCGACAATGACTTACAGTTGAAGCTTATAAAGTTGCTAGTTATTTGAGGACTTTCCATAATTAATTTTAAGGATGTTTCTTTGCAAAGACTACAAAACGACGAAAAGATATTCCTTCCGGCCATATATGATCATCCAAGAAAAGATCTAACTTGTGCCTAGGTACAAACACCTTATATGCATTATACTCCTTTTTAGTCTTCATAGCGACTTTCTCTAATGTCACAGATACTTGCGTCTTTTCTCGTATGTAGTTCGCAATGTCGTCCGGAGAAGCTCCCTTATCCACGTTGTTTATAAACAGCGGGAGTTTTATATCAGCGGCCCGAAACTTGCACCCCGGCGATGTAATTGCAATGCCTTTCTTTCCCACGAACCTGTTTTTATGCCTGTTATATTGTACTAATGTCCATTCGGCATCCCGCTCCGTTGATTTCCAAGCGCCTAGCTTACGCACGATATCCGAAAATGATCGCGGAGGCAAACAAGAACTCTCGCTCGCCAAATGGCTCTCATATATATGAGCGCTGGGTGGAGTATTCCTCGGCAACGACACCGCAGTCGAGATATCAGCAGTGCCGCATAACGTCATTACAGCTGGGTCCTCCTTGGCTATTGTCAATTTTTTAATAACGGGTTTCTCAGTCTCAGTAGCAAGACGGGTAGCCTGCATGCCTGCGGATGGTGGTGGTGCAAGCGGAACAGTACTGCAAGTGTGTGAGTAAGAGGGAGACGGACTTCGATTAGTAGGCTCCGCACCTTCATTTCCACTTAATTTGGTCGGTTCATTTACCTCAGTGAGTGACGGTAGAATAATATTCGTATTGTTACGGGCTAGGGTTCTGGATTTGAATGTAAAACGCCAATGACAACTTCTTAGGATTTATTCACGCAGGGTCTGGTCTGCAGGTCTTCACGACATGAACTCCACACGTAGATTCCAATCGCAGGTTCAATCGAAGTCCAATAGTATCGCTGAGGTCGTAGGTTATCGCTCGTATCGCAGATATGTTCGCTCGAAGTTCACTCTTCGCTATTCCAAATGGAACTGACAGCGCGCCGCGGCGGCCGCTATTTATATCCGCCGGCCAGGGTTCTAGAACATTCTCGTAACTACGTACCTACACTCGGTACACGCGGCAAGGTAGCTCGAACAGTTACTCATTTAAAGAGTTTTGCACCTTACGCTAGTGGACATACGAGTCATTATTGCTTGCAGCGTTTTATTGTTTACTAAAACGCAGCATGCGGCGACTATTCGATAGGCTTCCAGAAGGCTCTATTCTAGATGGTTCGGGATAGGACCGCGACACTGCTCCCCTCTTAGAGATGCTCGTCCCGAGCATCTTCATTACTGCCGTGATAAGAAGCTAAGCGGTCGATGTGAACCACTTTTGGTGCACCTCTTGGCTGCCGTTGAATTCGGTACGTCACGTCATTTAACCGAGTTACCACTTTGTACGGTCCCTCCCATAGCGGCAATTTCGGAGATTTTCCTTTTCGTCGAGTTACATTGTGAAGCCAGACTAGTGCTCCTTCTTCGAAGCCGCTTGTATTTGCTCGGCGGTCATACCTAGTCTTCATCTTTTCACTCGACTCCAATCCGTTTTCCCATACTATGGCATGAATCTCTCGCATTTTCTCACGTAACTCGGAAATGTAGTCGTGTAGAGAACGTGAGTCGTCAGGAGGGCCTCCAGTCAGCAGATCTACTGGTATTCTCAGTTCTCGGCCAAAATTTACACGCGCCGGGGTAACCTTCGTGCTTTCATGTTCTGCAGTTCGGTAGGCCAGAAGAAATGGCGGTATGTATTTGTCCCAGTCTCTCTGGTGCCTGTCAACGACTTTTGCCAAATGTCTCTCAAGTGTTTGGTTAAATCTTTCTACCATGCCGTCAGATTGAGGATGATATGGGGTGGTCCTAGTCTTATGCATTCCCAATATTTTGCAGAGTTCTTGAAATACTTGAGACTCAAAGTTCCTGCCTTGGTCGGAGTGTATTTCCAAGGGCACACCAAACCGGCAAACTACTTCCTCAAACAACTTGGAGGCAACAGTCGTGGCTTCTTGATTGGGTATGGCGAATACCTGTGGCCATTTAGTGAAGTAATCCATAACTACCATGAAATACTTATTTCCTGATTCCGTTACTGGGAACGGTCCAGCCACATCAACTGCAATGCGTTCCCATGGCGCACCAACGTTATAAAGTTGCAGATTTCCTCGGCTTCTAGTTGGTGGGCCTTTCACCGCGGCGTAAGTAGCACACTTGCGGCACCAACCTTGCACATCTTCTCGACAATGGAGCCAGTAAAATCTTTCTCGAATCTTTGTTAAAGTCCTTTTTACGCCCAAATGTCCACCTGACACGCCGTCATGTACTTCACGGAGGACATCTTGTACCTTATCTCTTGGGACAACTATCTGAAGATGGAACTCTCTGCCGTTAGGTTTCTCCCATTTTCGGTAAAGTATTCCGTTCCGAAGAATAAAACTGTCCCATTGAGCCCAGTATGCCTTGGTGACAGCACTAGTAGGAGCGACTTCGCACCATCTTGGCTTGTCCTCGCCTCGTTTCTTCCATGCGACAATGAGCCGTACATCTTCGTCATCTTCCTGTGCTTCTTTCATCGCCTCATCTTCCCAAGATCTCGAAGGACTCATTCTTGTCAATCTCAATGGCAAATCCTTTGTCCCTTGTTTGGCACAGTGCTTGCACTCTTCAGGGCTCTGCCTTCTTGTCAAATGGTTCCCATTGCATACTTGCGAGAATCTGGTTACTTGGGCTTTCTCTGCTCCAGCCAGTACTCGCCTCGGAATTCTAGCTTCGTTTCCCTGATTCACAGTGGAGGCCGGAGCGTCATGGTTCTTTACTAACTCTTCAAAACGCTGCTCCATTTTGTTGAGACGCGCAACCAGTCTGTCATCTGTTTTGGTCGGTTGCCTCTCCTTCTTAGGACACGTGAACTGCAGATGCCCTCTTTCTCCACACTTGTAACACATGGGCCTGGAGTTCCTCTTGGGTGGTGTCTTGATCTCTTTGACCTCCTCCTTAGCTTCTCGAAGTTTATGCCCTTGCCGGATATCATGACGCACAGCTTCAACTTCCAGGGCGTGTGCCAGAGCTTCTTTTAATGAAGAATGGTGGCGAAGCTTTACTGCAGCCCTAATTTCAAGATCCCAAATTCCGTCGACGAAGGCTTGTAAAATATTCGTATCCACCATTTTACTATCTGCAGAAGGGTACGCCTTTCGAACCAGCTTCTCAATTTCCAACGCCCATTGTTGAAGTCCTTCACCCAGGCGCTGAGTCCGGTCGCGTAGCTGGGCACGAAATACGTGTTCCAGGTGTCGTTCCCCGTATCTAGCCTCAAGTGCCTCCAGCAGATCTTTGAACTCGCTGCCTGAGGTAGGCAGTGCCTCCAGGACAGATAAAGCCGAACCTCTGAGCGCGACGGTGAGGGCTGTCAGGCTCTGTTCCTCCGTCCACCCGTTTGAAGCAGCGACAGTCTGGAACTGCTGTCGGTAGGCGACCCAAGACGTAGTACCATCGTATGGAGGCAACTTCACTTTAGGCCCCTGACTTATGCCGACAACTCCGCTCGACGTAACTCCATTAGCTTTTATACGCCGAACTTCTTGCTCTAGTCCAGTGAGGCCGTTTTTCAGACTTTGTAGGTCCTCCTCTAATTTTGTAACCCGTTCGGTCACTATCTCTACATGTTTATGTAGCTTAGCAACCGTATCACTGAACTTTGTAACGGCAGAAAGGATCACCTGTTGATCTGCCTTCTGTTCTTCTCGCAGGCCTTTTTGTTCTTCTCGCAGGCCTCTTTGTTCTTCTCGCAGGCCTCTCTGTTCTTCTTGCAGGCACTGCATCTGCTTGCTCTGTTGTTCTTGCAGGCACTGCATCTGCTTGCTCTGTTGTTCTTGCAGGCACTGCATCTGCTTGCTCTGTTCTTCTCGCATGCCCTTCAACATTGCCATCAGGCACTACATATCCAAAACCTCCATTGTACGTGACGGAGGTTTAATGTCTTCGGTGGGCGTGGCCAGGTGGGCGTGGCTACGAGGCGGAGCCTGTTGGTCGGTTGGTGAAACCTGGTGGTCAAGGCCAGTGGGCGGGGCCTGGTGCACGGGGGCGGTGGGCGTGGCCTGGTGGGCGTGGCCGGTAGGCGGAGCCGCTGGGCAGGTATGCTGTGTCTCCACTACGCGCGTGGCCTGGTGGGCGGGGCCAGGGGGCGTGGCTTGGTCGGTGGGCGTGGCCTGGTGGGCGGGGCCAGTGGGCGTGTCCCTATGGCCAGTGGGCGTGGCCTGAGGGGCAGTGGGCGTGGCCTCCGCAGCACTTCTGGACCTGGTCCTCACTCCAGAAGTATCCTCTCTCGGAGTCAGTGGCATCTCCAAATCCCCAATTCTGACACCAAATGTTACGGGCTAGGGTTCTGGATTTGAATGTAAAACGCCAATGACAACTTCTTAGGATTTATTCACGCAGGGTCTGGTCTGCAGGTCTTCACGACACGAACTCCACACGTAGATTCCAATCGCAGGTTCAATCGAAGTCCAATAGTATCGCTGAGGTCGTAGGTTATCGCTCGTATCGCAGATATGTTCGCTCGAAGTTCACTCTTCGCTATTCCAAATGGAACTGACAGCGCGCCGCGGCGGCCGCTATTTATATCCGCCGGCCAGGGTTCTAGAACATTCTCGTAACTACGTACCTACACTCGGTACACGCGGCAAGGTCGCTCGAACAGTTACTCATTTAAAGAGTTTTGCACCTTACGCTAGTGGACATACGAGTCATTATTGCTTGCAGCGTTTTATTGTTTACTAAAACGCAGCATGCGGCGACTATTCGATAGGCTTCCAGAAGGCTCTATTCTAGATGGTTCGGGATAGGACCGCGACAGTATCATATGTTAACAGCCCCATCGGACCACTGGTTGCGTCGTCGAAGCTATCCTGCAGGCAAAAACCACCTCTCCTGGTATTAACATAAGGTGCATGATTGCGGCACGCACTCTTTAGCTCGTTCAATTCGAGTTGTAACTGCCGCATTTCTTCTTTTGTTGCGTAATTATCCACACGTAAACATTTTTCCTGGATATCAATTAATTCCTGTTGGATGATAACAATATCCTTCAGCAAACGAGTGACATCCACATGATTGAAAGTCACGGGAGGCAGTCTGTGAAGTTGTCTTGCAACGAACGTAGGAACTTTCTCCGGGTCTGTCTCCTTTATCAGCGTAATAATATCATTAAGGTTCTTTTTAGTCTTGTGTTCTCCCTTTCTTGCGACTTTTCTTTGTGACAGGGAGTCGAACAAAAGGCTTTTTGCCTCCTCAATCTCGCTTTCCGAAAAACCACTCGTACACACAGATATTAAATGCACTTCTGTCATCACATCAATTTGGTTTTGCAAAAAAGCAAGCACTTCATTAATAACGATGTTACAGGTGTTACATTTCACTATGTTAGAAGCCATAATTTCTACGATCTTTCGCCGCGAGGCGACAAAATATACTCGTGTTAACAATCGACCGATCGTCGTGCGCGCACCGGACGGACTGATGACTTGTGTTACAGGTGCTAACTCGACGATAGATTTAATACAATGAATATATTGGCCTTTTTGCATCTACTTAATGAGATGATTTATACAGCGTCCAGTGGTATCTAAACTCACACTAGATGGGTGAAGAGACCACTCCGACGCTGTAGTGCCTGAGACATGGTTTTATAGGTGGTGTAGGCTTGCCCAGCACCTATACCATCCTGACAGCTTAGTCGGCCTAGCCCACAGGAAAGACTAGTCAATACGTGCGGAGCCAACCAAGCCGCGGGTTTCCTCACGATGTTTTTCCTTCACCGTTAACGTATGGTATTGCGACTACAAGTTCGCAAATGTACGTAACTTTGAAATTAAACAAAGTCATTGGTACATACCCGCACTCGGGATCGAACCTGGGGCTCTCGCTTGCCAGTCCATGGTTCTACCCACTGAGCTATCACCGCTTGAATGAATACATAGGTAACATCCAAGACCCGAGACAAACTAGTAAAAAAATCGTTTCCCAGTTTGACCCGGCCGGGGATCGAACCCGGGACCTTCGGTTTTACAGTCAGCGTGCCAAACCGCTGCACCACCGAGGCCGTCGATAAAAATGATCTGCGTAATAAAAATCGAACTCACTGATCATCTCCGAGCATCTCAGCCAAAACGCCCTTGAGCTCAGGAATCATGCCCTTAGAATAGGGCACAACCCGCGCGTAGCCCTTCCTGGCAGCACGCGCTGCATTGCTGGGCTGGTCCCCGAACATGGGGACGGCTAGCAGCGGCACGCCGTAGTGGATCGCCTCCACGCAGCTCAGCATTCCGCCGTGGGTTATGAATAGTCTCACGTTTTTGTGGGCTGGAGTAGAGAAAAACATACATACATAACCTCACGCCTGTATCCCAGAGAGGTAGGCAGAGACCAGGGACTGCCACTTGCCACGATCCTGACAGATCACCTTCGCTTTAGCAACGTCCGTAAGTCCGTCCGTCCCTTTGCTAATACATCCCCTATCTGGTCGATGTATGTCCGCCTGGGACGACCCTTACCAACCCTTCCACTAACATTCGCAATAATATAACAACTTAGGACTTTGATCGATATCCGCTAAAAACGGCGGTTTTTGATTGCCAAAGCAAAAGTCTTTCAAAGTTCTTGCTATTATTATATAGTTAAAATTATTTATTGCACAATATTTTATTGTGCAATAAGCGTGATTAATACTTGTACATTTGTAAAGTTTAAGTAGCATTACCACTCGCTAACCGTGAAGGAAAACATCGTGAGAAAACCCTAGTGGCTGCTATATACACTACGTACAATGGCCCAACTGTGAGCGGAAATTTCCTTGCCTTACCATAATATTACTAGGCGGAGATCGATCGCCACATCGCCACCGACTCCCAATTTCTCCTTAAACTTCTAGAGTACATAAGTCGAGTAAGGAAGGTGAAAATGAAGAAATGCTCCGAGGTGGCAGTTACCCCCTGATGTGGACATTTTTTGGAAGACATTCCCGCTATAAGCCCTTGTATGTCCCCACTGCTGGGGCGCGGGTCTCTTCCTGCATCGCAGGAAGAGACCCTACTCCACCACGGGGCCAAGTCCGGGTTGGTTTGGAGGATTGTAAGACAGTGGCGGGCCTTACTGTCAGAAGTTATCAAGCCGCCCATAAGGCCTCTGACATGGCTTAACGACTGCCATTGTATGACAGCCGGCACCAACGGCTTAACGTGCCTTGCGAAGCACAGAAGCGCTCGGAAAAATGCCGCTAGTGGCATTTTTCCGAGCGCTTCTGTGCTGTAGTCACGGGACGCTCACCCATCCTGTACCTGATCGCACCTGTTGTTGCTTAACCAAGTGATTGATTCCAATCACTCGGTTCACCTAGGCCACGAGCGCTTCTAAGACCTCCCCAATTCTCTTTAATTCCAGAACACCTAAGTCCCGTAAAGAAGAAGGAAAAATTACAGAATTACCCAGAATACTCTGCTGTGGCAACCACGCCCTGATGTGGACGTTCTTCGGAAGACCTCCCCATTTCTGCTCAATTCCAAAATACATAAGTCGCGTCAGGAATAAGCAGGAGTTATAGAATTACCCAGAATACTCTGCTGTGGCATCCACGCCCTGATGTGGACGTTCTTCGGAAGACCCTCCAACTTTTCTTCAAACTTCCAGAGTACTGTGTACGGGAGGGCCGCGAATACCGCCAGGAGCTGGTCCCTGGTCTCCACGGGGAAGTTCGAGGACTTGAGAACGGAGCCCATGCTGAAGTAGACAACGCCTTGCGGAGAGTTGTCCAGCAGGGTTTGCAGGTCCTGCGGGATTTGAATCAGAATGATGCATGATGCTAAGCCATGTCAGAGGCCTTACGGGCGGCTTGACAACTTCTGACAGTAAGGCCCGCCACTGTCTTACAATCCTCCACCAATCCGGACTTGGCCCCCGTGGTGGAGTATGGCGTAACTTTCCTATCCTACAGGAAAAGGCCCATGCCCCAACATTGGAGACATGTAAAGGGTTGATATCGACGCATGATGCAATAAATGGTTTCTTTATTGCATCATGCGTCAATAGAAGAACAGACTGCACCTGTGAGATCTGGGGACCCTTCTCTTCGAGATTGTGGGGTTCAACAATGAGGTGTGCCAAAATCTGATTGGGTGATTTAGTCATTCAGTCAGTCAGTCAGTCAATCAATCAATCAATCGGTCGGGCGGTCAGTCAATCAATCAGCTTGTACTCGTCCACTGTAGGACATAGGCCTCCCCACTTCCTTCACAAAAGGCTCACAAGGCACGCCACGTCCTGGCCGCGGCCATTGTCATCCAGCCAGCGTCTAATGGGTCATGGCAAGCTCCAATATTTTCTTCTTCTTCAGGCTATACTAGTCCACTGCTGGACAAAGCCCTCCCCTAATGAGCTCCATAGCGCAAGGTTGTGCCATCATTGAGGGGCAATGCCCATAATCCCGACGCTGGGCATGCGGGTTGGGTATCGCAGTTTGGTGGAATTGTACTGCAGGGGCGCTGCTGCCCACCCCCCGGTTTGTGTGCCTTAGTCGCCTTTTACGACACCCGCGGGAAGAATTTGGGTCGGTGCTATTCTCTATGCCGACACCACACAGCAGCTCTAATATACTTATATGAAATACCTTACAAATGCCGATTACCTCACGAGGTTTTAGATAGATAGAAAACTCTTCATATTTACGCACAACCAGAAAACTATGATTTCTTAAATCTAAGACTCATGTTATACTAGGTTCTCGGGGCTGCAAGTTTTCTGTTTATATTAAAAATGAAATAAACAAACACATTGAAATAAAGCACAAAGTTGAAGTCCTTCCAGATTTATTATTAACTAGCTGACCCAGCAAATTTCGTACCGCATAACGGTCGATTCTTAATTTTTTTTAATTGTTCTCTCCGTAAGAACCATCCCCGTAATTCAAGGAAAATTCTAAAAAAAGAATTAGCATAATCGGTTCAGCTGCAGCGATTCATTTCTAAATCGTCTATCTATAATATAAAAATGAATCCCCGAATGTGTTGGTAAGCGCAAATCTCGAGAGCAGCTGAACCGATTTCGCCAATTCTTTTTTTTATAATATTTCTTGAAGGACGAGGATGGTTCTTACGGAGAGAAAAAAAATAAAATAAAGAATCGACTGTTAGGCGGTACAAAGTTCGCTGGGTCAGCTAGTAACTATATAAAAATGAATCGCTGAATGTGTTGGTAAGCGCAAATCTCGCGAGCAGCTGAACCGATTTTGCTAATTCTTTGTTTACAATATTCCTTGAAGTACGAGGATGGTTCTTACGGAGGGAAAAATAAAAAATAAAATAAACAATCGACTAGTAGGTGGTACGAAGCTCGCTGGGTCAGCTAGTTATTTATAAAAAGCTTTACAACATCACATTGGCGCCCAACCTGGAGTAGACTAGACTAGACTAGACTAGACTAGACTAGACTAGACTAGACTAGACTAGACTAGACTAGACTAGACTAGACTAGACTAGACTAGACTAGACTAGACTAGACTAGACTAGACTAGACTAGACTAGACTAGACTAGACTAGACTAGACTAGACTAGACTAGACTAGACTAGACTAGACTAGACTAGACTAGACTAGACTAGACTAGACTAGACTAGACTAGACTAGACTAGACTAGACTAGACTAGACTAGACTAGACTAGACTAGACTAGACTAGACTAGACTAGACTAGACTAGACTAGACTAGACTAGACTAGACTAGACTAGACTAGACTAGACTAGACTAGACTAGACTAGACTAGACTAGACTAGACTAGACTAGACTAGACTAGACTAGACTAGACTAGACTAGACTAGACTAGACTAGACTAGACTAGACTAGACTAGACTAGACTAGACTAGACTAGACTAGACTAGACTAGACTAGACTAGACTAGACTAGACTAGACTAGACTAGACTAGACTAGCCTAGACTAGACTAGACTAGACTAGACTAGACTAGACTAGACTAGACTAGACTAGAATAGACTAGACTAGACTAGACTCTAAACTATCCTGTCTACCTCAGGCAGCGGCGGTGTGATCTCGTCCAGATGATAGCCTGCAATCTCCACCACGTTGGGCGGTACGGCCTGTGCGTGCGCGATGGCCGGATGCGAGTTGGAGAGCACCACGGCCACGTCGTGCAGCGCCTCGCTGAAGGGGCGCAGCGCCACGCCTCGCTCCGCTGCCAGAGGCTCGAACAGCTCCCGGTAGAGGGCCTCCGTCTTGGGCACGTCCACGAAACTGAGGACGCGGGCGTTTGAGGAGTTTTTAGACGCGTTTAAATTGTAGATGTAGATAACCCTTGCATTACGCCACTGCTGGGGCACGGGTCTCTTTCTGCATCGCAGGATGGTTAGGCCATACATCACCACGGGTGGAGGCATGTAAGACAATGGCGGGCCTTACTGTCAGAAGTTATCAAGCCGCCCATAAGGCCTATCATTACCCTACCATTACATGACAGCCGGCACCAATGGCTTAACGTGCCTTGCGAAGCACGGAAGCGCTCGGAAAAATGCCACTAGCGGTAGTCACGGGACGGTCACCCATCCCGCACCTGACCGCGCCTGTTGTTGCTTAACACAAGTAATTGATTCCAATCACTTGGTTCGATTAGGCTACGAGCTCTTCACGAAGTATAAGGGCTGCATTATTGTCTCAGCAGGTTACAGTACTACACATCATAAAAGTCCCTTCGGGAATCTTCGTTCGCGCAGACTAGGAAGAAGTGTAACGAAAGTACCCGAAGCTATAAGTACATTCAACAGTTATTGTTCGATAGCCATATTGAATCTATTGTTAACAAAGCCTTTAGGGCGCTTGGATTTGTCATACGCTCCTGCAAAAAACTTCGGCAGCTTAAATCAATTAAAATTGTATATTGCGCCTTTGTCAGAATCATCTCGAATATGTTTCGCAGGTGTGGAATCCCTGCTATAATATTTATATAAAAAAACTAGAAAGTATCCAAAAAAAGTTTTTTCGTTTTCTTAGATTTAAATTCAAAATTCCTAAGCAGGACTATAACCAACTTTGTATTAAACTTCATTTACTTCCTCTTTATGTTCGACGCAATATTAGTGATCTGTCATTTTTGATGAAGATTGCACAAAATTTCATCGACTCTCCACAATTATTAGCTCACTTGAATGTCCTAGTCCCGTCACGTCTATCCTCCCGTAATAAGTATATTCTATATGTTCCCCGCGTAAATACTAATTACCGTCAAAATTCATTTCTTTTGAGGGCCGCTCGGTCGTTTAATGAACTTTGTGTTAGAAATAACAGCATCGATTTGTTTTGCGATACTATAAGCAGCGTACGCAGATTTGTTACCTTGGACTTCTGCAATTCCTTGTAATCGATACCCGATAAAATGTATTCCTTATTAGAATGCATTGATTGATTGATTGATTGATTGATTGATTGATTGATTGATCGTGACCATTAATATGTAGTGTGTGTGAGTATTTGTATTGTTTTGTAGTGGGCGAAAAATTTTCTTTTTCTAAAATATTTCTATAAGTGAAAACTTGTAATTGGCTTTCAGTCATTATTTCAATCGCAATGTGTTTTGTTCATAGCTGTAAGTTTTCCTATTATAATAAAATAAAAATAAAAACATGATCTTTAACCGATACGGTTAAGGTGCAGAATTGATTTCCGCAGTAGCGCTACCTATTTCGCTCTCGCTAATATTGCCAAACTAATAGTCACCTGCATCGACGACGTTGAATCAACCAATAGCAATAAAGGCGTGCGGCCTGCCATAAAATGAAACTATCTGATTGGTCGATCAACTTGCCGCACATCCAAAATTTGTTCATCTGCGCAGGTACATCCGCGAGACTTATTTCTTGTGTAGCACTGTACTCACTGCGTCATCGCAGCCATGAACGACACGAAAACTGTGTTCTTGACTCGATCCAGGAAACCCATGGGGATGGCGAAGTCGTTCATCATCATCGGGATCACCGCTGGCGAGCTGATGCTGTCCACCAGGTATTCGATGTTGGGGTTCATCACCATGCCGCTGAGCAGGATCCAGGGGCACTGCTGGATCGAAGCTAGTCTGGAAGGGTGATCACAATGATTTAGTTGAAAAGTAGTTAGTTAGACCTGAGATTTCCGCACTTAGCCTCATAGCTGGGCCATTGTACGTAGCAAGCGCTGAGGTACGTTAACACTTCAGACACTAGGGTTTCCTTACGATGTTTTCCTTCACCGTCGGCGAGTGGTATTGCTACTATAATTTCACAAATGTACATAACTTAGAAAACAAAGTCATTGGTACATGCCGGGGTTTGAACCCACGACCTCCCGATTGAGAGGCCGGCGTTCTACACCGCTCCGCTACCGGGGCTGCAAGTGATGCAAATTACTTCAGCCAGATGTCGCTGCCTACAGTAGATATTTCGTTTTTGCACACGGATGCATAGGTGAAAAGTTACATAATCAAGGCCAAGGTACTAGACGCTGAATAGATCATCTCACTACGAAGATACATACGCCAATATATCATCAACACATTATGTCCCCTTACGAGGGGAACGGGTCTCTTCCCTGAGGAGGGTATAGGCCATACCTACTCCACCACGGGGGCCAAGTCCCGATTGGTGGAGGCTTGCAAGACTAGTGGCTGGTCTTACTGCCTCAACCCGGAAAAATAATATCCAATTATCTGTTGGTAAAAGTCATTGATTTTTTGCCGGTTGCTGTCCGATTACGTTTGTACCGGTTTTAAGTTTGACTTGTAACCTCAGAACAGAACACAAAAATAAGGAGAAGTGCCTTGTGGGCGTGGCACTGTCGCCCAACGTTAGCCCATTTGGGCTAACCTCTGCGAAACTTTAAAATATGGCCGTCAATCGCTTCGCGCCAGCCGTCGAGTAACATCTGAGAAAAATGCCTAATTGCGCAGTAATTACCTGCAGAAATCGCTGTGATCCATGCTATTCAAAAACAGGGGAGTGTCAAAGTGATAAACCTATTTTACTCACTATATTCGTCTTATAAACTACGAAAAATCATAATTATAATAATTTTATGTGCAATGTGCATCCCATTACTAAGAACGTAAATTGGACGTATTTATTACATTGTAGTTACTCCACTGCTGTTTCTATATAGGATTTTCGTGGAAGTTTGCTAACTAGGAAAAGCCAGCCCGCAGTGAACCGTCACGCAAAACTGATCATTGTTCAATGCGATGTTTCGAGATACGGCCGCATGTATTTGCCGCGAAATGTCAAATTCTCCAGTAGGTCAGCTGGAGACATAGTGATGGGGTAGTTCCTTTCTTTTCAGACTGATTAAGTATCGATATTATTGAGGCATTAATAATCGTTCGTCCAGACTTCCAAAATTACTAGAACCAATTTTATTATTGTAAGACTAGGTATCTAGTCTTATCGTCGACTATTGCCCGCGACTCCATCTGCGTAGACTTCAGCTTGCGTTGCTAAGGAAGCTTTTATTTTAGTAGAAGGATTTTGCCTTATTAAAAACAGGCCTAGCTTCGAACATGTATTTCAAAAAGTTTCTAATAAAGATAAAGAAAAATTCGAAAGAAAAATGGATCAAAATACAGAGGGTATAACTGATTTCCTTTCAAATAAAGTACCATTTGCTCCATCTATTTTACAGAGAAGTGTTTCCAGATGCTAAAGTGGGGGAAAAAATATTTCCGTGGGCAGTTCCTACTTTGAAAATACCAGTAATAACGAGTTCCATAAAGGTTGAGGTACCAGTATATTTAAAATCACGATAAAATTTTACATGGTTTAGAATATTCAATTATCACTTCACAATCACAATCTTCATTTCATATGGACGACGCATAACTCTCCAAAAGAAAGTGTTTCTAAAGAAACAAATCAGGTGATCTGGTTGTGGTACTAAATCATAGTCTTATATATAAAATTTTTTATGAGCGTTATGTTATTAATGAAATTCGATTATGTAATGAAAAACAAGTTAAATAAAGCATTTTCAGTATTTTAATAATTTATTTACCATTTTAGATCCGACAAGTTCTCGAATGGAGACCACAATAGGGTATGTCGGTACTTTCTTATATGTCATATCGGCAAGTGCAGCGTCGGACGACAAGATGGAGAGAAGATCTCATCCTAGTCGAAGGAAGACGCTGGATGTAAGCCGCTTTCAACTGGTCTTTTTGGAAATCCATGGAGGAGGCCTATATCCAGCAGTGGATATCTTGTGGCTGAATGATGACGATAATGAAAATATTCTCTGTAGGATTTCAGTCGGATGCTGATTTTATTTTTTTAATCTATATATGTTTCGAAAGTTTCATTGAATTTTTTTTTGACAAGCTTATAAAAGTTCTATCTATTTACTGTATTTTTAATTAGGAACTTACTTAATTTACAGGCCCATGATACATTCCATCACATTTCATGAAAATCACAGCCATAAACATATTCTTTAGTTAATCCTTATAATCCAAGCGTGGCTACTGAATTCCAATATATCGCTGTTACTCAGACAAGTGGCAATTTCTTCAGAAAAATGGTTGTTTTTCGAGTTTATGTGTGTGTTTATTCTATTTTTTATATAGCTGGGTGAATTATTTTCAGAGAATGAGAAAGTAATTGCTATTGTATTCTTAAAAAGTGAGCACTTCATTCTTTCACCAAACAAAAACTGCTGTTAATTTACAGAGTCCTAACAGAGTTACCAATATTTAAAGCCAATTTGTAAATGGTAATGTAAGTGCATTTCACGTTACATTGGGATTCATTTAATAAATAAAATACAAAGAAATATCCAAGATCCAGGTACAAATGCGTCCCTGACCGTGGACATGCTCTTCACACAAATATTAGTTCTTTCCATAACCAGGATTGAAACCCAGAAGACCTAGCTTTCCGGACAGAGTCACTACCAAGTATGCTTCAGTGGTGTTCTGTCCAAACAAATTTAACATATAACCATTTTTAACTTATCGTATTAGTATACAGTACAGGGGTCATCATCATTATCAAAATAATCAAATTCTATATTAGTAGAAAGCCAAGTTTTGCATCTTTATCATATACTGAAGCCACAAATACTGTCAAAAAGACACGTACTTAATAAATATTTACATTTCACAGGACAGTAAATTAAAATAGGGTTTTTTGTTTTCATAATATTGTTTTTGTAAATTTAACATGCTCTGTTTTTTTGTATCATCCCAACACGAAGTATACTTACTGTTAATAAATGAATAACCTCTCATCGCATCATTTTATCGATATATGTATTATTTGATACAAGTGTTCCATCCCTAAGGAGTTCACCGACGCTGTTGTTTACGTGGACGAGTGTATTCGTACAATTCTTTTTCATAGTGTGCAAACCAATTAAAAGATTAGAACGCTAGTAAATTACTGGACAGACGTGTGCGTGAACCTTATATTTACAACATTGTGCATGTAATGAAAACGCACACATATTCAAAAGTGGCGACAGCGGTACCGGACTTATTTCGCGGCTAGGGCATATCTCCTTCTTTCTATGATCTGAGCTTGTAACGTTCATTAAGCCGCAGTATCTGCGCTACTTTGAATAAAACCTTTTTATTTTTTTTCATTACCCACAATGTCATACGATATAGAATCGCTTGATGGCAGGCGTAGGATAGACAGAAGCGCTACTGTCAGAAGCTTTCAAGCCGAACTGAGGCCTCAGACTTTGGTTAACGACTGCCATCTATCGACGACAGCCGGCACCAACTGCTTAACGTGCCTGGCGAAGCACGGAACCGCTCGGAAAAATGCCTCTAGCCTTAGTCATAGACAGTTTACCCGTCCATGCACTGAACGCGCCGTGTGTAGCTTAACCATCGTGATCGTCTAAGATTACTCAGGCAGCCGGGGCTACGAGTATTTGTAAATATTGGCAGTCGTAGGCCATATATACAGATGAATATTACCCAGCCAGGACATCCGAAAAGAACCATTCGGTGACGACCGCGTCAAACCGCTCCTGCACCAGAACTCTGCGCAGCTCCGGCGTGGCCAGGGTCACCAGAGTGATGTTCTTCGCCATCTCCTTCACGAAGTGGATGCCACCGTTGCGTTGTGAGTCGTCCATCATATTTATTGCTGGTTCACAGAAAAGAAATGGACCCTTTTATACTTTTCAAACTAGTTAATAACATGCTTGATTCGAAAATAAAAGAACAATAAGGCACAAAACGCTCACCTATCCTAAAGTTAATCTCGAGCTTTTCAGACGAAATAGTTCGTTATCAACCCTTGTATGCCCCCACTGCAGTGGGGCACGGGTCTCTTCCTGCACGCAGGAAGGTTAGGCCATACTCCACCACGGGGGCAAAGTCCGGGTTGGTGGAGGATTGTAAGACAGTGGCGGGCCTTACTGTCAGAAGTTATCAAGCCGCCCATAAGGCCTCTGACATGGCTTGACGACTGCCATATATGACAGTCGGCACCAACGGCTTAACGTGCCTTGCGAAGCACGGAAGCGCTCGGAAAAATGCCACTAGCGGTAGTCACGGGACGCTCACCCATCCCGTACCTGACCGCGCCTGTTGTTGCTTAACCAAGTGATTGATTCCAATCACTCGGTTCGCCTAGGCCACGAGCGCTTCGACGAAATAGTTATTACATGGCAATAAAATATTTAATTCCCTGCCAAAAGAAATATGTTCCCTCCCGGAAAATAGATTCGACAAAGCGCTTTCTAACTGGTTGATTCAAAAATGTATATACAGTATGAATGATTATTTTAAAACACAATGACTTTCAAATGCATCCATGACATCTTATATTCCTGACATTGTATTATAATCTTGTAAATAATATAGCCTTTCTAATTTTTATTACAATATTTGTATACCATATAATGGTTCACTACGTACAATTGCCCAATAATGAGGCTTAGTGCGGAAATCTCAGGTCTAACTAACTACATGCTTGTCCATAACAATGTATCTTATAAAATCTACATGTAGGTACAGTGCTACACAAGAAATAAGTCTCGCGGATGTACCTGCGCAGATGACCAAATTTTGGATGTGCGGCCAGTTGATCGACCAATCAGATCAGTTTCATTTTATGGCAGGCCGCGCGCCTTCGTTGCTATTGGTTGATTCAACGTCATCGATGCAGGTGACTATTAGTTTGGCAATATTAGCGTGAGCGAAATAGGTAGCGCTACTGCGGCAATCAATTCTGCACCTTAACCGTATCGGTTAAAGATCATGTTGAATGTACTTATAGCTTCGGGTACTTTCGTTACACTTCTTCCTAGTCTGCGCGAACGTAGATTCCCGAAGGGACTTTTATAATGTGTAGTACGGTACCGTGTTTGCTGACAAATAAAGATTTGAAACTTGAAGCGCTCGTGGCCTAGTGGTTCCGAAGTAAAGTACAAAGTAATGTACGCAAAGTAGGTACTCCGGGCTGCAAGTGATGCAAATTACTTCAGCCAGATGTCGCTGCCTGTACGTAATACAGAGAGTATTGCAAATAGGCCGGTTCGAGTCCCGGCGTGTGTGGAATTTTTAGCCTCTAGATAGGTTTTTAAAAAATGTCCTTGTAACGGTGCAAACCTCTTTACACAATTTTTTTTTTTTAGGTTTGCACCGTTACATCCTTAGCACGGGTTAGTGCATTAAAAAGGAATATAATAGTGATACCCAGTTCATCATAAAACCATTATGTCCACACCCAGAGGCACGGGTACCTTCCCTGAAGGTGTAGGCCATACTCCACCACGGGGGCCAAGTCCGGATTGGTGGAGGGATGAGGCCGAGAGGGAACCGAGTGATGGGATTTAATCACTTGGGTTAACCAACAGCAGGCGCGGTTAGATGCTGGATGGATGACCATCCCGAGAATACCGCTAGTGGCATTTTTTCGGAGCGCTTCGCAAGGCATGTTAAGCCGGTAGTGACGGCTGTTATGTAATCGCAGTCGTTAAGCCACGTAAGAGGCCTTATGGGCGCGTTGATAACTTATGACGGTACGGCCCGCCACTGTCTTACAATCCTCCACCAACCCGGACTTGGCCCGCGTGGTGGAGTATGGCCTAATCTTTCTGCGATGCAAGAAGACCCTTGCCCCAGCAGTGACATACGAGGGTTGATATTGAATCCCAGAGTGCTACAGTACATGCTTCATCATTTATTTATTTATTTATTAATACTTTATTCCACCATAAAATCGTACAATGCGGCGAACTTAATGCCATAAGCATTTTCTACCAGACAACCGCAGGAGGTATCATCATCATCATAATTAATTATATACCAACAGGTTTAATCGCGATTATTTATTAGGTAAAACGTAATTACCTTAAATACCGTGGTTTGTCCACTCGGATCACAGAAACATATCACAGTCGCATCACGTCTATGGACTACATTTTTGATTATATTTTTTTCCATTCAAATCACACCACCTTAGGAGGAATATTTAGGTGTAAAAACTCGATTTTGTCATCATAGAGACCGATTTTAAATTAATAAAACAATAAATGCATTGTATTTATTTATTTGTTTGTTTGTTTGTTTGATTGATTGATTGATTGTTCCTTCGTTCGTTCGTTCGTTTATTTATTTATTTATTTATTTATTTATTTATTTATTTATTTATTTATTTATTTATTTATTTATTTATTTATTTATTTATTTATTTATTTATTTATTTATTTATTTATTTATTTATTTATTTATTTATTTATTTATTTATTTATTTATTTATTTATTTATTAATTAATTAATTAATTAATTAATTTATTCATTCATTCATTCATTCATTCATTCATTCATTCATTCATTCATTCATTCATTCATTCATTCATTCATACATTTATTTATTAATAAGTTTTAGGGGCTGGGCTGGCTATGTCAGACGTATGGAGCCGGAAAAGAGGGCGAAAATTGTCACTGATTGGGTCCCGTGCGATGGCTACCGACTACGTGGCACACCAAGGCGGATATGGTGTGACGACCTGACCAAATATTTACCTGGGCGGGAAGCATTGGCCGTCAGCAAAGAGGAAATCTGAAGGGGAGGCCTTTGCCCAGCAGTGGGACACAGCCATGGCTAATTAAAAAAAAAAGTTTTGATTACCTTCCTCGGATTAATGGTGTGATCCGAATGGAAAAAGTTAATGAATGGAATTAATATACAAAATGTGAGTGGAATATTTTGCTTGGTTTGATGTGATCTGTTGCAAAATGTGATCCGTTTCTGTTATTTGAGTGGACGAACTCTTTTACAGTCTATACTAGTTTTATTATTAATGCACTAACCCGTGCTAAGGAACAAATTTAAAAACCTATTTAGAGGCTAAAAATTTCACCCATGCCGGGATTCGAACCCCCAACCTCTGGCTATCCGTGCCAGCGCTAAAAACTACTATTTTTATTTTTAATTAAAAATAAAAATAGTATAATCATGTGGGTACAGTGATATCGTTCCGATGTTAAACCTAACTGCAAAGTAGGTATGTCGGGGCTGTAAGTAATGCAATTTGCTTAAGTCAGATGTCGCTGCCTGTACGTAATACAGAGAATATTGTAAAGAGGTTCGAAATTTCACTGATGCCGTGAGTCGCCCATTGGCTCAATTGGTAGAGCGCTGGCACGGATAGCCAGAGGTTGCGGGTTCGAATCCCGGCACGGGTGAAATTTTTAGCCTCTAAATAGGTCTTTTACAGTCTACTTATTCTTACTTGTCCAATTTAGTAAACAAGATTCTAACCTTAAAATTGAGATTAGATGCCTAAACTAGACATTTTCTCGCAAATTCATGAACTATCATGAATTATGTTTATAAAATTGGCAGCGTGTTATCTAAAAGAGTGTTCCAAGTTACTTCATTTATGGAAATATGGCACTTTTGGACTAAAAAGTTGCAGTTTACGGTTAGAATCTTGTTTACTAAATTGGACAAGTAAGAATATATAGACTGTAGTCGCCTTTTGTCTTTGAAATACCGGAAATAATAATGAACTTCAAAGTTTGTCGACGTTTTTACCTTGTGACTGATGATGACTCAGAAGAGTTACTCGTATAATAACGCCGAGCTAAATGACTGAGTGACTGAATGACTAGCCTTCAACTATTTATAGAGTAGTAGGTACAGTACCAGTTTTTACCGGTTCAAAAAAATTATTAAAATGTATTAGGTACCTATAGTTCAAGCTGTAAAATAGGTCTAATGGAAATCTTAAGTTACAAGTGCCGCGATGCAAAACAGCTGTAAAATTAGTTCTTTAACTATTAAAAACTTCGAAAAGGTTTCATTGTATTTTCGCATAAGCAGCCTACACACACACACACACACAGACACACACACACACATATTTACACGTTCCTTCCCAAATAGCATTACGTCCAGAAAACCACTTAAAATCCCACCAAATTAGCAGCCGTGCCATCACGTCCTGGTCATTGGCGTATTCTGGATGCCGATTCTCGCCCATGCGAATTGAAAGCGTAGACGCCAAATATTCGAAGGATTAGACATTTGTCGCACAAAAATAAGACAACATAACTCGACAGAGCCATTAGACATTCATTTCTCATTCAAATTCTAGCATAGCCTTCAGAGTACAGATTTTGGCTGTCGCTCGACTTTTTACGTCGACTTCCAAGCCAGGATAGGTCTGGTAAGGGACGTCCCAGGCGGGCATACATCGACCAAATAGGGGAAGATAAAAAGTACTCGGAACCGGCGTGCGTGCATGCAACGACTTATGAACGTTGACGAAGCGAAGGTGATCTGTCAGGATCATGGCAAGCGGCAGTCCCTGGTCTCTGCCTACCCCTCTGGGATACAGGCGTGAGGTTATGTATGTATGTGCACTTCCAAGTCATAAGCCTATGTTTTAGTTGAGTTCCATGTCTGAGTTCCATGTTTTATAATAATTATGTTGTGTGTGTTGTGAACCCTTGTATGTCCCCATTGCTGGGGCACGGGTCTCTTCCTGCATCGGAGGAAGATTAGGCCATATTCCACCACGGGGGCCAAGTCCGGGTTGGTGGAGGATTGTAAGACAGTGGCGGGCCTTACTGTCAGAAGTTATCAAGCCGCCCATAAGGCCTCTGACATGGCTTAACGACTGCCATTATATGACAGCCGGCACCAACGGCTTAACGTGCCTTGCGAAGCACGGAAGAGCTCGGAAAAATGCCACTAGCGGTAGTCACGGGACGCTCACCCAACCTGTACCTGACCGCGCCCGTTGTTGTTCAACCAAGTGATTGATTCCAATCACTCGGTTCGCCTAGGCCACGTGCGTTCGCTAGCCCACAGGAAAGACAAGTCTATAAGTGCATAGCCAAGCCGCGATGTTTTCGTTAACAATTAGCGTGTCGTGTCGTAGAGTTAGCACCATGTTCACAATGCAACAGAGTGCTTAGTGCGAGTTTTTTAACTACTCGACCGCGTCAACGTAAACTCATATTTTTATGGCATCGAGGAAGCGCCACCTAGCGACAAGTATGGAAATTAAAATTGCTGAGTGCGAGTTGTAATGGTTTATGTTGAGAAGTGAAGACGTTTACCAGCCAAAACACGAATAAACGCGAGTGCGAGTTGTACTGTGACAGCGTTTTGCCAGTTCGAACGGTTAACTTACTCATACTCACTACTCAATGCTGGATTAACGCGGTAGTAAAGTTATTCGATTGGATCTGTGAAACTCGCACTAAGTACTCTGACGTCAAGTCAGGTCGGCGGGGTCAAAATCGTTGTTTTAAAATCGCTATAACTCGTCATAGCCAGCGTAACTAGTGACAACTAGTCCGCAACCAATTCACGTCAATCTTTTGGCGACGTCAGCAAAATCAACCATGATTTTGAGCGACCCGCGGTCCTGACGTAACATAAGCCGGAGGCTCTGGGCCAGTTTCGAATTACGCCAAGTAAATAGTTAACTATAGTGCTGTCTCTTCGAATGTCTCAGAAAAGAGCGTGATAGAAAATTCTGTTAGCTTTTAGAATATACCTCGGCTACTATCGGATAGAATCTGATATATTCGTGTAATAGAAATATCAGAACTAATATGACACTTAATTTCGAAATCAGAGCTCGATCATCAGTACGAAAACCGGCGAAAATTGTCGAAACCCGAAGCCCACTCTAGAGCCCGAGGTATATTCTAAAAGCTAACAGACTAAGGGAAACGAACCCTCTGACACACGAAGGACTTTGATAGCAACGAGAGCCCTTCGGACGATGTCGTTTCACGATGTTCTTAGATCTATATTGATTTTATCATCAACTTACATGATACACCTTTCTGCAGGACGCTCACATCGATCTGTCTCAGATTCTTCGGCGGCTTGGCTTCGGGAAACGCAGTTACCCAGGTCACCTGGGAAGCGAATAAAACTGTATAAAGTAACAGGTTGTAATGCGATGATTTATACAGCTTCTAGTGGCACCATCAATCACGCTAGATTGGCGAAGAGACCCCTCATAATTTCCTTCCAGTGTAATTTACAATGGCGAACGTTTCATAGAATAGGAGAGGACTCGTTGACCCCACTGCTGGGGCACGGGTCTCTTCCTGCGTGGCAGGAAGGTAAGGCCATACTCCACCACGGGGCCAATTCAGGGTTTTAATAGTTTTAGTTTTTAATACACTAACCCGTGCTAAGGACAATTTTAAAAAACCTATTTAGAGGCTAAAAATTCTACCCATGCCGGGATTCGAACCCGCGACCTCGGGCACGGGTTAGTGCAACAAATGCAACAAAACATGCTGCATGCGGCAAGCTAAAGACAGAGCGCTATGGTGCTCATTAGGGGTGGGCTATGTCCAGCAGTGGACTAGTATACCCTGAAGAAGAAGAAGAAGTGTAACAAAAAATAATTTACCTCATGTCCTGCATCCAGCAGGGCCGTGACGATGCCCCGTCCCAGGATATTGTGGCTGCGGGAGGGAACCGTGAAGACGCACAGGATCCGGTGACCGAGAGCTGGTGAGCCAGCCGCCAGCAGCGCCAGGAGAAGGAGCTTGTGCAGCATCGTGCTGGAGTAAGGATTGAGAACTTAGGTTAGATAACAAAGTATTTTATTAAATAAGTATTACTTATTAACAAAGTATATTTTTTCTGTGTATTTAACTGAACTGTGACTTATAGAACGTTACAAGTCAAACTAGGTGTCACATGGCAGCCGGGACCAACAGCTAAACGTGCCTTGCGAAGCACGGCAGCGCTCGGTAAAATGCCACTAGCGGTAGTCACGGGACGGTCACCCATCCTGCACCTGACCGTGATTGACTCCAATCACTCAGTTCGACCAGGCTACGGGCGCTTCGGACGCTACGGGCGTATATGGCTACATAACAAAATATTAAACGACATAGACGGAGTTTACACGTTCAGTCTGGCGTCAGTCAGTCAGTGAATTCCATCAGTCTGGTTAGACTGACGGCAGACTGATTGTCTATTCAGTGGACTGATGGACCAAACTGACGGTTATTCGAATATTTTGATGCTTCAGCAGTCTGGCATCAATCCGAGCTTGATCAAGGTCACGGACTGGACTGACGCCAGACTGAACGTGTAAACTCCATCTTAGAAATGCTTAAAATTATCAGTAAATCTTTTTAGTTTCATCGTCAGGCTATACTAGTCCTCTGCTGGACATAGCCCTCCCCTAAAGAGCGCCAAGTTGTGCTATCATAGGGGGTAATGCCCATAATCCCCACGCTGGGCATGCGGGTTGGGGATCGCCGTTCGCTGGAATTGTACTGCAGGGCTAATGGGCTAATGGGCGACTCACCGGCATCAGTGATATTTCGAACCTCTTTACACTATTCTCTGTATTACGTATAGCCAGAGGTCGCGGGTTAGAATCCCGGCATGGGTGGATTTATAAGCCTCTAAATGGGTTTTTTAAAATTGTCATCAGTGGCATCAGTGAAATTTCGAACCTCTTTACAATATTCTCTGTATTACGTACAGGCAGCGACATCTGGCTGAAGTAATTTGCATCACTAAATAGGTTTTTAAAATGGACACCTAGTTTTATTTGTAACGTTCAAAAAGTCACAGTAGCTGTGTTATTTCGAATACAAAACATCTATTTTTTTAACTGTTGCATACATAATAAATATGTCTGTTAATTAGTATTAACATACGAAATTAGTTTTATTACTAAGCAATTCCTCTCTTTGACAAATAGATGCCAAGAACACCGAACATGCGCTCACGCAGAGCATACATCCAATAGACACCGGGCGCCGGTAAACCCGGCCTTAATTTCACCAATAAAATTTTCTACAAACTCACGCAGTAAACTTTAGTTTTGCACCACTGTCTTGTACAATATCAAATGAGCACCACAAATAACACCCTGTAACTTATACAGGTTGCAACGAAGATGTCTCACACACTGACACACTTTTTATTTCATTTGTTCATAGGTAAATATTTTGACACACCAACTTGTTTTTATTATAGCCAATTAACGTCCCACTACAGGGCACAGGGCTTCTCTCTGAGAGAGAAAGTGTCGCCTTAATTACCACGCGTGCCAAACTTTACTATTGCGTAATAAATACTAGAACGAGCGCCACATTGCGTAAGCGAGGTTGGCGATAGACTGAGCTGTGTGTGTATCAACAATCACGTAATTGTGGGTCCAATCCACGACTGGTTCGAGCATCCTTGACCGTCGAGTGGGAAGATAAAATTACGCAAGGGACGGAGTTAGGTGGGAAAATAACTAGCGGATTCTCGCCCGTGCGAATTGAAAGCGTAGCGCAAAATTTGTCGACATTTGTCGCACAAAAATAAGATAAGAAAAAAGTAGAACGAAATAAAGGATTATAATGCTGCTTTCTTCTTATTATTCTTCTTCAGGCTATATTTTGTAGTTCACTGCTGGACATAGCCCTTAGCGCCCTGTCTTCAGTTTGCCGCATCCATCATCTGCCGGCAGTTTTTCGCAGATCGTCATTCCACCTGGTCGGAGGGCGTCCTACGCTACGTTTGCCCAGTCGTGGTCTCCACTCAAGAACACGTTTACTCCAACGCTGCTTTCAGCCATATATAATAAATTACCTTATGTATATAGAGAAAATCCTTCCCAATAGTTTTAAGAACCGTATTTTTAAATATCTGATAGACAATTATTATTGTTTTTATTCCATTAAAGAATATTTGGACTCTACGTCATAAGTTTCCTAACCACTGTGATTGTTAATTTTAGTTTCACTATAATTAAGAATAGATCTAAGCTCAATTGTTATGCATGATAATTTTAAATACTAAAAAAAATAACAATAGTGATTCAGATGTAAGCAACTAAAACCATAGATAAGTATATTTACCGCTAAATGTACCCATGTTTTTGGCACAATAAATTCATTCGTTCGTTCGTTCGTTCGTTCGTTCGTTCGTTCGTTCGTTCGTTCGTTCGTTCGTTCGTTCGTTCGTTCGTTCGTTCGTTCGTTCGTTCGTTCGTTCGTTCGTTTATTCATTCGTTCATTCATTCATTCTGACTGAAACACCAATCACATCGTGATTGCTAGTGATTACGATGTTTCTTTACCTAGGCGTGACGTCAGATTCGACGCCATGACACTGCGAGCTGTTTTCCCACAGATTTAAAATAATTTTAGAATGGCTTCGACCATCTAAGCTCGATATATTAAGCTTGCCTGAAACGCGGTTCAAAAAATGTGTAAAGTAGGTACTCTTTGTGCCAAAAGGGCTTCTATAACATAAAGGATTATACCTATAGATGACAATAATGTCTGGAATTAAAGCCAGTACAATGCATGAGTTCTATGTTTTAAAATATTTATGTAAACTCTGTTAATTAAGGACTTCGAAAAGGCTAAGTTTGGAGTTTTTTGTCAATTGTTTCTCCAAAATCATCTAGATTTTAAAATGGACACCTAGTTTGAATTGTAACGTTCATTAGGCCGCAGCTTCTGCGCTACTTTGAATAAAACCATTTCATTTCATTCCATCGCTAAACTTTAGTTTGCTACTGAAATATAGGTTTTATTGTAAATAATAAAGGTGTCCCCAGATTATGGAAGAGGGTTTAAAAATCTATCGTCATGCCTATTGTAAACTCTCTCAATACGGCCCAGTCTTCGTAGGTCATTGCTCGTGATTATTACTGCCGGCCTGCAGACAGACGAAAGAAAACCTGTTGTATGATAATGACAATTACAATCACATTCGAGAGGTATTGGGTTCGAGCCCCGACATGAACCAAACGCTTTACATTTTAGTTACGTAGGTATAACTATAAAATATAGTCTTTGGTTCATGTCGGGGTTCGAACCCAATACCTCTCGAATGTGATTGTAATTGTCATTATCATATAACAGGTTTTGTAGTACAAATGTAGTAGCAGTACTCGTACCACCGGTATGCGGTTCGTAAGAAAGTACCGTGAGGAAACCTGAGTGTGTAAAGTGTTCATATGGCCTCAGTGCTTGGAATTGCCAATCCGCGGTGGGCTCGCGTAGTAATTAAGGTCTCTCTCTCTCTCTCGGAGAGAAGGCCTGTGCCCTACAATTGTACATAGTAGGCTGCATTATATACGGACGTACATAGACGGCCTCGGGGGCGCAGCGGTTTGGCACGCTGACTGTAAAACCGAAGGTCTCGGGTCGGGCTGGGAAACGAACTTTCCTAGTTTTTCTCGGGTCTTGGGTGTTATCTATGTATTTATTGTATTAAATCTATCGTCGAGTTAGCACCTATAACACAAGTCATTTAGTTGTACTTAGTATAGGGCTAACGAGATCTGTGTAATATGTTTGTTCATGAATATTTTTTTTATTATTGTTATTATATATAAAAATCCAGCGTGTCAGCTAACTCCACACCAAATTTTACTACAATCGCTCCAGCCGTTTAGACGTGAAGAAGTAACAAACATACATACTCACAAACTTTTCGCCTTTATAATATTAGTGTGTATTAATGCGATAGTAATTCTTATTTAAGATAACTAGGTATGGATCTAGCTATTACAATTAAAATTAAAACCGACTTCTGTACACTAGGGCACTAAAACGCAGAAATAATTTTAACGAATATGAACTCTAAATTCTAAATTCGTATTATCTGAGAGCTATGCTCGGAGTTTCACTGAAGGATAGGATTCGTAACGAATGCATCCGACAGAGAACCAAAGTTATCGATATAACTTAAAGAATTAGCGAGCTGAAGTGGCAGTGGGCTGGCCGTATCTCGCGAAGAACCAACAACCGTTGGAGTAAACGTGTTCTTGAGTGGAGACCGCGACTCGGCAAACGTAGTGTAGGACGCCCTCCGACCAGGTGGGATGACGATCTGCGAAAAACTGCCGGCAGATGCTGGATGCGGCAAGCTGAAGACAGGGCGCTATGCCGCTCATTAGGGGAGGGCTATGTCCAGCAGTGGACTAATATGGCCTGAAGAAGAAGATTTCTAAGATTTGAAGCCGTTGTTGTCGGCTGTCGTGTAATGGCAGTCGTTAAGCCATGTCAGAGGCCTCATGGCGGCTTGATATCTTCTGACAGTATTGCCCGCCACTGTCTTACAATCCACCACTCCACCAACGCGGACTTGGCCCCGAGGTGGAGTATGGCCTAACCTTGCTGTGATGCAGGAAAAGACCCACACCAAAGCCTACGAAGGTCCCCACTGCTCCAGCAGTGGGGACCTTCGTAGGTCCCCACTGTTGTTGGTCCGCGAGTTGATATCGACGATGGGACGCTATATTTAGAATAAAAAAAAACGAAAACGCAAAATCGAATGTTAAGCGAGAACATAGTCAAAAAAAGAGTATACCTACGCGTCTGATTGATAACCGCCTTCTTTTTTGAAGTCGGTTAAAAACAATGCAAAATAGTTATCTTTATATTTACTTAACTAATGCGCACGTGTAAGCGTTGTTATCAATGTCTGTGCACTCTTTGTCGACGCGATGTGAGATACGAAAATAAATCTGTCAAATTACAAAACTGTGTGTAATCAAAAACCAGCGTTTTTTGTACCTCAAACATAGACAGATAGGGAACGCTTTATTGCACAACCAAAAAAGGATAAAGCCATGATTTCTTAAATGTAATGTTATACAGCTGAAGTGGCACTGGGCTGGCCATATCTCGCGAAGTACCGACAACCGTTGGAGTAAACGTGTTCTTGAGTGGAGACCGCGACTCGGCTGATGCTGGATGCGGCAAGCTGAAGACAGGGCGCTATGGTGCTCATTAGGGGAGGGCTATGTCCAGCAGTGGACTACATAATATAGCCTGAATAAGAAGAAGAACGTTATACAATTGGCGGTCTTATCGCTAAGAAAGAAAGATAGATAGACTGACAGAACATTTTATTGTACATCGACCGATGTCAACCCCTTTCTACGTCCCAACGGCTGGGGCACGGGTCTCTTCCTGCATCGCAGGAAGGTTAGGCCATACTCCACCACGGGGGCCAAGTCTGGTTGGTGGAGGATTGTAAGACAGTGAAGCGCAGAAACTGCGGCTTAATGAACGTTAGGTACAGTTCAAACTAGGTGTCCATTTCAAAATCTAGATCATTTTGGAGAAAAAATGGACAAAAAAACTCCAAAGTTAGTCTTTTCAAAGTCCTTAATTAACAGACTTTACGTAATTATTTTAAAATCTAGAACTCATGCATTGTACTGGCTTTAATTAATGCAGCCATTACATGATAGCAGGCTTATCATTTAGCAACACCGAAACAGGCGCCCACGATACAGGCTATGCCTAGTGTGGGGACACTGTTCCTTCTCGAAGTTGTATTATGTGACATTCTACATTTGTCTCAATTCTAAGTTCTATAAGCTTCACACATTTTTAATTATGTATCTGAATAAAGTGTTCACTTTTCATAATATTCACGTACTTATATAATAAGACGACGCGGCGAACTATTACATAATTAAGTAATAGTTCGCCGCGTCGTCGCGCTAAGAGGTGGACGTGCGCGCGGATCTATACGAGTTCTCACCAGTAAATTACCTAAATTAAATCGTGATTGGTGCATCGCTTTGTCACTCCTGTGTTCTTTAAATGGACTAGCTCCTGTTGGGTGTGTCTAGAGCGAGAGAACTGTACCTCCGAGTTTACCGTTACAACTTTTCCAATTTGAGCTTGCCTGGAAGAAATTGCTGTTAGCACTAAGGCCGCCAATGTATCTTAACTTCTGTATCTGCTGTTTCTGTAACAATTTTCCGATATTCAATAAAGAATATTCTTATCTTATCTTTTTTTTATCTTAATCTTGGATCACCAGTCTTACTGACCAACAAGGAGTGAAGCACCGAAGCAGAGAAAAAATAATAGATATCTGCACAAAATTCTATCAGAATCTATACTCTGATATAACTAAGACCAAATCCTCCACACCTTTCATTAGTCCTAACCCAGATACCATCCCTCCTATAACCGGTCTAGAAGTAAACCGAGTACTCAAGACTATGAAAAATAACAAAAGTCCAGGAGAAGATGGTATTACCACAGAAGCGTTAAAAACAGGGAGAATGTCTCTATTGCCGCACATTACTAACCTATGCAACACTATCATGTATAAGGGCATTCGTCCTGACAAGATCTGCCACGCCAATATCATCCTACTGCACAAAAAAGGGGATAAGACTGAAGTCGGAAACTACAGACCTATAAGCCTTATTTCACACATTTACAAATTTTTTATTAAAGTCATTCAAAACCGTATTACAGCAAAATTAGACTCACAACAGCCACCAGAACAAGCAGGTTTCCGTCCTGGCTTTTCTACAATGGACCATTTACAAGCCGTAAATCAGGTGATTGAGAAGAGCCATGAGTATAATGTACCATTGTATCTGGCATTTGTCGACTACTCTAAAGCTTTCGACAGCCTATCACACTCCGCTATATTTAATTCTTTAAACAACCAAAATATTGATAGCACATACAGCAACAGCACAGCAAATATAAAATTAAATTCAACAAGACCATCATTTGTAATAGAAAGGGGCGTCAAACAAGGCGACCCTCTCTCGCCAAAATTATTCACTTCAACCCTAGAAGAGGTTTTTAGAACGTTACCAGACACGTGGTTAAATAGAGGCATTGAAGTTGGCGGCAGAAAACTAACAAACCTTCGCTTCGCCGACGATATTGTCCTGTTCGCTTCGAATGCATCCGAGCTCGAAATCATGCTGGAAGAGCTTAGTGCTGCAAGCCTTGAGGTTGGACTTTCTATGAACAGGTCTAAAACCAAAGTCATGACCAACGGTCGAAAGAGCAAAGTTGAGGTCGACGGGCAGGAGATACACTATGTCGATGAGTACATCTACTTGGGCCAGATAGTAAGCTTCGAAAACAGGCAAGGCAAGGAAATCAATCGCCGTATCGAAAACGCCTGGAAGTGCTACTGGTCCATGAAGGATTTGTTGAAAGGAAGCCTTCCGCTTTCCTTGAAACGGAGACTCGTCGACATGTGCATCCTGCCCGTCCTCACTTACGGCTCCCAGACTTGGTCATTGACCGAAGAACAGAAGTCCAAGCTCAAAGTTTGCCAGCGAGCTATGGAGCGTAGCATGTTGAGCGTCAGAAGGATTGACCATATCCGCAACACTACGCTACGCTCAAAAACACGCATAGCTGATGTGGGTGTCCAGACTGCAAGGTTGAAGTGGAGCTGGGCAGGGCATATCAGCAGAATGCACCCGGATAGGTGGGCAAGACTTGCCACCGAGTGGGTGCCACAAGGTGGTCGTCGCAGGAGAGGTAGGCCAAGAAAACGTTGGCGAGACGATCTCGACCGACACATGCCGGAGTGGTCTGAGGTGGCACAAGACAGATACATCTGGTCTGAGTTAGGGGAGGCCTTTGCCCAGCAGTGGGACACAAACGAAGCTACGTAAAAAAAAAAACTTTTTTAAAAACCTATTTAGAGGCTAAAAATTTCACCCATGCCGGGATTCGAACCCGCAACCTCTGGCTATCCGTGCCAGAGGTTGCGGGTTCGAATCCCGGCATGGGTGAAATTTTTAGCCTCTAAATAGGTTTTTTAAATTTGTTCCTTAGCACGGATTAGTGCATTAAAATAAAAATAGTATTATCTTATCTTACTTCGTTTTTGTATGGGTAAATTATACCTAATAAAATTATTTCCTTCCGCTTCAACTTTATTGCTAGTTTTGTGTTAGAGGGTCTTATTCGGGCTTTAATTTTGATTTATTTTGGCAACAAACAGTTATTTATTAAACGTAGGTTTATTTAATTTTAAATATATTTGAGTCATTGTAGACTTTTAGTCCGGATTTACTTACGGGTGTTGTCATATCGGAAAAGTCCGACCAGGTTTCGCTCCGATTCGCAGAGCCTAATCATGGTGAGCAGAGACGGAGCTCGCGTCGTCGGTTGCTCGTCTCACAATGTGTTGTGCTTACGAAAGTTTTAGTTCAAAAATATTTGAGTCATATCACAGTTTTGCTGTATGCACGTTAATTTTTATTTTAGTACGGAACAATTACTATGCGATACATTTAAGTTCAACCCGAATGGAGAACTGTGCCCCAGGATACAATTTAATTTAAAAACCTATTTAGAGGCTAAAAATTCCGCCCATGCCGGGACCCCAACTCGTGACCTCTGGGTAACCGTGCCAGCGCTCTCCCAACTGAGCCAATGGGCAAATGCCAAATTATTTAAATGCAACTTCTTATTCAAATAGATAATTTTAACTCGTACGTGTTTAATAAATAAATTTTTCACTCAAATATGACTATTGTTTTCTCTGTAATAAAAGAAAACTTTAAATTCCCCATTTTGTACGCGGCAGAATAGGCGCAAATCTTATGCGTAGAAAAAAAAATCTCATCCCTTTAGTCTGTGGTCGATCGCAATGCGCGCGCATAGGAAAACTGAT
This sequence comes from Yponomeuta sedellus, assembly GCA_934045075.1. Taxonomy (NCBI): domain Eukaryota; kingdom Metazoa; phylum Arthropoda; class Insecta; order Lepidoptera; family Yponomeutidae; genus Yponomeuta; species Yponomeuta sedellus. The sequence goes on from OW203749.1 coordinate 895,496, forward strand.
GATTTTTCCCGCCATTGCGAAACATTTTTCACAACTAAATAAATGAGTTTTTATTGTTATTTTATTCACAAGTGTGTTGAAAAACCTTGGCTCTCTTAAGAGCCTTCAATAGCGTCTCGGCGGTAATCACCAATGTTACACACTAGTACCAAAAATGTACTATTATTTCATTTTCATTATTACAGGAAACGTAAACTAATCATTACATAGACGAGCGCTTTGTCCTCCTTTATAGAAATCGGTTTTTTACTTTTTACATATTATTATAGCTACCTAGTTTTGAGTCAGAAACGTTTATTTTAACACAAGCCTCCTTTATTAAATAACACCCTTTCTATAAATTACTTCGTCAAAATATTTTTACGCCATATCTACTCAAACAATCGCGCAAAAATGTCACAATTGAAACGTTGTCGCTTGATTCTTAGTAGCCTGCTCATAATTAACTTGGCTGGAGCCTCTCAGTTAGACCGATCCTACGTCGAAGAGCTTTTGGCACGAGAAGTGGACACGACAAAGATACTGGACAACGCGATGATGGAGACAGTTCTCTCTCGAATGGAGAAGAATTTGAAGTTTTACGAGAACAACTTGTGGAGCTTAGACTTGAGGGCGAGCTATCAGTTGTTTGTGACCAATTGTAAGTTTTAATGCACTAACCCGTGCTAAGGACCATTTTAAAAACCTATTTGGAGGCTATAAATTCCACCCATGCCGGGATTCGAACCCGCGACCTCTGGCTAACCGTGCTAGCTCTCTTTCCAAGACCATTTATTATAGACTGACACTTGTCACCTACAGTCTATTTATTCTTACTTGACCGATTTAGTAAACAAGATTCTAACCTTAAAATTGAGATTAGATGCCTAAACTAGACATTTTTTCGCAAATTCATGAACTATCATGAAGAATGTTTATAAAATTGGCAGCGTGTTATCTAAAAGTGTTCCAAGTTACTTCATTTATGGAAATATGGCAGTTTGGGACTAAAGTCACAGCTTAAGGGTAGAATCTTGTTTACTAAATTGGACAAGTAAGAATAAATAGACTGTAGGCACACGTATACAGTAACATTCCTGCAAGCTACCCTCAATACACTACACAATTAACAGTTCAATTGAATGAACTAGCGAAACTTTCCAGTATTAGCAGTTGAATGATTTTCTTTGATTGAACTGCTAATACCGGAAAGTTTCACTAGTTCAATCAATAATCAATTGAACTGTTAGTTGAACTTGTGAAAGTAGAGAATATTTTTCATTGACATTGGAAAAGTAAGTGATACCGATCACTCATCCAAAGACAATTCTGTTACCAGTGAATCTCAAGATGGCAATGAACGATTCCCAAATGGTAAACTACGTGAAAAACAAGGAGACGCCGTTCAAAATGAAACGCATAGAGGCGATCGTCACTCGGGCGACCAATCTGACGGATTTCCTCAGATACAGGGTCCTGTCACGAGTTCCGAGACTGAATTTGACGAGACAAGGTTAGTGCTTGTTAGATCAGCGTGCATTTACCTACTCTAAATAAAAGTCAGAGTTTAAGTCGCCACTTTATTATTTATAAAACTTTTTTCAACTTCACACATCTTTTTTCTTCCTTCCTTCCTTCCTTCTCTCTCAAAAATATGACGACATTTTCAGATGTTTTATAGAATCAGGCGTTACTTTGCGGAAATCCTTAGTAGCATTAAAAAGTTAAAATTACTTTGCTGAATTCCGCCAAAAATCCCACAAGCACCATGCGGTTAGCTAATGCACCGCCCTCCCTCCCACTCTTTCAAGCACAGAAGCAAGACACGTTGTGTTGGTGGTGGTGTGTTCGTGTCTTGCTTCTGCTTGAAAAAGTGGGAGGGAGGGCGGTGCATTAGCTAACCGCATGGTGCTTGTGGGATTTTTGGCGGAATTTTAATTTTAGTAATTTTAACTTTTTAATGCTATGAGGAAATTCCTCATTTTGAAAGGGCGCTATGGCACTAATTAGGGGAGGGCTATTATAGTGACTAATATAGTCTGAATAAGAAGAAGGAGGAAGAAGAATCCTCATCAATCCTAGTTTGCACCGTTACAAGCCCCGTTTCCTCCACAGTGGCTGCCCTCTTTGTCTTCACCGAACTGCCGTGGTACAGGTTCACGCCCGCCATGCTCACTCCGGAGAAGCAGTCGACCTGGAGGGCCTACCTAAACCGGACCCTCGCTCGAAAGTACATGCTCGATCAGATGGAGGCCTTCCCTTCAGATAGTGATTACGCCAAGGATCTGGTCTTGAAAAGTGGTGACGCTCAGAGCGCACATAATTTAGCACGTATGTGAAGTCCTAGATTGGGTTAGGTAATGTTGTAAGCTAATTGGACACGTCCAGTCACACGTTAGAGGTGTGTCCGGCATGGGCGGAGGAGCGCGCGGCTCTTGTCGCGGTAGTAGGGAGAGATCTGACGCTGCCGGCACTTGTGAGAGCAATGCTTGGCGGTGAAAATGCATGGAAGGCGGTCGAAGATTTCGCTTCTGCGGTACCTCGGCAGAAGGAAAAAGCGGAGCGTCGGCGTCGTCGTAGGGCGTCGTAGGCTTGTGCAAATGCCACAGCCCCCGACCTGACTGGGATCGTAAGGGAGAAGTACCCGGAACCCGAGGCGTAAGACCGTGTCATGTGCCGCTGGCACGGTCGGTTGCGCGCAGCTGTAGCGTTGGCGGGGTCGCGGTAGTGTCTCTGTTCCCGTGGCCTCGCCCGAAACGCGAGTTGGCACCGGGGGGTTTTAGTCAGTAAGAGTCTGACATAACCAGCACCTTTTTTTTTTTTTTTTCACCCAGGAGAAACCCCACTTACGGGTACCACCGGCTCGGGGGAGCACAGTGGTTATGTCGGACTCCCCGCCCTGAAAAGGGCGGTATACCGACTAAAACTCCTGGGGTGTTCCTCCGCACCGCAAAGGACGGGGCCACGGGAACGCTTGCGCACACTTTCGCGACCCCGTCTGCGGGCGCCCTTTCGGGCACTCCTTCGGCGGCGCTTCTGCCCCGTCGGTGCTCGACGACGGGGCTAGAAAACGCCGCATCTCTTCGTTGGAGCGCATAGGGGCCAAGTGCGTATGATCTTGGCCCCCATTCTCCCCAACGCGCCGCCCCCTCCATCCCATCGCAAGCCGGTCGATGAGACGGGGAGGGCGGCGCACCTCCTCGTTGTGGCGCGTGGGGGCCCAAGCGTCCCGGTCCCCACACGCCCCACACGTGAGGCCCGTCACGTCGCCCACCAGCACTTCTCTGAAAGCAGAGAAGGCGGTGAGCGACCGCGCGGGCCCCCTCCGTGCCAGAAGGCACCCTCGGAACACGCAAGGGCGCCTTCCGGCCCGCCGTGATGGACGCGGAGAGTCCCCCGACCCTCCGCGTCCCGGCGGCCACTCTGGTCCGACTGGTACGAGGCGCGCGCGCTTCCGCGCAGCGGCGCCCCCCCCAGTCGGTCCTTCATTCGGTTGGTCGCCTGGGTCCCGCTCCACAAAGTGAAACAGGGCCCACGCGACCCCTCCCGCCAGATTTTTCGCCGCTGGCCAGCAAGATCCCATAAAGAGAAGTTACTGACCAGCGCCCAGGGTGCACCGGCCCTTGCCACTTACCCTTCCTACTGGTTCAAGATGAATCAGTAGGAACGGAAGCGGAAGGGCACACGGGAAGGTAATCTGGCATCGCACCCCAACATAACCAGCACCTGTTTCAAGGTGCTAGTATCCCTGAAGGTTTTCCCCTCGAAAAAAAAGGTTGTAAGCTAATTAAGGAACTAGGGACATCAACAAAAAGATGCAGAAAGTAATTTAGTTTTCGCTACCCACACGTTATATAACACAACACAGCGCGACGTAACCGAACCCAATGAACGCCGCAACGACTCGACACAAATCAAATCAACACAACTCAACTCGACTTAACATAATTCCAGTAATTCCATCATAAGAAGCGCTCGTGGCCTAGGCGAACCGAGTGATTGGAATCAATCACGTGGTTAAGCAACAACAGGCGCGGTCAGGTACGGGATGGGTGAGCGTCCCGTGTCTACCACTAGTGGCATTTCTCCGAGCGCTTCCGTGCTTCGCAAGGCACGTTAAGCCGTTGGTGCCAGCTGTCATATAATGGCAGTCGTTAAGCCATGTCAGAGGCCTTATGGGCAGCTTGATAACTTCTGACAGTAATACCCGCCACTGTCTTACAATCCTCCACCAACCCGGACTTGGCCCCCGTGGTGGAGTATGGCCTAACCTTCCTGCGATGTAGGAAGAGACCCGTGCCCCAGCAGCGGGGACATATAAGGGTTGATCACGTGTACTATAAAGAATATTGTTATCTTAACACAGTACAATTTAGTACAGTACGGTACTGTACGGTACGGTACGGTACAGGACGGTACGGTGCGATACGGGTACGGTACGGTACAGTACAGTATAATAAAATACAAAATAGAACGGTACAGTACCGTATAATAATATGCACTCCAACCGGCGTGCACATAATGCAAGACTGGTGAACGAATGTGATTTGCCAGGATCGTGGTTTTAGCCTACCCTCTCCGGGATACTGGCATGTATTTACGTAATTTGATGTAGAACGTGTTCTTGAGTGGAGACCGCGGCTCGGCAAACGTAGTGTAGGACGCCCTACGTAGTGTAGGACGCCCTCCGACTAGGTGGGATGACGATCTGGGAAAAACTGCCGCCAGATTCTGGATGCGGCAAGCTGAAGACAGGGCGCTATGGCGCTCGTTAGGAGAGAGCTATGTCCAACAGTGGACTAACATATAGCTTAAAGAAGAAGAGACTAAGACGTAGATATTAATGTTATATCTTTGACGCAGTGGAGTGCCTGGAGGGTTTGACCAAGGACCCGATCAACGAGACAGTCTTAAACATCACGGCCAGGAACGAGACCATTCGGCCCAGGAAATGCTGGCTCCCGAGGCACCTGCGGGACCGTTGCTTCAGCTTCGCGAGCCAAGGAAAGCCATTTAAACACCGAGACTTGTACGGGCACATCAACTTTTACAGGTCTGTCTTACCCTGTAGGGAACTGGGCACTACGCTGAGGAATTTGTTTCATTTTAAAATTACGTACATTTGTAGTCGCAATACCACATGCTAACTGTGAAGGAAAACATCGTGAGGAAACCCGCGGCTTGGTTGGCTCCACAAGTATTGACTACTAGTCTTTCCTGTGGGCTAGGCCGACTAACCTGTCAGGATGGTATGGGTGCTGGGCTAGCCTACACACCATCTATTAAAACCATGTCCCAGACACTACAGCGTCGGAGTGGTCCCTTCACCCATCAAGTGTGGGTGAAGATGCCACTGGACGCTGTATAAATCATCTCATTACGTAGATGCGAAAGGTCAATACTCACAAGCTGAGCGTGAAGCGCTCGTGGGCTAGGCAAACCGAGTGAATGGAAAAGATCACTTGGTTAAGCAACAACATTACAGGCGCGATCAGGTACAGGATGGGTAAGCGTCCCGTGACTACCGCTAGCGACATTTTTCCGAGCTCTTCCGTGCTTCGCAAGGCACGTTAAGCCTTTGGTGCCGGCTGTCATATAATGGCAGTCGCTAATCAGTGTCAGATTCCTTATGGGCGGCTTGATAACTTCTGACAGTAAGGCCCGCCACTGTCTTACAATCCTCCACCAACCCGGACTTGGCCCCCGTGGTGGAGTATGGCCTAACCTTCCTGCGATGCAGGAAGAGACCCGTGCCCCAGCAGTGGGGACATACAAGGGTTGATAACGAACGCTGAGCGTGAATGAGAAACCGTGGTGTGTTGAAAATGGAATGAATGATCCAGGTTTTATTTGCAGGCGATATTTATACAAAACTTAGAGACGAAGAGAGACTTAAAGACGGTAATAAGGTATGATAAGCCCCATCTGGTAAATGACTTAGTTCTTTATTTCTGATGCGATCCATCAAAGAAACTCCGATAATAACCTGTTGCTTACTACATGCAGCTGTTAATCTTCCCAACAGTTATTAATAAGTAATGTATTCTGTTCCAGGATAGTCATGCTGACCGCAAGCCGCTTAGCCCGAAACTGCTACTTTGTGAGCCGCAAATTAGATCTGCAGATCATCCACTTCCTGTGCTTCGTGGCCTTAATACAGGTTGTACACAAGCAAGTACCTTTATTTAGCTGGCGACTGAACTCTTACCTTACCTTCATTATCATCAACTCATGTCCCCATGGAGGGGCACGGGTCTCTTCTCTGTGGAAGGTATAACATATTATTTATAACACAAACTGTGCTTAACATATTTTTTGAACCGCGATTCAGGCAAGCTTAATATATCTTCAGGGACTTTGTTACAGAAGCGTATACAATGCCCCATGAAGGTATATTGCCCAGAGCTCAGTAATATATTATATTACAGAGAGAGAGAGAGACATTTATTTGAAGCCACAAAGATACAATACACATAACACACATAACGATATTCACAGAGCTCTGGAGAGACGCTTGAAACTTTAAATTAAAGGGAATAAAATTACTCCAGACCTCTGCAAACTTTCTCCAAACTTACCTTTCTACAATTCGTTATCAACCCTTGTATGTCCCCACTGCTGGGGCACGGGTCTCTTCTGCATCGCAGGAAGGTTAGGCCATACTCCACCACGGGGACCAAGTGCGGTTCGGTGGAAGCTTGCAAGACTATTGGCTGGTCTTACTGTCAGAAGTTTTCCAGCCGCCCTAAGGCCTCTGACTTGGCTTAACGACTACCATCTATCGACGGCAACCGGCACCAACTGCTTAACGTGCCTTGCGAAGTACGGAACCGCTCGGAACAATGCCACTAGCGTTCCGCCCTATGTTGCTTAACCATCGTGATCGTTTAAGATTACTCAAGCAGCCCGGGCTACGAGTGATTCAGCTGGATTCAGATTACCTTACCTTACTCTAACTGTTTCGCATGTCAACTCTGCGCGGGCACTGTTGGGTATAGGACCCACCTAAACACTAATACTTAGTTTTAAGTATAGTATTTAGGTGGGTCCTCAAAAAGCAAGGCACTTACAAAGTCTGTCTTTGTCGACGCCTCTCGACTTGGCAGCCGGCGCCGTTCGGGATGGGTGCACTGGAAGGTTTGGGGATCCCTAGACTTCCCCGTCTATCCCAAGAGCTCTTTCCCCAGAAAGCTACCTACCTGCAGTGCACTTTCACGGCGCACCACGTTTTCACCAAATGAGAATATTTTGGGCGATCCACTGGGATCCGTCCCTGAACTTAATTCGCACTTCACACAAAGATATAAGCACGGCCATCTAGTTGCCACACAATATTGGGAAATCACACGTTTAACAAACAAGTATCAAGAGGTAAATTTTTCAGCTCATCTGACAGATGACAAGTAGTTCCGCCCGTCATGGGTGCGTTCAAAAATCAAACTTCTATTCTAAACAGGCGCTATACTTCGACATTCCTGGATTGCTCAAGCAAAGTGCTTCACGTGACATAACATTAATACAACATCCGAAAAAGAATAATTGTACCGTTCGTCTCCAGGTAGTAAACAAGATTCTACCCTTAAACTGTGACTTTTTAGTCCAAAACTGCCATATTTCCATAAATGAAGTTACCTGGAACACTCTTTTAGATAACACGCTGCCAATTTCATAAACATAGTTCATGATAGTTCATCATGAATTTGCGAAAAAATGTCTAGTTTAGGCATCTAATCTCAATTTTAAGGTGAGAATCTTGTTTACTAAATTGGACAAGTAAGAATAAATAGACTGTAGATAGAATATTCTTTATTGCATGTACAACAGGGATTACATAAGAGACTTATAAAATAACAGTACAGTACAAGCGGTGGCCTTATTACTAATAGTAATTTCTTCCAAACAACCATTGACGGAAGAAGAAACGGACACTGAAAAACGGGTAGTCGGCGCAACTTAACAATATTAGTAACATATTATTTTATAGTTGATACGCATACATAAACGATACATAAATATGAAATAAATGAAATGCCGTCCTGGGGGGAAATTTCCCTTTGTGGTGGAACAACACGATAATTTACTCTTCTCTATAGGTGATAACTCGGAAACTGAAGCGCTGGTCTACCGTATGCCTGTCTGTAGGGTAGGTACCAACCGGATAATATCGCATAATTAAATTAATAATGTATGTTTTACAGCAGAATTATTACGTTTAGTCTTTTCGTGCGCTTGAAAGGTCTCAACGAAAGATAAGTTAACGTGCGACAATATTTCTTCGGCGATTCAGAGTTTGCCTGTTAACGAAGGCCTTTGATTTATTAATTTATTTATTTATTAGTATGTATGTGTGGACAAGCTAGTCCATTGAAATGATTAGACAGTTTTCGGATTACAAACTGTTTTTAATAGAGGTAATTTTTACATGGAATTTCGAATTAGAATGGTGTCCCGACACAACCGTTCGCGCTTTAATTGTTGCGGTAGGTGGGGCGACATCGTGCACATTTGCCTTTGCTTCATCTCTGCTTCGCCCGCAGGAAAGTGTAGCGTTCACACGCTTCTCGCGTGAACAATGTGTATCTTAATTATTCATTCATTTAATTATTTACGTATGTGGTTTAAGTGAGTTTATATAAATTTCGTTGAATTCCTCATTTCAATATATCTGTATTGCACCGGCTACCCGTCTCTAATTTCTTTCTTGTCTCCGTTTATGGTTGCCTGGAAGAAATCGCTTTTAGTAATAAGGCCGCCATTTGTACTGTTTTTTATATAATTTCGGTTACAGTAATTTCTGTGTACAATAAATAATATTCTATCTGTCTTTGTATTTATAAGTTAAATATTATTCAGCCAGATGTCGCTGCCTGTACGTAATACCGAGAATAGTGTAAAGAGGTTCGAAATTTCACTGATGCCGGTGAGTCGCCCAGTTGGAAAGAGCGCTGGCACGGATAGCCAGAGGTCGCGGGTTCGAATCCCGGCCTGGGTGGAATTTTTAGCCTCTAAACAGGTTTTTAAATATTATATTACAGAGATCTGGAGAAACCCTTGAAACTGTAAATTAAAGGGGATATAATTACTCCAGACCTCTGCAAACATTCTCTAAACTTTCTCCAAACTTACCTTCCTACAAATTAACAGTTTTATTAAAAACCTATTTAGAGGCTCAAAATTCCACCCATGCCGGGATTCGAACCCGCGACCTCTGGCTATCCGTGCCAGACACTATCCGGAATTTTTAGCCTCTAAATAGGTTTTAAAATTGTGTGTAGCACGGGTTAGTGCATTAAAAAGAATATAACCGTTTTTTGTCTTACTTTTAGGTCGACAAACTTAAGACCATGGACCCGTCCAACCATCAAGGCTCCTACTATAAGGACTCCGACTCTTTGACGAAACACGACTTCGGTAATATTTTAGAGCACCATTTAAAGTTATTAATGGCAATCATGGAATCTTATACGTATAGGTGGTACATATCTAATGTATTAGATTTAAGAGGACTTGAGAAAAGATGGTCAGAGTGGAGTTTTATTTTTCCCGCTGCCTTTTTCTCCACTACACTACGGCCCGAAGGCAGCGGCTTTCACTTTCACTTTCATGTTACATTGTACTTTGACATTCAGCAAACAGAATGTAAATTCTTTACGTTGAAATAAATTGAATTGAATTGAATGAGTAGCAAACAAGACGATTTTGATCAGCAAAAAAATCCATCGGGACAGAAATAAAAGCGGCTACTGATCGGCGGAAAATATGAAATTAAGCACAAAAATAATCTAATTGACAGAAAATTCAAATTGACTAGCGGGTATAAACTTAGGAAGCAGAGAAAACTTCTATGTTGATCAGCAGAAAATTTCAAATTGATCTGTATAAAGCACTTCTTTGTTGTCAGCAAAAAAAATCAATTGATCAGTATAAAGCACTTCTCCTATGGTGTCAGCAGAAAATTTTTAATTGATCAGTTTATAGCACTTCTATGTTGTCAGCAGAAAAATTTAAATTGATCAGTATAAAGCACTTCTATGGTGTCAGCAGAAAATTTTAAATTGATCAGTATAAAGCACTTCTATGTTGTCATCAGAAAAAAATTCATTGATCACAATAAAGCACTTCTATGTTAGCAGAAAAATTTAAATTGATCAGTATAAAGCACTCCTATGTTGTCAGCAGAAAATGTTTAATTGATCAGTACAAAGCATTTCTACGTTGTCAGGAGAAAATTTTTAATTGATCAGTATAAAGCACTTCTATGTTGATCAGCTTACACTTCCTTATTGATTAGTGTCTTCTTCTTCATTGATCAGAATAAAGTTTCCTATCAAGCTTATCCGATATGTTAAGAAGAATGCCGTTAGAGCTGTTTCAATTTCAATTAATTGTATTTTAAAGTACCTATAGTAGATTGTTAAACGAGGGTGGAAAGAATCGACTGTCGACTATAGTCCGAGTAGGAATTGATTCTTTTACCCGTGCTAAACACTCCACTTTTCATTTCGCATATGACGGAAATAAAAACTTAATTTTTATTATTCAAATCTTAGCATAAAAGATTATTACCATTATTTTTGATTTCGTCACAGATACATAAACAGATGTATCCCGCCAATTCATGTCGACTTTTTAAATTTTAAATATGGAACTCACCGCGTCATTGTTGCGGCTTATTGCGCTCAAAGAAGTTTGCGCTAAGTTCACACTGGCTGTTTAGAACTCACATGGCCGCAGTATTTTTTTAATAAGTTTTTTTTACATAAAACTCTTCACAGCTGACAGTAGTTGTATTTTTTTAAAGTTCATTCCGGCCCTCAGGTGGGAAGTAAGTTGAATGAGTTTTTCCCTCTTTAGGGAAGAAAGCAGCATTTTCCACCCAATAATCATCACCCAATAACCAAAAGAAATCAAAAATAATTTACATTCCGTTTGCCGAATTTCAAAGTACCTACTATGCAACATGAAAGTGAAAGCCAGAACCGCTGCCTTCGGGCCGTAGAGTGGAGAAAAAGGCAGCGGAAAAAAAAAACTCCACTCTGACCATGTTAATTAACATTTATCAGTCGTTACGAGTACTTTTATCCGGATATTCGGTGATACATTCCCTATTTGGTCGTATGTCCGCCTGGAACGTCGTCATCTTGAAAATTAACTATTTTCAGCTCACCTGTGTCTAATGAACGGTCTGACGCAGTTCATGATGAAGGATCTAACTGTATGCGAGAACAACAAACTGACTTGGAAGGACGACGTCGGATGCTACGGTCCTGCGGTAATAAGAAGTTAAGATACTAACAGCATTTTTAAAAACCTATTTAGAGGCTAAAAGTTCCACCCATGCCGGGATTCGGACCCGCGACCTCTGGCTATCCGTGCCAGCGCTCTTTCCAACTGAGCTAATGGGAGACTCACCGGCATCAGCGAAATTTCGAACCTCTTCACACTATTCTCTGTATTACGTCAGGCAGAGACATCTGGCTGAAGTAATTTGCATCACTTGCAGCCCCGAACACATTGCAGTTAGGTTTTACTTCGGAGTAATATCGCTGTACCCACATGAGGTTAGTGTATTAAAAAGAATATACTAAGTTGCTTAACTTAAAATTTAAGTTAAGCAACAGCAGGCGAGGTCAGATGCTGGACCATCCCGCACTACCGCTATTGGTATTTTTTCCAAGCGCTTCCGCGCTTCTCAAGGCACGTTAAGCTGTTGGCGCCAGCTGTCATGTAATGGCTGCATTAATTATAGCCAGTACAATGCATGAATTCTAGGTTTTAAAATAATTATATAAACTCTTTTAAAAACCTATTTAGAGGCTAAAAATTCCACCCATGCCGGGATTAGTGCCGGGATTAAAATTGTCCTTAGCACGGGTTAGTGCATTAAAAATAAAAATCGTATAATTATATAAACTTTGTTAATTAAGGACTTTGAAAAGACTAAGTTTGGAGTTTTTTGTACATTTTTCTACAAAATGATCTAGATTTTGAAATGGACACCTAGTTTGAACTGTAACGTTCATTAAGCCGCAGTTTCTGCGCTACTTTTAATACATACAACCTTTTCATTTCATAACTTCTAACAGTAAGGTCCGCCACTGTCTCACAATCCTCCACCAACCCGGACTTGGCCCCCGTGGTGGAGTATGGTCTAACCTTCCTGCGATGCAGGAAGAGACCCGTGCCCCAGCAGTCGGGACATACAAAGGGTTTATCTTCTATAATATAAAAATGAATCGCTGAATGTGTTGGTGAGCGCAAATCTCGATAGCAGCTGAACCGATTTCGCTAATTCTTTGTTTAGAATATTCCTTGAAGTACGAGGATGGACTACTAAGCTGTCAGGATGGTATATGTGCTGGGCAAGCCTACACCATCTATAAAACCATGTCCCAGGCACTACAGCGTCGGAGTGGTCCCTTCACCCATCTATTGTGAGTGAAGATGCCACTGGACGCTGTATAAATCATCTCATTAAGTAGATGCAAAAAGGCCAATATATATATATATATATATATACGAGGATGGTTCATACGGAGATAAAAAATAAAATAAAAATAAAGAATCGACTGTTAGGCGGTACGAAGTTCGCTGGGACAGCTAGTTCATTATACTTCTGCTCCCAGGGCGCCAGCGCGCGACAGCTGAACACTCCTAATCCCTGGTGGATAATAATGCGACCGAACATCCACGATAACGGCTTCTGCAACCGCCGATACACAGCCTCATGCTTCGCCTACTTGGCAACGGTGATTCGCGGCGTGGTCCAGCTTGGAGGCATGAAGCCTACGCCCACGCTACCACCCGAACAGGAAGCGACGGGCACCACAGAGTATTTGCCAGAGAGAAGATAGAAACACCTATGGGGAAAAAAGTGTGCAAACTTTTTTAAAAGCATGCAACCTTTTTTAAACTCGCTTCTAGTATTGTAATTTTTTTTTAATATTTTTATTTTACAGGACCATGTACGACACTTAAGTCCTAACATATACTATTTTACATTTATGAAACTAATCTAGGATTAACCTAAACTAAAATTGAAGAGTAAACTGATTTGGATTAAATATTCTTTGCGGATGAAGAAATGAATTCAAATATAGGTACATATATTTCTGCGTGAGACAAAAGTTTCTGAACGTTATAACCTAAAAATCGTTGACGTGAGTGTTACAAAGGCTTGGTCTCTGTTAGACCGATGAGCAGAGGTCGGAACAGCGGCGAAAATAAAATGGTGATGCAGCGTGGCAATATTTTACTAATCTTGATGGTGCAGATACAGGCAGATTAAAGAGACTTATAAAGAAGTTACAATCCTATTTAAAGAAATAATTGTATAAAAAAAAGACAAGAACTGCCAACTTTACAGAAAGAAATCAAAGTAGGTGACGCTGATATCGCGACGGATATGTACAAAACAATACTTATTAAATTAATGAACAGCTCTTAAGTAACTGAAATATTACTATAGTATATTTTAACGTAATTAAACAAATCAAATTATCCTTTATTAATAAAATTAATTAGACTGTAATTCAGGAACGATTACTGATAATAAATATTCATTATGTCCTAGTATTTATGGAACTACCAACTTCAGCATCAAAGTAAAAGTAGGCGGCGCTGATGGCGCGACGGATATCGATTGACAATACTAATAAGAGAATACAATTCAATTCAATTAATTCTTGTTCATAATTCAATTAAAATTAAAATAAACCAACAAGGATATTTGTAAATATAAAGATATTTGTAACCGACAGAAATACTGTATCTTGAGATTTGAGAACTTTAATGAACCAAATATTAATCAGATAAATTAAGAGTGATTCGAATCTAAAAATTAAATGAACATTACTACTATTCAATTATATAATTGGGCCGACCTAACCTTAATAATCTAACATGAGATATTCAAAATTTGACAACACTTTCCTAAAAATATTTCACGCTGAGGTTTAAATTCATGGCATTCAACTTCTAGTATTGTTTTTTGTGAGACAAAAATAATATTGTTGAATGTTTTTTGTAAGATATTTTCACAATAATTATGGTTGCGTAAGAAGAAAAGAGATTCTTCTGCTGCAACTAGTGTTTTTGGGAAATTCCTTGTTGGCAATTAGTTGCGAATAAAGAAAAATAAATCTTTATTAGTTGCCGGCAAAAACAAAAATTCCTTTTTCACAACCGGTTGCCAAATTTAGTTGCCAGGAATTAATTTTATTGTAACCTTAGTATTGTATATTGATTTGAGGCTGTTTCCTAACCGTCGCTAATGTTAAAAGGTCCAATACTTGACCAGTCCCCCACAATACAGACTATCGTCTAGTGTGGGGGTCGCTGGTAAACATTGTCGTTTTATTCTTAACTTATACATGTGTTATCATAGACATAGACATGTGTTATCTGTGTGAATGTGTATGGATCTCGGTCTGAAATAAAAACGTTTCATAAACCAATAAATTTTTAACCTTCTCATAACCTTTGTAACTTTGTGTAAAGTGGTTTTTAAAGAAATATTTTTATGTTTAAAAAAAATCATCTGGATCTTTTTTATATTTCCCGTTCACTCCAAGACGCGGTAATCTATTTGTAAAATTCATCTACGTAATAAGATGATTTGGTCAGCGCCCAATGGCACCTTACGGCGCTTTGGAGTGCTCACTACAACCAATGCAATAAAAATCACAACTGGTTTTATAATAGGTACGTTTATTTCAAAAAGTATTATTATTATACTCCATTGCACACGAAATATTAAATAGGACATTACATAATAAATAACAGGTACAACAGCGAGCTTATCTCTGTTAGAGATACCTTCCAGCAAACCTTAGAGAGTCTATGTAAAACAATTGAATAATGCCTTAGCATTTAAAGTTATTAATGGCAATCATGGAATCTTATGCGTATCTCTCTTCTCTCTTCTTCAACCCATAGCCACCCAATGCTGAGTGTAGGTCTCTTCTAATGCACGCCATTTATTTCGGTCTTGGGCTCTTCGAATCCAGTCCTTTCCTGCGTCCTTATGCGTATAGGTGGTATCTAATGTTGTAGGTATTACTACGCAAAGTGAAAGCCGCTGTCTTCGGGCACTATGGCCCGAAGACAGCGGCTTTCACTTTCATGTTACATTCAGCAAACAGAATGTAAATTCTTTACGTTGAAATAAATTTAATTGAATTGAAGCAGTAAGAAACGGGTCTATATACGTATAGTAGATTTTAGAAAGTAGGTAAATACTTTAATCGATTTCCACCAAACGGTGCCTCAAACCAACACCAAACGGCCGTTTTAGCGGAAATCGGTTAAGACGCTTAGGCTGACATTCAGAGACGAATCCCAAGTTTTAGAATATACAGCCTACAATGTAGTGTAAATATCCTAGTTCTTTAATCGATTTGCGCTATAAACGGCCGTTTTTGGCGGAAATCGATTAAAATCCTCGATCTAGTTTGTAATCCTAGTTTCGATCCTAGTTTGTAGACTGTTTCTGAAAATAGTTGTCACAGTTGTAAAGATTTTATGATCGTTATCAACCCTTGTATGTCTCCACTACTGGGGCACTGGTCTCTTCCTGCATCGCAGGAAGGTTAGGCCATACTCCACCACGGGGGCCAAGTCCGCGTTGGTGGAGTCTTAACGATTGCAAGACAGTGACGGGCCTTACTGTCAGAAGTTATCAAGCCGCCCATAAGGCCTCTGACATGGCTTAAGGACTGCCATTATATGACAGCCGGCACCAACGGCTTAGCGTGCCTTGCGAAGCACGGAAGCGCTCGGAAGAATGCCACTAGCGGTAGTCACGGGACGATCACCCATCCTGTACCTGACCGCGCCTGTTGTTGCTTAACCAAGTGATTGATTTCAATCACTCGGTTCGCCTAGGCCACGAGCGCTTCGTGGCCTAGGCGATTAGGACTAATAATGTTATGTAGGTAGTTTATAACAGTGAAAGAGTTCTATCTAAGGGTAGAGTGCGTTTCACGAAATAAGACCTTTGGATTCAGCAAATATAGTCCTTACTAGATGGTGATAGGAATTTCTTGAAAGGTACTACAATAACCTATTTAAAGGCTAAAAATTCCACCCATGCCGGAATTCGAACCCGCGACCTCTGGCTATCCGTGTATCCGTGAGGTCGCCGGTTCGAATCTCGGTATAGGTCGATTTTTTAGCCTGTCAATAGGTTATTAAAATTGTCCTTAGCACGGGTTAGTGCATTAAAAAGAATATAATCAGGTACCTACTATAATGTGAAACGCACTCTAGTAGGAAACCGCCTGTCAAGCTTTTTTGTCTTTTAATAAATGGTGTCTCGATTACATCGTTCCGTCTTATTATTGCTCCAGTCTTTCCACAAATAGCACATTCTGATGTATTGTATTTGTTCAATGTTATTTTGTATACGAATGTAATTTGTGGACAGAAAAATGAACTATTATCTTACCTTATTGCTAATCCGGCAGGATTGGGCTGGTATTTCTTAGACTTCTCAAGCTCACTTTTAGATAAAACGTATGCATACTATATTAAATTTAATTTTCAATGTTAAAATATCATATTTTCTAAGGTTAACACGAGTACCTACTAGACTTCATCAGATTACACCAAATTAATATGGACTAGATAGATTATAACAACCCAATCGGTTGTTATATCTATCTAGTCGAACAAAGACAGAATTATCGAAATTGATTAAGATTTCACGAAGTTACTTATGCGAGAAAACCCAAAAAAAACTGTAGATAGGTAGATAGACTGGGTCGAATAGATAAACTCCTCCTTTTTTTAAAAACATATTTAGAGGCTAGAATTCCACCCACGCCGGGATACGAACCCGCGACCTCTTGCTATCCGTGCCAGCGCCCTTTCCAACTGAGCTAATGGGCGACTCACCGGCATCAGTGAAATTTCGAACCTTTTTACAATATTCTCTGTATTACGACCATGTTTAGGTTTAAAAAGAAATGTCCTTAATTAAAACTGTTTTTATACGTATTTCACTCGTTTATTATATTTTAGAAAGAAATATATTTATTATAGCAACAAGACACTACACAGAAACAAAAAACCAGACAATTAACACACCATGAGCACAACAGAAATTAACCAAATATACAGATAAACGAAACAAAAAACACACAGATTTCGCCTGTCATTTTTACAATTTTCCGACGTTTCGGCACTTTAACAGGTGCCGTGGTCTCGGATTCAAAAAGACGCCTATCACCTCAGTCATCCGAGACCACGGCACCTGTAAAAGTGCCGAAACGTCGGAAAATTGCAAAAATATAATAAACGAGTGAAATCCGTGTTAAAACAGTTTTAATTGTATGGGTACAAGTTATGACTTTTATTCCATTGGTGACTCTAGTTAGGACCCTAAACCGCCTTAAAGTCCTAGGTTGTTAATCCTAGGTTTCAGACTAGGTTCTAAAAATAGATTTCATAATATAATTATCAATTCAATTTATTTCAACGTAAAGAATTTACATTCTTATTTGCTGAACATCAAAGTACAATGCAACATGAAAGTGAAAGCCGCTGCCTTCGGGCCGTAGTGTAGTGGAGAAAAAGGCAGCGGGGGAAATCATCATCATCGACCCATTATGTCCCCACCGAGAGGCACGGGTCTCTTTTCTGAGGAAGGTATAGGCCATACTCCACCACTGGGGCCAAGTCCGGATTGTTGGAGGCTTGTACGACTAGTGGCAAGTTTTCAAGCCGCCCTGGAGCTCTATTTTTGAATTACTCGTTTGCAATTATATCGTCGAATGCGACATAAGTCACACTCGTCTTCTAAGTCGCATGATCTCGTTTTTCGAATTTTTGAATCGTTCGCCTGAAGTGTTGCCAGTACAATTTGAAGTATTGTATTTTATCCGTTCCACGCAGAAATTACAAAAACCGGAAACTACCGTAACGGAAACGGAACGTAAGATATTTCGTTTTATTGGCTGTTTAGATAAAAATCTTTGCCTTTAGTTGCAAAACAAATAAAACACTGTCATAGATCGTAAATAATAATATTTTGGTTTGTTTTTGTTCGAAAATGTCGAAACAAAAAATCAATTCGGCACAAAAGCACAAATACCTCGATTTGAAATTGACACAAATTTTGACAATTAATCTATCGATCGACATACGAGACGAGTGGTAAGGACCATTCGTTGCAGTCGAGTGATTCAAAAATACGGAATTTCGTATGTCGAACGAAAATCATTAGAAATCGAGCGCTCGACGCGAGACGAGTGATTCAAAAATAGAGCTCCTGAGGCGTCTGACTTGGCTTAATGACTGCCATCTATCGACGGCAGCCGGCACCAACTGGCTAGCGTGCCTTGCGAAGCACGGGTCCGCTCGGAAAAATGCCACTAGCGTTAGTCACAGACAGACGGCTTCCCCATCCATGCACTGAACGCGCCCTGTGTGGCTTAACCTTCGTGATCGTTTAAGATCACTCAGGCAGCCGGGGCTACGAGCGATTCATATTTCATAATCTTCTTCTTCAGGCTATATTATGTAGTCCACTGCTGGACATAGCCCTGCCCTAATGAGCGCCATAGTGCCCTATCTTCAGCTTGCCGCATCCAGCATCTGCCGGCAGTTTTTCGCACATCATCATCCCCCCTGGTCGGAGGGCGTCGTGCACTACGTTTGCCGATTCGCAGTCTCCACTTACGAACACGTTTACTCCAACGGTTGTCGGTTCTTCGCGAGATGTGGCCAGCCCACTGCCACTTCAGCTTGCTGATTCTCTGAGCTATGTCGATAACTTTGGTTCTCTCTCGGATGCATTCGTTACTAATCCTATCCTTTAGAGAAACTCCGAGCATAGCTCTCTCCATAGCTCGCCGAGCGACTTTTTAGCGAAGATTTTTGAAAAAACGTAGCAATGAAACTTTGCCAATACGTTTCGAGGACACAAATTGGCCAATGAAGGAACCAAATTACTATTACAGATCTTAAAGTAACGAGATCAGGGTACGGAATAATGAAAAAAAGAGAATGATCATTCTTATTTATTTATTACTATTTCAACGGCACTACAGCGTCGGAGTGGTCCCGCCCGTCACCCACCTAGTGTGAGTGAAGATACCACTGGACGCTGCTGCATAAATCATCTCATTAAGTAGATGCAAAAAGGCCAATATTATTATTATTTCAACGGCAACCACTCTGTGGTAGTCGTCGTGGTCTTCCCCCAGCCCCCTTTGGGGGTCGTTCCGGTCATGTTCTGAACCACGCCAATGTCCACAATCCCGCGGAGAACAGTCGAGAAGTACGCTAGACAAGACACAGTCATACGTCGGTTGCAAAAGCCGTTCTCCCCAATGTTGTTCTGTCTCGAGATGGTCCAGAGAGGCCGTGGCTCGGAGACGTTTACCACTGAGTTCCCTCTGGGACCCAGGCAACCGATCTCGTTCCAGGTCAGCGGGCTTCTGGACGCCTTGTCCAGCGCGCAAGACTCCATCGCTGACTTGATCATGAAGCGCTTGTAGCCGTTTAGGAGGCAAATGTTGGCTGGAATCAAAGGAATTGTCACTATTAAAGTCTAAGGGCCTTATTAAGTAATAAAAACGACTGAGTGTGCCGCACTTTAGCTAAAATCCTCTATTAGACATATAGTACGCTCTAACTTTTCTTAATAATTAAAAGTACAACAATCTGTAACTGCTGAAGTGGTCTTTTACGACCTGTCAATTTGGCAATGTCGCGTTCTAAGATTCGTTCATTCTTTTATTTAAGCCTGTGGAAGTGACAAAACACGCAGATTGTATAATCTATGTACCTACCAAGAAAAATAAAGTTGGTTTTCAACTTTTCGTTTCAAAGTTTCTGAAGTATGATAAGGTATGGAAAATCAGGTTATTATCTCATTATCACAATTTCACGAAAAACCACTTCACTGACAACCAAACCACTTCAAACAAACAACAATTTGACAAATGCATACTTTTGTAATCTGTGGTTTTGCAATCACAGATTAACGCTTTAAATAATAAGTTTGTAGTAGACAAGTAGAGTTAAATTAAGGCCATATCAACTCTAAGTTATAGCAGGTTTGCAGCAAAGTTATAATGGGGATTTTGTTACATTAATGACGTTTTTGTTTAGACTTATTATAAACATCTCATAAGGCCACTTTAACACTGATTTTAGTCAACTAACTTTTTATTAATAAGACTCTAAGGCTATTGCATCTTACTAGGCTGGGCCAAATAAGCTGTCCGATGGTAGGTATAGGTCTTGGGCAAGCCTTTACCACCTAAAAACATGCCTCAGGCACTGCTGCGTCAGAGCCGTCCTTTCACCTATCTAGAGTGAGTGAGGGTGCTACTGGACGATGAATCGTCATCAGTCATTTAACGCCCATTGCAGGACATAAGCCTCCCTCATGGTTTTCAAAGCTTCGCGGTCTTGTGCCGCCCGCATCCAGCGACTACCCGCCGCCGTAACCAGGTCGTCAAAGAAACATTCCATAATTGTTACTGATACTCCAGAAAAAATCGAATTAGAGAAGAAAGAACTGAAGAAGGTAGAAAAAAGAATCAAACAAGAAGCAGGAGTAAGAAAAGGAAAGAAGACGATAATTAAACAGATAAAAGATACGGAACCGAAGAAAAAGTCGCAGAGGGGCGTGAGAAATCTTAGAAATTTTGAAGATAATGCAGATGACACAGAATATTCTGAATATTTTGTAATGAAAAATATTATTCGCCCCCACAGTGAAGATTGGGTAATGTGCATAGTGTGTCAGAATTGGGCACATGAAAATAGCACAAGCGGAAGCTCAAGCCGAGGCTATATTTGCGACTTGTGTAAGGAGAAATAGACTGACCGCAATAACCCCACCCGCTGTCCGTATTTAACTGGAAGGCGTCGGGCAAATGCGGACAGCAAGGGTTTTGTTTTTTTGAGAAAAAATATAAATGTTGATTTGATACTAATAATTTTATATGTTAATTTTGTAAGGTAATAAGCAAAGTTTATTAATTAATAAAAACGAACTGATTAGCTTTAAAAGTTTATGTTTTATTAAAGTATTCCTTAAGTGTCCGTAATATCCCCACTCTCCCCGTATGCTTAGTACGAGTTACAAGAAAACAAAACGAAAATTCGTATCGTAAGCTCGATAAACTATCTTACTTGATACTTCCATACTGGCAGTTTCCGTCGCACTCGGCAGTATGAGTTTTAGTTTCAACGTACCTATCGTTTAAACTATAGATCCAATAGTTTGATCAAACGAAATAGTTACGAAATATTTTCCTTACTACTTGAACATGGTAAGATAGAAAGAGACAAACGTTTTGACGTCTCGCAGCTCGTTTTGGGTTGAAACTTGAAATTGTGTGTGTGTAGGGTTGCCTGTTACCGCTAGAGGCGCTGATGGTAAATGTATGGAATTAAACTGCCAGCTTCATCGGGACGATAAACTATCAAAACTCATACTAAGCGCACTGGTGGAGGGCCTGCCCACGCTGCGTCGTCCGTACCGCAGTCGACGTGGTCGCGGACCTTGTATAAATAATTACGTATAAATCACATCATTACTTATTTTCAAAACAATGTCCCGGGCAGTGTCACTGCAGTGTCCGATTATTTCCTTCACCCATCTAATGGAAGGCCAAGGAGACGAAATAAAGAATGTAAACAAACGGGCCGTTACAAGTGATACGAGGACAATTTTCATAGCCATATTGACAACATGATTGATAAATACAATACAGCTCATTCGGACTCTTCCGGTTAATCATGTTTGACTAATACAGACGACAGCGAATAGAATAGAGAATCCGAAATTTGTATAACTATAATTTATTCAAATAAAAATGTTTTGAACCCCTTTGTTTACATTCTTTATCTCGTCTCGTTGGCCTTCCTTTAGTGTGAGTGAAGGTGCAACGGACGCTGTATGAATCGTCTCGTTACGTAGATGCAGAGGCTTGTCTCATTATAGTTGCCAGAGCCAAAACGGAAATATTAACGCAAAAACAAAAAGTAAAAATTGTCAGAGTAGGTAGAGTTTTTTTCCCCGCAGCCTTTTTCGGCCACAGCTACGGCCCGAAGGCAGCGGCTTACATTTTACATTGTACATTGACATTCTGCAAAGAGAATGTAAGTTCTTTACGTTGAAATAAAATAAATCTATTTTGAATTTTGATTTTGACGTTCATTAAGTAAACATTTTGTTTTTATAGTGGACTAGCTGTGCCCCGCGGTGTCACCCGCAGTTTATCGATTTTCCCATGGGAATAAGATAGGTAGTTCCCCGCAGGAAAACGTAGCCGCACACATAAGCTGACCTCCAGGTTGTCAGCTAACTCCATACCAAATTTTATTACAATCGCTCCAGCAGTTCAGACGTGAAGAACTCACACACTCACGAAAGTTCGTGAGTGAGTTCTTCACGTCTAAAACCGGCTCACACTCACGAAAGTTCGTGAGTAGGTATGTATGTATGTAACAACCAACTCGGTCGCAACCAAATGCGTTATCTTATCTTATAACAAACATCGTCGTCGTCGTCAGGCTACACTAGCCCACTGCTGGACATGGCCCTCCCCTAAAGAGCGCCACGTTGTGCTATCATAGGGCGTAATGCCCATAATCCCCACGCTGGGCATGCGGGTTGGGGATCGCAGTTTGGTGGAATTGTACTGCAGGGGGCGCTGCTGTTCAGTGCCCACCCCCCGGTCTGTGTCCCTTAGTCGCCTTTTACGACACCCGCGGGAAGAGTTGAGTTGGTGCTATTCTCTAGGCCACACATACACACTCACGAACTTTCACCTTTGTGATATTAGTGTGATGTGATAATATTTTTTTTACTTTGACTTTGAACCACTGATTTAGTCCTACCGAAGTCCATATCAGTGAGAGGATCAGCTGTGGTGTAGTACGTGTCATCTTGCGTCAGACTCGGAAACTTGTCAATCTGTATCAGCGCTATGTAGCAGAGGAAGTTGAGGATTCTCCTGTCCTGGGTGACTGACAGGATGTAGCAGTTCCTGGCAAAGCGAGCCGCCGTCAGCAAGGCAATTCTGAAAGAAAAGTTTCGTATTTGCGAGGCTGATGTTTACCCTACCGTGGCGGAGCCCAAAAGGATGGTATTGTGTTTGGTTCGTATGTATGTATGTCTATTTATAAATTCAATGGTCAGATTTCGACAAAATAGATAGATTATCGTATGGAATCAGGCGTTACTTTGGGGAAATCCATAATTCCAAATTCCGCCAAAAATCCCACAAGCACCATGCGGTTAGTTAATGCACCGCCCTCCCTCACACTTTTTCAAACAAAAGCAAAACACGAACACACCACCACCGACACCAATTCTTGCATCCTCAGGCTCACAAATGCAAGTGCGAGCGCACACGGCTTTTTTGGCGGAATTTAGCAGAGTAATTTTCACATTATAATGAGATAGATTATCGTTTTTATGCAAGTGTAGTCGCTATGTACAGTCAGCACAAATCTTTCAGAAAAAAGACATATTTAAATACAAAAAATAAAAAACCGCTAAATACGATGGTATCGCGGTCGGTAGAACACTTCATCATCATCATCAGCCCACCGCTGCCCACTGCTGGGTATAGGCCTTTTCCCCATTATGCCAAGCCTCACGGTCTCTCGCCTCTCGTTAGAACACTTGACTGACGTTTATTTGATTTATTTCGTTTATTTCTGTTATGCTCATAATATTATGTTAATTTATCTGGTTTTCGTTTCTGTGATGTGTCTTGTTGGTGTAATAAATTTCTTCTCTCTCTTTCTCCCTCTCTTTCTCTCTTTCTTTCTTTCTTTCTTTCTTTCTCTCTTTCTTTCTACTTAGAAGGGCCAAGTCGGGGAGGCACTCGTTAAAGTCGTCAGTCTCCCGAATTTGCCAGTTACTTCAGCTTCCACTTTCCACCCTGACACCCTGACTGTACCGAACTGACGAGTCATGAAAACTGACGGATGAGGAAACTGACCAGTTAACGAATAACTCAAAGCTGACGAATCATGTAAAATGACCAATTAGGGAAACCGTCGAGTTGACGAAACTCCCCGACTCGTGTAGGTTCGAACCCCAGCATTTGCCAATAAATTTTTTCTAAGTTATGTACATTTCATTTTGTGAATTTATAGTAGTCGCTCAGCGAGCTATGGAGAGAGCTATGCTTTTTTTTAGCCCTATCAAGGGCACTCTCCGGAGGACACGGGGGAGGGAGGTGGTGAATGCTCATGCATAACAGCACGGACCCGGCCGTGCTGCCGGGAGTTGCAGCCGGTTGGAGTAAACGTGTTCTTGAGTGGAGACCGCGACTCGGCAAACGTAGTGTAGGACGCCTTCCGACCAGGTGGGATGACGATCTGCGAAAAACTGCCGGCAGATGCTGGATGCGGCGAGCTGAAGACAGGGGGCTATGGCGCTCATTAGGGGAGGGCTACGTCCAGCAGTGGACTACATAATATAGCCTGAATAAGAAGAAGTAGGAATCCACTCGCTAACTGTGAAGATAAACATCGTGGACTGGGTGCCTGGGTGTTCACATAACTCAGCGTTAAGAATCGCCAATAGGTGGGCACGCGTGGTGACAAAGTCCATGCTCTCTGAGAGAAAACCTGTGCCTTAAAGTAGGACGTACATATTCTGCAATATTATTACAAGCAAAATACTATAGAAAATAAGATAAGAATATTCTTTATTGTACATTATTGCACATATTATAAAATATACAAAGTGTACAAAATATACAATACAAAATATACAATTATACAAAATATACAATTATACAAAATATACAATTGGCGGCCTTATTGATAAAAGCAATTTCTTCCAGACAACCTTACGACGGAAAGTTGCTGAAGGGAATAAGAGACGGGCAGTCGGTGCAAATATGAATATATTAATACACATAAATAACAATATACCTACATAAACAGTTACATATATAGTTACGTTATCAACCCTTGTATGTCCCCACTGCTGGGGCACGGGTCTCTTTCTGCATCGCAGGAAGGTTAGGCCATACTCCACCACGGGGGCCAAGTCCGGGTTGGTGGAGGATTGTACGACAGTGGCGGGCCTTACTGTCAGCCGCCCATAAAGCCTCTGACATGGCATAACGACTGCCATGCCATTACATGACAGCGCGCACCCACGGCTTAACGTGCCTTGCGAAGCACGGAAGCGCTCGGAAAAATGCCACTAGCGGTAGTAACGGGACGGTTATCCATCCCGCACCTGACCGCGCCTGTTGTCGCTTAACTCGAGTGATTGATTCCAATCACTCGGTTCGACTAGGCCACGAGCGCTTCAGTTACATATATAGTTATGATAAACTTACATAACGTATTATAACGTATTTTATAATAACAATCTACGCGATGAGGAAATAAATACATTTTTTTTTAACCAAGTCGATGCTGATGATTGAAGAGTATTGAAGGAGCCTGTCTTAAAAAAATGCATTTCTCAAGAATTTCTTAACTGTCGTCTTCATGCTATACTAGTCCACTGCTGGACATAGCCCTCCCCTAAAGAGCGCCATGTGCTATCATAGGGGGTAATGCCCATAATCCCCACGCTGGGCATGCGGGTTGGGGATCGCAGTTCGGTGGAATTGTACTGCAGATTTTTTTACCTGTAGAAGTTGGTATGTCCGTAAGCAGTTTCGATCATTGGTTGGCCGTGATATATGAAAGCCCGGCATTGCCTCTCGAAGCCCCGGGGGAAAGCGCACCGGGTCGGCTTTATCTTCACATTGGGAGCTGTCGCGTTGATTGCCGTCTCGTTCACTGGGTTCATTGTTAAGCACTCCATGCACTCCACTGTGTGATTTAAAGAAAAGAAAAGTAATATTCGCATCGAATTGAGAGCCTCCACCTTTTTTGAAGTCGGTTAAAATGATATATTGCTGTAAAGCCAGCTGCCCGCCACTTCAAATGACTGTAGGGAATGTAATGAGCTGGAATGGAATGGAATTTTATGTTATGTTAAGGGTGGGATGAAATGAAAAGGAATGGAATGGAACGAAATGGAATTGAAGTTTATGCTATGTTAAAGGATGGAATGAAATGGACAGGGATGGAATGGAACGGTATGGAATTTCACTAAATTGATGGAGTGGAATGGGATTCAGGAATGAAATAGAATAGAATGGAATAGAATATATAATATATGTAGGTATTATATATGCGATTGCAACCCTGTATGTCCCCACTGCTGGGGCACGAGTCTCTTCCTGCATTGCAGGAAGGTTAGACCATACTCCACCACGGGGGACAAGTCCGGGTAGGTGGAGGTTTGTAAGACAGTGGCGGAACTTATCAAGCCGCCCATAAGGCCTCTGACGTGGCTTAACGACTGCCATTACATGACAAAGTAACAGTGAAAAGTAATTGTAACAGTCTATAAAATTGTGAATATTAATTCAAATTGATGATAAGCGTACGTGTGATATTGTGTGCCACCTGAGCCACATTTGTCTGGAGCACGAGATCTTGAGCGTAGTCGGTGGACGGCCATGGACGGTATTGGCCTAGCCTCTTCTTGATGGCCAGCGTCCTATTCAACATGTTCATCTCCTTCTCCGTGTCCTCGGCTGCTACTGATGGCAGGAATCTGATCCAGGGTAGCTCCGTGAACAAGTATAGAGCAGACACTGTGGACCAGATATAGGTAAGTTATTTGTTTTAAAAACCTATTTAGAGACTAAAAATTCCGCCTTGACTTAATTAGTTAGTGCATTAAAAAGAATAAAATCATGTGGGTACAGCGATATCATTCCCGTGTAAAAATCTAACTGCAAAGTAGGTACTCGGAGCTGCAAGTGATACAAATTACTTCAGCCAGATGTCGCTGCCTGTAAATAATACAGAGAATATTGTAAAGAGGTTCGAAATTTCGACGATGCCGGCACTTGCCCATTAGCTCAGTTGGGAGAGCGCTGGTACGGTTAGCAAGGGGTCGCGGGTTCGAGTCTCGGCTGGGAACAAAAAAAAACCCAGGTCTTGGATGTTTACATGTTTGTGATGTCGTTGTTTCTGGTGCCCACGACACAGGGTATCCAGCAATGTATGTGCTTGTATGTAAATGTTATGTTATACTATTTTATTTTTATTGTTAATGCACTAACCCGTGCTAAGGACAATTTTAAAAACCTATTTAGAGGCTTAAAATTCCACCCATGCCGGGATTCGAACCCGCAACCTCTGGCTATCCGTACCAGCGCTCTACAAATTGAGCGCTGGTACGGATAGCCAGAGGTTGCGGGTTCGAATCCCGGCATGGGTGGAATTTTTAGCCTCTAAATAGGTTTTCAAAATGTTATGTTATGTCATGCAAAGTAATTTTCACATTATAATGCTATTATGGACTTCCGCAAAGTAACGCCTGATTCCATACAATATATTGAAGCTAATTAAATTAGGTCGGAGGAAAAATTACTTTGATGATTGACCCAATGGTATGCGTGCAGCGGGCCACCTTTCTTCCGTCCTTCCTCAGGCTATAGCAGTCCACTGCTGGACACAGCCCTCCCCTAATTAGTGCAAGGTTGTGCCATCATTGGGGGCTATTACCCTCTATGGGCATTAGCGCATAATCCCCCCGCTGGGCATGCGGGTTGGGGATCGCATGCCCAGCGATCCCGTTTTGTGGTGTTGTACTGCAGGGGGCGCTGCTGCCCGCGCCCCGGTGTGTGTTCCTTAGTCGCCTTTCACGACAACCGCGGGAAGAATTTGGGTTGGTGCTATTTTCTAGGCCGACACTACGCAGTTGGCCACTTGCACACCCCTAAAGTCAAAATGCCTCTCGGGCCCCGTAAGTCCGACCCTGTACTTACGCACCCTGTCTGGTCATGTTCCTCCTGGGAATACGTGCCAGAACGCGGTATCGCAGGAAGTATCCTAGGTCGTCCGTTCTGTTCACGATGTTTTTTAAACGTCTAGACGAAATTGGCTGCTGTTGGTTCTTGTCGAAGAGCTTAATTCGGGCGTTTTTCAAAGCCAACTTGAAGTTCACTGAGAAAACGACATAAAAGTTTTTGGCTTAGGCCAAGATCTTTGATACGCTGTAGATAGATAGATAGAATATTATTTTATACATGTATACCTGTGTAGAATCTGTGTAAATTCTGTTAATTAAGGAATTTGAAAAGACTAAGTTTGGAGTTTTTTTGTCCATTTTTTCTCCAAAATGATCCAGATTTTGAGATGGACACCTAGTTTGACTTGTAACGTTCATTAAGCCGCAGTATCTGCGCTACTTTGAATAAAACCTTTTCATTTCATTTACCAGGGATTACATAAGAGACTTATAAAGTAACAGTACAGTACAAGTGGCGGCCTTATTACTAAAAGTAATTCGTAGTATGCACGTTCTGGCTGAAGTATAAGACATTTATAACTCTCTTTGTCTAGAAGCGCTCGTGGCCTAATCAAACCGAGTGATTGGAATCAATCACTAAGGTTAAGCAAAAACAGCGCGGTCAGTTGCTGGATGGGTGACCATCCTGTGACTACCGCTAGTGGCATTTTTTCCGAGCGTTTTCGTGCTTCACAAGGCACACTAAGCCGCTGGTGCCGGGTGTCATATAATGGCAGTCGTTAAGCCATGTCAGAGGCCTCATGGGCGGCTCGACAACTTCTGACAGTAAGGCCCACCACTGTCTTACAATCCTGCACCAACCCTGACTCGGCCCCCGTGGTGTAGTGTGGCCTAACCTTCCTGCGGTGCAGGAAGAGACCCGTGCCCCAGCACTGGGGGCATGCAAGGGTTGATATCGAACCCTCTTTGTAAAGAAAACACTCACGTTTCGTCAAGAACAGCTGCAAGCCCGCACGCGTGTCAATAGCCCACTTGTTTGATTCATAAAACTTTAAATTCTGCTCAATTCTCTCCAGCATTTCAGCTTGTACTTGCAGAGGAAAGTCTGCCGTCAAATCCACTTTCTTTTTTACCATCTCCATGTACTCGGCACTGAAGGGCAGCGTAGCAAGTGCCTTGTCATTTGCTATTAAAAACAAGCCATAAAATAACGCTTGGTTGAGTATAATATTGGAGGACATTTCAAAGCAAAAGTCGCTGTTGAAATGGAGGAGTTTTACGTTACCTATGTTATTTTATATTCTTTGGCTAGCTAAGTACGTGCTATTCAATGTTATAGTTGTGATACAACCGGGGTGTATTTAGTCGAATTGCCGCCGATCACAATTTTTAACCGACTTTAGAACAGAAGGAGTTTATATTATTTTTAATCCAGTAACCCGTGCTAAGGACAATTTAGTATTTTCTAAGGTTAACACGAGCACTAGACATAATTAAAACTGTTTCTATACGGATTTATGCTCGTTTATTACATTTTTACAATTTTCCGACGTTTCGGCACTTTTACAGGCGCCGTGGTCTCGGATGACTGAGGTGACACGCGTCTTTTTGAAAGCATTACCTGTTAGTTTACTATCCTCGGCAAAAATTACAAAAGTAAGTAATTATGAAGTTACGTTCCAAAATAGGTAAATTAATTATTTTATATTTAATAAAGTCAACAATAGTGATTATTATAATTGAAGTTATAAATTAAATTTATAAAACCAATTATTTTACATACATGAACTAAAAAATTTAAATTAAAATTAACTCTACAGTCAGACTTTTAGCAAGAGGGTCTCATGCACTTAAGCACTGGTTCAATATTGTTGACTTTATATAAAATAAATGATTTACCTATTTTGGAACGTAACTTCACAAATTAACTTTTGTAATTTTTGCCGAGGGTAGTAAACTAACAGTTAATGCTTTCAAAAAGACGCCTACCACCTCAGTCAGCCGAGACCACGGCACCTGTAAAAGTGCCGAAACGTCGGACAATTGTAAAAATGTAATAAACGAGCATAAATCCGTATAGAAACAGTTTTAATTAAGGACATTTTTTTTAAAACCTAGACATGGTCGTAATACAGAGAATATTGTAAAAAGGCTCGAAATTTCACTGATGCCGGTGAGTCGCCCATTAGCTCAGTTGGAAAGGGCACGGATAGCAAGAGGTCGCGGGTTCGTATCCCGGCGTGGGTGGAATTCTAGCCTCTAAATATGTTTTTAAAAAAAGGAGGAGTTTATCTATTCGACCCAGTCTATCTATATATAGTTTATATATAAGTCTATAAGTAACTTCGTGAAATCTTAATCAATTTCGATAATTCTGTCTTTGTTCGACTAGATAGGTATAACAACCGATTGGGTTGTTATAATCTATCTAGTCCATATTAATTTGGTGTAATCTGATGAAGACTTTCAGAGATGGAGAACGGAACTTGAACAGAAATTATACTTAGTCTTTGTTCACAAGGGGGTCTGTATATTTTTGGATTAATTTATAACATTACGATGTGCACCTTGACGTGGGATTTTTTACACACAATTTTTTTCACCAAGGTAATTCTGACATCTTTCATGAAGAAGAACATAATTAATTATCATAATAATTAAATATATACATCGAGTTTAATTAGAGAGTTTTATGAAGATATTCAGTTTATATATGGGCCAATAGATGGCGTGAGCCACAAGCCCCGCCTCTGTTGGGGCAACTTTTACTTTCACTACTCGCCACTAGATGGCGCTAAACTTAAAATTTTCAGTAGTTCAGTACAAAAAACGTAAACTAGTTTAAGTAACATTTTTACAACACGGTTTACTGGAGACTAAAAAAAAATCACCCTGATACCATTTTAGATAAATATTACATACAGTTATAATTTTATTATAATAGTAAAACGACCCCCTGTTTTAGCAGTCAATAGAGTTACAACTATACGGGGTTTTTAATAGTCCATAAACGACCCACTGCAGGGCATAGGCCTCTCAGAGAGAGAGTATGAGAGAGTCCTCATGGACACCTCAGAAAATCAGGTTTCCTAAAAAAACCAGGTAAATAATACGTCTAATAAGTAAGGAATTCTTGCAATTTTCAGCAACCATTTGGAACAATGGCGCGCGTGTCCTTAGTTTGACAAAACTTCATTGTGTTAAAAAGCACTGTTTCAAAACTAAAAAGTGCCTTGTTTTCGTAACATACTGCTTAAGCAGTGACTAGGATAGTAAGTATTTTGTTTCCTTAATTCAACCAATCTAACATGAATTTTCACGTTTCATGTTTTTTTATAAGTAGGTACTTAGCCTAATAGTGTGTGTGCCTTAAGTAAATAAATAAACGTTGCACTGCAGGTCTTCTCTCAGAGAGAGAGAGATTATGGCTTAATTATCACGCGCGGATTGACAATTTCAATCGCTAATGTTACCTATAATGGCCTAGTCGAACGAAGTGATTGGAATCAATCACTTGAGTTAAGCAACAACAGGCGGGGTCAGGTGCAGGATGGGTGACCGACCCGTGACTACCGCTAGTTGCATTTTTCCCAGCTCTTCCGTGCTTCGCAAGGCACGTTAAGCCGTTAACTTCTAACAGTAAGGCCCGCCACTGTCTTAAAATCCACCACCAACCCGGACTTAGCCCCCGTGGTGGAGTATGGCCTAACCATCCTGTGATGCAGGAAGAGACCCGTGCCCCAGCAGTGGAGACATAATTAAGGGTTGATATTGAAGCAAAATTTCACAGACGTGTCCCTGTTCTTGTATGTATGTCACCGGAAAATAACAAGATCCGCCAGTTTATAAATTTCCTAGGAAAATTATAAACTTTTATAGGATTGTAAACGAGAGATATATTGTCTTATCTTACACCCACATTTTCGCAAATTGATAAACTCACCAAATTCAAGCGTAAAATAATAAGTAAGCCTTAACGAAACGCCACCTGCGCTCTGATTGGTTCAATAAGGCACGTGTTCCTGCTCCATCTAGAAATATCGTTGATGAAGTGAAATTTACAACAGAGATACTCTATGCAACAGAGCTACGAAAGTTTTATAGTGGTCATGACCAAAATAGTAAGAAGTCGATTAAAAAAGTCGAAAATTAAAAAAGTCGTTAAAATGTTGTAAGACTATAATAAAGCTAAAGCTTTGGGACGTCGCAATGTTGCAAACCGAAATTAGGTTCGAAGTTTCAGGATGGAGCGAGCGGAGCGAAGCTCCATCCTAGAACTTCGGGTGTTAGGTTTTTTTTTATATATAAGAGGAAAAAAAATGGGTCCAGAAGAACAAAATCATTCATACAGCAAGATTTTGAGGTTAGGTTTACAGAAAATTCAACAATAATTTTCTCGAAAACTACGCATCTCCGGCAAGAATGGATTGCAGGTAGGTAATCGAAACTGATCAATTTATAATTGTTTGGCAAGTTTGATCGTACCTATCTCTATGGACACAAGCACTGCCACTGTCGACATCAACCAATCAGAGAGCAGTGTGTTATTTGCCGTATTTTATAAAAGCGTAAAATAAAAAGCTCTTATGTGATTGGTCGAACTGTTTAGAATCTTACGAATGGATATTCGTTAGTTTATAAATTAACCACGAGACTTCGCAAATTAATAAATTTGCGAAAATGTGGGCGTAAAATAATACAATTTATCTCTCGTTTACAATCCTACGAAAGTTTATAAATTTCCTAGGTAATTTATAAACTTGCGGATCTTATATTCCGGTGACATGTACACACCTATAAGCGCCATCTATGAAGTGCTTTGTGAACTTGTGCTGAAAATAGCTCGATATGAAATGTTCTGTTGAAATTATTATTTATTGTGTAAATACTAATATAGGTTTAAGTGTATATAGGGTTTGATTTTATTTACGTTTAATAATTATCAAGTTGTTAATTTATCTATTTTATTAGATTTAAGCTAGTCAATAAGTTTGTAATTAGGGAATCATTGTAAATAATAATTTGTTAATTTAAAGTTCTGTGTTTGAAACCAAATGTGTGTCACAGTTCACATTTCGTTACAATAGAAAATAGAAAAATGTTAGTAAAAAAAGCCGACCTGGAGAAAAATAATAATTTTATTATCAACATCCTTAGTCACTCGACCAAATACAACGAATTGATTGTGATCTTATCAAAATCTAACTATTGCTTAAGGAGTTATGAGGGAACATACAGTCGCACATACATACATACAATGATATTAATGTTTGAGATGTTCATATTAATCAAGTATTTGACTTAAACCGCTAACCAGCGCCACCAATGGAAAATAGAGAGGCGACTATTCAAGTTATGGGGTAGAAGTAGGTCCTCTTTAAATAGTGTATCTGCTTGTTTAGTTTAACTCAGGGTAAGTCCCTTATTGAAAGTATTTTCACGTTCAACAGTAATCATCCTAAATTAGGACATACCCGTATAGATGGGTGTGTCCTAATTTAGGATCAAACTGTCTATATGGGTGTGTCGTTTTGATTCGAAACTAGGACACCCATAGAGGTATCCTAGTTTGTGATAAAAAAACTAGGATAACCATAAGGATACCCCTAGTTTGTGATAAAAAAAACTAGGATACCCATTATGCGCATTACCCCCTATGACATGGCAACGTGGCGCTCTTTAGGGGAGGGCTATGTCCAGCAGTGGACTAGTACAGCCTGGCGACGACCCATAGGGGTATCCTAGTTTGTGATAACAACTAGGATACCCATAGGGGTATCCTAGTTTGTGATAAAAACGATTGATTAGTTCGGAATTCAGAGTCATCGGAATCAGTACGGAATTTAATTATTATTACCGGCATTTTCTTTCTGAGAGATTAGATTACTTAGATTAGAACTCTTTATTGTATACACTTATTGTACAATTCAATACAATGGAAAAAATCGTAACTTGTTCTATATGTTGACGGCCTCGGTGGCGCAGCGGTTTGGCACGCTCCTGTGCAACCGAAGGTATCGGGTTCGATCCCCGGCCGGGTCAAACTAGGAAACGAACTTTTCTAGTTCGTCTCGGGTCTTGGATGTCATCTATGTATTTATTGTATTAAATCTATCTTCGAGTTAGCACCTGTAACACAAGTC
The DNA here is from genome assembly GCA_934045075.1 of Yponomeuta sedellus. Classification (NCBI taxonomy): domain Eukaryota; kingdom Metazoa; phylum Arthropoda; class Insecta; order Lepidoptera; family Yponomeutidae; genus Yponomeuta; species Yponomeuta sedellus. The sequence goes on from OW203749.1 coordinate 929,435, forward strand.
ATTTAGTTGTACTTAGTATAGGGCTAACGAGATCTGTGTAAAATGTCCATGAATAATTATTATTATTATGTTTTTATCAAAAACGAAACGTCAAATCTGTGATACAGTTTGTCAAAAACTTCAAGAAACCGGAAGAGAAACTTTATTATTGGTATTATCGAAAATTAAGACCATTTACTACCTTTGATTAAGCACAATACATCCTTTTAATGTAATGACTCTACTTATTATTTTTATAATGCTTTTAAACTAAAATTTAGTTTGTAGATTTAATTTCAACTTCAATTACTAATAATCAATATTGCTGACCTTATATACAATGATTGGTTTGCCTATTTTGGAACGTAACTTCATAATTTTCTTGTGTAATTTTGGCCGAGGGTAGTAAACGAACAGTTAAGTAACACAGAGCATATAAATAAGAGACGGGACCTCCCTATATGCTTTTGTAATGAGTTTAGCCCCGTTAGCAATACCAACCAATAGAGCAAAAATGCAATGTCAAAAGTGCTACCAACATAACAACTTGTCTGTGCATTAGGGACGTCCACTTACATTGGTACTACATTTATCGATATCGATAAATTTTCATCCAGGGGCTCCGCAGTTAGCCTAATAAAATTAATAAAAATCAATGTTTTCAATAAAACGACAAATGAAATTAGTATTTTATTATTGATTATCAAATCACAATAATTGTGGTCAAGGTCTATTGAATTTATTTCAGCAGCTATTTGGTTTTTCCTTAGAGGTGTCCAATCTGAGCGAACTTCATCAATCGGTGGTTTGGATTCAGGTGCTGAAATCGTCAAAAAAAGTTAAGTTGAGTCGTTATTGATTATTAATTTGTTGGTAAACTATGCTACTTACCGGGATAGTTCTGATAAATATGCTGAGATTCCAGGCCACAATAATTGTGGTCAAACCCTACTGGACCAATAGCAACAGCTGATATTTTGGCTGCTGTACAAGGTGCTGAAAATGATAACACTTTGTAATTTATCAAAGTAAACATACTCTAGTTACAAAAAACTTCAGCGATACATGAAAAGTCTACGTACCAGAGTTGTTTTGTGAAGCTCGACAACTAATAGGTTTTTGTATAGCTGAATCTGAAAATAAACAATTGCAAGAATAGTCCGAAAAAAAAATAGTTTGTTCCTGTTTACCACATAACTGCATAATTGACTATGTAACTATCAAATACATTTTTATAAAAAAATATTTTAAGTTAAAAATTAGTAAAAAAAATATTTTAGTAATTCCAATCACTAACCAGTTTCAAGTGATGCGACGTGGCTACGTGGTAAGGAAACTCAGCTAGTAAGTAATCAGGAAGAGGAGGCGCATTTATAAGTAGAGAAGATACAGCCCTGTAAAAAAATGTTTATCAAAGTATGTCATTTACGTATTAAGACGTAATAATAATATTGCGTTCTAAATGACGGAGCAAAATATATTCAAATGTTCGACGTAAAGCAAGGCGTATTTTGTGTTTTATTACATAATTATTCATGAAATGTAGTAAGTGTTACATTATAAGTTTATAACACAACTCACCATTTATTTAATCGGCTTCCTTTTAAAATAGTTGTAAAAATCTTTCGGCCGGAAATGATCTCTACAAACATATTTATGTTGGTGGAGTTTTTCGATGGGGATATACGATATAAGATCTTCCACAATTTTCACCCATTGTCTGCATCTAAAAAAAAAACAAGATTCAATGCAGCCACTAATAGTGCATCGTTGAAACATTGTTATGGCTTACAGCAATTCACCCGTCATACACTGAGTAGTAATTCTGACCAAGGTACTTATCAGATATTTTTTTATCGATATTGAATATGTGTATGGCACATCACTATGACATTGAAACATCTGAGTATTTTTCTCATAGTATATTAATTACGTTATTTAATATAATTTATGATCTTGCTCTTGTGCAAGATGACAAAAACTGTAGCCAGAAATACTTACCGGTCTTCATCCCTAGGAAATTTACCCATAAACTTTCTTTTGGTACCCTTTGACCGGCTGCATCTTATTTTACAAATGGCACAAGTTCGACACCATCCGATCAATGCCAATATTAAAAGAAAATCACTAAACACTGTACAACAAGATACACACAGCTAGATATTGAACAAACTTAAAACACAAAAATTTTAACTAGAAAACGTTCTAGTATGTGCCGCGTTCCGCCATATTTGTTATGTTTTCAGTTTGACATTGACAGCAAAGAAAGAGTAAGTAGTATTAAAGAGTGAGACAAAAATATGTCCGCCATTAAAACGGGGCTAAATGCGAACAAAAATTTCAAAGTTCCTACTTGCGCTAGGCTGTTAAGTAACGCTTTCAAAAAGACGCCCGTCACATCGGAGGGCTTAGTGCGAGTTTTTTAACTACTCTACTCGATCGCGTTAACGTAAACTCATATTTCTATGGCATCGAGGAAGCGCCACCTAGCGACAAGTATGGCAATTAAAATTGCTGAGTGCGAGTTGTAATGGTTTACGTTGAGAAGTGAACACGTTTATCAGCCAAAACACGAATAAACGCGAGTGCGAGTTGTACTGTGACAGCGTTTTGCCAGTTCGAACGGTTAACTTACTCATACTCACTACTCAATGCTCGATTAACGCGGTAGTAAAGTTATTCGATTGGATCTGTCAAACTCGCACTAAGCACTCAGTCTTCCGAGACCACGGTACTTATAAAAGTGCCGAAACGTAGGAACATTTTAAAAATATAAAATAAAAATCTGTGTAAATAATACCTACAGTTTTTATTATGTCTAGTGCTCGTGTTAACCTAATGCCCTCTCCACCCTCCCATGCGAGAACAAGCGAGAACAATGAACATTGGCGCGTAACTACAAAAATAATCATGAAACTGTTTGCTATAAACGCAATGTATATCGTTCTCGCGTGTTCTCGCGCGAGAATGTGGATAACCTAACCTTAGAACTACATCCTAAGACTATTCTAAGCTAGAAGGCGAGTTTCTTCATCAGCAGGTACATGTGCTGGTCAACCTCGAACCCATGCAGGTTGTTGGCATCGCCCTGCAATCGCATCAGAAGACCGCCAAAGGAAACATAGGCCGCGAGGCGTGAAGCCGGCTCCATCGTCGCCTCATCGCCTTCTATTCTGCAAAAGGAGAGGGATTAATTGTAAGTTAAAAACCTATTTAGAGGCTAAAAATTCCACCCATGCCGGGACCTGGCTGTCGCTGCCTGTACGTAATACAGAGAATATTGTAAAGAGGTTCGAAATTTCACTGATACCGGCGAGTCGCCCATTAGCTCAGTTGTAAAGAGCGCTGGCACAGATAGCCAGAGGTCGCGGGTTCGAATCCCGTCATGGGTGGAATTTTTAGCCTCTAAATAGGTTTTTAAGTTATGCACATTTGTGAAGGTACAGTAGCAATACCACTTGCTAACTGTGAAGGAAATCATTGTGAGTAAACCCGATTGTCTGAAGTATTAACAAACCTCAGTGGTTGTCACATTCAAAGGCCTTGTAATTATGAAGCTAAGCCTGGAAAATACCATATGCCAGAACTATATATTTCATCTATAATAATCCTGAAGCCTACTGATCAAGAGACTAACCAATAAATGAATTAGACAAATAAGCTTCGTTAACTAATGTTTGGAGTGCAATTCTACTAGAATAGATAGATAGATAGATAGAGGACACTTTATTGCACGACCAGAAAAAAGAATACAACCATAATTTTGAAAGAATACCGCGGAACAAGTCTTTGCGTTAGCAGTTACTTAGTAGTTTTTCGTCAGATCTGGCTCAAACGAGCGGATATCTACCTACACAATGTATATTAAGTTGTTTACTAACCTGTACACTTTGCCAGACATGACATATTCGAAACTATCAGCTCGGTTTCCCTCTGTTTCTAAGGGGTTCCATTCACCTCCGTCAGGATACCCGTTCTCTCTCAAAGTGGTAGCAAGCACCAAACGGAACTTATCACCCAGCTCCATCGGATAAATCCAGGAATTGATGTCCAAAATCAAGTCCATTTTGAACGACTCTGATTCACAATGTAACCGGCTTACTCGGTCGAATTTCTTGCCTTCCGGGTCCATGTCTTTCACGTTAAATATGTCTTCGAATAGCACACCTGCCATTGTGTAGTTTTAGTAACACAAAGTGCGAGAAATTAGGATTTTTAGAAGAAAAACACAGCGGCGATATTTTTGAGGTTGTTTTTTGATCCCACACAGTTTATTCAAGTTAGTGATGTGAACTGGTTCCATAAAAAACGGTAGAGCCGAAGTTTTTACAAAACCGAAAATTTTTAAATAAGAAAAGCAGTATTATTGCAGTAGTAGTAGTAGGTTTGACGTAGTTATGCGAAAACACAGTCAAAAGATTAAAAAAAAGTAATATACGATAGGCGTCGAATTGACAACTTTCTCCTTTTTTGAAGTCGGTTAAAAAATCAACTAAATCCGGGTATAATGAAACAGACAGTCACCTGTTTTTTGAAAAACTCACTGATTACTTTCTTTATGTAGTGTAATTTGCACGGTGTGACCGTTAGTCAAGAGAAAAGTCACGTTGTTTTGATAATTTTGATAAAACTTATTTTCCAAGTAAGACGAGCGTTAAATATAATTCAATTCAGTTTGTTTGGGAACCAGTGCAGATAATAAGGGGCCATCCATTATTATTGTGTCATATGAATTCCCTGCTGTTTTTACCTTTCCTTCGTCCTTGTTACAACTAGTCACATTTCTGAGACTCTTCCTCGACTTTAGTGTGATGGCACATATTTTGCAATCCGCTCCTTGACTCTCTTTTCAAGCAAATGTCTTAAATGGTATATATCTCTTCCACTAGACCAAAAAATATTTTAGTATATTTTTTAAGGACTTGAGAGCAACAAAAACTTTATTTTTAATCTTTGCTTTGCTAAACAGCCAATGAACCAAATGGTTGGAAGACCTGAAGGCTTGTAAACAAAGTCTGAAATTTAAAATCTGTGAGCATAGTGAAACAACCCAATCATGATTTCATCGAGTTTACATGCATAAAGCAGTTATCATTATTGCATTGTTCGAGAGTGCAAAAACAAGACCACCGGGAAGTTGTAGATTCGTGTAACCAGTGAAATAAACATACCAAAAATTTGGTTCAAACTTGCCAAAAGAGACCCCGATACTTTATCGACTGAAACTCGGGTGTATTTATGTGAAGATCACTTTGATGAAAGTCCTATACTAATCAATGTCCACTGGCTCTGGCTGACAGATGTTTGTTTACAAACCAATGATGGTTTCAAGATGGTAGATAGCGCTTTCACCGTTCCGAATTAAAAGCGGAAAATATTTCTTTAATTTCCAAATTTTTGTAGCCATCCTACATACTTACTTAGCAAAGAATATATTTTAGTTTCTTACGTTACATACTACAGGAAATATTCATTTATCGCGTCAAATTTGATACGAGTCAAGTAGCGGATTTTACATTTAGGAATTATTTAATTCAAACAGAAGTTACAATATTAGTTCAAGAGTAGAATATTTTGTGAATAGTGCAAAGTTCGTGTTTTAACACATAGATTTGGAAATATTTGACGTCACGAAATTAAGGACCCCTTCCACGCCCCTGTCACACAATGTCACACTTCGTCGACCCCCTCCCTCCCCCTTAATGTGTAATTTTTTTTATTTATTGTAATACACAACAGATAAGCAACATTACATGCAATAATATCAGGATGTAATTTATGGATGATCTCTAAATTGCTGTTTTCATTATGATTCCATTAACTGATTTCAGTACCAAAATAATTACAATCTACATCATTTTGACATTGCGTTTTCACTAGTTTTTATAAATCATAAGACATTTTTAAACTTAATAGGTATTGGAAAATATCGGTTGGTATGATTTAACATCACTATCTGGAGTGACAGTGTCAGTCATTTTTCGTCAAGTTGTGGTGCCTGCAGGAAACATAAGTTGCGTTCTTAATTAATCTCAAACTTTTTGCGCAATATTTCGTTACACACGGCCAAACGTTTTTTACAATATAATTTCAACAATTACATTTGTAGAGCTCCTAAAATGGTTTAATAAACACACGGGTAGGGTTCTTCCTCAGTGCCAGCAAATGCACCAATACTTACGTCCGTAGCAATACTAATTTCCGAACGCTATGATAACAACTTATCAAGTTGTCTACACTGTCGATTGTCATGCTTTGTTCGGCAAGTGGCGCCCTCTGACAACAAAATATCACACAAAAACGCACTATATCCTAACCTCAAAACAAAGCATTTGCGTATTCGTCTCGCGTTCGCACGTGCTGCGGACGAAACCTCATGGAACACTGATAAAACAACACGTAGTGCCATCCACTGTGCTTGAAGTTACAAAATAAATCGTACCGCGCAACCTAAGCGTGTGGCGAACCGATAAATCTTATAATAATGACGGAAGTTCTAATACCCGGTGTGGTTAGCGAGAAAAAGAAGAAGAAAAACAAGGATGGAGTCTCCCTTGGATCCTACCAGAAGCTCGGAGATTTCAAGATCGACCCTTCCGAGTGCGTGACCAAGTTAGACACGGCTTACTGGCCGCTGTTGCTTAAAAACTTCGATCGATTAAACGTGCGCACTAACCACTACACCCCGCTACCTTTCGGCCATTCGCCCCTGAAGCGCCCGATCAGCGAGTACATCAAATCTGGCTTCATCAACGTCGACAAGCCTAGCAACCCGAGCTCCCATGAGGTTGTCTCCTGGATAAAACGGATCCTGAAAGTGGAGAAGACTGGTCATTCCGGTACACTCGATCCTAAGGTCACTGGCTGCCTCATCGTGTGCATCGATCGGGCTACGCGGCTGGTCAAGTCGCAACAGAACGCCGGTAAGGAGTACGTGGCAGTTTTCAGCTTACATTCGGCTGTTGAGAGCATAAAAAAGGTCACCCAAGGTCTGGAGAAACTGCGAGGTGCACTGTTCCAACGTCCACCTCTGATTTCTGCTGTGAAACGTCAGCTACGCGTCCGATCGGTGTACGACAGCAAACTGCTCGATTATGATGAGGAACGGAACATCGGGGTCTTTTGGGTGAGCTGCGAAGCTGGCTCCTACATCCGTACTATGTGTGTACACTTGGGACTCTTCCTTGGGGTTGGTGGACAGATGATTGAGCTTAGACGTGTACGCTCTGGAATCCAGGGGGAGAAGGAAGGCATGGTGACGATGCATGACATCTTAGACGCTCAGTGGGCATATGAAAACCACAAAGATGAAACATACTTGAGGAGAGTTATCAAACCATTGGAAGGCCTCCTCGTCGCTCATAAGAGGATCTTTATCAAAGACAGTGCAGTGAATGCTGTGTGCTATGGTGCCAAAGTTCTCTTGCCAGGCATCTTGAGGTACGAAGATGGGATTGAAATAGACCAGGAGATTGTCATCGTCACAACAAAGGGCGAGGCGGTAGCCCTAGCCGTAGCACTGATGACAACTTCAACGATGGCTTCCTGTGACCACGGAGTTGCAGCGAAACTGAAGAGGGTCATCATGGAGCGTGATACATATCCAAGAAAGTGGGGGCTCGGTCCTAAAGCTTCCAAGAAGAAGAGCTTAATCCAAGAAGGCAAGCTGGATAAATTTGGGAAACCAAATGAGAACACTCCTAATGAATGGCTGAATAGTTACGTAGACTACAAAGTGAAGAAAGAAGAAAATGGTGTCGAGGAAGATAGCAGTAGGAAGCGGACGGCCAGTACAGCCAACGCTGACGATCCCAATGACTCCACTGAGGTAAAATCAGAGAAGAAAAAGAAAAAAAAGAAGCGTGACTTAGACGCAACAGCTGAAGCCGAGGTTGACACTACGATGGAAGTGGCAGAAGGAGGAGATGATACAGCACGCAAAGAGAAGAAAAAGAAGAAGAAAAAGGACAAAGAACTAGAAAGGCAGGAGGAGTGAAAGAGTGATATATATTATATTTTTTATGAAGGACAATTTTTAGTATGACGGAAGATGAGATATCGTACTTTCAACGCAACACTGGCGGTTGCATGTTGATAACTATATTTTGTACTAGCTAGGAGTAAAATTTTCATGTAATTCTGAGTATTTTCGCTAGTTGCAGTTGTCAAAAACCATTCTTTTCCTCAGAAAATTTGATTGGAACTTCTGAAGTAGATTATTGAAACAAACCAGTTTGTGTGCCTGTCTCGGTCAATATATTTCTAATAATAAGTTCTACTTACATCAGTAACACAAATTTTCCTACCATCAAAGGTAGACTGTTATTATGTGATAATAGTTTCTGTCTAGATTTTTGAATAAGTCAATCGTCATACATTTCCTTTGTCAATGCATTAGTAAACATTTTCATGACGAATAGGTACTAAAGTAGCTTTTGTTTTCAGTGATAAGAACATAATTATTTTGTTTTGTTCAGTAGACGGGTATGATGCATATTTGTTTTGCCTTAAGAAAATGCCCATCAAATAGATGAATTAAGCAGCAATGATTTTCTTTGTAAAGTGAATTATAGTTTTAAGTTTAATTGGTACTTGTGTACGACACAATTTTACATAAGATTGTCCTGATAAAGTTTTTTAGTCTTAGTTAAGTACAGGAGTTAACTTAAGTTTAATAGTCGTATGTAAGTTGAAATGTTGGCATGTAATTGTTTCCAAGTGCAAAGAATAATGTTTTATTAATTGATAAGAGCAGTTCTCAGGAATAAACGTGGAAATCTAAATTATTGTTGATTTTATTTGTGGCATTTTTACTGATGATAATTTTTAAATAAATTAGAAATGAAATGAAAAGGTTTTATTCAAAGTAGCACAGAAACTGCGGCTTAAGGAACGTTACAATTCAAACTAGGTGTCCATTTCAAAATCTAGATCATTTTGGAGAAAAAATTGACAAAAAAAACGGCAAACTTAGTCTTTTCAAAGTCCTTAATTAACATAGCTTACACAATTATATAGAACTCATACATTGTACTGGCTTTAATTCCAGACCACATTGTCATCCAAATAATCCTTTAAGTTATAGTAGCCCTTTTGGCATAAAGTGTACTTAACATATTTTTTTTACCGCGATTTAGTACATAGGTCATGTCTTGAAGGGCCTAATGTAGGTCATGCGTCAAGTTACTGAGGACATCAAGCGACCGGACTGGACAAAAATTCGGTGTTTAGAAAGAAAGAATATTGTCATGCAAGGTTTACAATGTTTATATTACCTATAGTTACATATCTAGACAGAACTTGGCTATAAATAATAAAAAAAAACTAGTGGTGTTTACAAGGTTCTTTTAAAACGCCTTTTCTTCAACTTCATGTATTCTTTTTTGGGGACACCCAAGGGACAAAAGTCCCTCGTCTGCGAAATGTGCATATTAATATCTAACCAGCGAATAATTTATACTATAAATATTTTTAGTAAGCGCCATTCGTCAACAGATGCTATTAAAATATTTGGCGCGAAGTTAACGAGCTCGCTGCTCCCCGCTAGATGTCGCTAGCAATTTTAAAATTCTTGTTACCACTAGATGTCACTAACTTTTCCACGTTTTTTTAAACTAACGTTAAATTGGCCAAACAGATGGGGCGCGGAAAAGGCACGCAAATGATTTTTCGTACAAAAAATCTACTGAAAGGACAAAGCCTACACAGAACATACGACGCAAGCTCGCGGTTTCTGCGGGCGCGTTCGGTCTTTTCCTCACCTTGCATTCTGTGTGGCCGCTGGCTTACGTAATGTTTTTGTTCTGCCTCTCGACGCTAGATGCCGCTGCAAGTCGTTTACACTCATAAGTTACTCTCGCCAGTAAAATATACTTAACTATGGTTACTCTATGTTTACACTCGTTACAAATGCCACTTCAATAACAGTTTAATACAAGTTCTCCTTTGATTAAATTTATTTATTAATATGTTCAAAATTTGCTTTGAACTCTGAAATTCCAACTAACAACTAAAACGTTTACTATAAATTCGTTATCTCTGACTTATCCGGCGCATAGGATGCTCACTAGCGCCACCAATCGAAAAAATATCTCAACCTGTTTTATAATACGTTTCCTTCAAAAAGTAAACATCAAACTCTTAATATTTTTGATAACTATTTTTAGAACCTACAGTATAGAATAGAACCAAGCATCAGCAAGCAACCTAGGACTTGGATTGGGGAAAATTTATTATAAAACGCGTTATAATTTTTTTTCCATTGGTAGCGCTAGTGAGCATCCCAACAAAGCGCAACTGTGATGCAACAGGGATGTTAGATGCCAACTTTTGAATTATGGCACCAGACGCTCAAAATTATGGTATTTTTGAAAAAAATAAGGTACGCGTAGGAAAACTCTTACAGATCTAATAAATTAGGCAGGTCCTATTAATTAAAGTATTAAAATTTCTTCGAATTTTCATAAATTGTTCAAACAAACGCTCTACTCGCTTTTTTCTTTTTAGTCTGTGCTATTCGCTGCTACTTCTGACTAAGTTCAACTTTTTGAAGATTCACCTGTGAAGTTCACTTACAATCCACAGACTACAAAAAATATCACAGATATGAACGTTCTTATCAACTTACTGAACGAAATGAATGAATGATTTTTTAGTGTTACTAGATATCGGTATAAAAAAAAACTCGTCAACAGCAAAAGCGAAAGATGAAAATATGTGATGCAAAAGTGCTTGTGATCAAAAAATGGCAAAATTATGGTACTTTCGCGTACCATAGTAGATGTATCATGGTACATGGTACGAACAACTGAATTATGGTACATGTACCATAATTATGACACGTATAACATCCCTGTGATGCAATGAGGTTTGAAAGTTGAAACTGCAAGCTCGTTGTAGTTGGCAGCACTGTTGAGTGTCCCTAAGAACCGCCATATTGTACTGTAATAAGTAATAAGTATTTATATTCATAATTATGATACATTACACTTAGCATCAAGTTACACTTTAATTTAATATAAAAGTAATATGTAAAATATAATAAAATGTAAAAAAGAGGTTATCTTTAGTTTCAGTTGAATATTAATTAATAAGTTTAGTAGTGTGTGTGTGTGTGCGTGTGTGAGAGGGTGTGTGCGTGTGTGTAAATTAGACATATGCATTTGACCCATATACATTAACCTACAGTTTTAAGAAGCTTGTTGTTTGGTCTAGAGGCTTTCTTCAATACTTTGTGTAGAGATTCATCGCCTCTATTATGAATTGCATCCATAGGGATCTTCAGGTTGAAAATGGGCATCACATAGTCTTGACGAAGTGCTAGCCTTCCAAATTTTTCTACGATGAGCTTTCTGCCAAAGTTTTCTTCTTTTAGGTTCTTTGGGAAATAAATAAGTTCCCGTTTTTTTGTTGCAATCAACGGATGAACAAAGATAACGATTTTATTTATAAAACTATTAATTTGTTTACAAAAATCCTATAGAGAACTGTCAAATTAATGTACACACAACAGTGCTGACATCTGTAGTGAGCATTAGCACAGATTAGATAATAGTTACTACGTAACAGATACATCACTCCCATACTAAAGCGAAAATACCTACGCTATAATAGCCTACAAAATCTTAATAATAATAACTACTGTTCACAGCGAGGAGAAATATACCATAAGTACCCGCTCAAAGAGTCGAGATTGTGTTGCCCACCGTGCGAATCACATGCAAGCGCGTCATCGCTCGAATGCGCTAGGGTTGTAGCTAAGATTATTATTACTGTAATCAAACGAATGTTGTGAAATAACCATATTTATTTATTTGTCAAAAATATGTAATATAAAATGACAAGCTGACTTTGTTTGAGTTGTTATTAGATCAGGCCTCCCTATTATCTCAAGCCAATTGCGGCGTCTGAAAAGCAAACATTAAGGTACCTATCAAACTTAATTTTTCGTCATTTTGGGCGATTCCTCTATTCCTACACAAATATCTAAAAAGAAGGGGACAGACAAAACTGATTTTAGTTTTTGGATTGGGCGTGGCGGTCAGAGTCGACCACATTATATTGGTTTGAATTCGAGAAATACGTAAATATTTGACATCCATGTTTGTTGTACATGTTTTGTTTCTAATGTTTACTACAAAACAAGCTGGCTGGCTGGCGAAAAAGGCTGGGTAGTAGAGATTCGTTAAGAGATTTCTTTAAAGAAACTAACATCCTGACAGTTGCCAGTCAGTATATATATGAAAACATTATGTACGTTAGGAAAAATATCAGTAACTTTAAAACTTTAGGTAGCCAACACAATGTAAATACTAGAAATAAACATAAACTTTTGTTCCCACTATTTAGGCTGGCAAAGGTTAATACATCCTTCATGGGGCATTGTATACGCTTCTATAATAAAATCCCTGAAGATATATTAAGCTTGCCTGAATCGCGGTTCAAAAAATATGTTAAGCACACTTTGTGCCAAAAGGGCTACTATAACATAAAGGATTATTTAGATGACAATGAGGTCTGGAATGAAAGCCAGTACAATGTATGAGTTCTATGTTTAAAATAATTATGTAAATTATGTTAATTAAGGACTTTTGAAAAGACTAAGTTAGGAGTTTTTTTGTCCATTTTTTCTCCTAAATGATCTAGATTTTGAAATTGACACCTAGTTTGAATTGTAACGTTCATTAAGCCGCAGTTTCTGTGCTACTTTGAATAAAACCTTTTCATTTCATTTTCATTTCAAACACTAAAACGCCAATTTAGTTGATCCTAAATTAAATTAACATTAAAAACAAATACACGCACGACAAATATGATTAACTACATCCCATCCCATTAACCCATCTTTGTCGTGCATGTATTTGTTTTTCACGACTCCACGACTTTTAGCAACTGCTAAAAGTCGTGGAGCGAACTATTATAAAATTGATATTTTTGGCATTTTCCATCAATTTACGACTATGTTGATGTGCATTTTTAAAAAAATTAGGTATAGCCATAGTACAGCCGTGAAAACGTGACAGACAGAGGCACTTACGCATAATAATGTTAGAACGGATGTGGTTATTTAGAATAAAAATTAACAAGTCCACAAAAAAAGCAGTTACCTTTATGTATTTATTTTACTTTTATAGTAAGTACCTAAATGTTTAAAGAAATAAAATAAGATTTATAGTACCACTTACGTTTCTTCGTCTCTCGGCAGTGAAAAAAATTATAATTCTTAATTTGTTTTTTTACCTTTACACCCATCCACTGAACAATAATTACGTGGTTTCGGCATTACGAGTAGTAAACGCGGGAAACGCGCGGTGCAAGCGCTCAGGCGGGCGTAGCGGCCCTTTGTCGGTTGTATCGTGGACGATACGCCGAGCGGCAGGTATAAAACGCGTGACCTTGAGCGAGTGACGGACGCCTGGCATTAGGCAGTTTTAAAGCCCATATGAGCACAAAAGTATCGAAAGTTGACTGGCAGTTAACAGGAAACTTGGCAAATTGAAATTGGAAGAGACACTTCGTCGCTATGCATCGTTCAAAATATTCTGCTAACTCTAACTTTCTTCTTATTCAGGCTATATTATATAGTCCACTGCTGGACGTAGCCCTCCCCTAATGAGCGCCATAGCGCCCTGTCTTCAGCTTGCCGCATCCAGCATCTGCCGGCAGTTTTTCGCAGATCGTCATCCCACCTGGTCGGAAGGCGTCCTACACTACGTTTGCCGAGTCGCGGTCTCTCAAGAACACGTTTACTCCAACGGTTGTCGGTTCTTCGCGAGATATGGCCAGCCCACTGCCACTTCAGCTCGCTGATTCTCTGAGCTATGTCGATAACTTTGGTTCTCTGTCTGTCTGTTCTTACCATTGGTCAGAGTGAATCAGAAATCATCATACATTGAGGTATGTAGGTAGTAGGCGTGTGGCCTCATTATTGTCATTAAGTATTACAATAAGTTGCACATTACGTTTGGCCAGCACTCAACATAGTATATACCTAAGCAAATGCAAAAGGTTATTTAAGGGCACTCTTCATACGATATAGGAGGAGACACTCACTGAGATGTCTTATGATTTCAATTCTTTAACCTACGACTATCTAATACCACAGGTGTTTCTACGTAAAGAATTTACATACTCTTCGTTGAATGTTTGGTGGTCTGATGATGAGTATCGATGCATGTCACAGTCCCTGGTCTCTGCCCACCTATCTGGGACACAGGCTTATGCTATTAAATATCAATGTTCTTGTTATTCCTGTCTTCGGGTCGAGTTGTAGTGGAGAAAAAGACAGCTCTCTATAAAAACTCTTTTCTCTAATCATCTTAAATCAATACATTAGTTTATAAAACCTACAACGAGATCCCATGAGTGCAATCAACAAATTTGCAATTGTAAAACGTTAGTAACGCTCTTACAAAATTAAGAAAACACTAATGCACTCGTTCACGAGTATAAAGCAGTGGTCAGCCATCGCCAGCCTCAACCATTTAAGAGGGAGATAGGTGACCCGCCCACCACGCCACCATTCGGAGGGCCTTTGGCAAACTTGTGTGATAAAGTTCTTGCCAGCTTGTCAGTAATAATAACTTAAAAACTTATTTAGAGGCTAATGTTTCCACCTCTTTACAATATTCTCTGTATTACGTACAGGCAGCGACATCTGGGTGAAGTAATTTGCATCACTTGCAGCCCCGAGTACCTACTTTGCAGTTAGGTTTCACATCGGAATGATATCGCTGTACCCACATGATTATATTCTTTTTAATGCACTAACTAATTAAGTCAAGGCGGAATTTTTGTCTCTAAATAGGTTTTTAAAACCAATAACTTACCTATGTCTGGTCCACAGTGTCTGCTCTTTATTTGTTCCCATCCCATTCCCATCAAGTCCAGGTTGGTGGAGGATTGTAAGACAGGGGCGGGCCTTACTGTCAGAGAAGTTATCGAGCCGCCCATAAGGCCTCTGACATGTCTTATCAACAGCCATTACATGACAGCCGGCACCAACGGCTTAGTGCGCCTTGCGAAGCACGGAAGTAGTCACAAGATGGTCACCCATCCAGCACCTGACCGCGCCTGTTCTTGCTCAACCCAAGTGATTGATTCCAACCACTCGGTTCACGTAAGCCACGAGCGCTTCAGTTATTATCAGTAATAACGACTAACAAAAATATGAACGGTTACAAATAAATAAATAACTTCCACTCAACCGTTAATTTGTATAAGTAATTACTTTTCATTGTGATCAGTTTTACAAACCTACCAACTTTCGGCGGCCTCTAGTGGGAGGCGAACCCGCGGCCTATTACCGTAAAGACGCGTTCACGCGCCGCGTGACGTCGCACGTGCGCTAACGAGCTGTGGACGCGCCTTTAGGCTTAATTGCTTTGTTTTTGTCCCTTGTCAAGGACCCTTAGTTTCTAGGCGATTTGACGTGTAAGGCGAACTCGGCCCACTAATCCCCGGTTTACCGTAAGCTAAGAATTAAAAGAAGAGACCCTAAATTCTGATTTTTTATTCCGTAGTATTCTGACATTAATTTCATAAGTTTTGCTACTAAATGATTGTGTTTTTATCAAATTAACAAGCTAAAACTATCTGGTAAAACGTCGAAATTGAAATACAGGCATAACACATATATACATACATCACACAAAGACACACGCACACCCACACACCCACACACATACTCACACACACACACGCGCACACACACACACACACATACTCACACACACACGCACACACACGCACACCCACACACACCCACACACATACTCACACACACACACACACACACACACCCACACACACGCACACACACACACACACACATTAATGCACACACCTACACTGACAAATAAACACAAATTTCTATAAAACAATCGCGCAGCACCACTTACAACACACACACTAATTACAAATTGAGTCCTAATTAGGCTAAGTTTCATTGTAGTGTTAAAAATAAGCGAAGCTTAGAATTTATTATGAAAATAAGTACTAAAGAACGTATGTAATTATACCTCAAATTTAATTAGTCAAATAGCAA
Source organism: Yponomeuta sedellus (assembly GCA_934045075.1). Taxonomy (NCBI): domain Eukaryota; kingdom Metazoa; phylum Arthropoda; class Insecta; order Lepidoptera; family Yponomeutidae; genus Yponomeuta; species Yponomeuta sedellus. Next base: position 945,459 of record OW203749.1, read on the forward strand.
AGAGTTATTCACGTTACAGACAAGGCCTAGTGTGGAAACCATGAACATCACAGAAATATTACTAGGTATCCATAATATATTTTATGCCACACCTGGCAATAAAGTGGCTTTTACCGCACGCTGCGCGTACGGAAAAAGGCTTTCTGGCCAAGTGTAGACATAAAAAAGATGTATACAACACGGGAGGTAATAAAGAAAGCTCTCGATCGCATATTTACGTCCCTCGCTTGCAGCTCGGGCCGCAAACTTCTGCGATCTCGGCCTTTCTTTGTATTACCACCCTAGTTGTGTAATGTACTATAATAATAAGTAGGTACTTATAAACATTTCAGATACCTATTTGTCTACACTCTCTTTCTATTTAAACTCTTTATGTAAGCTTTATTAACTAAAACGGCATCCACAACACAGGCTAAGCCTAGTGTGGGAGCAAACGATTTGTAATTTATTTTCTATTAATAAATACTTTTTACTTTTTTACACAAAAATTGCAATGCCGCCAGTCTTCTCGGTAGGTACTCTACCGACCGACAGTGATCATCTGGCTCAAATATTTTATTTTTAAATTAGTTTTAGGTTTAGTTTAATTTTTATATTTTCAATTATGTTGTTTTTAAATATTTTTTATGATAATGAGTAGGATTGTAAATGAACACCTATGTGAATAATAAAAAAAAATGGATGTATAACCATTGCCAAGTCTAAATCGTGGAAATAACAGTTAATGTTTATTTCTAGATATTACGATAACTAAAAATATTTTCGAAGGCTTTGATATTTTTTGTAACGGTGCCTACTTATGATGTTCATAAATGTATTGACTTGCAAGTGTTAGGTAAGACTGTTGAATCCGCGGGTCTCCCCACGAAGCTTTCCTTCCCGCCTCGCAAGCTTCAAAAGCGTGCAGCTAAATGAACATCTTATTATCCGACTGTCCGCTAACAATCTCACACCTACAACGATAATTACACGGGGGGTGCAAATTAGTTCAATTTGCGACAAGATGGCGTCGGCGATGGTGTTGCTAGAAATCGGAAAATTTCCCGACATGACGGGAAAATTACAGGTAACCGGCAAAAAATTAAGTTGTCCGATTTTTCGTGTTTCAATTACTTACACACGCAAACGAAAAAGGCGGAACGCGTTGATTGGAACTTATATCACTCGATAAGATATTCTATGGGATTATAAACAGAAGTTTCAACAAAAGTTTCGACCATTAATATTTATATATATATCTCTAGAATACTCGATCTAGAAATACCAAATCTTCGATAAATCTGAGAGATTAATTATGCAATGACATTTATTCTAGAACTTCTCATTGTATTAGTTCATTAAGTGATTTTTTTTGTCTTTAATTAAATAAAAATTGATTTGATATTCTCAGGTATATTTTTTCAGATATCACAGGTGCTTTAAGCGCTCCATAAATGTCACAGCTTCCTATAATTCATTGTCCTACATATAATTATACATTCCTTTTTACGAAACAGCATGATTTTATGCCTTATGTGTTAACTCCCGCTTAAGGTCCAGAATTAAATAAAATAAAAACACATTTTTGCTATAATTAGTTTTATTATTCTATTGTATCTATCTATCTAAGCCTCTTATTTAGCGTGTTTTTTTTTTAATTTTATTTTCGAGTATTGGCCGTATTATTTTTATCTAAGAGATCCGAGGGCTGGTGCCTACTTTGGCCATAGCTTAAGCCTCGTCATATAGTGAGACAATGCCGCCAGCCTTCTTGGTACTCTACCGACCGACAGCTCAAATATTGTATTTAAATTAGTTTTAGGTTTAGAAGAAGAAGAAGAAAACATTTATTTAACGCCACATAGACATACAAAATTTGACAGAAAAGGAAAATACAGAAAAGAAAGCAGGAGTAAAACAAAAGCAGAAGAAAAGAGGAACTACAGATGAATGAAATGAACATAAATTCCAACGCTACACAGTATGTCGATGCAGAGGAAAAAAGGCCTCATGCTCAGTATAAGCTGAGGGTTTGCACCCACAACACTGATTTTCAGCAAGGGCCTTCTGGTGACTCACGGAGCATCAAAACGGAACAAACACGCACTCACACTCTCATATACTTACACGCATACAAGCACACTCATAAATATATACCTACATACATACATAGTGATAAATAATACACAATAATTACACTACAAATACTTAAGTAGATATTAATGAATACAATTTAAACTAAACTAAATAAAATACACTGTTTAATATCTTGACTTGACTCGTGCGCAGGAATAATGGAGGTCATGCTGGAAGAGGAAAACTTAGGACTTCTGGGAAGTCAACAAATAACCTTTAAGTTTCACCTTAAAGGTATACTTGCTGGTAAGGACTTGGAGATTTAGTTTCATTTTAATATTTTTGATTAAGTTTTTTTTATTAATTTTTATGATGACATTAAATGAACAGCAGGGTAACAATAAAAAAATATTATCTAAAATCATCTAGGGTGGTAACCAACGTAAAACATGCTTGTGATCTTTTTATTTTAAGTAAAACATTTTGTATAAAAGAAAAGAAGAAAGCCTTATCTAAGAAGCTTTTCTTTAACCTAACCTTACCTTCGCTAGTGGGAACCAAGAAAAAGAGAGATCTTGTCTTTGCTTCAGTTTCCGCTGCTTTCGACGAGGAGGTATTTGTCGGGAAATAATATTTTTGTATCTGGTCACTCTAGCCGGAGAGTGTAGGGGTGGGGTGATATTAAAGGTGAGATGTAGGTACAGCATTATATTTATAGTTAGTTTCATTCAGCCTTGTTCTAGGTTTTTGACTGCTTCTTTGAAGATAAGATAAGATAAGATTATTCTTTATTGTACACCAGGAAAAAACAATCAAAACATAATTACAAAGATACAGTACAATTGGCGATCTTATTGCTTAGAGCAATTTCTTCCAGGCAACCCACGATGGAGAGTTGCTGAAGGAAAAGTGAGACGGGTAGTTGGTGCAAATATGAACATTGATATACATACTTATACTTAAAAAGTTTAACTTTTTTTACAATAAAGTTCCGCAAGAGGATAAAAAGAAAGACATACCTACATTAAGAAAAACAATAACAAAATTAAATTTAATTTAACAATAATAATTGATCTAACGATTAACACGCTTGATTACGAAACATAGGCCATAGGTTCGGTTCCCACTGGAGGTCGCTGTAATGATCAATGACATCAATCCGAGCGTATTTCCACGCGTCCTTGCCTGGTTATAAAGATTTATTTATTTGCTAAAACATGTGTCAGTGAAAATACATAAGCATGCATTTTTGGTATTAAATAAAATAACTTCGGATCTACATGTTCTACTGACATCAGTGTACAATAAGAGTAACGGAATGTCTGGACACGGTTTCAAACATATCAAAGCGGAGGTTAAAAGCGGAAGTAAATTCTTCAACTTCTTCCTCGGTCCTTCAACTCCTAGGGGAGCATAAGGCCTCAACCCACAGGCCTCAACAACAGATTTCCACTTTTAAAAACCTATTTAGAGGCTAAAAATTTCACCCATGCCGGGATTCGAACCCGCAACCTCTGGCTATCCGTACCAGCGCTCTACCAATTGAGCCAATGGGCGACTCACGACATCAGTGAAATTTCTAACCTCTTTACAATATTCTCTGTATTACGTACAGGCAGCGACATCTGACCTAAGCAAATTGCATTACTTACAGCCCCGACTACCTACTTTGCAGTTAGGTTTTAACATCGGAACGATATCACTGTACCCACATGATTACACTATTTTTTTTTTTAATGCACTAACGATTTCCACTTCTGACGGTGGTTCGCCGCAGCTTCCAATACAGGCCAGCTAGTGCCGATCGACTTGGCCTGGTCCATTGATCTTTTCCAGTTGGTCCTTGGCCGCTAAATTAAGCCTCTAAATAGGTTTATTAAAAATTTGTTTGTTTAAACACCGATATATTGGTACAAACTATTCCAGAGGTGATACTACTCGTTAATAAACGAACAACTTTTACTACGGCACCAATCCCGAAATCGCGTAAAGAACAGTGTTTTCATAGAAATGTGCAATATCTACACAAAATATATGACATTCGATGAGCATTGAGCTTCTCCAGAAAAAAAAATCGAGGTTGAATTTTTCGACTGTCTTTTAGATTCCACGCTAATTTCTATTAATGAAAGATTTGAACAGTTAAATAAGTACTCGGAATCATGGACTTTTTTGTGTAATATTAAACAGATTCCGGAAAAAAGCTGAGCGTATTAAACTGTCTGTATTTCGAGGATGCGTGGAGGTATCAAGCTGACATTTGAACTATATACTCAAGTCTCTCTCTCTCTTCATTGGAACTTGAACTCCTAGCGGAGCATCGGGCCTCAACAACAGATTTCCACTTCTGACGGTGGTTCGCCGCAGCTTCCAATTTAGGCCAGCTAGTGCCGATCGATTTGGCTTCTTGGTCTATTGATCTTTGATCTTTTACAGGTGGTCCTTGGCCGCCCCCTCTTTCGGCCGCCCAATGGGGTATACCTACGTAAGTGCGTGTCTGGTCAGGCATCTCTTGTCGCGGCGTAGTGTATGTCCTATCCAGCGCCATTTGCTATCCAGGATTTCTAATAATATATTGGCCTTTTTGCATCTACTTAATTAGATGATTTATACAGCGTCCAGTGGTATCTTCACTCACACTAGATGGGTGAAGGGACCACTCCGACGCTGTAGTGCCGGGGACATGGTTTTATAGATGGTGTAGGCTTGCCCAGCACCTATACCAGGATTTCTAGGTATCTTATTGGAACACTTCCGGAGGTCCTGGTTCCGTATTCTTTGAGGCCAGAATATCCCCAGTATCTGTCTGAGATGTTGTAATGAATACCTGGAGCCTGGAAGTAAATTAGGTGTGTCAATTATTACTGGTAATACATTTTTTGTGAAGTCTTATTTATTGCCATCTGTCAGGATCGTGGCAAGTGGCAGTCCCTGGCCTCTGCCTACCCCTCTGGGATATAGGCGTGAGGGTATATTATGTTATGTCTTTTTTGATTGTTTCTCGATTTTATGGCCAAGCTTCACAGTAATGTATTCTTTTATGCTTTATTGCACATTAGGTAAGTAAGAAACATACATAAAATGCAAACAAAAAAATTCTCTTCCAGCCAAACCTCGACGTAGTGACATGAACACTGTCAACGAATTCTTATAACTTGAATCGCTGAATGTGTTGGTAAGCGCAAATCTCAAGAGCAGCTGAACCGATTTCGCGAATTCTTTTTTTAGAATATTCCTTCAAGTAAGAGGATGGTTCTTACGGAGAGAAAAATAAAAAAGAATTTAAAGAATCGACTGTTAGGCGGCACGAAGTTCGCTGGTTCAGCTAGTAAAACATAGATTTTCAGCGCTTTGAAGCAAAGCGGCAGTCACATTCTCAAAAACTATTAACATTCCTACTTTTTCTCATTCAGGTAAAAATAGGACTCAAACAATTTGTAAAATCTCTATAAGATACTTCATGTCAAATTAATTCTTTATTCACATTGTCGGATCTTAACTTTGTGAATTATTTTATAAATCCACGTACACTCCATTGGTGGCTTCCCATCCAATAGACACCAGCCATTACGACTCTACAGTATTTTAAATTCGCTAAAAGCGTCCTTATCGTAGCTCCATAAAGACCATTTTAGTTTCTCTTAAAAACATAAATTACTTTGCCAGTTTCAACTCTACCAACTTAACAAACATGACTAATAGAAGACCTTAACAACAAGTCAATAGAGATGACATTTGCACGATGAACAAGAAAAGTTATGTTGGTAGGTCTAAGGCGAAGGCGGGAAATGCCAGCGAGAATGCAAATCAAGTTTTTTTAGCCGACTACCAAAGCAAGAGAGGTTAATGTTCTTACGAGTATTGTATGTATGTTTGAAGCAGTGGGGGTTGCAAGTCCATATCGTTCGTTATCAGGTATGTAATTTATTATTAATAATTTTAACTACACTGCAGAAAAGAGTGAAATATTAAATTATAATATATATAAAAAAAAAATTACACCACCAGTGTGTGTAACTAGTGACGATTTATGGCACTGAAACTAATCTCTTACTGGGCCTCATAAGAAAGCTCAAGGTCACGCAACGAGCATTGGAAATGGCTATGCTCGGAATTTCTCTACGAGACCGAATCAAAAATGATGAGATCCGTAGACAAACGGAAGACATCGACGTGGCCCAGCAGATTAGTAAATTGTGTGCCTGTGGGTGGGGCACATAAGTCGCAGAATTGTTGGACAAGTAGCCGAAAAGATCTCGAATGGAGATATAGCGGCAAGCGCAGTGAAGGACGACCAGCCACAAGATGGACAGAAGATCTCGTTTATTTATTAAACAAATAAATAAATAAAAAATTAATCTCATCCAAGTGGCAGGAAGGCTGCTTGCAAGCCGCTCCCGACCGATCTTCTTGGAAATCCATGGAGTAGTCATATGTCTAGCAGTGGACTTCTTGTGGCTGAATGATGAGGATGACTTTGACTTGATAGCTCGAAAAACTGATAGCTGTTGGGGCGAAAATGTTCTGACCTTACGACTACGGCAGGCCCTCCACCAGATGGTCTGCCGACCTGATTACAATGGCGGGGAGTCGGTGGGATGCGGATGGCACAAAAAAGCTTGGAAAGCCATAAGGCATGCCTATGTCCTGCAGAGGGCGCCAAATGGCTAATGAAGATGGCGATGTTAAGTATATTCTGTGCAAAATGCTGATGATCATATTAAGGATTATTTGGAGGAAACAGAAGTCAGGTATTAAAATAATGTTAAATTAAAATAACGGGAACGACAAGTCTAGTGTCATGTTACTTTAAGTTGAAAACTCTGGTAATTAAGTTAAAATCTGTTTTGGAAAGAATAAATGTGGAGTTTCTTTTATAAGTTTCTTCTCCACGTAATCTACTGATTGTGAAACAAACAGCTTTGACATTCATTAAGGAAACATTTTGTTCTTGTAGTAAATAAAATTCTTTTGACCCAATTAGGGTCAACATCATCCATACCTGAAAATGTAACCTTTATTGTTTGTAGTTCCAATAGGTAATCGCGCCAACTTGTAGTCCGTAAGTGTTACATGATAAGATTGATAAGTGATGTGAATGTTGTGTTTTTCAGTTATTGAATTCACACTGTGGCTTGATTTATTGTAAATTGTGTCTATATTTGTAAAATGTGCATCAGTTGAAAAACCTATTAAATAAATTAAAATTTCGGATTTGACTTTGGCTTTCATGACTGATTTGATTTGAACTCCACCTGCAGTGGTATTGAAAGGTGACTTTAAGGTCTTCTCATCCTAGCTGCAGTGTCTTCGCCTCCAACGTCACTGATCGGCGCCAGATGATTTTTAGCAGTAAGTTTTAAATTATTAAAAGTTTTTTTAAAAAGAAAACAGGTTTGTTCGCTGTTTATTTATGCCCCGTTGACACTCAATGGTTATTTTATTCAGAGGAAAACGAATTTCGATGGCAACGGCAAAGTTATTATGTTGTTTCTCTGCACCGCTAAATATAGTACGTACCTATGGGCCAGTTTCTGAATTGAGAACTTCGCTAAGTAAATACTTAATTTATAAAAACTTATTCAGAGGTTATTTAAATACGTAGCTGTAGTGCTGTCTCTTCCAATTTCACAGAAAAGAGCGTGACAGAACGCGTACTTACTTCTCTTTTCAAATTCTCAATTCTCCTGCCCTGTGTTGTTTTATACGACGTCCACGTTTACATAGACCATTTTAGAGAAAAAATTAACAAAAAAAAAACTCAAAATATTGACTATTCAAAGTCCTTAATTAACTGAGTTTACATAATAATTAATAAACATACAACTCGTGGACCAAAGCGCTCCTGACCTAGTTCAACCGATTGATTGGAATCAATCACTTGAGTTAAGCAACAACAGACGCGGTCAGGTACAGGATGGGTGACCCTACCTTTAGTGGCATTTTTCCGTGCGCTTCCGTGCTTTGCAAGTCATGTTAAGCTGTTGGTGCCGGCTGTCATGTAATGGCAGTCGTTAAGCCATGTCAGAAGCTGGTGATAACTTCTGACAGTAAGGCTCGCCACTGTCTTACAATCCTCCACCAACCCGGACTTGGCCCCCGTGGTGGAGTATGGCCTAACCTTCCTGCGATACAGGAAGAGACCCGTGCCCAGCAGTGGGGACACACAAGGGTTGATACCGATTACGTCCTCAAGCAAATAAATACTGACGGTATGGACCGTTGTGGCTGCCTGTAAGTGAGATAACACTTATCTCGTTTTTCTTTACCCTATGAGTGCTTAGTGCGAGTTTGACAGATGCAATCGAATATCTTTACTACCGCGTTAATCGAGCCTTGAGTAGCGAGTACGAGTAAGTTAACCGTTCGAACTGGCAAAATGCTGTCACAGTACAACTCGCACTCGCGTTTATTCGTGTTTTGGCTGGTAAACGTGTTCGCTTCTCAACGTCAGCCATTACAACTCGCACTCAGCAATTTTAATTTCCATACTTGTCGCTAGGTGGCGCTTCCTCGATGCCATAGAAATATGAGTTTACGTTAACGCGGTCGAGTAGTTAAAAAACTCGTACTAAGCACTATGATCTATTTGTGGATGTACTTGTGTATACCTGGTCGGTGGTCCCAATTTTTTTCATATAGCCTATAAACGTCCCACTGTAGGGCACAGAACTTCTCTTAGAGATTGAGTACGGGCTTAATCATAACGCGTGCCCACCGCGGATTGGCCAAATCAAACGCTAATGAAATGAAAAGGTTTTATTCAAAGTAGCGCAGAAACTGCGGCTTAATGAACGTTACAATTCAAACTAGGTGTTCATTTCAAAATCTAGATCATTTTGGAGAAAAAATGGACAAAAAAACTCCAAACTTCGTCTTTTCAGAGCTAAAGTTTGAACCTCCGATTCGAGGTTTTTCTCACGATGTTTTCCTTCATAACTTCACAAATGTACTTATACATAATATAACACTAAGGTGTGATAAATAACGTTTAAAAAAAGTTACTAAATTTGAATTCAGGCCGTCTGTCTGTTAGCTTTTAGCATATACCTCGGCTACTGTCGGATTCGTGTTATAGTAATATCGGAACTAATGACACTTAATTTCGAAATAAGCGCAGAAAGTAGTATTACACTTGTGTGCTTTCGGCGAAAACCGAAGCCTACTCTAGAGCCCGAGGTATATTCTAAAAGCTAACAGACTGTACGCACGTTAAAAACGAAACAAAAACCAATCAGTTTCTGAACTAAACCAGCCAGTACGTTATCGCATACCTCAGCCTGTCGAGCGGATTATCCCCGCTTTCCCTCCACTCCCTCTGGAAGAGGGCGTTCAGTCGCGCGACGGACAGCCTCCGCTACGTTGGCAGCACTGCGCGTGTGCCGCCTTTTATTTAAAAATAAAATAATTAAAAAGAAAACGCAATTTGAATTGGAATACCGGAAGTTGACAGCGGCAGTGTCTTTTTTAATACGCGGAATGAATTGAATTTGGGAAAAAAGGTCGAAGTTGATTGATTTAAAAGTTGTGATAAATATTTTACTTACTTAAATTAGTAATTTTTAATTAAAGAGACCAAATTGGTGAATAAATAGGTGCAACGTACGTACAATAACAAAATATCTGTATTTGTATAGTGTACTTCTTAATTATTACTTTTTTTATTGTTTGAATAATGTGTGCGTTCAAAAACTTAAAAATAAAATTATGTGTGGTGATAAACAAAGTGTTAATGACTAGATTTATAAATTTACCGGTGCAGTCTAATTAGATTTAACAATATTCAACAAATTCAATTGGAATGCTCCAGCTAAGTTGCGACGGGCTTCACAGGCGACAGGACTCTTACAAGGTAAGATGGCTGAAGTGCAAAAAGTAATTGAAATGCATTTAAAAAATGGTTTACACCTTTATTTATAGCAAAAAAAAACAAAAATAACTTAAAATGGACTAAGTGAATCACTTACGGAGTTTAAAGGTAAGTGTAAGCTATGAGATAAATATAAAGCTCAAATTAATGAAAAAAATATGATATTCAAGACATTTATTATTAGATAGATAGACAACACGTAACATAAAAATGGATACAAAGATATTTCTTAACCTAAGAGTACACGGACAGACGGCGGCCTTATCACTAAAAGTGATCTCTTCCCGACTACACCTTTGGGTGGACTTTACTAATACACTGGAGAAGGAAGTAGGTTTACAAACATAGAAAATAATTAAAAACTATAAAAAATCAGGACTGTTTCTTAGCGGCTAGTTAGATCTTTGATAATTTATTATTTTAGCTATATAGGTTGAAATTTTGTATCGTTATCAACCCTTATATGTCCCCACTGCTGGGGCACGGGTCGCTACCTGCATCGCAGGAAGGTTAGGCCATACTCCACCACGGGGGCCAAGTCCGGGTTGGCGGAGGATTGTAAGACAGTGGCGGGCCTTACTGTCAGAAGTTATCAAGCCGCCCATAAGGCCTCTGACATGGCTTAACGACTGCCATTACATGACAGCCGGCACCAACGGCTTAACGTGCCTTGCGAGGCACGGAAGCGCTCGGAAAAATGCCACTAGCGTTAGTCGCAGGACGCTCACCCATCCTGTACCTAACCGCGCCTGTTGTTGCTTAACCAAGTGATTGTTTCCAATCACTCGGTTCGCCTAGGCCACGAGCGCTTCATTATATATGTATTTTATTTAAATTTACGAGTAAAGACGGGCCTTTGACTTTAAATTTTCCATTTAATCTAAGTAAATTTCTTAAATGGCTATATTATTATTTTTTATGCACTAACCCATGCTAAATAGGTTCTTAAATGGCACCACCAAATTCTCCACTAGCGTCGCTATCAACTGAACAGACAAGATGGTGGCACTGTGGCAGTTCTGCTGCCCATGTATTTAGTTCATTAAAACCATAATATTACGAGGATTTCTACGCTTTCATTTATAATAAATAATAATATTGGCCTTTTCGCATCTACTAAATGAGATGATTTATACAGCGTCCAGTGGTATCTTCACTCACGCTAGTTGGGTGAAGGGACCACTCCGACGCTGTTGTGCCTGGGACATGGTTTTATAGATGGTGTAGGCTTGCCCAGCACCTATACAAACCTGACAGCTTAGTCGGCCTAGCCCACAGGAAAGACTATAGTCAGTCGTGCGGAGCCAACCAAGCCGCGGGTTTCCTCACGATGTTTTCCTTCAATGTTAGCGTGTGGTACCTATTGCGACTACAAATTCGCAAATGTACGTAACTTTGAAATTAAACAAAGTCATTGGTACATGCCCGCACTCGGGATCGAACCTGGGTCATGGACTTGCTTTGATTTATATGATTGATAATTATACAGTCCATTTTTTTCCGTCGTTTTTACTTTTATAACGTAACTAATTTTAGAATACAAAGTCAATACAGTCTATTTATTCTTACTTGTCCAATTTAGTAAACAAGATTCTACCCTTAAACTGTGACTGTTTAGTCCAAAACTGCCATATTTCCATAAATGAAGTAACCTGGAACACTCTTTTAGATAACACGCTGCCAATTTTATAAACATTTCTTGAATTTGCGAGAAAAAATTTCTAGTTTAGGCATCTAATCTCAATTTTAAGGTTAGAATATTGTTTACTAAATTGGACAAGTAAGAATAAATAGACTGTACAGTCGACTATTTCGTAGGTCTAGCGGTATCACGACTGATTACCAGGCCTGAGGTCGTGGGTTCAATTCCCACTGGGGGCCGCCGTACATTTGTACAAGATGGTCTCAGTCTGGGCGCATTTCCATGTTTGTGATGTCCCAGCATGGCTACCATAGCACAGGGTATCCTAGTTTGGGACCAGGCCCTAGAGTCTAATACTTACATAGTTTTTCAATCTTCGACGACCTCTGTGGCGAAAAAGAGAAAGGAAAAAGAAAGAAAAAAAGAAGGAAAAAAAAATTAGAAACGAAAAAGAATAAATGACAGAGACAAAAAAAAAGAAACCCAATAGACTAAGTACAGTGCGTTCACATTAACTTGACGCGTGAGAGAATTGGTAACATTGAGATGTTTACTGTTACCATGTTAAATAAGAAATCTATCCCATTACTTGGGGAAAATAAAAGGATTGAGGGCTTGTTTTACCATCTTCCGATTAGGTCCAAAAGCTAATTCACATGTTATGTCCTTGTTACCAATTCTCTCACGCGTCAAGTTAATGTGAACGCACTGTACATATTAATTTAAAGTTTTATTATACTATTTTTATTTTAATGCACTAACCCGTGCTAAGGAACAAATTTAAAAACCTATTTAGAGGCTAAAAAATTCACCCATGCCGGGATTCGAACCCGCAACCTCTGGCTATTCGTGCCAGCGCTCTACCAATTGAGCCAATGGGCGACTCACGGCATCAGTGAAATTTCGAACCTCTTTACACTATTCTCTGTATTACGTACAGGCAGTGACATCTGACTTAAGCAAATTGCATTACTTACAGCCCCGACTACCTACTTTGCAGTTAGGTTTAACATCGGAACGATATCACTGTACCCACATGATTAAACTATTTTTATTTTAATGCACTAACCCGTGCTAAGGAACAAATTTAAAAACCTATTTAGAGGCTAAAAATTTTGAATTTTTGGGTGAAATTTTTAGCCTCTAAATAGGTTTTTAAAGTTTTATTTTTAACATTGACATCCTCATTGCGTAATGAAATATTGTAACTTAATTTTATCATAATTTACTCAAATCAAATCAAATTCATTTATTTGTGAAACATGCGTGTACATAAAAGTTCTTATAATTAATAAAGCTTCAGCATATTTTGCCGTAAAGGCGTACAAATATTAAATTAACATGTTAAAATAACGAATATTTACAGAACTGACATAATTTATTTTATGCCACACCTGGCAATAAAGTGGCTTTTTCCGCACGCTGCGCGTACGGAAAAAGCCGCTTTCTGGCCAAGTGTAGACATAAAAAGATGTACACAACATGGGAGGTAATAAAGAAAGCTCTCGATCGCATATTTATGTCCCTCGCTTGCAGCTCGAGCCGCAAACTTCTGCGATCTCTGCCTTTCTTTGTATTACCACCCTAGTTGTGTAATGTACTATTACATTTTATCCAAATTCATGACTTAAAGGTCGCCACATTATAAATAGTGGCAGAACCTGGCACAAATTAAAAAATAAAATAAAAATAAGACCTCTGTGGCCTAGCGGTAGCGCATCTGCCTACCACGCAAGAGGTCCCGGTTTCGAATCCCGGCTGGAGACAAAAAAACCCCAGGTGTTGGATGTTAATATGTTTGTGAAGTCGTTGTTTCTGGTTCCCACGACACAGGGTATAGCAGTGTCTGTTATTTACCTCAACTTGGTTGTCTGCAAAGCAACAGCGAAACAATGTCAGTCCAGGGGTATAACCCGCGCAAATTAAATAGGCATCTCTCGCGGAGAAGATCGAATCGCGCGAGGCGCCCAGTTAAGTAGCACGGGTTACACCGTTGCAATGCGATTGGTTACTAGACTACTGATAGTGTGAATGAAACGACCATTACCGGACTAATATGACTCTATTGAACAAATATGCAGACGCTCAAGTTTTTCACGATGTTTTCCTTCACTTCAGCGAAGTGAATTTTTAAATAAAATATTTTACTATTTTAATTTTTTTAATGCACTAACCCGAGCTAAGGAACAAATTTATTTAAAATTTAGCCTCTAAATAGGTTTTTAAATAAAATATTTTGTATTTGTATTTGCTACTAACGACACAACTGTAAACAACTTTGAAAACAAAGTCATTGATACATTCCGGGATTCGAAGCCACGACCTCCCGAATATGAGGCGGTCTGCCACTCTGTGGGTCCATACATCATTATCATCAATTATAAGGCGCCCACTGCAGTACTGCCCGATATATTTATATTATAAGTGCGAGTGAGACCACTCATTACAACTGTGTTCGCCTCTCACTTGCCAAATCGGAGACAGTGCATTGGCTTTTTATATTGTGTAGTTTATTCTATTGGTCGAAAATGCATGTTAATTATGTCAGATTGTAATAATTGGACCGAAAATAAACGGAATGCAAAAACCTATTTAGAGGCTAAAAATTCCACCCATGCCGGGATTCGAACCCGCGACCTCTGGCTATCCGTGCCAGCGCTCTTACCAACTGAGCTAATGTGCGACTTACCGGCATCAGTGGAATTTCGAACTTCTTTACAATACTCTGTATTACGCACAGGCAGCGACATCTGGCTGAAGTAATTTGCATCACTTGCAGCCCCGACCTACTTTGCAGTTAGGTTTTACATCGGAATGATATCGCTGTACCCACATGATTATATAATTATGCACTAACCCGTGCTAAGGATAATTTTAAACACCTATTTAGAGGCTAAAAATTCCACCCATGCCGGGATTCGAACCCGCGACCTCTGGCTATCCGTGCCATCGCTCTTACACAACATTCTCTGTATTACGTACAGAGGTCGCGGGTTCGAATCCCGGCATGGGTGGAATTTTTAGCCTCTAATTAGGTTTTTAAAATTATCCTTAGCACGGGTTAGAGCATTAAAAATAATATAAACGAAATTCATTCCAGTCTCAACGGCAGATCGGTGTTTAATTCTAACACAGCAACACTCCTGTAGAAATTTTACATACATCAGCAAAGCAGGTGCAGCAGAAAACCAGGGCTGGTCACTGGTGGCTAGCATTTCATATCAAATAAACACATTTTCTTTCTTTCTTCTTTTATTTTGCTAAGCTGCAGCGTTTTTATTTAGTTGCAATTGCGTTCGCACTATTGTATTTCCAATATCTTTGTGTATTTTTTATGTTTTTCATATTTTTGTTCCATCTAGATGTTATGTTTCTCATAAAGCTTTTCCAAGCTTCCATACATACAATAATATGAAGCTCTTTATTGCGAATAAACTCCTGCTTTCACGAAGATCCATCTATAGTAGGTACTCGTAGGCTAGCATAGCAACCATCTAGCTACCAAGAAGGTCAACATACACACATACCTATCTTCCTATCAGTTAAAATTAAAAACAACAAATTTATTGCGGATAAACTCTCCTGCTTTCACGAAAATGTATCTACAGTGGGCTAGCAACCATTTGGCAACCAAGGAGGTCAACATACCTACATACCAACTCATCGGTTAAAAATAAAAATTAAAAACAATAAATGGCCAGTCCGCTCGAGTAAGTGCAACGTCAAAACAGTTTCGTGTTTCCGAACGCGTTAAAATTTTAAAAACAAACCTCTTTGTTCCGCGCCCTCCTTCGAGTTCCAATTTTGAATTATTGCTCCTTTTGTTCTTTGTTCAGCCTATTTTTTTCTCGCGGAACGCTGAGCGGGTCACTGTTAATCTAAAAGTGTCAAATTGATGTTTTGTTCCATTTTCTCAGAGAGTACTTGCTACAAGATTTTCGTCTGTACTACAAGTATAAAGAGAATATTATTATACCAAAAATATTCTATCAAAAGGTACTTCTGTTTTTTTTATGCGGCTCGACCGCGCTGTCAGGTGCAGGATGGGTGACCGTCCCGTTACTACCGCTAGTTAGTAGCATTTTTTCCGAGCGTTTCCGTGCCTCGCAAGGCACGTTAAGCCGTTGGTACCGGCTGTCATGTAGCGCAGTCTTTAAGCCATGTCAGAGGCCTTATAGGCGGCTTCATAACTTCTGACATTAAGGCTCGCCACTGTCTTACAATCCTCCACCGTGGAGTATTGTCTAACCTTCCTGCGATGCAGGAAGAGACCCGTGCCCCAGCAGTGGGGTCATACAAGGGTTGATATCGCTTTTTCTTGTTCCGACGACACAGGGTATCCTAGTGTGGGGCCAGAAGCAATGTATGTGCCTGTATGTAAATGTTATTAGATAAAGGATCTTGACAAGCAGACGGACGGATGGACGGACAAGAGGGTTCTGTACCATTTTTAAGGTACTGAATCCTAAAAATGTAATATGGTTTTTTCCATTAGCCGCGCTAGAGTCATTGCAAAGTGCCCAGGAAGCAGGAAGCGTAAATAAAAAATCCCTAATTTCTTTCTTGTCTCCGCCTATAGTTTCCTGGGAGAAATAGCTTTTAGTAATAAGGCCGCCAATTGTACTATATTTTTATATTATCTCTGTTACTGTAATTTCTGTGCACATTAAAGAATATTTTATTTAATTATTACTAGCTGACCCAGCGAACTTCGTCATACCGCCTAACAGTCGATTCTTTAATTTTTTTTTTTCTCTCCGTAAGAACCATCCTCGTACTTCAAGGAATATTCTAGAAAAGAATTAGCGAAATCGGTTCAGCTGCTCTCGAGATTTGCCCTTGCCAACACATTCAGCAATTCATTTCTATATTATAGATGATAATAAAAATAATGAAATCTAACGTAATGATTAACTGTTATCTATTGAATTGATTTACTAACATTACTTAACTATGAAAATATTTCCTGTCTTGGATGGTAGTCAGCTTAAAACACGAGAGCAATTATTACGATGCATAAATAACTTAAGTCCACAATCAATGCGAGCTCGAATTGACAAAGTATTCAACTACCTACCTATCCAGCCACATCGCGTCAAAGCTGCTCGAGTATTTTAAAAAGACGAACATCAATTAAATCGACAAACAACGAAAACGCCGCGCAAACACAAAACGGGGCCCTCAAATCGGTGGGGTTCTCAACGGTAGATAGAGCACGTACTAATGGGGCGCGCTGATTGGTCGCCGCCGAGCTACGCCACCCTGCGCCCAACCAATCAGGTGCGAGGGTTGGCACCCCTGCGAGGGAGGCTGTTCGAATTTTGAATTGAATTTTTCTTTTCGAATTTGGGATTTTATTGCTGTCCGGTTTCGGTTCGGTTTTTTGATGGGAATTTCGAATAGTGCATCAGATGACAAATGGAGTAAGTTTAAACGATCACGTTTTAGGGTTCCGTAGTGAACAAAAGAATATTATTATAATCTTAAAGCAAGGTTAAGGAGTTTTATCTGTCCCTGCAAGTTTACTATTCGTGCATTCTCCTTTTTACTGTCTTTTCCGTGGAGACAATATAGGTACACAATATTGTATTTATTTCCTCATCGCGTAGATTGTTATTATAACGGATTTATGTAAGTTTATCATAACTATATATATAATTGTTTACATAGGCATATTGTTATTTACATAAGTAGTGTATCTTCATATTTGCACCGACTACGCGTCTCTTATTTCCTTCAGCAACTTTCCGTCGCAAGGTTGTCTGGAAGAAATTGCTTTCAGAAATAAGGCCGCCAATTTTACTTGGTATCTTTACATGTCTCATAATTATGTGCTCTTGTGTACAATAAAGAATATTCTTATCTTATCGCCAAAATATTTTTTATCACGCCAACAAAATAGTAAACTGTAAAAAATAATTTTAGGTTACCTTCTCTACTCCTGAATTAGGGAAGATTTTTTTGTCGATCCCATAGTATGGCCCGGAGTAGGGCCACGTAGGAATGGAAAAAAAATAGGATGTTAGATGAAAATTGGAGTTTTGTAGGAGTACGAAAACCAATTTTTTATTTAGGTATCCTTTTGAGAAATATTAAGCAATCTCCCGGTCAAAGGCTTATGTGTTACATGTAAAAAGTATAATTGTTGTTCCACATATAATCAAGTTAAAAGGAAAGCTATCACGACAGCTAAGTAAGCTATTAAAGCTAACTTCTTATAAATTTAATTGAAAATAACGTTGTTGAAGCTGTTAGTCCAAACGAGGAAGAAATACAAGAATGTCCCCGCCAACTGGTGAAATTAGCCGTCAAATTAACTGCCTAGCACGTTCTTTAGGCGGTGGTATCCACTTCCAGGGCTGAAGATCAATTAGCCGTGTGATTGAACAAAACGTCAAATAACCGGGCTGTCGGTGGCTAGTCAAGTGTGATTACTTGGCTAGCCACGTTATTTCACGTGCTATACGGCGTGTCTGCTTTGGTAATACCCTCTAGGGAGGTAAGCCGAACCACTGCATGGAAATAGGGTGCACCATTCGAACCTACTAGCAACCAACTCGCCGTTGTGCGCCGAACCCGTTTTAAGCCATTTTAGCCTATATAACATACGAAAATAATCAGACCGAAAAAATTTGTCCCATCCGTTCTGTTTCAACCAAATATTGAGGTCACCCTACCGGAGTAGACGTAGGTGACCTAGACGTAGGTGAAGTAAATCAGCTGTTGCGTTGACGCCATCTTGAATTGTCTAAATGCACGCTATGAGCCAATTTCTGAATTGAGAATTTCGCTAAGTAAATAGTTAACTGTAGTGCTGTCTCTTCGAATTTCTCAGAAAAGAGCGTGACAGAAAGTAATTTAAGTTTTTCTATTTGTATTTTAGGGCTAGCTTTCTCTGAAGGACTTTCCTTTCTTTTTCTCTAATTTGTGGTAAGCGATGCTAGTTGTAACTTCAACGTTACTTAAGATGCT
This sequence comes from Yponomeuta sedellus, assembly GCA_934045075.1. NCBI lineage: Eukaryota > Metazoa > Arthropoda > Insecta > Lepidoptera > Yponomeutidae > Yponomeuta > Yponomeuta sedellus. The sequence goes on from OW203749.1 coordinate 963,998, forward strand.
GTTACCACGCATTGTACAATTGTTTGTTTACCCTAATACAATAAAAATGATTGACTGATTTTGATTGATTTTTAAACTGCTTTATTAACATAAATAATTAATCACTACAACCCAGCGTTACTTAATTCTAGGAAGAGGTATCTTATCTTAGATTTCGTTTTCAGGCAAAAAACTAGTGCCTTTTAAAACTTTTAACATAAAATCAAATAACAAACATGTTTCATCTGTCGCAAGTACTTATATAAAGGTAAAAGTATGTATACTTTGTTAAGGTAGTATACATTTAGTAACGTAGTTACTCACATACAGGACTGAACACGCAGGGACGTTACAAACAAAATCAACTGGCACATTTATAATCACAGGACACAATAACATTCAAACAATTAGGTACCATAAAGATACACCAGGCTAATTACAGCATAAGTAGAATAATGATTTGGTATTTGAGGGTAAAATACAATTAAGCCCAATCGGCCGATATGCAGACGGTTCACCAGAGAATCAGGTCAATAAAAATGATTAGGGCTATTCTATTTATGCTGCTCTTCATTCAGCCAAGTGGTCAAACGTTTTAGATAATGATGTATTATAAATAACTAAAAGTCTAACCATGTAATCGAATGGCGCAGCTGAATAATTAATTATTAGGTAAATTACACGGGCTGCTCTGAAAATCAGCGCTGTCTTTAGGACAGATCTGTCCTATATTTTATGCCGATAATCATGCATTCCTACTGACAGGACCTTGTAAAAACCACTTTTTTAAATTATTTATAGCTAAGTTCTGTTTACATATCTATAGGTTAATATGAACATTGTAAAACTTGCATGACAATACATGTTCATTCTTTCTTCATTCTTTTAAAATAAACTTCTCAGGCGTTTAATAGGACGGCTGATTTAATGAGTCGGCGGTGACAGATATTAGCAAAAGACAAGATGAAATTACATGCAACGACTAATGAACGTTGATGAAGCGAAGGTGATCTGTCAGGATCGTGGCAGTGGCAGTCCCTGGTCTCTGCCCACCCCTCTGGGATACAGGCCTGAATCACAATCACAGTGGCAGCACATACAATGAACTTAAAGGGAAAACTGTCCCGTCTAAGTAGGCTTTACAAGGCGAACAACTTATAAGAGGATCTGAGGAGGATATTGTCATCTCAATAATCCTTTATGTTATAGTTGCCCTTTTGGCACAAAGTGTACTTAACACATTTTTTGAAAAGCGTTTCAGATTATGATTCCAGTAGCAATAATTTTGCTATTGAAACTCGATCACGAAAACTGAGCAGTGCTGTGCAGCTATAGCCTATATAATTACATATATTTGTGCATCTACTTCCTTCTCCAATATATTGCTCCAGTCCATCCAAAGGTAGCCTGGAAGAGATCACTTTTAGTGATGAGGCCGCCGTCTGTACTCTTAGGTTAAGTAATATCTGTGTAATTTCCTTTTTTATGTACAATAAAGTTAGTGTTCTCTATCTATCTATCTACATAAAAATATTATTCATACTGATTTTACCACAAGGTGATGTCTCGCATATTGGCTCTGCACCAGTAATTAGATTTCTATGGCTTTGCTTTGTACACGCGTGTGTGTCTGATATGAATAATTGATTTATCTATCTATCTATCCATCGATAGATTTATCGGTTTATCTATCTAAATAAATTTTCGATTTCCAATTTGTCAGATTCATCTTTCGTTATTTATTTATTTTAAATCTTTATTGCGCTAATTACATGAGTAAATGTACAAGGGAGTGCCTAATGCAAGAAGCATTCTCTTCTAGCAAACCTTTGGTGTTGAAGAGTGCAGGAAAAAAGGGTAAAATACAATGATCGTCGTCAGGCTGTACTAGTCCACTGCTGGACATAGCCCTCCCCTAATGAGCTTAACACTTTGTGCCATCATTGGGGTAGTGCCCATAATCCCCACGCTGGGCATGCGGGTTGAGGATAGCAGTTCGGTGGAATTGTACTGCAGTGGGCGCTGCTGCCCACCCCCCGGTTTGTGTCCCTTAGTCGCCTTTTACGACACCCGCGGGAAGAATTGGGTTGGTGATGCTATTCTCTAGGCCGACACCACACAGCAATAATAAACTTACAAAAAGGTAAGGGGATACGGTCTGTTAGCACTTAAAATGTACCTCGGCTACTATTGGATAGAATGGGTTATATTCGTGTAACAGAAATATCGGAACTAATATTACACTCAATTTCGAAATCGTAACTAATATGATACTTAATTTCGAAATCGGAACTAATATGATACTTAATTTCGAAATCGGAACTAATATGATACTTAATTTCGAAATCGGAACTAATAAAAATTATGATAAACCTACACCAACCATACTTGGAAAAACTTATTTAGGGGCTAAAAATTCCACCCATGCCGGGATTTGAACCCGCGACCTCTGGCTATCCGTGCCAGCGCTCTTCCAACTGAGCTTATGGCATCAGTGAAATTTCGAACCTCTTTACAATACTCCAGAAGTCATAGATATCCAGAGGTCGCAGGTTCGAATCCCGGCATGGGTGGAATTTTTAGCGTCTAAATAGGTTTTTCAAATTGTCCTCAGCACGGGTTAGTGCATTAGAAAGAATATAAACAACCATAGTTGATCTGAAAACCTTCTTTTCTCCAAGTAGGTCGATGAAATTAATCCAAATGATAAATTACTTCACTCTATCACCCTAACATCTGTTCCGAAACCCTCTCTATTAAGCATAACAGCTACAGGGCTCACATATAATCGCCGTAAGTGGCCAGCTTTGGCGGATTATAATAAAGCGGAGCACCCTGTTGTTAGTTTTGCGCAGGCGGCTGTTTGCTTAGAATAATAATTATTTGGATTTGCTGTTTCTGTAGTAGGTAGGTACCTATACCTAGATTTCTACCCAAATATACGATATCCACCCTTGTATGTTGTATGCACCACTACTGGGGCACGCGTCTCTTCCTGCATCGCAGGAAGGTTAGGCCATACTCCGCCACGAGGGTCAAGTCCGGGTTGGTGGAGGATTGTAAGACAGTGTTAGAAGTTATCAAGCAACCCGTAAGGCCTTTGACATGGCCTTATGTCTGCCATTACATGACAGCCGGCACCAACGGCTTAACGTGTCTTGCGAAGCACGGAAGCGCTCGGAAAAATGCCACTAGCGGTAGTCACGGGACGGTCGCCCATCCTGCATCTGACCGCGCCTGACAAGCCGCGGTCATAAAAAATACAGAGCTGGTAGTTTAGGCCATACTGCACCACCGGGGCCAAGTCCGGGTTGGTGGAGGATTGTAAGACAGTGTTAGAAGTTATCAAGCTACCCGTAAGGCCTTTGACATGGCTTTACGCCTGCCATTACGTGACAGCCGACACCAACGGCTTAACGTGCCTTGCGAAGCACGGAAGCGCTCGGAGAAATGCCACTAGCGGTAGTCACGGGACGGTCGCCCATCCTGCATCTGACCGCGCCTGTCAAGCCGCGGTCATAAAAAATACAGAGCTGGTAGTTTAGGCCATACTCCACCACCGGGGCCAAGTCCGGGTTGGTGGAGGATTGTAAGACAGTGGCGGGCCTTGCCTAAGCAGGAAAAATATTTTTTTCGGGGTTTTCGAGATCAGATAAAGTGCGAAAAATAAAGTTATTGTAATAAGAAAAAAGTTATAGGATTAGATAGACGAATAGAGAACACTTTTATTGCACATAGAAATGGAAAATACCTGCGCAGATTTTGTTTTTATTATTGACTTTTAAACATTTTCTTCCGTGCTTCGCAAGGCACGCTAAGCTGTTTTGCTGGTTGTCGTGTAATGGCTGTCGTTAAGCCATGTCAGAGGCCTTATGGGCGGCTCGATAACTTCTGACAGTAAGGCCCGCCACTGGCTTACAATCCTCCACCAACCCGGACTTGGCCCCCGTGGTGAAGTGTAGCCTAACGCCCTACTTAAATACAATTAATAATTATTACCAGCAATTACTGTTATCTAAATTACCAAAACTGAGTTGACGTGTAAGTTGTAATTATGGTAAAATAGTTAAAAAAATCATAAAAATTTTTGAAGTATTTTCGGAGGAGTCCGAGAGCAAACATTGTGACACGATATTTTTATACCTATATTAGATAGTGCACCTACATGCAGATACAATAAGTTAAATTGTAAGGTTAAGAACTCACGGCTCATCTTCGCCGAGCCGACCGGTCTAGCCGCAGCCAGTATCGACCGGTAATGGGCGACAGGTGGCCGGTGGGCGGGGGGCGGGCGGGGGGCGTTGTCTCGTCATCACGCCCCGCGCGGAGATCCGCGCGTTCGGAATTCGAATTTGGATTCGTTTTTATTTTTGGATTTTTCGAGGCTGCACCGTTTTGCCGCCGAATTGGCTGGCACTCGCTGCCAGCAACAACAATCCGCTACGTGACTCGTATAAAATTTGACGCGATAAATGAATATTTCCTGTAGTATTTAACTTAAGAAACTAACATATATTGACTTTGCTAAGTAAGTATGTAGGATGGCTGCAAAATTCGCAAATTAAAAAAATATATACCGCTTTTAATTCGGAGTGGTTGAATCGCTATCCGCCATGTTGATAGCATCTTTCTCATCTAACTCGATGAAACCATGGTTTCGTCGTTGTTATTTCACTATGCTCACAAATCACTCACAGTTGTTGAATGTCAAACTTTGTTTACAAGACTTCAGGTCTTCAAACCATAGACAAAAATTGCTGACCGCGTTTTTGGCTGTTTAGCAAAGCAAAGTTTTAAAATATTTTTTTGGTTGCTTTTAGGTCCTCAAAAAATATAGGTACAGTGCGTTCACATTAACTTGACGCGTGAGAGAATTGGTAGCACTGATATGTTTACTGTTACCATGTTAAATAAGAAATCATTCCCATTACTTGGGGAATATAAAAGGATTGAGGGCTTGTTTTACCGTCTTCCGATTAGGTCCAAAAGCTAATTCACATGTTATGTCCTTGTTACCAATTCTCTCACGCGTCAAGTTAATGTGAACGCACTGTACTAAAATATTTACCATTTAAAACTTACTTGAAAAGAGAGTCAAATAGCGGATTGTTGGAAAAAAATGATGTTTTCTTTTTAAATTTAACGCTTTTTGCTCACGGTATCTATACGTCTTTTATTTAATTCAGCTTATTCCTGGGAGTAAACGTTTTTTAATACTTCTAAAATCAAAAAATTCTTTCTTATAAGTATACGTATACCACTGTAAGGTACAGACTTTCGCTCAGGGACAGAGTACGAGTTTAATCATCCCGCGTGCTCAACACGCATTGGCAATTTCAAGCTCTCAGCTGTGTGAACAACTCAGGTTTCCTCACGACGTTTTCCTTCGCACTCTATTGCGACTATAAATTCACAAATGTTCGTAACTTGCCAATACGCGGTGAGCACGATTGGTAATTAAGCCTATACTCTCTAGTATGGAATCAGGCGTTACTTTGCTGAAATCCATAATAGCATTAAAATTTCAAAATTACTTTGCTAAATCCCAGAAGTACCATCTTAAGATAAGATAAGAATATTGTTTAAAAATTGATACAGAAGATAAGATACAATTGGCGGCCATATTGCTAATAGCAATTTCTTCCAGGCAACCTCAAATCGGAGAATTTGCCGAGGGGGAAATAGACACGGACAAATAGAAATAGACATCTTCTTCTTCTTCAGGCTATATTAGTCCACTGCTGGACATAGCCCTCCCCAAATGAGTGCTATAGCGCCCGGTCTTCAACTTGCCGCATCCAGCATCTGCCGGCAGTTTTTCGCAGATCGTCATCCCACCTAGTTGGAGGGCGTCCTAAACTACGTTTGCCGAGTCGCGGTCTCTCAAAAACGCGTTTAGGTACTCCAACGGTTGTCGGTTCTTCGGGAGATATGGCCAGCCCACTGCCACTTCAGCTTGCTGATTCTCTGAGCTATGTCGATAACAAGCACCATGCGGTTAGTTAATGCACCGCCCTCCCACTTTTTACACGAGCACAGAAAATGTATTGTACAGAAATAAGGAAAATATATTATGATATGATGCTGTTTGGTTCAGATTGGTTTACTTTCTATGTTGTATGGAAAGTAAACTAAACCATAAAATTATTCTATAAGTTTATTTTTAGCATGTTATCATTAGGTACTAAACAAATTTTATACTGTTTACTAAATTATGATGTTAAAATTTCAACTGGTTCCTCGCGAAACAGGCTAAGCCTAGTGCAAGGACCCCTGGTAGTTTTGTAGTATTAAGTTTTTTAATAATAAAAATATTTTAATAAATTAATAATAATAATTTTCAAGCTGAAGCAAGACACGAACGAAAGTAATTTTCACATTTTAATCCAATTCCCTCTCTCTGAGACAAAGCATACTACAGTTGACGTATAAAGGCTGCATTGCATGTGCCTAATTGTTACACAAACTCTTTTCTGATCTAATAGTATCTTTGTAGGTCTCTTCTCCCAGTACGTGACAGCACAAAAGATATGGTAACTGACATCCCAGTGGGCCTCAAAGATTCCCACGGAACGTAACATAGACCTTTGGTCACAGTCGATTTTGGTGTGTACTGCATAATAGGGCCTTCCAACTCCCACTGCGTGAAACGGAGTAGGATTTGTGTGTGTTAATTTTCACATGAATCACATTATTAAGAATGCAAATGGATAAAATGACTCTGTCAAAGTGACGAAGTAAATAAGCTGTGTGTTATTTGATTAAAGCAACGCGTGGAAACAGTTTTTTTAGTAAGTACTTGTAGACAAATTAAACCACTTCCTATGAGTAGGTATGGAGAGAGCTATGCTCGCAGTTTCTCTGAAGGATAGGATTCGTAACGAATGTATCCGACAGAGAACCAGGAAGTATTAGGTATTACACTCGTGTGCATTCGGCGACAACCGAAGCCTAGGTACTCTAGCGCCCGAGGTACATTCTCTAAGCTTACAGACTGGAGGTACTTTTTTTTATTTTATTTTTTTTTTAATATCATTTATTCGCCGGAAGCAAGTCCATTGGCATTTCAACAGATACATTAGTACACGTACAATAGAAATAAACTATTACTGTAATTAATATAAAAATAAACATAACATTAACTTAAATCTAAACAAAAAATAACACTAAATTTGTCCAACGGTACTTGTGATGAACTGAAATACACACTTAAACAGTTTTGGATTTGATAAAATATCTTGAACGCGGCGGGGAACAACATTCCGAGGTTGACAGGTATCAGCTGTCACTGTCACTGCAGGCACTGACGTCAACTTTGATGTATTTGAATTATCCGTTTGGACCGTTTCCTCCTCCTCCTCTTTTTATTTATTTAGTTATAAGTGTTGCCAGACGATGCCCAGTCAATATCGGCGAAATTTCGGGAAAACAATAGCCTATAAATTGCCTTAGTTCTTGTAGCCCAAATCCTCTCAACTTTCAGACACGTGTCATGATTTTGGAAAATGTTAATAAAAACAGAGTTACAATTGCTCATTCTGGCATTCGTTTGCATTGATTTCCGATTGCTGTATCGGTCAATATTTAAAAGAAAATTAAATTTAATGAGATCAAATGAGATGAAACCTAACCTAACTCATTCAATCAAATCATTAATTCTGATATTGAAACAAATTATTGCTTCTTTTTAGAAATATACGTATTTGCATGAATCACAAAAACTTCTATGATTTTTTTAGTAAAAACTTTATGGTTGTATTTTCTTTTTAATAGACATTATTTTGACAGTTGGGAAAGAGAACGCACGAGTGCGGGAAAGGTAAAAAAATAATAATAGATAGATAGGTAGAGATAGAGAACACTTTATTGCACAACCAGAAAAATATTACAACCATGATTCTTAAATCTAAGTAATGTTATAATAATAGCCCACATTCCGAACGCTATACGTCCCTGCAATACGCCACTTTATGAGTAACTGCATTAAAAAAACCCTATAATTACCTACCTAAAATTACAAGCCAATCCACCTCAGATCGTCGACACAGCTTTACATGTAATGTTTGTTTTTGTTTTAATACAAAAAAAAAACATATTAAGTTATTCGTCGGGGCGTCGTGTTCTTTCCGTCAATAAAAAATTTACTTTATCTGGAAAACTTCAAAGTCTTGCCTGATTTAATTATCAGTTTTTTTTACAAAGCTATCAACAGCATTAAAATGTCTGGAGCAGCTGCTATGAAGCTTATGTGGTTTCTTATATTAGATGTAGGTACTTTTAAAGACTAGCTGCCTATCTATATTCAAGCTTTAGATCAGATTAGAACTCCTTATTGTACACACCAGAAAACAAAATACATATTGCATAGGCGCGCGCAAAGCAAAAAAAAAGTACACCAAGAAGGTTCCGAGTCTGACTTTCTAAGAAATTAAAAAAGGGTTGCATGATAACTTCGGCGCCATGGAGGAAGAAATAAGTATGTTTAATTATGTTACATATGAAAAGCTTGAATAAATAAAAAGAAATCACGTGGAAACCACCGTGGAACCGTCTGACTTGTCAAAATTTCCTGCGCAAAAAATATCGGTCATAGACAATCGGCGGCAAAATAATGGCCACATACGTCGATATTCTGTTAATACCCTCAATGTTTACCACGTCACGTTCCTGCGACCTTTAGTATCATCTCCCAAATCTGTAAACCCAGAGAACAGTCATATTTCTAGCGGCATAAGATCTAAAATAGTGTCTCAAAAAACTCGAGTCCTACGCACTTCAGCCGGCGTAAAACCACGTTTAAAAACTTCATCTTTATGTCAGTCAAAATAAGAGCTAGCGTGCCGTAGATTTTTGTTTGACGGATCGTACATTTGGCCGTCTTTTTTATCCAGCAATGCTGATTTATTTGATATTCGCTCTTTTGTTCCGGCACGGCTAACAAGTATTTTACTTCATTGTACAGGAAATCCTACTAATATTATTATTTATATAAACGTGAAAGTTTGTAAGTCAGAGTGCTTAGTGCGAGTTTTTTAACTACTCGATCGCGTTAACGTAAACTCATATTTCTATGGCATCGAAGAAGCGCCACCTAGCGACAAGTATGGAAATAAAAATTGCTGAGTGCGAGTTGTAATGGTTTACGTTGAGAAGTGAACACGTTTACCAGCCAAAACACGAAAAAACGCGAGTGCGAATGGTACTGTGACAGCGTTTTGCCAGTTCGAACGGTTAACTTACTCATACTCACTACTCAATGCTCGATTAACGCGGTAGTAACTCGCACTCAGCAATTTTAATTTCCATACTTGTCGCTAGGTGGCGCTTCCTCGATGCCATAGAAATATGAGTTTACGTTAGCGCGATCGAGTAGTTAAAAAACTCGCACTAAGCACTCTGGATGGACGGATGTTTGTTACTCTTTGACGTAAAAACTACTGAATCAATTTTAATGAAACCTTATGGTGCTCCCACATTGCCGTTAGAAAATGTTTGTAAACATTTTATAACATAAAAACATTTAGGTACTAATTTAAAAACCTATTTAGAGGCTAAAAATTTCACCCATGCCGGGATTCGAACCCGCAACCTCTGGCTATCCGTACCAGCGCTCTACCAATTGAGCCAATGGGCGACTCACGACATCAGTGAAATTTCGAACCTCTTTACAATATTCTCTGTATTACGTACAGGCAGCGACATCTGGCTTAAGCAAATTGCATTACTTACAGCCCCGACTACCTACTTTGCAGTTAGGTTTAACATCGGAACGATATCATTGTACCCACATGATTACACTATTTTTATTTTTAATGCACTAACCCGTGCTAAGGAACAAATTTAAAAACCTATTTAGAGGCTAAAAATTTCACCCATGCCGGGATTCGAACCCGCAACCTCTGGCTATCCGTACCAGCGCTCTACCAATTTAGGTACTAACAAATGTTGTCAATTGTTACATTTTGTTAGGAACTGTTACGTGTTATAAGTGCTCCTTCACTAATAGAAAATGTTTACTAACATTTTATAATATTTAAATCTAGCGTTGGCTCGCAGTTTGGTTAGCGTTCTGAGGGCGTCTACACGAAAATGGAAGAGGATTTGCTCATTGTAATAGTTTTCATTTTAAACCTTTATAAAAGGTTTACGAGCAAAAGGTAACATATGTTTAATTTTGTTATAATTTGTTTTGTTATATATAATTTGTTAACTTAACGTTACTAAACATTTTCTAACATGAAAACAGTTTTTAACATTTGTATTTAAATGTTTGCTAACAAATGTTTACTAACGTTACTAAACATTTTCTAACGGCAATGTGGGAGCACCATTACAATAATATACCTAGCTTGTACATCAGAATAACACGTAGGCTACAATTTATGAGGATATTGTTTGAATTGTCCAAAGTATGGCAATAAGAGTCAAGTAAGTAGGACAAAATCTAACATCTGCTAGCTATTCTTGCGTGCGCTGACAAAACCTTTTGTACGCCACGCTAATATAAGCAACTCGTAACACTAATCCTGCGCAGACGAAATCGCGGGCACCATGTAGTAAGACATAAAAATAAACTTACAAAGGCGAGATTATCTCTGTGAGAGATTTCTTCCAGCAAATCTTGGGAACTCGGAGTGGAGGTTCAAATGAAGGTTAACCTAGGTTTAGAGTATAAATCGTTACCGTTATCAACCCTTGTATGTCCCCACTGCTGGGGCACGGGTCTCTTCCTGCATCGCAGGACGTTTAGGCCATACTCCACCACGGGGGCCAAGTCCGGGTTGGTGGAGGATTGTAAGACAGTGGCGGGCCTTACTGTCAGAAGTTATCAAGCCACCCATAATGACTCTGACATGGCTTAACGACAGCAATTACATGACAGCCGGCACCAACGTCACTTGCAGTAGTCACGGGACGGTCACACATCCTGCACCTGACCGCGCCTGTTGTTGCTTAACTCAAGTGATTGATTCCAATCACTCGGTTCGACTAGGCCACGAGCAGTTCAGTTTTAAACCTAAAGTCGTTCCAGTTTTTATTATTTATAAATTATATACATCGTTCCAGGCTTAACGTGCCTTGCGAAGCACGGTAGTAACTGAGCGGTCTGTGTACTATGTCTCTACCACGTTTTTGTATTATCTCCGAATAAAAAAAAGAAATCTTCTTCTTCATCGGGCTATAATTATAATAGTCCACTGCTGGACATAGCTCTCCCCTAATGAGCGCCATAACGCCCTGTCTCCAGCTTGCCCCATCCAGCGTCTGCCGACAGTTCTGCGCAGATCGTCATCCCACCTAGTCGGAGGGCGTCATTCGAAAAAATGAATTAAAATTAAACAACTTTAAGTGTATGTGTTGGTGTGTGTGTGTGTGTGTGTGCGTGCCTTTACCTTATCGTATGCTCAATTGATTCGATTTTATACCCAGCTTTCATTCGTAACATCCAGCCCAGACAATGCGAATCAGGCCCACGCTACAGTCCACGACCAGGATTCAACCGTTTGTAGCAAAGCCGCCCTTAGCGCCATTGAATAGAGTACAGTGTAGACGGTTAAAGACGCTTTGAGCTGTACATCAGGGCCACAATTTATGCGCAGCCACGTACAGCTCTACGCTGAGGGGTGATCGTTGATGTCCTTTTCTGCTTGACATTTCGTTTCAGCTGTGAAATGCGTATTATTGCCTTGTTAGTCTAGCGGTAAGACGCTTGATTATCGGCGTGAATACCGCAACAGTTGTTATAGAATGTCCCAGACAGCGTCCTATGTTGTGTGGTGTCGTCCTAGAGAATAGCACCAACCCCGTTCTTCCCGCGGGTGTCGTAAAAGGCGACTAAGGGACACAAACCGGGTGCGCAGCAGCGCCGCCTGCAGTACAATTCCACCGAACTGCGATCCCAACCCGCATGCCCAGCGTGGGAATTATGGGCATTACCCCCTATGATAGCACAACGTGGCGCTCTTTAGGGGAGGGCTATGTCCAGCAGTGGACTAGTACAGCCTGACGACAAGACACTGCAGCGTCCGAGTGCTTCCTTCACCCGTCTGGTGTTAGTAAAGGTATCACTGGATGCTGTATAAACGATCTGATTACGTAGTTGCAGAGGCAACTGTTTTTTCTTTCTCTAAACTGGCCTGCTAAGGGAATCTAACTTAGTAGCACTAATAATAGCCAATCTTAAAGTTAAGTTAATCAACTTAATGTTTATTACCATATTAATATAAACTGTTGTGTATTGTATAGAGTGTACTCCGAAAATCACGCATAGGTAAACCTCCCAGGTTTTTGTGATTTTGGTTTGTTTAATTTCATTACACGTATGTGCCTTAAATAGATAAATTAAAAAAAACCCAAGCGGTGATGGCGGGACGACCTCATGATCGTTCTAGACATAGACATAAACATATTTATTCGTAATTATAAGTTACACGTCAATTCAATAAATTAGATAATTATTCCAGATAAAAATCGCATTTACATATAAAACATTAATAAATTCGGCAATTAATAATATAAAAAAATCTATTTAGAGGCTAAAAATTCCACCCATGCCGGGATTCGAGCCCGCGACCTCTGGTTATCAGTGCCAGGGCTCTTTCTTGACTGAGCTAATGAGCGACTCACCGGCATCAGTGAAATTTCGAACCTCTTTACAATATTCTCTGTATCACGTACAGGCAGCGAATATTACGAATGTTTTATTCTGTATTACGCAGCCATGGGTGCAATTTTTAGCCTCTAAATATATTTTTTAATTGTCCTTAGCACGGGTTAGTGCATTAAAAATAATATATAATCAATTTATAATAGTCAATATAAAATATCAGACTACCATCGGTCAAACATTGTCAGACAATCAGAAGACTTAAAGCCAGCCATCATAATTATAAACCGTTTGCTTGACAAGCCAGTTTTTTAGCTTCATTTTGAGACATTGCAAAGACGTGGAACTTATTATCTACCAGGCTGGCTGGGGTGGCCATGAACAGAGAGGAGGAAAAGCGATTGGGGAGCCCTTTGGTCAGCAGTGGGACCCAATTGAGGCTACATAGAAAAGATAGATAGAGAACACTTAATTGCACAACCAGAAAAAAGAATACAATCATGATTTCTTAAGTTTTATTTTTTTATTTAATTATTTCCACACAGCTTACTATTTTTACAGGGCACAGCCCTAATGTAATAGTGAAGACACACAAAACAAGAACAACATAACCTTAACATATAACATTTACATACAGGCACACACATTGCTTCCGGCCCCACGCCATACACGGTACACGGGGTATGTTATACAATTGGCAGTCTTATCGCTAAGAGCGATCTCTTCCAGACAACCTAGAAAAGAACGGTAGACAAGGCGATTGTCTACGAGACAAATTCCAGTAGGTAGTTAAAAACATTTGACGGAAGGGCTCCAGTGAGAATCTAGTTCAGGGTTACTGTGCCATCAAGAAAGAGGTTGCCAAAAATGAGAGCCATGTGGTGCAATCCAGCTCAATGTCAGGTAAATTATGCATTATTTACCACAACCAGCAAGAAATTATACAATCGTAAAATGTGAACAACGAAACTGTGAACTTGTCGTAAACTTTGACCATTCGAACTGAAAATATAAAGTAATATTTAAAGTACTTTATTGAGAGTAACACTAAAATTGTGACAGGCCGATTTCTTAATTGAAAATTTCGTTAAGTAAATCTTTAAGTAACGTTCTGTCATGCTCTTTTCTGAGAAATTAGAAAACAAACACCACTATAGTTAACTATTTACCTAGCGAAATACTCGATTGAACGTTATAAGTAATACTAGGTGTCCATTTTAATCTCTAAATTACTTTGGAGACAAAATGGACAAAAACCTGGAACTTTTCAGAGTCATTTGATACTTATAACATTCTAAATTCTTGTGCTGGCTGGCTTTAATTCCAGACATCTTTGTCAGCTAAAACACAGACTTAACTCAAATTCATGAAATATAGTTAAGTAAAAAGAAATACAAGTGCGGAAAGACTGTCATTGCAAAGAGTTCCGACAAATGTCTACCCGAGCCGAGGCGCAGCCGAAGGCGAGGGTTGACAGTCAGAACAAGTTGCAATGACGGTTCCGCACGTGTACTGAATACAGTTGCGAAAAAAATAAGCAATTTAATAAAGAAAAATTATTTGGAAAATGGTCCCAACCGTAAAAAAATATAAGCAGAGATTTTTTTTCTTCACCCATTCTGGTAGTCAAAGGAAACTATGCCCATACAGCCAGTCTTCAGTAGGATTTTTTTATTGATATGAAATGAAAATGAAATTTAATGAGATGAAATGAAATGAAACCTCATTCAATCAAATCATTAAATGTGATATTGAAACAAATTAATAGCTTCTTTTTAGAAATACGTATTTGCATGAATCATAAAAACTTTTATGATTTTTTTTAGTAAAAACTTTTTGGTTGGTTTTTCTTTTTAATAGACATTATTTTGATCAAAGAACATCTGTGATTTTGACAGTTGGGAAAGAGACGCACGAGTGCGGGAAAGGTAAAAAAAAGCACGAGTGTGTAATAGCCCACATCCCGCACGCTATACGTCCCTGCAATACGCCACTTTTTTAGCAACTGTATTAAAAAGGTCGTTTTTATTCTTGTTCTGTCGTAAAAAAAGGTAATAGGTACATATACATAAGTGTCAAACTTGGTGCAATGCAAGTTCAACCTATGAGCCGGGCTCCAGCGCCTTGGTTATATATAACTTTTGACGTATACATATGTGTGCAGAAACGAAATATCTGCTAGAATTTGTCGTACAATTAAGTGTTTATATCACTGTCACTTATCAGATATAGATACTGAAATGACGTATCTACTATGTGCGGAACGTATTACGCCCCATATCTATACGGCCCACCGCCGATTGGAAATTTCAAGCGCTGGATTTTTGAACACCTCAGTCACTCAGGTTTCCTCACAATATTTTGCTGGTACGGAACCCGCAGTGGACGAGTCAGTCGGCATTTGGCTGGTTTTATTTACTGAGAAGAATGTCAGAAATTGTAATGGCGGACGACAAAGTTTGAGAGAGGTCCACACATAACATACATTGTCACTAAAGAGAGAAGCTTGTAACAATAATCATTTATCGAACTAAGCAATTGAGGTCACCCGTCACGCCTGCCATCGTTTCAGTTGCCGCTGACATGGCGATTCTCTGACATTGGTCCTATAACGCGGAAATGCACACAATGCAACGAGAGAGATCTCGCATTTTAATTTGTTAGTCGGTGGTACTCGGTAAAAACAGCTGTCGCGCCGACGACGCCATTTTCCGGGGGCCGCCATAGACAATTTCCGCGGTTTTCTTTTTTCAAACATTTTTTTGTTCGATTTTCGCGGCGCGTTCGAAAATGTGTTTGTGATTTTTTTTTTCTTTTTATTTGGAAAAATATTCTGTTCTGTTGAGTGGAGTTGAGAGTGGAATTTTTGTACGAGGAAAAGAAGTCAAAATGAAGATGTCAGGTAAAGTAACTTTTCATTTTTGGGGTGGATGGAGGAAACATTATAACGTTCTCATTAAACTTCATGCTGAGATTAAAGATAAAAAAATAAATAGAACAATAATAAAACAAAAGAATAAATCGCCATTTTGAATACCTATTTATTTAATTGAACGAAATCATTTTTCACAGCGATTTGACTAAAACCACAATCCTTTGTCGTGCCTACAATAAAAAAACCACTGTTACGATACCAAACTAAGTAGTAAACTACTCATACTTACTCACCGTTATCATTAGGTACCTATTTGATACTTCAGTAGTTAGTTACTCAGAAAACATCTGTGCATTCGGCTGCTTAGTAAGCAGACCAAATTAAGCTATCTGCGTCTAGGATAGGATTACACTACCAACTGTCTTTGTTCGAGCTACTTACTGTTCAAGGAATCCAAGACAAAGGTAGACACGGCGACGCTAAGCGTATGGCGGATATAACTTGTACCAGAAGAAATTGAGGTAGATGTAAGTGAACAATTTGGTGTAAGATGCAAGTTACGGCCGCGTTGATTATAACTTTTTCTGCTCGTTAATCTGTGTGTTAATCGACTCTGCGTATTTCTATTCGCGTTCGCATGGTTAACAGATTAACCTTGCAGCCTTTGTCGACTAAACGAAGATCAATTTCTAAATACGAGTTAGAAAAAAATATTCCGATGCACTTTCTGAAACTATCCCCTAACAAAATTTTCCTTTTTATGAATATCTTTGTTTTATAGAACTTAAGTCCTAACTTATACATATGAAATTAATCTAGAATTAACCTAAACTAAGTATAGGTACCTACATAGGTAAAACACAAAAGCTATTTTAGATTAAATATCCTTTGCTTCGTCGTCGTCGTCGTCAGGCTATACTAGTCCACTGCTGGACATAGCCCTCCCCTAATGGGCGCCATAGCGCCTTATTGGGGGGTAATGCCCATAATCCCCACGCTGGGCATGCCGGTTGGGGATCGCAGTTTGTTAGAATTGCAGGGGGCGCTGCTGCCCACCCCCTGGTTTGTGTCCCTTAGTCGCCTTTTACGACACCCGCGGGAAGAATTTGTTATGAAAATAATCTAGAATTAACCTAAATTAAGCATAGGTACATAGCTAAAACACGAAAGCTATTTTAGATTAAATATCCTTTGTGTATGAACGAATAAATTGAAGTATAGGAATATTTAATTCTACCCAAGATAAAAGTTTCTGACCTGTAATCGTGTCACAGTACTAATGGTTTTCGAACTCCTGGGGCCGGTTTCCGAATTGAGAATTGCACTAAGTAAATACTTAAGTTACTTGCTGTAACGCTCGTTTCTGGGAAATTTGCAGAGACAGCAATACAGTTCAGTATTTACATGACGAAATTCTCAATTATAATTTTAACTAATTTTTATATATACCCTTTGTATGTCCGCTGCTGAGGCACGGGGTCTCTTTCTACATCGCAGGATTATTAATTTGACTAATTTAGGTATTGTGCTGCTTCAAATTAATAATAATAATAATTAATGATAAAAATGGAACTAAACCTAAAACATTCTAATTTAAATAAAATATTTGAGCCAGATCGCTGTCGGGCGGCAGAGTACCGAGAAGGCTGGCGGCCGTGCCTCGCTGTATGGCTAGGCTTATCCTTTGGCCAAAGTAAGCACCAGCCCTCGGGTCTCCTGAAGCGTCGACTAGGCGCGACGAGATCTCCTTAAAGAGGAGTCTCGAGTTTCTCCTTTATAGGTATTTGTATAAATAAATTATGGCATATATTATGTCGGCATAACAACTCAGCAGGTCAGCTAGTATTAGTATAGATTTATATATACTTTGTTTTATATATATATCGATATCAATATCAACCCTCGGATGTCCCCACTGCTGAGGTATGGGCCTCTGCCTATGCTTCACAAATGTTTACGTTCTAATGAACGTTTTACGATTTATACATATAGGATCCTATTAGGATATCTATAATATTAGTATTTAATGAAAGGAAAATGTACGTAATACAGAGAATAATGTAAAGAGGTTCGCTGATGCTGGTGAGTAGCTCAGTTGGAAAGAGCGCTGGCTCGGATAGCCAGAGGTCGCGGGTTCGAATCCCGGCATGGGTGGAATTTTTAGCCTCTAAATAGGTTTTCGAAATGAAATGGTTTTATTCAAAGTAGCGCAAATAATGCGGCTTAATGAACGTTACAAGTCAAAAAGTGTACTTTACACATTATTTGAACCGCGCTTCAGTTTAAATTAAGTATATACTTAAGCAATTAATTAAGCTACATCACAAAATGCCAAAAATAAAAGAGAGTACGAAAGAGAAAATAAATAGCGACGTTGTTTTATAAGTATGTACCTACTCGTACATTTATGAAAACAAAAACATTTATTCTTTGTGAAGGAAAACATCGTGAGGAAACCTGAGTGTATAGGCTAAATAAAAAAATAAAATAAAACTACTAAAAGGATCAGCTTAATGCTGATCGGAAAGCGTTTTCAATAATATCCGCAGAACCACCAGCGCTGATATTATTGAAAACTAGGTTACAAAACTTTAAATTTTCGGCATTTACTCAATAAAATATTTATTAAATCTTTCAAGAAAGTATAACAGCCATTATAACATTTCTTTTTTTTAAAGTCCAAACCCCCCAACTATGAATACTAATTATAACATTTATCGGATGATAAAGCTGACTATTCTCGGAAATGCTCAGCCTTTCGGCCATTTTGGATTCTTTTTTTATTTGCTTTTCAAGATGGCTACCGTCCATCCGAAACGTGTTTGCTTGGGCAACATGGGAAGGCTTTTATTTGTGAAATCTAAACTGGATTTTCGGTCGGCATGCGTAGAATTTTAGGGGACAGGTGGCTGGAGAATGTGGGCGGTGATAGAGGTTTGTTCAGCTAATGGTGAAATATATATACACTTCTTTTCGTGATTCGTCACTGATAGAATATTTTGAAAGCAATATATATTTTTAACGTCTTTATTTATTTCAGGACTTTTGTCCTAATGGGAATGGTAACATAAAATACAAAGTGAAGCTTTTGTAAATTCAATCTGAATACAATTATAATTTATAAAGGTCAATGGTCTCCGAAATGCAGTTTAGAGTGACAAATTATTACAGCCAGTATCGTTGTAAATTTCACTGTCTCGTTTTCTAGCCGTATCACGTCTGATTACTGCATTGAAGGCCACGGATTCGATTCCCATTGGGGGCCGCCTTACTTCGCCGGAATTGGCCGCATTCTGGGTGTATTTCCATATTTCGACTAGCTGTGCCCCGCGTTGTTACCCGCAGTTTATTAGGGAAAAGAAATTGTATATAACAGTAAACGATATTTTCCCAGTAACACGTAGCCTAGGTGTCAATCCTGGGTGTGAGCTAACATCATACCAAGTTTTATTAAAATCGCTCCAGCCGCTTAGACGTGAAGAAGTAACATAGTTTGTTACTACTTCACGTCTAAGTCACGGTACATCATCGAAACTACTACTTATGATGATATTCGTCGTCCAACGAGATAAGATATGATTTTGGTCCAATCAAAATGTATAGAAATAATTAGATTCTACGTAAAAAAAAAGTTCATCATATAAACTATTAAATTTACTAAATATTTGCGTAATAAAACAAAATTGCGATTGTTGCAGATTCGATGATTTACGTAGGGGCCGTCGAAACATACACACTCACAAACTTTCGCCTTCAAAATTTTATATACAGGTAGGCACACACATTGTTTCTGGCCCCACACTAGAATACACTGTATCGTGTGAAGTGTGATGTGATAGTGTGCTTGTATTTCCATAACGAGTTCAACTCACCCTTGACTGGTTTGTATTTTTGTAAGCACCATTGTCAACGGGGGCTTAAATCCCACCCACACCTTGCAGAGATCCGACCCTTTAATAGACGACCCTGCCACGAATTACAACTGCATTTTACAGCATTCTCCACGAGGCGAAATCCCGTGTAATGGCGAATTCGTGCTCCCCGAATGCATTCCATTGCCGCGTCGTAATAAAAACAAATATAGATCCCTAAACACAACAAATAGACGGAAAAAATCCCTAAAAAGGGCCGCCATTTTGGATCCACGCGCGTAGCGGCGCGCGCGCACGTTCCAGTCGCCCAAATCTTTATAGATCACTTTCGTGCGTGCTCCTGCATAGATTTTTTCGTAGTATCCGGCTGGAATGGGTACTTTTTTGTTCCGTATACACGTTCCGAGTTATGAATGGTCTTTATAGCTATTTGCGGCCCTTCAATGGGGTTTTGAAGCGCTAGTGGCCTAGTGGAACCGATTGATTGGAATCAATCAATTGGGTTAAGCAACAACAGACGCGGTGCTGGATGAGTGACCGTCCAGTGACTACCGCTAGTGTCATTTTTCCGAGCGCTTCCGTGATTCCCAAGGCACGTTAAGCGGTAGGTGCCGGCTATCATCTAATGGCAGTCTTTTACCCATGTCTGAGGCCTTATGGCCGGCTTGACAGCTTCTGACAGGCCCGCCACTGTCTTACAGTCCTCCACCAACCCGGACTTGGCCCCCGTGGGAAAGTATGGCCTAACCTTCCTGCGATGCAGGAAGAGACCCATGACCCAGCAGTGGCGACATACAAGGGTTGTCACTGCGCGATACAGGCCTTCTCTCATAGAGAGTACGTATCGATTTCAATTGCAAATTTAAATGAACGTGGCCATGCAAGTTGCTCTTACAGTCCACCTCACCACATCCATCACATCATCGCTAAACAATGCAACAAAGTCGGTCCTTCCAATATTGTAAGCCTCGCTAATCGATAATTTGTTACCGTATTTGTTCGTGTACGTGTTTTTTTGTGTAAATACGAGTGCCCTTTTGGCGGGAAAGTCACGTAGCGTCCGCCATTTTGTATGAGTCTCCCGCGGATAGATTTTCGCGCGTAACTGATAGCTACAAAAGATCAGTTTGATGACAGATGTTAGGTGACTAAAACCTCCTTACTATACCTATACGAAACCTTCTTGCAGTCAAAATAAAAAAAAACAGCAAGCCAAACTCGCGAATGAAGGTCCAATCATGTTACATACCTATTTACCTACTAAAAATGTATTTTCATTCTCGGGAAATTTGTTTATTTTAAAATGTTAACTGTATTTACGTATGTTTGACTATGGAATAACAAAGTCTCCCTATTTACAATAAAATACTTGAAGATATACTCACATTTATTATGTAATCTTGTCATTGTTAATTAGTTATCATAATAAAAAAATAGTTTAACTTGTAACGTTCATTAAGCCGCAGTATCTGCGCTACTTTGAATAAAACCTTTTCATTTCATATATATCGAATAGTTCGCAAAAGATAACAAAATTTTTACTCGAGTAATACTTTAAAAAAATACTATACGTCCTTTCCGCCAAAAAAACGACAAGCCAAGATGGTGCCTCCAACTCTTTTTTTTTATAGTGACGTCATCACATTAAGCTTACATAGGTAATAAATCTAGATAGCCAAGTAAACTGTATTATGTAGTAAGTTAGTCAAATTTAATAACCACTATTAATAGGTATAAAGCGTGGATGACTCAGGCGTGACTTTATAAGTACCTTGGTATAAACTTCTCTTCTTCTGAAGCGCTCGTGGCCTAGTCAAACCGAGTGATTGTAATCAATTACTTGAGTTAAGCAACAACAGGCGCGATCAGGTGCAGGATAGGTGACCGTCACGTGACTACTGCTGGTGACATTTTTCCGAGCGCTTCCGTGCTACGGAGGCACGTTAAGCCGTTGGTATCGGCTGTCATGGAATGGCAGTCGTTAAGAAATGTCAGTAGCAAGGCCAGCCACTGCCTTACAATCCTCCACCAACCCGGACTTGACCCTCGCGGTGGAGCAAGGCCTAACCTTCCTGCGATGCAGGAAGAGACCCGTGCCCAAGCAGTGCGGGCACAAGGGTCGATATCGACACTTCTTGCATCTGATCTTCTGTGTATAACACGGCGTGTATTGTGTATTTCTGCCAAGTGTTTTCGCTAAAGGCGTGTTAAATTACGTGCAAGTTTGTTACACGTATTGTTGCGATGAGGCTAGAGCGTTAGTTAGCGAGTGTAGGTGACGCTAATCGCCTCAACTTTGTACTAAACTGTTTGTTGTATGCTTTTCTTAGGACTTCCTTCATGGGAAAGGTTTGGCTTGTAATTGTAGTTTCTACCAGAAAATATGTGCCTATTGAGACAGTATTTGACAGTACAGTGCCCCCCGTTGTTACCCGCGGTTTATTGGAGAGAACAAATTGTGTATTAACGGTGAAAGATATTCTTCCGCAGTAAAACTTAAAATTAGCCTATGTGTTAATTTTAAAAACCTATTTAAGGGCTATCACCTGAATAAGTACATAAAGATTATGTTCTTTTAATGCACTAACCCGTGCTAAGGACAATTTACAAAAAAACTTATTTAGAGGCTAAAAATTCCACCCATGCCGTGACTCGAACCGTGCCAGCGCTCTCCCAACTGAGCTAATGGGCGACTCACATCAGTGAAATTTCGAACCTCTTAACAACATTCTCTGTATCTGTGGTATTACGTACAGGCAGCGATATCTGGCTGAAGTAATTTGCATCACTTGCAGCCCCGAGTACCTACTTTGCAGTTAGGTTTGATATCGCTGTACCCACATGATTTTATATTCCTTTTACTGCACTAACCCGTGCGAAGGACAATTTTAAAAATCTATTTTGAGGCTAAAAAACAAACAATTTGTTTCAAATTCTCTTATAACTTCCAAGTACATTTTTTTAAGACGAACATTAGTTGTTTTTCCGTTTTTTTTTCTCATAAATTAGTTTCGCTCCCTAGCAGTACAATCATTTTACCTTTCTCAGCGTATGATGTGTCTCACGCACAAATCGTAACCAGATGTTGAAGGACTTAGCCCCGACCCCCAACAACCAATATTTCTTCCAGCCTACCTTCGCAATAAGCTCTTGATCTCAACAAACGCCAGTGGGTCTCCAACACCTGCTGTCAATTTTGAAGCGCGCTGTGGCGGTAAAATTGCCTACAAACGAAGTGTTGATTTAATTTCCAATATGTTTGGCCTTTTGCATCTACTTAATGAGATGATTCATACTGAGCGTCCAGTGGCATCCTCACCCACACCAGATGGGTGAAGGGACCACTCCGACGCTGTAGAGCCTGGGACATGGTTTTATAGATGGTGTAGCCTTGCCCAGCACCTATACCATCCTGACAGCTTAGTCGGCCTAGCCCACAGGAAAGACTAGTCAATACGTGCGGAGTATTGCGACTACAACATACATACATACATACATACATACATACATACATACATACATACATACATACATACATACATACATACATACATACATACATACATACATACATACATACATACATACATACATACATACATACATACATACATACATACATACATACATACATACATACATACATAAATAATGCTTACTGTATGGCAATAAGAATTTATAATAAATTGCCAATAGAAATAAGGGAGAGCTTGCATATAAATCAGTTTAAAAACAAATTAACAGAATGGCTTTTAGATAAATGTTTTTACTCAGTAAACGATTTTTTTGACGAGAAAAGTTTTACTAACTAGGATAACTGCTTTTACTTCTTGTATAGTCTATAAAATGTTGCATGTCAAGACTGACAGAATGTGCGGTGCTTAAAATAGTGTTTTATGATCTGTACTTATATTTATGTATGTACTGTACCACATTCTAGCAAATAAATGAATTGAATTGAATTGAATACGTACGTACGTACGTACGTACATACATACATACATACATACATACATACATACATACATACATACATACATACATACATACATACATACATACATACATACATACATACATACATACATACATACATACATACATACATACATACATACATACATACATACATACATACATACATACATACATACATAAATACATACATACATACATACATACATACATACATACATACATACATACATACATACAGACATACATACATACATACATACATACATACATACATACATACATACATACATACATACATACATACATACATACATACATACATACATACATACATACATACATACATACATACATACATACATACATACATACATACATACATACATACATACATACATACATACATACATACATACATACATACATACATACATACATACATACATACATACATACATACATAAATACATACATACATACATACATACATACATACATACATACATACATACATACATACAGACATACATACATACATACATACATACATACATACATACATACATACATACATACATACATACATACATACATACATACATACATACATACATACATACATACATACATACATACATACATACATACATACATACATACATACATACATACATACATACATACATACATAACCTGACGCTTGTATCCCAGAATGCTAGCCAGAGACCAGGGACTGCCATTTGCCATGATCCTGACAGATCACCTTCGCTTCATCAACGTTCATAAGTCGTTGCATGCACGCACGCCGGTTCCGGATACTTTTTAACTTCCCCTTTGCTAATACATCCCCTATTTGGTCGTTGTAAGTCCGTCTGGGACGTCCCTTACCAGCCCTTCCACTCACATTCGTAGTATATATTATTTCGTCAATCTTTCTTCCTTCATCCTCTCCACATGTCCAAACCAAAGCAACCTTCCTTTCTCAATTCTAGTCACTAAAGTCTGCTTCAGTCCACAACGTTCTCTATTGTGACTACAAATACCAACATTTGCGAATTCGTAGTCGCAATACCTACTGGATTATACAGTCCAAAATCTTTCAAAGCAAACCAACACAGCGCTGCAGTTTTCTGATGGTGTTACGCCAAATCTCAGTGATTATGAAACTCTACCAAGCTCCCCAGTAAATAAAGCGCGAACGTAAATCTTCCACTGTTTATGCACCTTGTTGGTTTAAAAATAATGCTCGAATGATCCGCGTTCGAAGTGGTATTAACTAAAAAGTTGACAGTGCTATTTTCAAAGACAGGATTCCTTTAAAACACTTTTCAAACAGAAATAAACTTACTAAAAACCTATTTAGAGGCTAAAAATTCAACCCATGCCGGAATTAGAACCCGCGACCTCTTGCTATCCGTGCCAGAGCTCTTTCCAACTGAGCTAATGGGCAACTCACCGGCTTCAGTGAAATTTTGAACCTCTTTACAACATTCTCTGTATTACGTAGGTACCTAAAGGCAGCGACATCTGGCTAAAGTAATTTGTATCACTTGCAGCCCCGAGTAGGTACCGACTTTGCAGTTAGGTTTTACATCCGAATAATAATGCTGTACCCACATGATTATATTCTTTTTAATGCACTAACCCGTGCTAAGGACAAGGAGTCGCCCATTAGCTCAGTTGGGAGAGCGCTGGCGCCAGAGGTCGCGAGTTGAAATCCCGGCATGGGTGGAATTTTTAGCCTCTAAATAGGTTTTAAAAATTCTCCTTAGCACGTATTAGTGCTTACACTATTTTTATTATTAATGCACTAACCCGTGCTAAGGAACAAATTTAAAAACCTATTTACAGGCTAAAAATTTCACCCATGCCGCGATTCGAACCCGCAACCTCTGACTATCCGGCTGATGCCGTGAGTCGCCCATTGGCTCAATTGGTAGAGCGCTGGTACGGATAGCCAGAGGTTGCGGGTTCGAATCCCGGCATGGGTGAAATTTTTAGCCTCTAAATAGGTTTTTAAACGTATTAGTGCATTAAAAAGAATATAATAAACTTATTAGTTTAAACGATTTAAATATTTATTAGATAAATATGAGTATACCCTAGTTGCAACTAGCGACCAGAACAAAAATATATTCTCATCTAGTGACCGTTTATATCCAAATCCTACGAGAAACTTTCTCAATTCGTGACCCTAGAAATATTAGCCATTTGTAACGGTGCAAACCTCTTTACACCATTCTTTATACTCCTTTTTCTATCTATCATTTTCAAATATTTAAATTACGTCACACATTTCGAAATTTCCCTCATTTTCATCATTAAATCGACCAAATAGATCTGACTATTTTACCTGCTTATCCGTTATTGTCCAGTTTTTCTGTTTTTATTATAAACTAACAGTACCTATCCACGAATAAAGCAACAGTTGAAGTCGTTCCAGTGTCTATTATTTATAAAAGTTATGCAACTATTCTCTGTATTACGTACAGGCAGCGACATCTGACTTAAGCAAATTGCATCACTTGCAGCCCCGACTACCTACTTTGCAGTAAGGTTTTACATCGGAATGATATCACTGTACCCACATGATTACACTATTTTTATTTTTAATGCACTAACCCGTGCTAAGGAACAAATTTAAAAACCTATTTAGAGGCTAAAAATTTCACCCATGCCGGGATTCGAACCCGCGACCTCTGGCTATCCGTGCCAGCGCTCTACCAATTGAGCCAATGGGCGACTCACGGCATCAGTGAAATTTCAAACCTCTTTACAATATTCTCTGTATTACGTACAGGCAGCGACATCTGACTTAAGCAAATTGCATCACTTACAGCCCCGACTACCTACTTTGCAGTTAGGTTTAACATCGGAACGATATCACTGTACCCACATGATTACACTATTTTTATTTTTAATGCACTAACCCGTGCTAAGGAACAAATTTAAAAACCTATTTAGAGGCTAAAAATTTTACCCATGCCGGGATTCGAACCCGCAACCTCTGGCTATCCGTACCAGCGCTCTACCAATTGAGCCAATGGGCGACTCACGGCATCAGTGAAATTTCAAACCTCTTTACAATATTCTCTGTATTACGTACAGGCAGCGACATCTGACTTAAGCAAATTGCATTACTTACAGCCCCGACTACATGGGTGAAATTTTTAGCCTCTAAATAGGTTTTTATATTTGGGACTTATTTAGACCATGATAATTGAATTCGTATGGAGCAAAATTGATTTTGCTCCATACGAATTCAATTATCATGGTAAAGTCGAAGCTTCGCGCCTGCGTTGAACTCTTTTTAACTGCAAAAAACTGTGACTTTACGTTCACGTTTTTACTGGACTTTTTACGAACAATGAGGGTATACTTCTAATAACTTTAAATATGTATAACGAATTATAAACTAAATCTAAATAGCATTAAAAAGTAAAAATTACTTTGCTAAGTTCCGCCAAAAATCCAACAAGCACCATGCGGTTAGTTAATGCAATCTTTTTCAAGCATAAGGAAGACACGAACACACCACCATCGACACCAATGATTGCAGTCCCACGCTTGAAAAGGCGGTAGGTGTAAGTATGACAATGACATAACCTCCTCACGCCTGTATGCCAGAGGGGTAGGTATTAATTAAAAACTCATTTAGAGGCTAAAAATTCCACCCACGCCTCTTTACAATATTCTGTATGTAATACAGAGAATATTGTAAAGAGGTTCCAAATTTCACTGATGCCGGTGAGTCGCCCATTAGCTCAATTGGAAAGAGCGCTGGCACGGATAGCCAGAGATGCGGGGTTCGAATCCCTGCATGGGTGGAATTTTTAGTCTCTAAATAGTTTTTTAAATAATGCCTTGTAACGGTGCAAACCTCTTCACACCATTTTTATTTCTTTTCCATCTATCATTTTCAAATATTTAAATTATGTACGTCACACATTCTTCGATTTCCCTCATTTTTCACCACTACCAATTTACCCTTTGACCAGATCTGACTTTTTACCTGCTTATCCGTTTTTATCCAGTTTTTCTGTTTTATTAAAATATTATACTAAATCTACAAATAAAACCACACCTGAAGTCGTTCCAGAGTTTATTTATTAATATAAAAGTTATAAAACGTTCCAACCTAACCCTCTGGCATACAGGCGTGAGGAGGTTATGCCACGTCATATCTCTGCACCTACCGCCCTTTCAAGCGTGGGACTACAATCATTACGCGTCGCATATCTTGCGTGGCGCATTCACATAATTAGACAAACAAACGACGAATGAATGAATGAACGGCGGAATCAATGAATGAACGAGCCGGGCGTTATGCAAAACTCCCCCGCCGCGCTTTTGTTTGTCTGTCGGTAGTTTAGGCTGTTCCCGCGCAAGACAATGCGGGGCAGTGCGCGCCAATTTGCCCCCAAGGGGTGAACCATGAGTTTGTAGGATAGCGTGATTCTCGCCACCCCGCTGTCCGCAGCGTTACAGTTGAGACGATGGTTAGTTACAGTCTGTTAGCTTTAAGAATATACCTCGGCTACTATTGGATAGAATCGGATATATTCGTGGAATAGAAACATCGCAACTAATATCGAATATTTCTTAATGTCAATATCAAAATCAGAGCAGGAAGTAGTATTACTCGTGTGCTTTTAAGACCTGGGACCAATTCTCACCTCATTAGGTAGTAAGTCGTATACGACTCTAAGGCTTATCATGTTCATGACTTGGAAGTCTTCGTAACAAGTCTGCCGACAGCCAAAATCTGTATTCTGAACGCCATGCAACATTAAATTCGAATGAGAAAATTAATGTCTAACGACTCTGTCGAGTTATCTTATCTTATTTTTAAGGGCTAAAGAAACACAATTTTTTGGGTAGTTTAGGACAAAATCAAATTAAAACTGTAGTACTAAGTTTTGCAGGCCAGTGTAGTTACAATTGTCATGAAATAAAAGTACCTTTTCATACAATCTTACATGATAATTAATTATTTATTACTATCAGTTTTATTATAAACTAGCTGACCCAGCGAACTTCGTAACGCCTAACAGTCGATTCTTTATTTTTTTTTTTTTTCCCTCCTTAAAAACCCAAGGAGTATTCTAAAAAAAGAATTAGCGAAACCGGTTCAGTTGCTCTCGAGATTTGCGCTTACCAACATCTTCAGCGATTCATTTTATATTCTATAATATAAAATGAATCGCTGAATGTGTATCTATATAGAATAAATTATCCCGATTGGACTCGTTTAATATACAACTCATGGTAGCCCCGAAAGGGTCGAAAATGGCACCTCACTGTTTCCTTCACGCCGAGGGCGGAAAAAAAACTGGCATTTTTGTCTCATTACGTGGGAAGAATTGGGTAAAGTCACTTTGAATGTAGTTAATGCGAGAATTTCTATGAATGCTTAGAAGCGAAACGTGGAGGAATTCGCTTTGTGTTGTGTGACTTGACTTGGCACCAAGCAGTCTGGTGAGTCACCACACAGAGGTACAGGCTGTTAGCTTTCAGAATATACAGAATATAGTACGTAATACAGAGAATAGTGTAAAGAGGTTCAAAATTTCACTGATGCCGGTGAGTCGCCCATTAGCTCAGTTGGATAGAGCGCTGGCACGGATAGCCAGAGGTCGCGGGTTCGAATCCCGGCATGGGTGGAATTTTCAGCCTCTAAATAGGTTTTTAAAATTGTCCTTAGCACGGGTTAGTGCATTAAAAATAAAAATAGTATAATTTTAGAATATACCTCGGGCTCTAGAGTAGGCTTCGGTTTTCGCCGAAAGCACACGAGTGTAATACTACTTCCTGCTCTGTATAAAACTTTTCTTCACTATTTTGAAAAGTTAAGTCAAGTTAAGTGTAATATTAGTTCCGATATTTCTATTACACGAATATATCCGATAATAGCCGAGATATATTCTAAAAGCTAACAGACTCTTCTATGTAAGCTATTACTACGGTAGCTTGCAAGAGGTCGCGGGTTCAAAACCCAGCATGTATGCCAATGACGTCGCTTATTCGCAGACTGCGGCGGAGTTCAACAGGGTAATGTATTTAGCTCATGTGTATGTAAGTATGTGCCATTCTATTTGTTTTATTTATTTGATATATGACGGCACAACCTTGCGCTATGGCGCTCATTAGGGGAACGCTTTGTCCAGCAGTGGACTAATACAGGCTGAAGAAGAAGAAGATTTGATATATATGTTACAGTCAGAAGTCCTAAACGGTCCAAAAAAAAAGTTTCTACTGCTAAAATCACTCAAAAGTACTTCTGTCCAAAGCTTTTGGTCAGTAACATTTGAAACCCTATTGGTAAAATTGTTTTTGTGCGAGGTACAGAACATGTTTTGCCTGTGAGGCATACAAATTTATACACTTAATATATTATAGTAACGAAACGTATGACAAATTTATATATATTTAATATACCTGATTAAAAAAATAACGTATTAAGATCTAAATTTACATTTCTTACAATCGCAAGCGTACAAAACATCAACAATAAAATAAATTAAAGTGTCCATATATTAAAATTAAAATAAAATTTAAATGTCAATAAATTGAAATTAAAACTATATTGAAATTATAGTATTTTCTAAGGTTAACACGAGCACTAGACATAATTAAAACTGTCTTTATACGGATTTATGCTTGTTTATTACATTTTTACAATTTTCCGACGTTTCGGCACTTTTTCAGGTGCCACCGAGATCCGAGACCACGCACCTGAAAAGTGCCGAAACGTCAGAAAATTGTAAAAATGTAATAAACGAGCATAAATCCTTATAAAAACAGTTTTAATTATATTGAAATTAAGAAATTAAATTAAACTAATAAAATGATTGTAACATATACAATAACCCAATCTAATTTAGCTAAGTCTTACGCCTTACGGCGGCTTGATAACTTCTAACAGTAAGGCCCGCCACTGTCTTACAATCCTCCACCAATCCGGACTTGGCCCCCGTGACGGAGTACGGCCTAACCTTCCTCAGGGAAGAGACCCGTGCCCCTCGATGGGGACATAACGTGTTGATGATGATTAAATTATTTGATATATTCTTAAGGTCGGTCCATGCGGATGGCAAGTAACATAACGTAACACAACATTTACATACAGGCACATGCATTGCTTCTGACCCCACACTAGGATACCCTGTGTCGTGGGAATCAGAAACAACGACATCACAAACATGTAAACATCCAAGACTTAGGGTTTTTGTCTCCAGCCGGGACTGGAACCCGTGACCACTTTTATGGTAGGCAGATGCGCTACCGCTACGCCACAGAGGTCGTCAAAGATTTGAAGTGAACGAGAGAGATGGCGTTCGGGGGAAAAGGTCTGGGCAGCGGTGGACCCAGCAGTGGACGGCGGTGGCCTGACGATGATGATGCTAAATTGTAATAATGGATACGATAAGTAGATAAAAAACAAGTTAAAACCCTTTCAACAGAGTTACCAAATTACGATAGCGTTATCTACAATTTTAAATAACGCGATAAGGCAATTATTGTACAGATTTGTAATTGCACGAGCAAAGAATGATAATGAGTGATGATGATTGAGTGATTCATTGATGATGATGTTAGATAAATTATAATCTAATTGGACATGATTTGTATACCTATTTAGGTAGAGCACATAGCCACTCAACTTTTTTAAAACTTATAACATCTTTACGTAATACAGTGAGTATTGTGAAGAGGTTCGAAATTTCACTGATTACGCCCATTAGCTCAGTTCCAATAGCACTGGCACGGTTAGCCAGAGGTCGCGGGTTCGCGTCCCGGCATGGGTGAAATTTTTAGCCTCTACATAAGTTTTTTTTTGAAATTGTCCCTAGCACGGGCTAGTGCATTAAAAAGAACATAATCTTTATGTTGTTCAAGGGATGCACTTATCAAATTTTTTTTTTGTAGTTCATATATATTTATTTATTAAATGTATAATAATAATAACATAGATATTTTACTGTTTAGACTATAAACGTAAAAACGATGACGTTAGATTGAAACTGTAAATATAAAAATCCTTCTCAATAAAGTAAATGTGAAAGTTTGTGATGATGTCTGAATCTTTGTAATCCAATCACGCAATAACAACTGAACGGATTTACATGAAATTTGGCATGCAGATAGACAAAGATCTGAATTGTATTGCTACTGTAACTTCACAAATGTACATAACTTAGAAAACAAAGTCTTTGGCACATGCCGGAATTCGAACCCACCACCTCCTGATTGAGAAGCCGGCGTTCCACCGCTCCACTACCACCACTTAACTCTATATCAAGGGATTTTCAGAGAAATCCATTTTTTTTAAAAAGGCTAGATTTCGCCTTTTTAATTAATTAAAATAATTGATTTAAACAGTCTGAAAACTAATTCTACAGCTAAGCAGAGCTAAATAAAATCTTGAAAAGCTTCTAAACATTCCCCCAACAAAGAAATCGCAGTACGCAAATAACTGAATCATTGCGAACACAAGAGCTTTCAATAGCTCAGCAGGTGCCAAATACATTAAAAAAAACTGTAAACAGAAGACAGTAAAACCTGCCACAGACACGTGCGTCTATCTTTGCGGCCAGTGCGAACACAATTGGCATTATCGCGCCTGTCCTTGCCCCGAAAAAAAAGAAAAAAAATCGAAGACCATAGACAAAAAAAAACAAAAGATTTCTTTTGACGTTTTCGCGCTATTTATTGACGTTTATATTGACTTGCCCGTTCCCACGCCTTTTCGTGACGGAGACAATCTCGTTGAGTAATTCCGTCAATACTAATCGGGGTTTAAGCCAAACCAGATGAAGTTCCGGTGTTGAATTATCCAATTATGGGTAACATAAGCTTTTAAAAGGGCAGAACAGAATACACTGGCCATTTCGTCATTTTCTTAGCTCTTAACTTTTTTTACCTCGGAAGATAGCTTAGAGTATATACAAGTAGTATATACTCTAAGGAAGATAGTCGCAAGTTTTTGGTAAAATTAAGCAACTAAACTATGGAATGGAAACGTTGTATGTCAATAATCATTCAAGCACAACGATTTTGAAAAAGAATGTCATAGAATACTAAGATTGTAACAGTTATTGTTAGATGAAGTTCCGGTGTTGGATTATCCAATTATGGGTTACATAAGCTTTTAAAAGGGTCGAATAGAATACACTGGTAATTTCGTCATATTCTTAGTTTAAAAAACCTATTTAGAGGCTAAAAATTTCACCCATGCCGGGATTCGAACCCGCAACCTCTGGCTATCCGTACCAGACTGGTACGGATGGCCAGAGGTTGCAACCTCTGGCCATCCGTACCAGACTGGTACGGATGGCCAGAGGTTGCGGGTTCGAATCCCGGCATGGGCGAAAATTTTTAGCCTCTAAATAGGTTTTTTGAATTTGTTCCTTAGCACGGGTTAGTGCATTAAAAATACAAATAGTATATTCTTAGTTCTTAACTTTTTTTACCTCGGAAGATAGTCGCAAATTTATTTGTATGTCAATAATCATTCAAGCACAACGATTTAGAAAAAGAATGTCATAGAATAGATTGGTACAGTTATTATAATAACACATAAATAATATTCATGTCTCCATCCACGAATTAGTTACAGATAGACAGACTGGGTCCTTAACTAGATCAGAGATCTGTATCTTAGTAAGCCAGGCCACAAAAAAAACTAGTGCAATAGAGTATGAAACAATGTAATTACTAAGTCAGCTCAAATTACGACCGACCGAGAAGTTATAGAAATAAACAAAATGTACAAATTATACTAATTTTTTTTTTTCCTAAGGTTAACACCGTCATCCGGGACCACGGCACCTGAAAAAGTGCCGAAACGTTGGAAAATTGTAAAAATGTAATTAACGAGCATAAATCCGTATAAAAACAGTTTTAATTATACTATTTTTATTTTTAATGCACTAACCCGTGCTAAGGACAAATTTAAAAACCTATTTAGAGGCTAAAAATAATTCAAACCATGCCGGGACTCGAACCGGTTCGAAATTTCACTGATGTTGGTGGTCGCCCATTAGCTCAGTTGGGAGAGCGCTGGCAGCCAGAGGTCGCGGGTTCGAGTCCCGGCATGGGTGGAATTTTTAGCTTCTAAAGAGGTTTTTTAAAATGTAAAAAATTATAAAATACTTCAACCAATAATATTTATACTCAGCCCTACGACTAGATCTTATGATCGGGTTTCAGCCACTGAGTGTATGTGTGTGTGTGTGTGTGTGTATAACATAATAAAATTGTCATTCAATAACTTTTGTTTTTTTTTTTATTTCAAACATCATTTCATTTTTTTTTCATGGTGGCCTCGGTGGCGCAGCGGTTTGGCACGCTGACTGTAAAACCGAAGGACTCGGGTTCGATCCCCGGCCGGGTCAAACTAGGAAACGAACTTTTCTAGTTTGTCTCGGGTCTTGGATGTTATCTATGTATTTATTGTATTCAATCTATCGTCGAGTAAGCACCTATAATACAAGTCATTTAGTTGTACTTATATAGTATAGGGCTAACGAGATCTGTGTAATATGTCCGTGAATATTTATTTATTGTTTATTATTATTATTAAACAAGTACCTACTTTACATTTTCATACATCTAGCCGCTCTCGAAAACGCTGGTTGATCAGTTGGCGCCAACTTTAGTTTTTTTTTTTTGTACAATATAATATTCATATTTGCACCGACTACCCGTCTCTAATTTCCTTCAGCAATTTTCCGTCGTAAGGTTGTCTGGAAGAAGTTGCTTTTAGCAATAAGGCCGCCAATTGTACTTTGTATCTTTAAATGTTTTATAATATGTGCTCTGGTGTACAATAATAGTACATTACACAACTAGGGTGGTAATACAAAGAAAGTCCGAGATCGCAGAAAATTGCGGCCCGAGCTGCAAGCGAGGGACGTAAATATGCGATCGAGAGCTTTCTCTATTACCTCCCGTGTTGTGTACATCTTTTAATGTCTACACTTGGCCAGAAAGCGGCTTTTTCCGTACGCGCAGCGTGCGGAAAAAGCCACTTTATTGCCAGGTGTGGCATAAAGAATATTCTTATCTTATCTTACAAAAATGTCGTGCCGAACTCCTCCAAAAGGGCTTCATCAACTTGTTTTACTTTTTGTGTGTGTTTGGTAGGAAACAACGAGGTTAACTAGTACCTATATCTATAGGTACAGTGCCACTAAATGCTGGAACAACATACCGCCTCCTATTAGATATTCTCCTTCTATTAATTGTTTTAAATTGAAATTCAAAGAATATTTATTAAAATTACAGAAGGAGAAATAGTAATGAAATAATGTACATCTTTTATATCTAAATAATCTTTTATCTTTTATATCTAAATTATCAAATTATGCTATCTCTAGGTGGTTGGTGCGACCAATATATTTTCGTACAAAACGTATTATGGTGAGATTCAAACTAAATTTAATTGATAAAATTGTATATATTTTTCTTACCAGCGGCCCTCTGGAACTATTTGATATTATCTGTCATCTACCAAGTTGGCCTTCTCAAAATACTGCAAGTCTATATTGTAAGTGGGACCGATAGGTTTTTTAGTTAGGTTAAGTTTTAGTCATAAGTTTTCAGGCATCCGCTGAAAATCACCGCCGTATCTCTCTCTGCTACGGCATTAAGCTGAGCGGATACCTTTTTGGTACTGCTATATTAATTTTAAGCTATATTAATTCCCACTGTATGTAAAAACTGTATGAGTACCAAATAAAGATTTTCTATTCTATTCTTATTCTATTCTATAGGCTACAGCGCTTCTTGTATATTATTAATATTATCCTTTATTGTACACAAAGAGAGAGAATTCAAGTAATTTCTAAAGGCTGTATAACATTTAAAAGATATTCCTGATATTCCAAAAAAATTAAGACAAAATAAATTTACGAAACAAAAAGTTGCTGGAATAACCCCGAAAGGTACTCCGAAAAAATTTATCCAGAAAAAAATTACGAAATAGTAGATTGTTAAGCGAGGGTCGAAAGAATCAATTTCCGAGGTATTTAGACTACAGTCCGAGTAGAAATTGATTCTTTTAACAGTGTTAAAGACTCTACTTTTCATTTCGAATGAGGAAAATAAAGACTCATTTTTAATATTTCAATCTTAGCATAAAATTAATCCAAAAAAAAATTACGAAATAGTAGATTGTTAAGCGAGGGTCGAAAGAATCAATTTCCGAGGTATTTAGACTACAGTCCGAGTAGGAATTGATTCTTTTAACAGTGTTAAACACTACTTTTCATTTCGAATGAGGAAAATAAAGACTCATTTTTAATATTTCAATCTTAGCATAAAATTAATCCAGAAAAAAATTACGAAATAGTAGGTTGTTAAGCGAGGGTCGAAAGAATCAATTTCCGAGGTATTTAGACTACAGTCCGAGTAGGAATTGATTCGTTTAACAGTGTTAAAGACTCTACTTTTCATTTCGAATGCGGAAAATAAAGACTCATTTTTAATATTTCAATCTTAGCATAAAATTAATCCAGAAAAAAATTACGAAATAGTAGATTGTTAAGCGAGGGTCGAAAGAATCAATTTCCGAGGTATTTAGACTACAGTCCGAGTAGGAATTGATTCTTTTAACAGTGTTAAACACTACTTTTCATTTCGAATGAGGAAAATAAAGACTCATTTTTAATATTTCAATCTTAACATAAAACATATTTACCTATTTCTTTAAATTCCGTCACAGACACATAGGTATAGCAGATTAGTATCCCGCCAAGTTATGTCGACTTTTTAAATTTTATATATCGAACTCACCGCGTAATTGTTGCGGCTTATTCCGCTCAAAGAAGTTTGCGCTAAGTTCACACTGGCTACCGGCTGTTTAGAAACACATGGCCGCAGCATTTTTTTAATTAAGTTGTTTTTACATAAAACTCTTCACAGCCGAGAGTAGTTCTATTTTTAAAGTTCATTCCGGCCCTTAGGTGGGAAGTAATTTGAATGAGTTTTTCCCTCTCTATGGAGGGAAGCAGAATTTTCCACCCAATAATCAGATTAAAACAACACTACTTTCCGAGTATAAATGAAATGAAAAAAAAAAGTTGCTGCTAAAGTTCGCGTGATTGAAGCGTTAGAGCGATGTATTGAAGTGTGCATTATCCTATGCTACTGGCTCGGTCTGCCGCGGAACAAAAACAACGGAAGGCCCCACGTGTGGACGCTAAGCCGGAGGATCCGGGCCCTTGTGTAGTGACTGGATTGCCTGACACAGTCCGCTCACTTCATATATACGATACGATACTACTAACTTTTGTCCGTATCTTCGTACGCGTTAAAAAAGCTTTCACAATTTAATTTTTAAACAATTATCACATATAAGTACCTACTCTCCTATGTATTTAACATAGTATTTAAATATAAACACTCCGGAGTTGGTCATTTACTTATTTTTTTTTATTTAATGACAGTGAAATTTACAGCGAAATCAGTACCAAAAAAACTTAACATTTACGTCAGACAAGTCTATGTCTAGTTTGATTTTGGATAGAAGAAAAATCGATACATTTATTTCATATAACATGACATTTACATGCAAGCACATGCGTCGCTTCTGGCCCCACACTAGGATACCCTGTGTCATGGGAACCAGAAACAACGACATCACAAACATGTAAACATTCAAGACCTGAGTTTTTTTTCCCCAGCCGGGATTCGAACTCGGGACCTCTTGGATGGTAGGTAGACGCGCTACCGCTACGCTACAGAGGTACAATAAGTTCTAATCGATCTACGTAGTCAGTGTACCTACTGTGCTCTCATTCCGGCAACCGCCCGGTGGTCCCCGTAGCTCATCAGCTGTGTCGCTCCGCTGATCCGTCTAAATACTGCGCTATTGTTTTTGGGGGTGCGCGTGAATTATGCGACGCGATGCGAAGGGCGTACAGACGCGTGCACGTTAGTGCAACGACAAGGTTCTAACAAGTTTACGTGATAATATAATCACGTTATAGTATATTTCATTACAAGTGCGGAAAGGCTGTCGTTGCAAAGAGTTCCGACAAATGTCTACCCGAGCCGATGCGCAGCCGAAGGCTAGGGTTGACAGTCGGAACAAGTTGCAATGACGGTTCCGCACGTGTACTGAACGACTATTTTTAATACAGTTGCGAAAAAAATAAGCAATTTAATAAAGAAAAAATATTTGGAAAATGACGGCAACCGTAAAAGCAGAGTTTTTTTTTTCTTCGCCATTCTGGTAGGCAAAGGGAACTATGCCCATACAGCCAGTCTTCAGCAGGATTTTTTTATTGATATGAAATGAAAATGAATTAATGAGATGAAATGAAATGAAAGCTAACCTAACTCATTCAATCAAATCATTAAATCTGATATTGAAACAAATTAGTAGCTTCTTTTTAGAAATATACGTATTTGCATGAATAATAAAAACTTCTATGATTTTTTTTTTTAGTAAAAACTTCATGGTTGGTTTTTCTTTTTAATAGACATTATTTTGACATTTGGGAAAGAGAACGCACGAGTGCGGGAAAGGTAAACAAAAACCACGTGTGTGTAATAGCCCACATCCCACACGCTATACGTCCCTGCAATACGCCACTTTCTGAACAACTGTATTTAAAAAACCTTGTCACATTAACGTCTCCTAGCCTGATGCGATGAGAAATTGACTATTTTAACTTTGAGAAGGTGCTGAAGTGTCTGCGCGCTTTTTCGTATTTTGTTTGGGTCCCGCAGTCAACAAGGAACCTTTAATTAGTTCGCCTTATCCTTGTGTCTGTCTGTTTGTCTGTCCGCGACTAAGCACAGGGACAAGTACAAAAAACCTCGAATTAGACATGGTATGTTTTCAACCGTTTGTTATGGTATGGTTTCAACCCACTGCCGGGGCACGGGTCCCTTCTTGCATCGCAGGACAGTTTGGCCATACTCCACGACGGGGACTAAGTCCGGGTTGGTGGAGGATTGTAAGACAGTGGCGAGCCTTACTGTCAGAAGTTATCAAGCCACCCCTAAGGCCGTTGACATGGCTTAACGACCGCCATTACACGGCAGCCGGCACCAACGGCTTAACGTGCCTTGCGGAGCACGGAAACGCTCGGAGAAATGCCACTAGCGGTAGTCACAGGATAGTCACCCATTCAGAACCTGATGCGCCTGTTATTGCTTGACTCAAGTGATTGATATACTATTTTTATTTTTAATGCACTAACCCGTGCTAAGGACAAATTTACGTAATACAGAGAATAGTGTAAAGAGGTTCGAAATTTCACTGATGCCGGTGAGTCGCCCATTGGTTCAATTGGTAGAGGGCTGGCACGGATAGCCAGAGGTTGCGGGTTCGAATCCCGGCATGGGTGAAATTTTTAGCCTCTAAATAGTTTTTCAAGTGATTGATTCCAATCACTCGCTTCGGCTAGGCCACGAGCGCTTCGTTGCATGCGTTGCAGCAAGTGCCCCACTACAACCGAACTGAGACACGTTTCCCGTCAAAATATGACTGTGGTTTTAGAAAAAAATCCTTCCCACGGTTGCTCAGACAAGCTCTTCCGGAGACAAAAGCTAAAAGTGCGAAGGGACCTGTCGCGCTCTTTTGTATAGGTACATTATTGCCCACGGACCCGTAGCCCCTTTATCTAATCTGTTGTTGCGAGCTCCTTTCTCTGGTCGTGTCATAAAACAATATTGCGTCTCTGGAACAAAAGCAGATGGAGATGAAGCGCTCGTGGCCTAGTCGAACCGAGCGATTGGAATCAGTCACTTGCGTTAAGCAACAACAGGCGCGGTCTGGATGGATGACCGTCCCGTGCCACCGCTAGTGGCATTTTTCCGAGGGCTTCCGTGCTTCGCAAGGCACGTTAAGCCGTTGCTGCCGGCTGTCACGTAATGACAGTCGTTAAGCCAAAAAATATGTTAAGCAAACTTTGTGCCAACAGGGCTATTATAACATAAAGGATTATCTAAATGACAATGAGATCAGGAGTTAAAGCCAGTACAATGTATAAGTTCTATGTTTTATAATAATTATGTAAACTATGTTAATTAAGGACTTTGAAAAGACTAAGTTTGGAGTTTTCTTGTCCATTTTTTCTCCAAAATGATCTAGATTTTGAAATGGACACCTAGTTTGAATTGTAACGTTCATTAAGCCGCAGCTTCTGCGCTACTTTGAATGAAACCTTTTCATTTCATTCCATGTTAGAGGCCTTAAGGGCGGCTTGATAACTTCTGATAGTAACTGCTTATCCGCCGGGCACGTGTGGATATTAAGCAGATATTCTGTTGTTTTTTACCAAAATGCTTTGAAAACTGGCCTGCCTTTTTTAGAAGCTCACAACTGTGCGAATCTTTTAAGATTCCGAGGGTCCGAAAGGAACCATAGACACGTTGAGTTCTAGAAAGCTGAAATTTGTCATTGACATTATAATTTTTATATTACATAATATATATTCTTTAGTGCAAACCATTTATATAAAATAATACAACATAACATTGTTACAAAGGCAAACTTATCTCTAAGAGAGATTATAAACATAAATTATTATAATACATAATATGTAATCACGCCGAACAAACGGGGAATAAAATAAAAACAAATGGAATTACCTCTTCTTCTTCTTTTTTATTATATTCATTGTTTTTATTTTTAATAAAAAAAAATTAACATTACATAATATTTATATTCTTTTTAATGCAAAATTTCTTTCTACCCCGTGCTAAGGACAATTTTAATTGCGTTATACAGAGAGTATTGTAAAGAGGTTCGGTTCGAGTCCCGGCATGGGTGAAATTTTTAAGTTTTTATAACATAATATTTACATACAGGCACATACATTGCTCTTGGCCTCACATTAGTATACCCTGTGTGCTGGGAACCAGAAACAACGACATCACAAACATGTAAACATCCAAGGCCTGAGGGTTTTTTTTGTCCCCAGCCGGGGTTTAATTTAATTTGAGAAGCTCATAAAAGGGAGACTTCTTAAAAACTCCATTGAAAATTACTTTAATGAAATATTTATTTCTTTAGAACAGGTAAAAACCCCTTCTTCTTCGAAACTCTACCTGGCACTTGGCCGGTTATTAAGACCTTATTCAGTACATTCTAATTTAATGCAAAGAGTTCAGACTGGAAAAGGTTCCCAACAAAAAGGACTCCAATTTCAAAATCGAAATCTCGAAACTTTTTGCGCGCGTCAAATTGCGCGCCCTTCCAGCCAAGATGGCCGATAATATGCAAATCCAAATCATCGAATGTTTATTGATTTTATTCTTTTCACGTGAGAGATAAGTCATTAAAGCGCGTTAATATAAAAGGCGTTCGTGTTAGCACATACAGAGTGCACATTAAGCGAAGTGAGCCCGTCTTTATTCTCGGTCATTTATGTTTATTTTTAATGTGGCAGTTAAAGCAAAATATTTGTTGACCGAAGCGAGGTGGAATTTCAGCAAGGGTGATCAAAATAGAGTTCCCTATATTGGCAACACTGAAAAAAAAGTGGTCGATAATGGCGCGTTTGAAACGTCAAATGCTTGTTTAAAACATGATCCGGTGCCAACGTCACTTTTCGCTTTACAGTGCGTTCCCATTAACTTGACGCGTGAGAGAATTGGTAACAAGGACATAACATGTGAATTAGCTTTTGGACCTAATCGGAAGATGGTAAAACAAGCCCTCAATCCTTTTATTTTCCCCAAGTAATGGGAATGATTTCTTATTTAACATGGTAACAGTAAACATCTCAGTGCTACCAATTCTCTCACGCGTCAAGTTAATGTGAACGCACTATAAACGTGCCACACATCAAGAGAAACGTTGGTTGTTTTGTGTGACAAGTTCAGAGGTCGCATTATTTCTGAGCAAACTTATTTTGGAACTGCCCATTCCAAGCATTTTACTGCTCATAAATTTATTAAACGCTCGTGGCCTAGTCGAACCGAGTGATTGGAATCAATCACTCGAGTTAAGCGACAACAGGCGCGGTCAGGTGCGGGATGGATAACCGTCCTGTTACTACCGCTAGTGGCATTTTTCCGAGCGCTTCCGTGCTTCGCAAGGCACGTTAAGCCGTGGGTGCGCGCTGTCATGTAATGGCATGGCAGTCGTTATGCCATGTCAGAGGCTTTATGGGCGGCTGACAGTAAGGCCCGCCACTGTTGTACAATCCTCCACCAACCCGGACTTGGCCCCCGTGGTGGAGTATGGCCTAACCTTCCTGCAACTCAAGAAGAGACCTGTGCCCCAGCAGTGGGGACATACAGGGTTGAAATCTAATTTATTAAACTACTTGAGTAATTTCTGCACTGACATTGATTTATAAAATGATAGACCTATATTTTTATAACTTACTGATTATGTTTCACTGACGTCTAATTTACTAACCGCCGAAAAGTTAAATGACTGCCCTTTAAATTTTGCAACTGATCACGATAACTCCTGTATTGTTTAAATAACAGTTGTAAAAAATAATTCCCATAAACTTTTATGGCAAACAATAAACAAAAACCCGCTGGGCGGATTTTTGAAACAAAAATTCAAAAATCCGCCCAGGTGGGAGAGTGATTGTTCAAAAATGATTTTCTTTGATTTGTATTGTAGTATATTAACATAGCTATAAGACTATACTTACACAAATATTATAATTTAAAATGTAAATGTGGACTAATAATTGAATTGAGTTGAATAAACATTTATTTAGTAAATAAATACAAATAGGTTTATTATTACCAGATAAAAAATACATTTCATCCTTATTATCTAGAGATAGTATGGACAATAGTAGATTATTGGCAACCCTCACACTAAGTCAGACCTGTCCTGTGAGGGCCACATAAAGATATAACTAGCTAGTTCTTTTTTGAGTAGCTTGACACAGTGTGGACGCTTATTTATTTAACAATTATTAAGTTGAGTTAATCAAAATTAAAGTAATTTAAAATCAATTATTCTAACTCATTCAAAAAAATATATAGGTATTGCACAATTTCTAATGCCAAATTAAATCATCCAATAATTGAATTTAACATAACCAGCAGAAACAGTTTAAATTAAAGATAGCATACCAAATATGTCAGTGGTGTTATTTTAAACCGCTGCTATCTAACTTATAAAGTTTTGCATACTAAGTAAGTATTTTTCAAGATTTCTTTTTTGATCACCCTCTATCTTGGATGGCGAGTCATTACTTGGAGAGGAACATTGAGTTATTATAAAGTAGACCCGCAGTCCGAGCTTGCAAATAAGTTGGTAGCGAAATCGACACAGATAGATAGATAGAATATTATTTATTGCACACAGAAATTACAGTAACAGAAATTACATAAAAAATTAAGTACAAATGGCGGCCTTATTACTAAAAGCAATTTCTTCCAGGCAAACATAGAAGGAGACAAGAAATAAATTAGAGACGGGTAGTCGGTGCAATACAGAAATATTGAAATTAGGAACTCTACGAAATTTATAAAACCTAATTAAGCCACATAGTAGATACATAAATAATTAAATGAATAAATAATTAGCATAGCCAGGTGACAGATTTGCACTGTTAATGTGAATGTGTGTGTGTCTGTGGGCTAGGCAGACTAAACGTCAGGATGGCATAGGTGCTGGGCAAGCTTACACCATGTAAAATAATGAATGACCCGTCGGACACCGAAACATCCGAATGATCCCTTCAGTAATGGTGCCTCTGAACGCCGTATAAATCATCTCATTACTTGGATTTTAAAAACCTATTTAGCGGCTAAAAATTCCACCCATGCCAGGATTCGAACCTGCGACCTCTGGCTAATCTTTCAACTGAGCTAATGGACGACTCACCGGCATCAGTGAATTTCGAACCTCTTTACAATACTCTCTGTATTACGTACAAGCAGCGACATCTGACTGAACTGATTTGCATGACTTGCAGCCTCGAGTAGGTACCTACTTTGCAGTTAGGTTTTACATGGGAATGATATCGCTGTACCCACATGATTATGTTCTTTTTAATGCAGTAAGTAACCCGTCCTAAGGACGATTTTAAAAACCTATTTTAAAAACGTATGTGTGCTACAGAGAGTATAGTAAAGAGGTTCGAAATGTCACTGATGTCAGTGAGTCGCCCATTAGGTCAGTTGGAAAAGCGCTGGCACGAATAGGCAGAGGTCGCGGGTTCGAATCCCGCCATGGGTGGAATTTTTAGCCTCGAAATAAGTTTTAAAAATTGTCCTTAGCACGGGTTAGTGCATTAAAAAGAATAAAATCATTACTTGGATGTCAAAGGCCAAAGTTCCTCATTACGTGCGTGCCTGTGAAGGTCATCTTTTACGATCCGCTAAGGCACGAACAGGTTACGTTAATGTGTGCGTGCTGGCTCGCCTTTGAACGGATTTTTTTTCGTCAGACTCTGTCTTTGCGTGATATGATATGTCTATGGCGGAGGAGTTATCTTTGTCAATTGTCAATGTCTGTAAGGGAAGCCGACAAACGAACACTGCAATCACGTTAGCTATATAGAGCGAAAAGTGACAAACTTTAGTGAACTTCGATAACGACCCTTCTATGTCCCCTCTGCTGGGGCACGGGTTTCTTCCTGCATCGCAGGAAGGTTAGGCCATACTCCACCACGGGGCCAAGTCCGGGTTGGTGGAGGATTGTAAGACAGTGGCGGGCCTTACTGTCAGAAGTTATGAAGCCGCCCATAAGGTCGCTGACATAGCTTAACGACTGTCGTCACATGACAGCCGGCGCCAACGGCTTAATGTGCCTTGCATGGCACGTAAGCGCTCCGAAAAATCCTACTAGCGGTAGCCACGGAACGGTCACCCATCCTGCACCTGACCGCGCCTGTTGTTTCTTAACTCAAGTGATTGATTCCAATCACTCGGTTCCACTAGACTATAAGCGCTTG
Organism: Yponomeuta sedellus; assembly: GCA_934045075.1. Classification (NCBI taxonomy): domain Eukaryota; kingdom Metazoa; phylum Arthropoda; class Insecta; order Lepidoptera; family Yponomeutidae; genus Yponomeuta; species Yponomeuta sedellus. The sequence continues at coordinate 1,008,203 of OW203749.1, forward strand.
GAATAAATTCATTTTATTTCACTCCAGAAACGCTGATTAAAATGGACTGTGGTGGAGATTTTGTAAGGATAAAACGTCAGTACAGATTATATAAATAGGTATTGTTTTTATAAATATTAGACAGATTCGAAATTCTTAACAGAAAATTACCTCCTTTGAACGGACCAACATGAGAATGAAGTCTCGAGCGATCGCTAGTTACATGGCCACACAAGATCAAGACTGTGGCAAGAGATATTTATTATTTGATCAAGATAATCCGTTAGAGAACCGTTAAAGACATCCATAGGTATCAAGTTTCACCAGTGCAAACAAACAAATCAATATAATTTTGGGGTCCATCAGAATCTGTCAAATAGAATTGTCACTTTAATATACGGGCGTTGCATTGTCCCGCCTTTTTTCTATTGTTGTCATACCTGTCGCTGTTTTTTTTTGTCGGAAACGGACACAGGATCTTCTGAAACAGCCAGTATGCCTTCCAACCTGCTGCAGTGAGGTGCAATTTTAGTTTTTATTTTCTCGTAAAGTGGCTTGTGATCGCGGCGCGGCGTATTTTGAAAATCGAATTGGTCTGGATTTGTGCAGCATGTGCTGAATCCGAGTATGTTTTAAAGATATCACTAAAATAAAATATAAAACAAGTGAAATAAATATTATATACTAATAATACTTGTAATAAAATGATATTTCCATGCAAAAATTTTTCCGGTAAACACGCCAGCCACTTCGGAATGGATTATCGTAAGTTGTTTTATTATTTAATTATGAGCATTACTATTTGTCGGTAATATATTAAATCAGGAAACTGTCCTCAAAAAACAAGTTATTGGATACAAATATCTTCAATTGTGTATCTTCTGAGGGGATCTATTCCATAACTAATTCTCAATGCTTGGAACCTTGTTAGTACAGTAATGTCACGCTTGACTACCAAAACAGAGATCGTGGATTCGATTTCCGCTGGAGCCCGTCGTATTCTATAGGTACAAATATCGCGTGCGTGTAATGCGTGTTTTCTCACACAAGTATTGGTTTTGGTGGTGGTGTGTTCGTGTCTTGCTTCTGCTTATAAAAGTGGGAGGGAGGGCGGTGCATTAACTAACCGCATGGTGCTTGTGGGATTTTTGGCGGAATTTAGCAACGTAATTTTAACTTTTTAATGCTAGGTGCAAATAAGCTCTATCTGGATGTATTTTCAAGTTTATAATGTCAATCAATCAAGCAAATCAATTTATTTCAACGTAAAGAATTTACATACTGTTTGCTGAACGTCAATGTACAATGTAAAATGTAAGCCGCCGCCTTCGGGCCGTATTGTAGTGGAGAAAAAGGCAGCGGAAAAAAAACTCCACTCTGACCATCTTTCCTCAAGTCATCTTAAACCAAATACAATCAGTTGCCATACGTAAACTTATTAAGATTTCATGATTGCCATTAACAACCCTAAATGCCAAATGTCTCAAGTCATCTTAAACCAAATACATCATTATACTATTTTTATTTTTAATGCACTAACCCGTGCTAAGGACAATTTTTAAAAACCTATTTAGAGGCTAAAACTTCCACCCATGCCGGGATTCAAACCCGCGACCTCTGGCTATCCGTGCCAGCGCTCTTCCAATTGAGCTAATGGGCGACTCACCGGCATCAGTGAAATTTCGAACCTCTTTACACTATTCTCTGTATTACGTACAGGCAGCGACGTCTAGCTTAAATAAATTGCATCACTTACAGCCCCGACTACCTACTTTGCAGTTAGGTTTTTACATCGGAATGATATCACTGTACCCACATGATTATACTATTTTTATTTTTAATGCACTGACCCGTGCTAAGGACAATTTTTAAAAACCTATTTAGAGGCTAAAAATTCCACCCAAATACATCAGTTGCCATATGTAAACCTAATAAGATTTCATGATTGCCATTAACAACCTTAAATGCCAAAGCATTAGTCAAATGTCTCACAATAATAGGGGAAAACATAAGTGCTGCGGCCAGACACACGAACAGCACTCGTTCACGAGCATAACGCAGAGGTCAGCCATCATCAGTCCCAACCATTTTGGAGGGAGATAGATGGCCCGAACACCAAGCAACCATTCGAATGACCTTTAGCAAACCTGCAGTTAAGTTTTTGTCAGTTATAGAATGTCCTTGCCTTAGTTACGATACCACAATGTATTTTAGTTTGGGGCCAAGACAAGTGATTGTGTTTTGTGTAGGTATGCTATTTTTGCGTTATGCTCGTGAACCAGTTAGGTTTGTGTATCTGGCCGCGGCTCTCCTCAGCTTCCCCTCTTTTGTAAGAAAATTAAATAATTGCATGAGGTAATTTTAACATAAAATAAGGCAAAAGGTAGTGGCTCAGCTGGTGCTGACCCGGGTTAGCCCCGGACAGCGCTGGTTTTCAGCCACTGGCTTCTCCCCGAGATGTTGTACGGGAGTAATGTAAAGAGGGCTGTATCAATTAGGTAACTAACGAAACAAAACATCTGTTAAAATATGAGATAAAAAAAAACAATTTTTCTTCTTAAATAAAAGGAATTACACAGATATTTTTAACATAAGAGTACAGACGGCGGCCTTATCACTAAAAGTGATCTCTTCCAGACAACTCTTGGATGGACTGGACTAATCTAAAAGAGAAGGAAGTAGATGAACAAATATACAAGATTATTACAAATATATAAATGAATACATGCCTAAACAATAGTGTACATATAGTTATCAACAGATAAATACAATTAATAATTTACATAAAGACACATAATAAAAAATATATATCATTATATACTTCAATTCATAAACACTTAATTAAAACTGTTTTTATACGGATTTACGGATTTATGTAATAAACGAGCTGATATTATACTCGTTTATTACATTTTTTACAGTCATCCGGGACCACGGCACCTGAAAAAGTGCCGAAACGTTGGAAAATTGTAAGAAATTTAATAAACGAGCATAAATCCGTATAAAAACAGTTTTAATTATGTCTACTGCTCGGGTTAACCTTAGAAAATATCATAAACACTTAACAAAATATACCTATTGAAAAGACATAAAAAAACCAACAGATCAATATAGATATTTGGCTTAAGATGATTTGAAAAAAAATGGTCAGAGATTTTTTTCCGCTGCCTTTTTCTCCACTACCCTACGGCCCAAAGGCAGCGGCTTTCATTTTGCATCGCACATTGACTTCAGCAAACAGAATGTAAAGTGATTTGGTTATTATTATAATAAGCCAAGCCACTAGTAGCAGAACAGTACTATTTCGGCTCCCCTTCTATCTACATAAATAACTAGGCAATTCCACTTACATGTTTCCTAAAGTCTGTTTTTTTAATAATATTTACGGGGCTTAATCTTTTACCTCGACGTTTCGACGACGTTACAGTATTACACTCGTGTGCTTTCGTCGAAAACCGAAGCCTACTCTGGAGCGCGAGGCATATTCTAAAAGCTTTAGCTTTAAGACTGTATTGAAGTTTCATTTTATCTTCCGAACAAGCCACAGATTACACCGCCCGGCGCGCCCCAGACAAAATGGACAGAAAAACAACAACCACAACAAACCTATGAATTATTCATTTGGGCCGCGGTTAATACTTACAAATGACCTTGTCGGCTTACTCGAATACGTGCCCCTCGCTATTGGCAGATCGCGCGGCTTGGTCGACGCCCACCGGCATCCGTGAGCGCTTCAGCGCTAAATGAGTTGCCTGTAAGACATTATAGTCTGTTAGCTTTTAGAATATACCTCGGGCTCTAGAGTAGGCTTCGGTTTTCGCAAATTTTCGACGGTTTTCGTATTGATGATCGAGTTCTGATTTCGAAATTAAGTGTCATATTAGTTCCGAAATTTCTATTACACGAATATATCCGATGCCATCCGATAGTAGCCGAGGTATAGGTATTCTATAAGCTAACAGACTATACATCCAAGTCGTTTATTTGCTAGAAAATGGTAGTACCTAGGTACATAAATATAAGGAACACACATTCTGTCAGTCTTAAAATAAAAAAATGTTTATTTATAAAAAAAAAATTGCAGTAATTATGGTCTATTGCGACTCCTACACTAGGCGCAGCCTGTGTCGTGGGTTACGGGTAGATTACGCGACATGACTTGCAACATTGTAAGGTCTTAACAAAAAGTATAGGTAATCAATTACCCAGATGGATATAAATCGCATTAAACGAACTATAGAGTTTCCTTTTCTCGTTGAAAAATAAACAAAAAGTTGACTTTAAGTTTCTTTATATTTGTCAGTGTTTTTGTAATACGTACTTATACTGAATAAACTTCTAGCCGATTAAACAAAACTTTATTGGTATCTGTAGATACAGCGAGTTGCTGCACTGAATCAGCTGATTTTTATTGTCAGTTCGCCAAAAGAAATATAGTTTTAAAAACCTATTTAGAGACTAAAAATTCCACCCATGCCGGGATTCGAACCCGCGACCTCTGGCTATCCGTGCCAGCGCTCTTACCAACTGAGCTAATGGGCTCAATAATATAGAAATAATAATAAAAATAATATAGAAATATAGTTGTTCTAAATAGGTACTAAATAGTATCTTTTTGTAACGGTGCAAACCTCTTTACACCATTTTTCTATCTATCACTTTCAAATATGTAAAATTATGTCACACATTTCCAGATTTCCCTCACTTTTAATCTTGACCTGACTATTTTAGCTGCTTATCCGTTTTCTATCTAGTTTTCTGTTTTTATTGTAAATACTAGCTGACCCAGCGAACTTCGTACCTTCTAGCAGTAGATTCTTTATTTTTTTTCTCTCCGTAAAAACCGTCCTCGTACTTCAAGGAATATTTAAAAAAATATTTAGCGAAATCGGTTCAGCTGCTCTCGAGATTTGCGCTTACCAACACATTCAGCGATTCATTTTTATATTATAGACTAGCTGACCCAGCGAACTTCGTACCGCTTATTAGTCGATTCTTTAATTTTTTTATTTTTCTCTCCGTAAGAACCATCCTGGTACTTCGAAGAATATTCTAATAAGAGAATAAGCGAAATCGGTTCAGCTGCTCTCGAGATTTGCGCTTACCAACACATTCGTGGATTCATTTTTATATTATAGATATATAAATATAAACTAAATAAAACGGTGCAAGTATGTATCAATATTCAAATTTGCACTGGCTACCAGTCTTTCTAATTTCCTTCAGCAACTTTCCATCGTAAGGTTGTCTGGAAGAAATTGCTTTTAGCAATAAGGCCGCCAATTGTACTATGTATATTTGCAATTGTTTTGTATTTGTTGTTTTTCCAGTGTACAATAAAGAATATTCCTATCTTATCTTATAAGGCCGCCATTTGTTTGTACTATATTTTTATATAAGTTCTGTTACTGTAATTTCTGTGTACAATAAAGAATATTCTATCTATCTATCTATCCATCCATCCATCCATCCGTCCGTCCGTCCGTCCGTTCGTCCGTCCGTCCGTCCGTCCGTCCGTCCGTCCGTCCGTCCGTCCGTCCGTCCGTCCGTCCGTCCGTCCGTCCGTCCGTCCGTCCGTCCGTCCGTCCGTCCGTCCATCCATCCATCCATCCATCCATCCATCCATCCATCCATCTATCTTACAAATGAACCACAAAGTTACAGTCGTTCCAGTTTTATTATTTATAAAAAGTTTTACAACACTACATTTTAATGATTTGCGATGCTTGCACATAATTATATACATATATAAGGATATCGTGAATGTTTATTGCAGCGCCTGAACCAGCCCCGAATGTTGAGTCCAAGTATTCGCTTACACCACTCCACGACATAAACTGCAACATATGGCAGCCATTTATAGTTAGTAGCTCGTAAAGTACCTATAGGCTAAATCAGAACACAGCCATTTGAATTTAAGTGTTTTTGATCGCTTTTCTTACGGTTTTAAATCGAATTATGCTAGCAGCTTCCTTCGAGTGCGTTCGCGTGAATATTTTGATGTGGGTTTCTCGGGATGAAAAGTTGCATATTATTATGTGCTAGTCCAGGCTATAATTTATAGCTTTGATGAAGTAGCGTAACTACGCTGCATTTAGTTTAAAAAATTTGCGTTCTATTTGAAGCTTACGTGATTTTTTTTATACTTTTAAGAAATTATACTTAAACTAAACAGTGTAAGTATCAATGTTGCTCCTGTGAAAAATAAAATTAAATAGTGATTTTGAATTTTCAAAAACACTCATATTTGGTCAAACTACGTCCGCCTGGGACGCCCCTAACTTTAATCACCCTTTATTCATCCTCACCATATACCGTAACCAACGCTACATTCCTTTGGTAAATTCTAATAGTAAGGCTAGACGCATGCTGAGACGCAGGTGACGCAGCACAGCGCACCACAGTTCAGTGCAGGGCAGGGCAGTTGAGGCAGACATAGGCCCCCACCGCATATTGCGACACAGCGAAGTAATTCAATTAAATGTTCAGTCATTGCAACAAAACTGTAAGTAATCACGCCTCGATGTGCACGCGTCGCGTAGAAATCTGTGCCGGCACTACGAGACGCAGAGCAGGGCAGACACATGTCTGCGTCGCACGTGCCTGCGCCGTAGCGTACGTAGCGATGATGACGTTCCATGCTGCGTCGCCTGCATCTCAGCATGCGCCCAGCCTAAACCGTGGTCTCTGCCTACGTCTCGGAGGGATAGGCAGAGGCCAGGATTTTCTGTATCCATAGGTATTGCATACATACGTATGTATGTATGTAATAATGAAACCTCGAACGACAAACTGGAATTAAAGCGTTTCAGAATCATTCATAGATATATAAACTTTTCTGTGACCTACCATTCTTTACGTTACCCTTTGCTGGGCATACTCCACCACGGGGGCCAAGTCCGGATTGTTGGAGGCTTGCAAGACTACTGGCTGGTTTTGCGGTCAGAACTTTTCAAGCCGCCCTAAGGCCTCTGACCTGGCTTAACGACTGAGATCTACCGACGGCAGCCGGGACCAATCAGGACAATCATCTCATAACGTACATGCAAAGGCGAATGTATTTTTCCTACCTTAATGAATAAAATATGTCGTCTACCTCTGCCCTTTTTCACCCCACGAAGGCATAATAATATTCTGAGCCCTGAAGGACCTTCGTTAGGTGGCGTATGTATAAATATGGATGCGACGTCATTAGCGCCGCCCGGAATGCATTGGAATTCATTAGCGCGAGAGCGCACGTAGAGCTTGGGCTAGGTCAGGAAAACTACTAGAAAACCCACACGACAAGGTAGACTTTTCTCACGTTTTGTCAAAAGTTAGGAGTCTCCCTTACGGCGCTACGCGAGGGTAGCCAGCGTAACCAATGGATTAAAAATCATGTTTTCAAAAGTAAATACCTATAAATCTTAACATCTGTGGTAATCTTACCACAGTTATCTAACTGTTTCTGACTTTCATTGACTTTCATCGTGAAGAAATAAATTGTAATCAGCCAAAATGGCGGAAAGTAGTATTACGAGTATAACCTTTTATTTTACTGAAAATATAGGTAATCTCTTTTTTTCGTCATAAAACGAAATCAATGAATTAAATCCTTTTAATTTGATACTGTCGTCATGCCTATTATATATTATAATCTTACTCCCCCCCCAGCGTGCCGCAAGGACTCGCGGCACCTCCCGCTAGACACGGTGGCCATCATGAAGGAGAAAAGTAAGAACGCGGCGCGCTCCCGCCGCGAAAAGGAGAACGCCGAGTTCCTGGAGCTGGCGAAGCTTCTGCCCCTGCCCGCCGCCATCACCAGCCAGCTCGACAAGGCCTCCGTCATCCGGCTCACCACCAGCTACCTGAAGATGCGTCAGGTCTTCCCTGATGGTTAGTAGATTTTAAAATTACATCACCGTTGAGATTGACAAGGTCTCTGTCATACGGCTCACGACCAGCTAGTTGCAGATACGGAAGGATTTCCTGATGGTTAGTAGATTTTAAAACTACATCACCGGTCATTTGCACAAGGCTTCTGCCATCCGGCTCACGGCCAGCTACCTAATGATGCGGCAGGTCTTCCCTGATGGTTAGTAGAGTTTAAAACAATACCTAACTCTTCATCGGAGATTGTTCGGAAGAAATGGCAATAGTACTGTATCTTTTTAATTATTTAGTTTGCTTTTCTTTTTCCTGGTGTACAATCAAGAATATTCTTATCTTATCTCTACTATAAAAAATGTCATGGACGAGACGATGTTGCAAATATATCTTTCTAACATCTTGCTGAGTTGCTAGTAATATAAAAAACATGTAAAGATAATTATGAACAGCTTTTAAAAATTTGTACAATCATGCATCACTATAGAGAAAAAAAATAATATGAAATTGCGATTAAAACTTTCGGGAAATCGGGCCTTTTAAAACGGTGGAGCCATAGCTATCCAACGCGTAGCACTAAACGAAAACAGGTCAAATTTGCAATAATCAAATTATTATGGATCTAGCCTAAGTAATTGTTTGGTACCCGCAATTTACAAAAACCTCCCAGAGGGTTGATGTAATAAGCACCTCAGAAAAGCACAATTTAAAAGTATGCTCAAGCGCGTGTTAAATAATTTGTAGACATAAAATATGATCGATAATGTTAGTTGTGTAGAAAGTAATGTTAGTTTAGTAAGTTACATACTGTTGCCGATAAACTGCATTAGCAGTTTGGCAAACTAATGATGTTGTAATTTTGCATTGTTTTCAGTGAATAAATATATATAAAACAATCTCTGACAGAAGATATCTTTGAATAATCTCTCTTGTTCTCCAATGATAGTCTAACGAATGATGCAACACACTCGCTTTGTACGAGTATTCAGCGAGAAATAAAATCATTCAAAACATATAGGTAGTCTGTTAGCTTTTAGAATATACCTCGGGCTCTAGAGTAGGCTTCGGTCTTCGCCAATTTTCGCCGGTTTTCGTACTGATGATCGAGGTCTGATTTCGAAATTAAGTGTCATATTTGTTCCGATATTTCTTTTACACGAATATATCCGATAGTAGCCGAGAAATATACTAAATGCTAACAGACTAATGTCTTTAAATTTAATTCAATGAAGCCTTTTTATTTCATTCCTGTCAAGGTCTTGGAGACGCGTGGGGCGCCGCGCCGCCACCGCCGCAGCCCCGAGAGCTGAGCATCCGGGAACTGGGCTCGCATCTGCTGCAGACCCTGGACGGGTTCATTTTCGTGGTGGCTCCGGACGGGAAGATCATGTACATTAGCGAGACGGCCTCCGTACATCTGGGCCTAAGTCAGGTGGGTACTCTATTTTTTACATACATACATACATACATACATACATACATACATACATACATACATACATACATACATACATACATACATACATACATACATACATACATACATATATACATACATACATACATACATACATACATACATACATACATACATACATACATACATACATACATACATACATACATACATACATACATACATACATACATACATACATACATACATACATACATACATACATACATACATACATACATACATACATACATACATACATACATACATACATACATACATACATACATATATACATACATACATACATACATACATACATACATACATACATACATAACCTCACGCCTGTATTCCAGAGGGGTAGGCAGAGACCAGGGACTGCCACTTGCCACGATCCTGACAGATCTCCTTCGCTTCATCGACGTTCATAAGTCGTTGCATGCACGCACGCCGGTTCCGGGTACTTTTTATCTTTCCCTTTGCTAATACATCCCCTATTTGGTCGATGTATGTCCGCCTGGGACGTCCCTTACCAGCCCTTCCACTCACATTCGCAATATATATGTGATCTGTCAGGATCGTGGCAAGTGGCAGTCCCTGGTCTCTGCCTACCCCTCTGGGATACAGGCAGGCGTGAGGTTATGTATTTACTATGTATTATATTAGCTACTCCAACAGTCATTTGATTCACATTTCATTCAAAACCCACTTATTCTAATGACATTTCAGTGTGAAACACCGTTACGGAGTATACGACTTTCAAAATTGTGTGTTCAGTAAAAGTTGAATTAGTTCATCTAAATTCTAATTCAAATAATTATTATAATTATTTGTTATTATTATCAATTAATTATAATTAATTAAATATTAAGTAATTATTTATTTAGTAATCCGCTAGCGATATTTTTTTCGAGCCCTTCCGTACTTCGCAAGGCACGCTAAGCCGTTGGTGCCGGCTGTCACATAATGGCAGTCGTTAAGCCATATCAGAAGCCTTGTGGGCGGCTTGTTAACTTCTAACAGTAAGGCCCGCCACTGTCTTACAATCCTCCACCAACGCGGACTTGGCCCCTAAACTTCCTGAGATGTAGGAAGAGACCCGTGCCCCAGCAGTGGGGACCTACAAGTGTTGATATCGACAGCACTATATCTCCGTCTCGCCTCCACAGGTAGAGCTGACCGGCAACTCGATCTACGAGTATATCCATCAAGCGGACCACGAGGAGATGTCTTCCGTGCTGAGTCTGCAGCAGCCGCACTCCTATATCGGGCCCCAGCACCCAGGACATGGGTAAGTCAAGATGGCCATTGTAAGAAAGGCGGCTGCACTCCCTGACGAGACGGACCCTTCTGAAGGTGAAAGTGAAAGTGAAGGAGAAAGTGAAAGTGAACTACATTTATTGCCAAAACACGAATTATACACAAAAAAAATGTACTATTTTTATTTTTAATGCACTAACCCGTGCTAAGGACAATTTAAAAACCTATTTAGAGGCTAAAACTATTATCTGTCCGTAATACAGAGAATAGTGTAAAGAGGTTCGAAATTTCACTGATGCCGGTGAGTCTCCCATTAGCTCAGTTGGAAAGAGCGCTGGCACGGATAGCCAAAGGTCGCGGGTTCGAATCCCGGCATGGGTGGAATTTTTAGCATCAAAAGGTTTTAAAAAAATATATAAACAAAAAAAGGACATAAATGTAGACAGACAAGATCAACTAAAACCATAGAAATTGAATCATATGGAACAGACACACCAAACAAAGACTCCTAAACTACTACGGAACCTGTGGTGCTTCCTACCTGCATTTTACCACATTACAACTAAGTACTATTACGAGTACTATACTGATGATACTCTGACCCCAAAGAATCCGGAACCAGGACCTCTGGAAGTGTACCAATCAGATACCAGTCCATCTAAAAATCCTGCACAGAAAATGGCGCTGCATAGGACATACACTACGCCGCGACAAGAGATGCCTAACCAGACAAGCACTTACGCGCACCGCCTTGGGCAACCAAAAGAGGGTGCGGCCAAGGACCAACTGAGAAAGATGAATAGACCAAGAGGCCAAGTTGATCGGAACTAGCTGAATTGGAAGCTGTAGCTAACCACCGTCAGAAGTGGAAATATATGGTTGAAGCCCTGTGCTCCCCTAGGAGCTTAAGGGCCAAAGAAGAAGACAGCTAGTATTAAGGGACTTCTTTAGCGGAGTAGATAGAGAACACTGTTTGTTACATAAAAATGGAAATTACACACATATTTCTTAACCTAAGAGTACAGACGGCGGCCTTATCACTAAAAGTGATCTACATTACAGTGCTACACAAGAAATAAGTCTCGCGGATGTACCTGCGCAGATGACCAAATTTTGGATGTGCGGCAAGTTCATCGACCAATCAGATAGTTTCATTTTATGGCAGGCCGCGCTTTTGTTGCTATCGCTTGATTCAACGTCGTCGATGCAGGTGACTATTACCTAGTTTGGCAATATTAGCGTGAGCGAAATAGGTAGCGCTACTGCGGCAATCAATTCTGCACCATAACCGTATCGGTTAAAGATCATGTTGAATGTACTTATAGCTTCGGGTACTTTCGTTACACTTCTTCCTAGTCTGCGCGAACGAAGATTCCCGAAGGGACTTTTATGATGTGCAGTACTGTACTACATTCTCCGAATGGTTTTGAACGATCTACCCACCGAACTTATTGGAAATATCAAAAAAGTGTTGAAGAGCCCTAAACACTTCTTTAGTTCATGGTGGAACGTTGGGTAACTTTTATAATAATAAATAAACTCTGGAACGACTTCAGGTGTGATTTTATTTGTAGATTTATAGTAACTTTAAAACAGAAAACTGGATAAAAGAAACGGAGAAACAGGTAAAGAGTCAGATCTGGTCAAAGCGTAAAGTAGTAGTGGTGAAAATGAGGGAAATCGAAGAATCAGTGACAAAATTTTAATATTTGAAAATGATAGATAGAAAAAGAAATAAAAATTGTGTAAAGAGGTTTGCACCGTTACAATTTTAATACAGGTTAGGTACAGTGAGGGTTTTTTGTATTAATATCTTGAGTAAATAATTTAAACGTGGACATTTAGGGCTATGTTAGACAGAAAGAATATTCTTATCTTATCTTTCTAACTTACTTGCTGCTCAGTTTTATGAGCTGTTCTGTACTGTAGCTTATTTACTGTTCTACGCTGTTTGGCTTATGGCTTTAATCATGAGGGCCTTGGATCCTACTTGCTTCTCCGTTTTGTGTTAGTGTATGAACGTGACAGTCACACGGTAAACGCATATTTGGGCATTTCATGGCTTTATTTATTTTATTATAGGTGTATATCTATGTATCTTTGTGTATATTCATGTATTGTTATATGTAATGTAATAAAAAATATATATTTTTTAATTTAAATTATTCATCTTTCATGTATCGTATTGGGTTATATAATTATTTTGTAAAAATATTTGTTTACATTTATTCGTTTTCTATTGTATATTAAAATTCTTTTATTATTTATTATTTACTTATTTGTAGGTTTATGATAACTTAGATCATAGGTATTTGTTAATGCTTGTTATTCGTTAGGTACCAGCAGAATACCAGCGTTACAGATTGTTGTCTTTCTGTAACACATGCTGAGCTGGGTCCTTTTCACAAACGCAGTACATTGGCACGGTATTTATATGACTGTTTTTGTTATTTCTTTACATACTTACATTGTTCTTTTATTTTGTGCAAAATTTATGATCGTGTAGTTTCTTAGCCTTAAGTATCATTGTACTGTGTTAAATTAATTTGTGAATAAAACAATTTCTATTCTATTCTATTCTAAAGATTGAAAACACTAAACTGTATCACACTTCACACTAATTCACGTCACACTAATATCATAAAGGCGAAAGTTTGTGAGTGTGTATGTTTGTTACTTCTTCACGACTAAACGGCTGGTGCGATTTTGTTAAAATTTGGTATGGAGTTAGCTGACACCCTGGATTAATACATAGGCTACTTTTTACTGCGGGAAAATATCTTATTCCCATGGGAAAATCGATAAACCGCGGGGCACAGCTAGTCTTTCTATCTATAATATAATAATGAATCGCTGATTGTGTTGGTAAGCGCAAATCTCGAGAGCAGCTGAACCGATTTCGCTAATTCTCCTTTTAGAATATTCCTTGAAGTATGAGGATGGTTCTTACGAAGGAAAAAATAAAGAATCGACTGTAAGGGGTCAGCTAGTTTATAATATAAAAATGAATCGCCGAATGTGTTGTTAAGCGCAAATCTCGAGAGCAGCTGAACCGATTCCATTAAATCCTTGTTTAAAATATTCTTTGAAGTACGAGGATGGTTCTTGCGTAGAGAAAAAAATTAAAGAAACGACTGTTAGGCGGTACGAAGTTCGCTGGGTCAGCGTTGTGCATAAAAATTAAAATGGTCATGGACTGAGTTCATGGTCTCTTCTCGAACACTTTTGCAGCCCCGTCGACCTAATCTACGGCCGATGACGACCGAAGCGCTCGTGGCCTAGTCATGTAATGGCAGTCGTTAAGCCATGTCAGAGGCCTCATGGGCGGCTTGATAACTTTTGACAGTAAGACCCGCCACTGTCTTACCATCCTCCACCAACCCGGACTTGGCCCCCGTGGTGGAGTATGGCCTAACCTTCCTGCGATGCAGGAAGAGACCCAACAGTGGGGACATACATGGGTTGATATCGACCTAATCTTATAGGCTAGTCTCTCATGACAGTTTTTTAGTGAATCGTCTCATTTTTAATGTGATTTATTTCTCACCAGCTACCCAGTGAGCGGCGCATGGGGTCCGACAGTAGACATCGAGTGTGAACGTGCCTTCTTCATTCGGATGAAGTGTGTGCTGGCCAAGAGAAACGCCGGCCTGACTACCTCAGGATATAAGGTAACATAACCTTCGAGACTGCATTGTATGGAGCGCAAAGCCAGGCTAGATAATGGGCAAATATTAAATTGATATTAATAATATTTAAATTGATAGAAGCGTTCGTGGCCTAGTGGAACCGAGTGATTGGAATCAATCACTTGGGTTAAACCACAGCAGCTTCCGTGCTTCGCAAGGCCCATTAAGCCGTTGGTGCCGGCTGTCATGTCAAGTAAAGACAGTTGTTAAGTCATGTCACGAGGCCTTATGGGCGGCTTGATAACTTTTGGGCGGCTTGATAACAGTAAGGCCCGCCACTGTCTTACAATCCACCACCAACCCGCACTTGGCCGTGGTTCAGTACCTATGGCCTAATCTTCCTGCGATGCAGGAAAAGAGCCGTGCCCCAGTATTGGGTACGTGCAAAGGGTTGATAACATGCTTGATTCTCTCACATTCTAGAACAATTAAATTAGACTGTTCCGAGGCCCATACCCTCTCACCGATAGACCGATAGGTCCGTGCCCTTCAGTGAGACGTTTATGGGCTATATAAAATAGTAGATTGTTAACCGAGGGTCGAAAGAATCAATTCCCGAGGTATTTCGCTGCGCTCGGGCGGCTATAATCTGAGTAGGAATTGATTCTTTTACCCGTGTTAAACTCTGTACTTTTCATTTTAAATTAGAGGAAAATAAAAACACATTTTTAATATTCAAATCTTAGCATAAAAGATTATTACCTATTTTTTTGAATTCCGTCACAGATACATGTAACAGATTAGTATACCGCCAATTTATGTAGACTTTTTAAATTTGAAATATGGAACTCAACGCGTATTTGTTGCGTCTTATTTCGCTCAAAGAAGTTTGCGCTAAATTCACACTGGCTGTTTAAACTCACATGGCCGCAGCATTTTTTTAAGTAGGTAAGTAAGTAAGTAAATTATTTATTCGATGCTCAAATCTTAATATCTAATAATACAAATTTAAAACACAGTCGGGTTAGATTTGGCACCAAATTGGTCACCGCTCAGCATTATGCCGTGGCCGGTAGCGACCACGACGCTGGTTTTCAGCGGTTACCATTTACGGCACAAACAAAGAAAAAGAAAATAAAATACACTAAAATACAAAGGCCGGGATAAAAAACATTTAGAGTACATAGTTCAATTTAGAGGTGAGTTGCGGATTGAATAAAATTTTAAAAAAAAAATTAAAAATAAATAAAAAAAAAAAATTACTTTATTTGACACATAGATAAACAAACAATTACATGTTGTACTTACATTCTAAACAATATCCAAATTAAAACAAAATAAATATAAAAAAAAACCATTTAAGTATAAAGCGCTCACAGGATATAATATTAAAATACTTCTAAATAGTTATGTGTGTGTATAAATGTGTGTGGTTGTTAAGTGTGTGAAGTATATATGAAAGGAGTTATAAGTTATTTTGTAAGTGAAGAAGATACTTTTTGTAGTTACATTTGAAAGTGTGCACTGACTGGCTATTCCTAATTGGTGGAGGGATGTTATTCCAGCACTTCGTGGCATTGTAGCATTTTAATTAGTTTTCTTTAACATAAAACTCTTCACAGCTAACAATACTTAGTTCTATTTTTAAAGTTCATTCCGGCCCTTAGGTGGGAAGTAATTTGAATGAGTTTTTCCCTCTCGATGGCGGGAAGCAGCATTTTCCACCCAATAATCAGATCAAAACAACACTACTTTCCTAGTATAAGAAATGAAAAAATAGTACACAAATATGCATTCACACATCAGCGGTAGAGAATCTCAATAAGAATTAAGTGTACCAATAAGCAAAAGCAGCTACTTACGCAACCTAATTCCTCGCCCCGAAACATACTTCATTCGGCTCGAGTGTCGCACACATTTACATTAGAAAGGGCGAGTGCAAATGCTGGCAAATTACCTCTCTCAGATGCAGAGGGCATATCGTGAACCGAACTTTAAATGCACGACTTTGCTTAGCAATATGAAATGTAATGAAATGAATCTATTATGTATGAACATAGGATAAATTTAGCATTTATTGTTGCTTATATTTAGGTAACCAGGGCGGCAATTCTCACTTCATTACCAAATACTACTAAAAATGAGGCAGGAATGTTTCTTTAATCGAGATTTCGTTAACCCACATTCATTCCCTCGAAATATATAGAGGGAATGAATGTGGGTGATAGTGATGGGCCAGTCCACCACGCCTACCAACTCTTTCTGTCCACTTTCTGTGGTTCGATATCAACCCTTGTATGTCCCCACTGCTGGGGCACGGGTCTCTTCCTTCATAGCAGAAAGGTTAGGTTATACTCCACTACGGGCACCAAGTTCACGTTGCTGGATGCTTGTAAGACAGTGGCGGGCCTTAATGTCGCATTAGTCCGCCATATTAACGATTTTATTTTTTAAATGTACGTGCAATGAAACTGTGAATAAATAAGATAAGATAAGAATATGCTTTATTGTACACCTGGAAAAAACAAACAAAACATAATTACAAAGATACAGTACAATTGGCGGCCTTATTGCTTAGAGCAATTTCTTCCAGGCAACCCACGATGAAGAGTTGCTGAAGGAAAAGAGTGACGGGTAGTTGGTGCAAATATGAATATTGATATACATACTTATACTTAAAAATAAATAAATTAATTAATTATTAATTAATTAATAAGTATAGGACTGGCGAAAATACTTTCTACTGGACTTCTATTGGACCTTTCCGCAACTTGAAATTATCAATCCGTAGTCACGCCTTTTAAGCCTTTACTCTTACTCTCTGAAAAAGCCTGTGACGTGGGTATGCATACGGGGTACATAGAAAAATTGTCCCGAAATCTTGATCCTTGTTTATTTCAATCAATCAAATCAATTTAATACAAAGTAAAGACTTTACATTTTGTTTGCCGTATGTCAATGTACAATGTAAAATGTAAGCCGTAAAATTTGTTTGAATTCATTTGAAATTCTGTTAAAGAAAAAGATAAATATTTATTTATTTGCGTAATCATGTGTCAATAGTACCTACAAGTGCATGCATTACTACGACATGGTACGGTACGGTATACATTATAACATTGTTTGTTTGTTTGAATTAATTTGAAATTTTGAATTCAAACATACTTTTATTGGAATTGGAAACGTCTGTTAGATGAGCTTTGAATGCTGACGCTCAATTAACACACTTTACCTTAAATTCGGTTCGCAATAGGGCCTCTCTAGTGTTTGCTCCGCTCTGCAACACGGTAGGGTTTGTAAACACAAACGAATCGTATGGGGATCGCTATTGGTATTGGAAATCCGCAACCGACTGCCGGTCTGAGTGTGTGCCAATATTGTCCTAGGAATTCGCTCTCTATTTACTTTTCTGTTTTTTGCCGCGTGTGATTAACTAAAGTAACTGATTGGGTTTACTGTTGAACTACAGTCTGTTAGCTTTTAGAATATACCTCGGCTACTATCGGATTTTATTCGCGAGGCACGTTAAGCCGTTGGTGCCGGCTGTCATAATATAATGGCAGTCGTTAAGCCATGTCAGAGGCCTTATGGGTGGCTTGATAACTTCTGACAGTAAGGCCCGCCACTGTCTTACAATCCTCCACCAACCCGGAGTTGGCCCCCGTGGTGGAGTATAATTGGCCTTTTTGCATCTACTTAATGAGATGATTTATACAGCGTCCAGTTGTATCTTCACTCACACTAGATGGGTGAAGGGACCACTCCGACGCTGTAGTGCCTGGGACATGGTTTTATAGATGGTGTAGGCTTGCCCAGCACCTGTACCATCCTGACAGCCTAGTCGGCCTAGTCCACAGGAAAGACTAGTCAATACGTGCGGAGCCAATACGTGGTGGAGTACCTATGGCCTAACCTTCCTGCGATGCAGGAAGAGACCCGTGCCCCAGCAGTGGGGACATACAAGGGTTGATATGGCCTAACCTTCCTGCTATGCAGGAAGATACCCGTGCCCCAGCAGTGGGGACATACCTACAAGGGTTGATATCGATATCGATCATAAGTACTCGCGCTAAAGGTTACCCCCCATCTCCCCAGGTGATCCACTGCTCAGGGTACCTGCGCGCTCGCCGCTTCGGCGAGGGCTCCGCCCCCTTGGGCCTGGTGGCGGTGGGGCATTCGCTGCCCCCCTCCGCCGTCACAGAGCTGAAGCTCCACTCCAACATGTTCATGTTTCGGGCTTCGCTGGACATGAAGCTGATCTTTTTAGATGCCAGGTGAGTGATAGTTTAATTTCTACTAATAAGAGCCGCGGTACATTTGTTCCAAATACATTTACACTGGTACATTTGTATCATTTACATTTACACTGGTAGATATTTTGTACCAGTGACATTTGCACTGGTACATTTGTAAATTTTTACCATATTTGTACCGATTACATTTACACTGGTATATTTGTATCAGATACATTAAGATTTTTCGTGCAGTTAGGTTTTACATCGGAATGATATCGCTGTACCCACATGATTATATCATTAGCAAAGTAAGATACTCGGGGCTGCAAGTGATGCAAATTACTTTAGCCAGATGTTGCTGCCTGCACGTAATACACAAAGTATTGTAAGGAGGTTCGAAATTTTACTGATGCCGGGAAGTCGCTCAGTTGGTAGAGCGCTGGCACGGTTAGCCAGAGGGCGCGGTTGCGGGTTGTTCCACTAATCCCCATTGAAAATCCCCATTGATGGGGATTTGTGAACTTTTTGTCCGTAAATCCCCATTGGCGTATCTTAGTATTGGCAATGGGGATTTGTGGACAAAAAGTTCATAAATCCCCATTGGGGCATAAAACGAAATATAAAGGACACATTAATTATGAATCACAAAATACTTATTTTGTAATACCAATACCTACATTATACAAACACAGTTTTTCAACAATTTATAAAATCAGAGTTGTAATCATGAAATGAAAAGGAAATGAAATGAAAAGGTTTTATTCAAAGTAGCACAGAAACTGCGGCTTAATGAACGTACAATTCAGACTAGGTGTCCATTTCAAAATCTAGATCATTTAGGAGAAAAAATGGACAAAAAAACTCCTAACTTAGTATTTTCAAAAAGTCCTTAATTAACATAGTTTCCATAATTATTATAAACATAGAACTGATACATTGTACTGGCTTTAATTCCAGACCTCATTGTCATCTAAATAATCCTTTATGTTATAGTAGCCATTTTGGCACAAAGTGTGCTTGACATATTTTTTGAATCAGACATCCTTATCTTAATTGAACATGAGTTTTACATTTACTAAGTAAATCACAGATTCTATGTAACTAGGTATTACATTATTATGGGCATTACCTCCCAATGATGGCACAACCTTGCGCTATGGCGCTCATTAGGGGAGGGATATGTCCAGCAGTTGACTAATATAGCCTGAAGAGGAAGAGGAGGTATTACATAAAAATCACATTTTCATTGTCATTGATAAAATCACATGTTTCTTATTAACTAAACTAAATCAGTTTTTTTTTACTATCTTTATTTACTTAGAAGCCTTGTTCAATGGGTAAAAGAGGACTTCATTCAAATATGGTGTGCATTTTGTCAGAGCCATCGCACTAATAATTTGGTCGAATCATGGAACAAACAAATCAAACATCGCGTGGTGAAAAAGAATCCTAATCTTATGAAGCTTCTCACTTCGTTGGCTGAAGATGCATTGTACTACGAAGTGCTTGCATTGCGGCTTACTCAAGGGAGCATAGGGATTACAGAAAGATCAATCCAAAGTATTAATCGCGATGTTTACATACGGGAGGTCCAAATGGAGCTTGTTAATGGCGAAATTACGATTGGCCATTGCTTGGAAAAATTAAGATGATTGAAATATAGAATTTAATTGACAATAAATATGTGATTTTATTAATGACGGTGAAAATGTGATTGTGTTGTAATAACAAGTTAATTCTATTAATTTTATATTAACGTTATTTACGTTAGTGTAAAACTAATCCATCATCTCTGATTTGATAAATTGTTATAAACTGTGTTTGTATAATATATGTATTAGTAGTAATACAATATAAATACTTGTTTCATACTAATGTGTTGTTCTTTATATTTGTTTTATATACCAATGGGGATTTATGAACTTTTTGTTCACAAATCCCCATTGGCGTATCTTAGTATTGGCAATGGGGATTTGTGAACAAAAAGTTCAGAAATCCCCATCAATGGGGATTTTCAATGGGGATTAATGGAATAACCCGCGGTTGCGAGGCCCGGCATGGCTGGAAAGTTTGGCCTCTAAATAGGTTTTTAAACATTGTGATATACGCATTTCAGAGACTCGCCCCTCTCATTTCTGCCTCTTCACCAGAACGTTCATAAAAGGTGTAAGATAAGACACGGTACACGAGCAAAACAAAACTTCACATGCATCGCCTCTCAACACCGGTCTTGCTCAACGGATGACGTCAAACTGTCAAAACGCCGAGTACAAACATAAATAGCTCTCAGTGGAAGGCGCAATGGGATCTAGAATCGACCGCTTCTCCAAACTTCTTGGTCGGTCAGCGATAATTGTGCGTGTCGCTCCACAGTGTGTCCTGAGACCCAATTTTCGGACGTGCTCTGTTTTATTGCTGAACTGAAGACTTTATCACTTCAAATAGTGAACTCCAACACCCGAATGGAAAATTTATGTTTAGTTAAGAAGATATGACTATGAAGATAGCACACAGAATCCTAGTTTGTAGCCCTCATTGTAACTCTGTTTTACAAGAAAAAAAATCATTGCGTTAAAAAAACTGTACGATGTCAATCTAGCAAATGTGCCGCGTAGCATATTTGCTGACATCAATTAAGTAGAACTTAATTTTAGTGCCACTCTATTCAAGCGCACCTATACTGTAGAAATACTAATAAACTTACGTAAAATCAACTAGTGTGTTTGAAACTCAAATACTCGACAAATGTATGGTGGAAGCGCCGTCAACTAAGCGCCAGACTGTACAAAAACACTTGTCACATCCAGGTTAAATATTAACTTCTATATAATCAGCTCACATCAACCTACTGCTAGGCATTAGGCCTCCTTCTTACTGCGCCATTCCTCACGGTCCTGTGCTAACCTGATCCATCTCTGACCCGCAACCCTCACGATGTCGTCTGACCATCGTGTCGGTGGTCTGCCTACCAAACTCCTTCCCTCCCTTGACCACCACTCCTATACTACCCTTAAAAACTAAGAAATCAACAATAGTATCGTCATGTCTGATTGATATCAACCCTTTCAGATTAGATTATATTAGCAAATTATTTATTGCACAATAAGCATATTTGTACACAGGCGAGCTTCCAGCTAACCTTGGGTTATATGGATAGCAGTGCGGGTAGTGCCCGGAGAGAGTTAATTGTATTCCTTTGTACGTCCCTACTGCTGAGGCACGGGTCTCCTCCTGCATTGCAAGAAGCTTAGTTCATACTCAACCGCGGGAGCGACATGGGACCTTTGCGTAGGAGATGTATTCGGACGTCTACTTAATTAACAATTAATACTATTGTTATTAGATATGACGTGCTAGATTAGATTAGAAGCGCTCGTGGCCTAGTGAAACCGAGTAATTGGAATCAATTACTTGATTGATTCAGATCGTTAAGCACCAACAGGCGGTTAAGGAACAATATGCGAGGTCAGGTGTAGGATGGGTGATCATCCCGTGACTACCGCTATTGGCAATTTTTTTCGAGCGCTTCAAGGCACGATAAGTCGTTGGTGCCGACTATCATTGTATAATAAATTGTATAATAAATTATTCACTGTAGACTTTAAGTCCGGATCTACTTACGGGTGTTGTTATATCGGAAAAGTCCGAAGTCCGAGTTTCCGATATAACATCACCCATAAGTAGATCCGGACTAAAAGTCTACAATGTGTTGTGCTTACGAAAGTTTTAGTTCTAAAATTTATTCATTCTCACATTTTTGCTCAACTGCCAGTCCCGCTCCGTTGTGCCTTCATGTGGCGGGGCGAATGTGCATACCTCGGCGCTAAGGTATTTAAACATCTCAATCACTTAGGTTTCCTCACGATTTTTTCCTTCAAGTTCGCGATACTACTACGAGAACTTTAGAAATATAATAAGTTAGAAAAGAAAGTCTCTAAGTCTCACTTTGGAGTCCATTGTTTTAACCACTCGGTTGCCGCCGCTTACAGACTATTGTTAATAAATGCAATAAAATATCGGTACGTAGCATAACATAGCATCATGCCTCTATCCCAGAGGGGTAGGCGGAGACCAGGGACTGGTAAATACCTTTATCCTTACAAATCACCTGAAGCGTGATCAGGCTTGATGCTATGTTATCTTATGGGTACGTATCTGCGTATCTAACGTGCGTGCCACGTCCGAAAATCCGGTCTCAAGACACACTGTGCGCTCGTAACCCGAGGTTTATACAGCCGCGTGTAATCTGATTGCAGCGGAACCGAGAGGTTTGCAGGGTCCTTTTGCAGTTTTAGGGTCCCCTGGAGATTACGACGAAGGTAAAGTAAAAGAAAAAAAAATTATTTGCTGAGACTTGAGTACACAACTTGAATTAAAGTAATTCGTAGTCCATAGTTGTTTTGTCATGTAAGACGTGATATCAACCCTTTGTATATCCTCACTGCTGGGGCACGGGTCTCCTTCTGCGTCACAAGAAGGTTAGGCATACTTCACCACGGGGGCCAAGTCCGTTGGTGGAGGATTGTAAGACAGTGGCGGGCCTTACTTGTCAGAAGTTATCAATCAGGCCTCTGACATGGCTTAACGACTGCCATAACAGGACAGGGGGCACCAACGGCTTGCGAAGCACGCAAGAGCTCGGGAAAATGCCACTAGCGGTAGTCAAGGCCATCGAGTACCTGGCAGCATCTGTTGTTGCTTAACACGAGTGATTGATTCCAATCACTCGGTTCGAATAGGCCACAAGCGCTTCTATTACATAACATGTGAGGGTAATTTTAGTCACTCTTAAATTCTGAGACCTCATTTGGGTACATAGATAAGTATGTACCCACTTAGCACAGGAGAAGAGATTAGAGAGGAAAAGTATAGTCTCTAATTTCTTTCTTGTCTCCGTCTATGGTTGCCTGGAGGAAATTGATTTTAGTCATAAGGCCGCCATTTGTACTATATTTTGGATAATTTCTGTTACTGTAATTTTTGTGTACAATAAAGAATAATTATTCTATCTATCTACAGAAACTAATATTTTTTCTGACTGCCTTCTTAGTCTTACACTAGATTCGCCTTAGATTTGAAAAGTAAATTTTCCTGCCTCCTTGCCCAATTAAATCATAATAGAATATCCTAGTTTGGGACCCATCAAGCGGTTTCTTTACGCGGAAGACGGATTTGGACGGCATTTAAAATTATTGATGGCAATCGATTGGCTATTCGTGTGTCTGGTCGCAGCACTTATTATATTTTACCGACTTATTTAAAACAATTAACTAATGCTTTATCATTTAAAGTTATTAATGACATCATCATCATCATGGAATGTTATTATACGTATTGGCTGCAACTGATGTATTACGTCTTGAGAAAAGATGATCAGAGTGAACTTTTTTTCCCGCTGCCTTTTTCTCCACTACACTAGGGCCCGAAGGCAGCGGCTTTCACGTTTACTTTCATTTTACATTGTACATCGACATTCAGCAAACAGAATGTATTTACTTTCTCTTTGCGTTGAAATAAAATTTAATTTAATTGGACGTTTTGGACGGATTTTAATGTCCATGTATTTTGACATCGTAGGTCTGTCTACACCAGCAGTTCTTAACCATGAGTCATGAGTGCCAAATACACCAAATTTCTGTCTTCTCAGGGACCACCCAGTTGGTTTATTGGTAATGCTACCTCCCAAAATGTAAGTAAATAAAGGATTATTTAATATCAACCCTATGTATGTCCCCACTCCTGGGGCACGCGTCTCTTCCTGCATCGCAGGAAGATTAGGCCATACTCTACCATGGGAGCCAAGTCCGGGTTGGTGGAGGATTGTTAGACAGCGGTACTTACTGTAGGAACTTATCAAGCTGCCCATAAGGCCTTTAACAAGGCTTAGCGGCTGCCATTACATGACAGCATGAAAGGATTGTTTGATCTATCCATCAATAAACACGCTTAATGTTAGGACTAACACTCATTTAATGATTATTTCGCAATATGGGCTACGCAGACCACTCGGGTTGCCTCGAATGCCTCCAGGGACCACTAGTGGTCCGCGGACTACCGGTTAAGAACCACTGGTCTACAGTCAGGGATTCCCAGAACCGCGAGCGTGCGTCTTACGTCGCCGGGCTAAGTATGAGAATAAGAAACAATGCCAAGTGCTTGAGACTGGGAGTGGGACAAGTTCTGGTGTCCTTCCACTGTGCCCCACATGTAGCGTCAAGGGTTCTGCTATTATTATTTTTCTTCTTCTTCAGGCTATAATAGTCCACCGCTGGACATAGCCCTCCCCTAATGAGCGCTATATCGCCTTGTCTTCAGCTTGCCGCATCCAGCATCTGCCTGCAGTTTTTCGCAGATCGTCATCCCACCTGGTCGGGCGGCGTCCCACACTACGTTTGCCGAGTCGCGGTCTTCACTCAAGAACACGTTTACTCCAACGGTTGTCGGTTCTTCGCGAGATATGGCCAGCCCACTGCCACTTCAGCTCGCTAATTCACTGAGCTATGTCGATAACTTTGGTTCTCTGTCTGATGCATTCGTTACGAATCCTATTCTTCAGAGACACTCCAAGCATAGCTCTCTGATGACTATACAACTACGGCCTTACTAATAAAGGTTATGGGCTGTGTATACAGCCGTTACGCGAGGTCTGACAAACTGGTTATTTGTACGCTAAATGCGATTAAACCGGTTTTAATTGATATACGTCAAATAGTTATTCGAAGTGTATAACTTATTATTAATAAGGCCACTAGAATTTACCACTATCAGATAATTATGTCGGCAGCAGTGGGAACACGCTCCAGGTTTATTAGTTCACGGCAATTGGTCGCGGCTGAACCGAGCCTGCCCTTCTCAGAACCTTAACAATAATGTGAAATACTAGCGCTCGCCTGCGGCATCGCTCGCCGAGTATGAAAGATTAACGACAAAAGAAGCATAGTGTAACTGAGTGATTGGAATCCATCTTTTGGGTTATGCAACGACAGGCGTGGTCAGGTGCCGGATGGGTGACCATCCCGCGAGTACCGCTAGTGGCATTAGAGCTTATGCCATGATTGTTACGTTACGTTATCAACCCTTTTATGTCCCCACTGCTGGGGCACGGGTCTCTTCCTGCATCGCAGGAAGGTAAGGCCATACTCCACCACAAGGGACAAGTCCGGGTTGGTGGAGGGTTGTAAGACAGTGGCGGGCCTTACTGTCAGAATTTATCAAGCCGCCCATAAGGCCTCTGACAGGGCTTAACGACTGCCATTATATGACAGCCGGCACCATCGGCACGTTAGTGCCTTGCGAAGCACGGAAGCGCTCGGAAAAATGCCACTAGCGGTAGTCACGGGACGCTCACCCATCCTGTACCTGACCGCGCCTGTTGTTGCTTAACCAAGTGATTGATTCCAATTACTCTGTTCGCCTAGGCCACGAGCGCTCCGCTGCGCGTACGGAAAGAGCCGCTTTCTGGCCAAGTGTATACATAAAAACATGTACACAACACGGGAGGTAATAGAGAAAGCTCTCGATCGCTTATTTACGTCCCTCGCTTGCAGCTCGGGCCGCAAACTTCTGCGATCTCGGCCTTTCTTTGTATTACCACCCTAGTTGTGTAATGTACTATTATTTTTTTATTTTTACTACCCGCAATAATTGACTGTACTCACCACTTCAGTCTACCCGAGACCACGGCAACTGTAACGCTGCCGAAACACCGGGAAATAAGGTAATTACGTTTTACCTAATAAATAATCGCGATTTGACCCGTTTAGTATATAACTATGTATGAGTATCGCAAATCATTAAGAAATACTGGGGCTGTTATATCAGCCAGCTATATCTCCCAGCATGCTGTTAGCGCTGCCTCGATTCGAACTTTGCCGATGGTATTCCATTGATGAATAAAATGAAATGAAAGGAAACTAAGCGAAACTAAACGGAACGGAACGAAATGGAACAGAACGGAACGGAACGGAACGGAACGAAACGGAGCGGAGCGGAGCGGAGCGGAGCGGGCGGAGCGGGCGGAACGGAGCGGAACGGAACGGAACGGAGCGGAACGGAACGGAACGGAACGGAACGGAATGGAACGGAGCGGAACGGAGTGGAACGGAACGGAACGAAATGAAAAGGTTTTATTCAAAGTAGCGCAGAAACTGCGGCTTCATTAACGGTACAACTCAAACTATGTGTCCATTTCAAAAACTAAGTAGAACATTTTGGAGAAAAAAACCCCATACTTGGTCTTTTCAAAGTCCTTATGGTGGTG
This sequence comes from Yponomeuta sedellus, assembly GCA_934045075.1. NCBI lineage: Eukaryota > Metazoa > Arthropoda > Insecta > Lepidoptera > Yponomeutidae > Yponomeuta > Yponomeuta sedellus. The sequence continues at coordinate 1,034,891 of OW203749.1, forward strand.
TAAATTGTAACGTTGCAAACCTCTTTACACCATTTTTTATATTTCTTTTTCTACCTATCACTTTCAAATATTTAAAATTCAATTCAATATATTTATTTCAGATATAACATCCATATTGTTCAAAATTATAAAATTAACAATAAAACAAACAAAATAAATTGCATTAGTGATAGATAATAACAATAACAAATAAATTAATTTAAACTTAAATTGAAAATTGGAACCAATAAGTTGTTGAATAAATCACTTGAATGTTCGCAAGTGCTTCATTCGAAAAATTAATAATTACAAATAAAATATTTTGCGCCTTAGCCACTATATTACGAGTATGTCTCAATTATTTCAAACATTTTTCGATCTCCCTCATTACTACATTACACCTGCTTATCCGTTTTTATTCAGTTTTCTGTTTTTATTATAAAACTGGCTGACGCAGCGAACTTCGTACCGCCTAACAGTCGATTCTTTAACTTTTTTTATTTTTCTCTCCGTAAGAACCATCCTCGTACTTCAAGGAATATTCTAAAAAAAGAATTATCAAAATCTCGAGATTTGCGCTTACCAACACATTCGGGGATTCATTTTTATATTATAGAAGATATAAACTAAATAATAAAACAGTACTTCTTCTTCAGACTATATTAGTCCACTGCTGGACATAGCCCTCCCCTAATGAGCGCAAAGTTGTGCCATCATTAGGGGGTAATGCCCATAATCCCCACGCTGGGCATGCGGGTTGGGGATCGCAGTTTAAAGGAATTGTACTGCAGGGGGCGCTGCTGCCCAGTAGTTCCTTATAATAGTTTTTATAATAGTTCTACAACGCCACAAACTTACTCCAAGGAACCCCATAAAACGTATTGTTTTCCGCGTGGCCTCACGCGCGATGACGCAGCACAGCCCTCCCGTTACGAAAATCTGTTGACTCGCAAAAAATACGTCTAAAAACACTTCCGGCAATTAGCGAGAGCAAAAATCTAAGCACATTCTCTCCCTTCAGTTGTTACCAGCCATTTAGAACAGCACCATAGTTCCTTGTAACGCATTTGGATTGGCAGACCAACGCAGTTTGGTTTTAGTTTCGTGCCCAATCAGATTTGGTCTCTAATAAGAAGGGGGTTGGAAGGGCATGAGAGGTCAGCCCAATGGTTAGTTATCGGATACGGTGAGGGTAGTTTTAAGGGTCAATTAAACAATGCTTAGGTAAGTGGGGCCTGTCGGTGCTTCAAGCCCTTGTGATGGAAAATGCAATCTGTTTTTTTACCGAGGGGTTATATTTGAGGAGAGCGCGGAGGGTATTCTCATGTAGTTAAGCCCTAAGTTTAATTCTATCAATCAATCAATCAATCAATTAAAAGTGCCGTTTGTGTGTCTGGCCGCAGCACTTATTATATTTTCCCGATTTAAGTAAAACTATTAACTAATGACATCATTATCATCATGGAATGTTATCATACGTATTGGTGGTAACTGATGTATTAGGTTTAAGATGACTTTATAAAAGACGAAAAAAAAAGAATGTAATCAAGTAAATCCTAACAGCAAAGTAATGTACTGAGGGCTGCAAGTGATGCAAATTACTTCAGCCAGATGTCGCGGCCTGTACGTAATACAGAGAGTATTGTTAAGAGGTTCGAAATTTCACTGATGCCGATGAGTCGCCGGCAAGTGGCTCATGTTGGGAGAGCGCTGGTACGGTTAGCCAGAGGTAGCGGGTTCGAGTCCCGGCATGGGCGGAATTTTTAACCTCTAAATAGGTTTTTCAAATTGTCCTCAGCACGGGTTAGTGCATTAAAAAAAAGAATGGAAGAAATTGCATAATTTTTAGGGTTCCGTACCTCAAAAGGAAAAAACGGAACCCTTATAGGATCACTTTGTTGTCCGTCTGTCCGTCCGTCCGTCTGTCAAGACCCTTTTTCTCAGGAACGCGTGGAGGTATGAAGCTGAAATTTATATCAATTACTCAGGTCTACTGTCCCTTGAAGCTGTGAAAAAATCAAACTTCTAAGCCAACGCAATCAAAAGATACAGCCGTTTATGCCGCAAATTTTCGACACTTGCAAGGGAATCAAAACCTACAGGGTGCTTCCCGTGAACTCAGAATCTTGAAATTTGGTACGAAGCAACGTCTTATAGCATAGATAAAGGAAAAATTACGAAAACCATAAATTTTTAGGTCCATCACATCATATATTTTTTTAACCTTGCAGGTTTGTACGGAACCCTCGGTGCGCGAGTCTGACTCGCACTTGGCCGGTTTTTTGTTTGTTTTTTTCCTGGTGTACAATAAAGAATATTCTTACCTTATCTTATGTTATTAATAATAACCCTTGAAGATATATAGATAGAGAACACTTTATTGCACAACCAGAAAATATAATACAGCCATGATTTTTTACATCTAAGTAATGAAAGTATGTTCAAATGAGTCAGACAGAATTACAAGACTCAGCGAAATCAGTCACGGTCGCAATTCGATTGTGCTGAATATACTTTAAATATTATGACAGTCTCACCTTGATGACAATGCGGAAGATTACTGATACCTATACCTACATTGACGAGAAAATGTTTGTTTAATGCAAATCAGCGTTGCAGATTTTTTTTTTGGCAAGCCGATTTTTTGATACTTTTGAGATTATTTCCTCAAAAGTGGGACAGTCAAAAACGATAATATTTAATCAGAAGTTTTTTAATATTTATCTTTGTATTTGAATTTTAAATTACGTTATCTTGGCAGTACAGAGCAAAAATAGTCATTGAAAATGTATTTTAATAAAATATATTTTAATGAAATACTTTTTCAAAGCACGTCGAGGTTAAAATGGGTTTTATTATAGAGTCATACACTCTACTTTTCACTTTGAATAAAAAAAACAGGTACATACTCGTACTTACTTATACTTAATATTATTTTAGGGAATATTGAAAGTACAACAATAATTGGTACAATTTTTAATATGTTTAAAAACCTATTTAGAGGCTAAAAATTTCACCCATGCCGGGATTCGAACCCGCAACCTCTGGCTATCTGGTTTTTAAATTTGTTCCTTAGCACGGGTTAGTGCATTAAAAATAAAAATTGTGTAATGTATAGCTATGTTTTTCTTGGGTAGAAAATCGATTGAGGAGTTGGTAAATATAGGCTTAAGAGGTTTTCCGATGAGTGTTTGGCTATTCTGAAGCTTTAGAACAAATTAAAAAATAAAAACAGGTCTTCCAATTGACAACATTTCAATTTTTTAGCATACGTATTTTACTGTCGTAAAGGAAACTAGATACGAAATAACGACCCATATTTTTTTATTTTCGGAAATTCGATGATTTTCATTCATAATTTTCTGTTTGAATTTCGTCTTATTCTAAAAAGGCGTAAACGCCAAATTACGTCACACATACGGCTTAATAATACTATCGCCATTGTAGACTTTTTTAAAAATTGGAATTAAGGAAAGGAAAAGGAATTACTGCGACATGACATTTGAATGAAATTGAAAATGACATCTGTCATAACAATTTTAATATTAGGCAACGGTACCTCCTCGAAATCCACCGTATGTGTGACGTCATCACACAATTTTTGGTTTTTATTTATTTCCTTTAAAATAAGGCAGTAATAAAATTTCTAAATATATTTTTTGGTAATCAGGATAGCAAAATTAAGAAACGGTATTTTTAGTTTTGGGCATTGTAAAACATGAACGGCCTTACTAATAAAGGTTATGTTATGAGCTGTGTATACAGCCGTTATGCGAGGTCTGACAAACTGGTTATTTGTACGCTAAATGTGCTTAAACCAGTTTAAATTGATACACGTCAAATAGTTATTCAGTGTGTACTTATTAGTAAGGCCGGAAATGTTGTCAATTGCGGATGGTTTTTTCAAATTCTTCTGACTCTTTTTTATTTATCGAACCTCTTCGTCCTCAGGGTGGCAGCACTGACCGGCTACGAACCGCAGGATCTGATTGAGAAGACTCTCTACCACTACGTACACGGCACCGATGTTCTACACGTGCGCTACTCACACTGCACACGTAAGTTTGCTATCAACCCTTAGTACGCCCCCACTGCTGGGGCACGGGTCTCTTCCTGCGATGGAAGAGTCTCTTAACGGCTGCCCTTACATGACAGCCGGCGCCAACGGCTTAACGTGCCTTGCAAATTGCTTGCGAAGCACGGAAGCACTCGGAAAAATGCCTCTAGCGGTAGTCACTGGACCCAACTTAAATTTAAGAAGTCATGGTTGTATTCTTTTTCTGGTTGTGCAATAAACTGTTCTCTATCTAAAAACCTATTAAGAGGCTAAAAATTTCACCCATGCCGGGATTCGAACCCGCAACCTCTGGCTATCCGTGCCAGTTCTCTATCTATCTCTATCTATTGTTATTCTTCTTACCTTAATCTATTAATTTCATCTTATCTTCATAAAAAAAATATCCTTATCTCTCTACCGCAGTTCTAACGAAGGGCCAGGTGACGTCACGCTACTACCGGTTCCTGACCAAGTCTGGTGGCTGGGTGTGGATGCAGAGCTACGCCACTATCGTCCACAACTCGCGCTCGTCCCGGCCTCTGTGCATCGTCTCCGTAAACTATGTGCTGAGGTTAGTGTTTTAGTCAAAATCCATGTATACATGGGTCTAAGCCAGCGACCACACAGCGAGATATGTGAGGCTGGGCGCATGCTGAGACGCAGGCGACGCAGCACAGCGCAGCGTAGACTTTGTGAAGCATGGAACGTCCTCATCGCTACGTACGCTGCGGCGCAGGCCCGTGCGACGCAGACATGTGTCTGCCCTGCTCTGCGTCTCGTTGTAGTGCCGGCACAGATTTCTGCGCGATGCGTCCACGTCGAGAACAATTTTGTTGCAATGACAGAACATTTAATTGAATTAAATAGCCTTTTTTGCATCTACTTAATGAGATGATTTATACAGCGTCCAGTGACATTTTCACTCACACTAGATGGGTGAAGGGACCACTCCGACGCTGTAGTGCCTGGGACATGGTTTTATAGACGGTGTAGGCTTGCCCAGCACCTAAACCATCCTGACAGCTTAGTCGGCCTAGCCCACAGGAAAGACTGCGTGGGGAGCCAACCAAACCGCGGGTTTCCTCACGATGTTTTCCTTCGCTCTTAGCGTGTGGTATTGCGACTACAAATTCGCAAATATACTTAACTTTGAAATTAAACAAAGTCATTGGTACATTGGCTGTGTGGTGTCGGCCTAGAGAATAGCACCAACCCAAATTCTTCCCGCGGGTGTCGTAAAAGGCGACTAAGGGATACAAACCGGGGGGTGGGCAGCAGCGCCCCCTGCAGTACAATTTCACCTAACTGCGATCCCCAACCCGCATGCCCAGCGTGGGGATTTTGGGTATTACCCCCCAGTGATGGCACAACCTTGCGCTCATTAGGGGAGGGCTATGTCCAGCAGTGGACTAATATAGCCTGAAGAAGATTGGTACATTCCCGCACTCGGGATCGAACCTGGGGCTCTCGCTTGCCAGTCCATGGTTCTGCCCACTGAGCAACCACCGCTTCAATGAATTAAATTAGTTGATTAATTAATTGAATTAGTTCGCTGTAAACATTGTATGATACAAATCATCGAGACTGCAAAAAAGGCATTGAAAGAGTGAGGTATGTCAGAATTGCCAAGAAATGGAGCGAATGGTTGCGTCGCACGCGGCATGTGGAGGGGGCCTATGTCTGCCTCAACTGCCCTGCCCTGCACTGAACTGTGCTGTGCTGTACTGCGTCGCCTGCATTTCAACATAAAGCTAGCCTAACGGTTGTTATGATATATTACACAAAAAAATCCTGCCCATAGACTAGCCCACCTCTAACAGAATCACTCCCCTTGGTTACAGCGACATCGAAGAGAAACACTTGATGCTCAACATCGACCAAGGCCCGCCGAAACTGAGTCACGAAACCCCCCCTTCCACATCCCACGTCCCCACCCCGCCAACGCCCTCCCAACCCCACGCCAGACACGCTGACAACAAACTAAACCACATACACCTGACCGAAAGCGAATTCAGCGGCGATTCGAGCGGGGGCTACAGCTACCCAGAATACAATCTGCCACTGATACAGCCTTACAGCGAGCCACACGAGGAATATCACCATCAGAATGGCACTTACCACGAGTTGTTCTACAACGAAAACTACGCAGAACCCAACGAGTTGGTGCCGAACTACGTAAGTTACCCGCCGACGAACCAGCGCCCCTTTTCAGCCAGCTCGTCCTCCTGCAGCTCGATAGAAAGCTCTGAGGTCCAAAATCAGCAGCAGTATTCGAATTACACCAATTTAATCTCGTTCTACGGGCCAAATCACGCGGCACAAAATGGCCGACCTGTCATGGCGGACGGCGGGAGTTTCGGGAACAATTTCAAGATGGCGCCGAGTCCGGCCGTCCAGGAAGGCGGTTACACGAGCGTGATTGTGGATAACACCCAGCAGTTTCACCACCACGGCGGTGGGGTCAATGAGTTCGTACATTGAAAATGGGTTTCTTGTTAATAAGTTGTCACAGGTACTCCCGGACGTGGTGGGTTGAAATTAACGCACCGAGTTGGTTGGGCTGGTGATTTGCAGCGTATTCGGTCTGTAATGGACTGTTTATACTGCACTGGGTTGCGCGGCGCGCCGCGCGTCTGCTCCGTTGACATGTTGTTATTGCCTTTTTAGGTGAAAAAGAACGAATAAGGGGAATGTAGAGGACGCGTGGCTGGGGTTGCCAGAACTAAAAATACTTTAGCAATACAAAGCAGCCGGACATTTTGAGTTAAATGGCGGTGATATCTTTTTCCGTGCTTCCCAAGGCATGTTAAGCCGTTGGTACCGGCTGTCGTGTAACGGCAGTCGTTAAGCCATGACAGAGGCCTTATTACTCGTAATAACTTCTGACAGTAAGGCCTGCCACTGTCTTACAATCCTCCACCAACCCGGACTTGGCCCCCGTGGTGGAGTATGGCCTAACCTTCCTACCACACAGGAAGAGACCCGTGCCCCAACAGTGGGGACATATAAAGGTTTGATATCGATGTCTTTTTTATTTGAATGATATTATATTAAATTAATGGCTATTAATTGACTATTAATTGACTAATATTCTATCGCAGAGATACAATATTTAAATTATTCACAAAACTGCGTGGTAGTTTGTTTGCGAAGATTTGTGTGCGGCCAAATCAGTGACAATATGAACGCTGACTCCGAGATCCATCAAATACCTTTAATAAGAAGCGGTGGTAGGGGAGTGGTAGAACGCCGCCTTTTCAATTGGTAGGTCGTGAGTTCCAACCCCGGCATGTACTAATGATTTTTTTTTCTAAGTTAACTCTTGAATGGAGACCGCGACTCGGCAAACGCAGTGTAGGACGGACGGTAGGATGACGATCTGCGAAAAACTGTGGGCAGATGCTGGATGCGGCAGGCTGAAGACGCTATGGCGCTCATTAGGGGAGGGCTATGTCCAGCAGTGGACTACATAATATAGCCTGAAGAAGAAGAAGTATTAACATACCTCAACTATGAGGCTAGGTGCGGAAATCTCCGGTCTAACTACCCTTAAATACCAAGCGCACCGCCCAACACGACTTACTGACTACTCCTTAAATATTTATGACCATAAAAATCTGGATCGTGGCAACCCTTAGCGCTGCGACTTTTGATGGGGCGGATGCGCAGAGCGTCGCGCAATTTCGTGAGTGTGAACGCACCTGCCGTGTCAAGTTGATATCCAGACGAGGGACTATCCCCCGGGTACGTTTTTGTCCGTCGATATAGATCTCTTATAAATTGTATCGAATAACGCACACGAAGGACTAAAAGTACCCCGTCCCTCAAGTTACCGAGGACATCAAGAGACCGGACTGGACAAGAGTTCGGTGTTTGTCCCTCGTCTGCGCAGGCCTTTAATATCCTTTGCTATTCGAGAGAACAAAAGTAGCTTACTCATTATTCAAGAGAACAAATTAATAATAAAATTATTCATTATACAATCTTACTGGATACTTTCAGCCTGTACGTAATACAGAGAATATTGTAAAGAGGTTCAAAATTTCACTAATGTCGATGAGTCGCCCATTAGCTCAGTTGGAAAGAGCGCTCACACGGATAGCCAAAGGTCGCGGGTTCGAATCCCGGCATGGGTGGAATTTTTAGCCTCTAAATAGGTTTTTAAATTGTCCTTAGCACGGGTTAGTGCATTAAAAAGAGCATATACTTTCAGATATGTTCGACCAAATCAGTTAAGGTCTTTGTTAGACGAGTGAGAAAGTTGGCTTGGCAGATACTCGTCCGAGAGAACCGCGTTTGTCTCACATTGCTGGTTTTACAAGACGAATCTTTAACACCGATTGCGTAAAACACGCAATGGCTGACAAAGTCTCAGACGAGTGTGTACAGCCTTACGTAGTTGTAGAAGGGTTATTCCTATTTTACGAAATGAGCTTTACTTTAAAAATTAATTTGTAAATAAAGATAAACTAGCCAAAAGAAGCTACAATAAGTACAGAGTGCTACAATCAGACAGACAAAAATTTGCTACAATACACTACTTGCGCCACCTACTGGCCTTCATTTAGAACTTTTATCATTTCGGGACAGTAGCGACATCTGTTAGCCAGTGGCCACACAAAACGTGGGATGGGGTACGGAATATCTTCTTTCCACTTCACTCACAGCACAGAGGAAAAATGTTAAAAAACTAAATATACCTAATTAGGTACCGAGTGCTACAGACACTAGAGAAAATTGTCCTACAAAACACTACTAGCACCATCTACTGGGCTTTAGTAAGAACTTCTATCATTTCGTAATATGTGGCGCCATCTGTTAGCCAGTGGCCACACAGAGGGCGTGGGACGAGGAACCCGCGTCATCTTTCGAATCAAATTAAGTTTGTTTCGGGGTGCCAACTGGCGCCACCAATGGAATAAAAACCATTATAATCCGTTTATATCTAATCTAAAAGTGAACATGAGAAATCTTTACATATTACAACTAAAAATAGAATTACAGTCTAGAACCTAGGATCAACAATCTAGGACTTTAATGGATTTCCGCAAAAAACGGCGAAACAGATGCCAAAGGCCAATTCCAGGCTCTAAAAATAATTGTCACAGATATTAAGATTTATGATGTTCACTTTTTGAGAAAAAAACGTATTCGTAAACTTAAAAGATTTCTATTCCAATGGTGTTGTTAGTTAGCGCCCCTAAGCGCCTTAACTCACAGCCAGCGGCTTCAAAGAAGTGGAGTGCCACGGGGGGAAAAGACGCGACATTAGTCCAATGGGGAGAAAAACTGCTTTTTTATCCCGGCAGAGGGCGAATGATCGACTAGGACTAAATAAACTGTCAAAGCTGTCAAAAACGCCATACATTTTTTTTGCTTACTTATTTGTTTTTTCGTATAGATAACAAAATAACGAACTGTGCTGCACGTGGTTGTAAGAATAAAGGGATTCATATGTTTCCCAAGGATTCTAAAAGAAAAAAATTGTGGGAAAAGGCCATGAGAAGAAAAAATTGGGCAGCCTCCCAAAACAGCTTTTTTACCAACAATAGAAGCGTTCCGTTTTATTAACTCTTCAGTTAGCTGCGGAACGGTCATCATGGAGTACATTGTGTTAGTAAATATTAAGAAAGAAAACTCAACACGAATATCAACAAGCTAATGGCGGCGTATTGGTCCTAATCGCCGGAGGCGACATCTGGATCAGCTTTGCGTTTTCCTCCCGATTCTCTTCCACAGAATATGTACTGGAGCGACGGGTCGAAGGTCACGTCTTCTCTGGGCCACTTCCCACGGCCCCTTTTGACCTTCTAAGCCAGCAGAAGAGACGCTCTTTCTGTATGGACTTCGTCCCGTCCCTTGAGTAGATTTGTAATGAAAAAATTGCTGACAATTTGTTATTAAGTGGTAACTGGCCCACGTACCATATCCATTTTGTACGGCCGCTGGCTTTTACAGTAGGTATAGATTGCGAGTTGTGAAACGAAAGCTACATTGCGAGTTGTGATGGCGTCTACGCCATCTGAGTGCTTAGTGCGAGTTTGACGGATCCAATCGAATAACTTTACTACCGCGTTAATCGAGCATTGAGTAGTGAGTATGAGTAAGTTAACCGTTCGAACTGGCAAAACGCTGTCACAGTACAACTCGCACTCGCGTTTATTCGTGTTGTGGCTGGTAAACGTGTTCACTTCTCAACGTAAACCATTACAACTCGCACTCAGCAATTTTAATTTCCTTACTTGTCGCTAGGCGGCGCTTCCTCGATGCCATAGAAATATGAGTTTACGTTAACGCGATCGAGTAGTAAAAAAACTCGCGCTAAGCACTCTGTTGTCGAGTAGTGAGTACTAAAATTACTCAAAGACAATTTTTTTAGAATATTGTAATGTTGAATAAAAATGTATATCAAAAAACTTTATAGACAATAAATAGGTTAGAATAATTTATGTAAGCTGTAAATAGTATTATAAAAAGAAACTAAAGATAAGTTTTATTTATCAAACTTTTTTTACATTAATTACGTTATTATTGTATTATTATGATTGACTTGTATTTGTGAATTTAGTGCCATGATTTTGAAGTATACTAGTCCTTTCTTGTGTACATAGATTTCGTTTTGTGTAAACAAATAATAATAAAAATGTATTTATTTAATTGGAAAAAACTGTTTTTATAAGTAGTTTTGTGCAGTTTTGTCAATTTTTATTTTTTCTATAAACTTTTCTCTTAGTAACTATACCTCGTGCCAAATACACGGTCACTGGATGTAAATCATTTATTTAATACGATCACAAGTATATTTGAATGCAAATATATTTCTTGATCAGTCAAAAAACAAAAAATATGATTGGGTAGGTATTTTGTATATCAATAAGCTTTATGGATGAACTCAAATAAGAACATTATACGTGCATATTTATTTTCGTGTTTTAATATCATTTTAATACAAGGATAAAGGAAGATAGATTGCCGAAACAAATATATATTGCGAATGTGAGTGGAAAAGATGGTAAATGACGTCCCAGGCGGACATACATCGACCTAATAGGGGATGTTAGCAAAGGGAAAGATAAAAAGTACCCGGAACCGGCGTGCGTGCATGCAACGACTTATGAACGTTGACGAAGCGAAGGTAATCTGTCGGATCGTAACAAGTGTCAGTCCCTGGTCTCTGCCTACCCCTCGGGGATGCCTTTTGTGTATATTCAGTATTTCTAAGAATAGATCCTAGGCTTATTAATATGGCAAAATAACATTTGCAAGGTCAGCTAATAATATTATTATATTTTTTCTTATTGGAACGTAACCAACGAAGACCATACTGAAATAACTAAAGTCGCGCCTCTGTAAATTATATCGAGTCCACTATGTTAGTTCAGAGTTAATTATTAATACAAAAAGAGACGTTAATCGGCGGAATTACGAACAAAAACCATTTGTGATACGCTTAGGTACACATATTTATGATATTGAAGAGAAATTAACAACTTGCTGCCACCCACGCACCGGTGCGTGTGGAGATAGGTGAGATAGCTCAAGCAAGGGGTCGGCCACGCACCGGTGCGTGCTAATGAAAGTTTGTATGGGAGTTCGTAATTTTTGGGGATAAAACCATAAAACTTTATATTCAGGAACTTGATAAGAAATAAAAAAACAGTTTGTTCTATTGTTTTTGAAATTTCGACCTGTGAGGGGATGAAATAGGGGTTGAAAGTTTGTATGAAGTTCGTAATTTTTGAAGATAAGTCGCGGGCGGCCGCTAGTAGGTATTAAATATAACTAGTTTCTTTTTAAGTGAATAATAATCTTTGAAAGCCTATGGCCTATGGATGGCCTAACCTTCCTGCGGTGCAGGAACCCGTGCCCCAGCAGTAGGGACATACAAGGGTTGATATCAAACATCAATAAATCATTGGCCTTTGCCAATGTTTGACAACCGTTGAACCTCCTCATTAGGGGGGGGGGCTATGTCCAGCAGTGGACTAATATAGCCTGAAGCAGAAGAATAATAATAATTTACATGGAACTTTATTTGCAGATTGTAAAACAGGCCCTTAGAGGCTAAAAATTCCACCATTCCATTAATATTTCGAACCTCTTTAACAAAGCTCTCTGTATTACGTACAGAGAGAGAGTATTGCAAAGAGGTACGAAATTTCACAGATGCCTGTAAGTCGCCCATTAGCTCAGTTGGCAGAGCGCTGGCACGGATATCCAGAGGTCGCGGGTTCGAATCCCGGCATGGGTGGAATTTTTAGCCTCTAAATAGGTACGTTTTTAAAATTGTCCTTAGCACGGGTTAGTGCATTAAAAAAGAATATAACACATAAAAGAGAAGCTTAAAACTGTAGGTAGCCAACACAACGTACATACTAGAAATAAACATGAACATTCGTTCCCAAGATTTGGCTGCAAAGGTTAATACATCCTCTAGGGCACTGAACACGTTTCTATAACAAAATCCCTGAAAATGATTAAGCGTGTCGACGCGGTTCAAAAAATGTGTAAAGTAGTACTTTGTAATACTATTTTTAATGCACTAACCCGTGCTAAGGACAATTTTAAAATAGTACATTATGACACTAGTGAGCTAAGTTGGTCATTACAGACGAGGTGGGTTTACTGCTCGAGCCGAAGGCGAGAGCAGTTATAGAACCGAGTCTGTAATGACCAATAGGCTATTTGACAGTGTGAAAAATAAAGTATTATTTATACATATTCGTAAAAAGAATATTTTTTTAAACCGGCCTATGCCATTTTAACCGAAAAAAATCGAATGATTTAACCAAAAAATCAAGATAAAACTTTATCATTTCGTATCTGCATCAATTTTATTGAAAACGGCCTGGATTGGTCGAATCTATTGTGACGTCACAATTCAACAACCTGTACTGTCATCGCTAGGGGTGTGAATTGAATTGTCAAATTGTGACGTCACTAATTCCTGTGCGACGCCATATTGCCAAAGAGAGCGTTTTGGCGGCGTATTTTAAAAGTGAATTTTTGTTTGCTTTTCTATGAATAAATACGGGAAAGATTTTAGAATTATCACTTTCTGAAGGCTCATTTAACACTGACGAACATCTGAGATGGTTTTCAGAAACTTGTCAAATAGCCTATGCTCACGAGTGTCATACGACGTTTTTCAACACACTTGTGAGGAAAATAAAAAACAAGCACAGGTAAATAAAAATAAAAAGTACGCTAAAAATACTGACTCAGAAAAAGAGTTCGCGTTCTTTTCAGTTTTCCATGTTAGGAAATTTTCATACGCTGCGACATATTTTTCCCTAGATTTCTCGGGTATCAAACTTTCATTGGCATTTTGCGCCTCATTAAGTACCTATGTCTTGCGGAGTTAAAACCATATCCTCTTGAGTATCAGTACTCGAACTCGACATTTTCACAATAAACAATGAAAAGTTTTATTTCTTGAGAACTGAGATTGAAAATGGCGCGCGCTTACTTTTTTTATTTGCGCGCTGTCAACTGTAGGCAAATGTAACAACTTCCATACAGCCTATAAATCGATATTTCTGAATTACAAGTTGGCTTTTAGATATGTCTATCTTTTTCTTATTTTGATTGCAATTTGATGAAAATAAATGTTTAGTTATCGTATTTTGATACTAACGTGCATAAAATATAAATTAAATTATTATTTTTAGATATGAAAACTCTTTGCTGTCATTATTTGTCTGTAGTTGATAAAATTAAAACTATATTCATTACAGCACTTGTGCTGTAATATTATTACGCACGCGTGTATAATGGACAGCATTATGGTTCTTAAATCGGTGTTATAAGAGTCACTTTACGAGCAAGTGTGTTGAAAACAATTATTTAGATGACAATGATGTCTGGAATTAAAGCCAGTAGAATGCACGAGTCTATCTTCTTCTTCAGGCCATATTATGTAGTCCACTGCTGGACATAGCCCTCCCCTAATGAGCGCTATAGCGCCTTGTCTTCAGCTTGCCGCATCCAGCATCTGCCTGCAGTTTTTCGCAGATCGTCATCCCACCTGGTCGGGCGGCGTCCCACACTACGTTTGCCGAGTCGCGGTCTTCACTCAAGAACACGTTTACTCCAACGGTTGTCGGTTCTTCGCGAGATATGGCCAGCCCACTGCCACTTCAGCTCGCTAATTCACTGAGCTATGTCGATAACTTTGGTTCTCTGTCTGATGCATTCGTTACGAATCCTATCCTTCAGAGACACTCCAAGCATAGCTCGCTGAGCAACTTTGAACTGGTGGCCCAGCACAAGTCTATGTTTATAATAATAAAATTATGTTAACTTTGTTAATTGAGGACTTAGAAAAGCCTAGGAGTTGTATTGTCCATTTTTCTTCAAAATGATTTAGATTTTGAAATGGACACCTAATTTGACTTGTAACCTTCACAAGGCCGCAGTTACAAGATATAATCAAAGTGAAAATAAAACAACGCCAAATGTATAAACTTATCAACACATTTAATTCTCCAATATCTATCATTCATTCCTATACACGTAATGTCTGTGAGAGTGGGCCTACCTCAGACAGCCGGAATAGTACAAAAACTTAACGTTAATCGTTAGAGCCAAGAGCCAAGCGTCTTATTCCGGATGTCTGAAGTTAGAGGCTAAACTCTTATCTCGGCCTTCGGCCTATTCGAGGCCGGAGATTTCGGCCTAGGCCTTAGACAACCGGAACCTTCCAAAAACCTAGCTGTCTCTTAAGCCACGTGCTAAGAGCTGTCGCATTCCGGCTGTCGGAGGTCAGAGGCCGAACTCTTGCCTCGGCTCTCGGCCTTCTCGATGCCGAACGCAATGATCTCGGGCTAGGCCTTCGACAACCGGAATCTTCAAAGCTAGCGGTCTCTCAAGCCACGTGCTCAGAGCTGTCGCGTTCTGGTTGTCGAAGGCCGCGGGCCGAACTCTCGCCTCGGCCTTCGGCCTAGTCTATGTCGAACTCGAGGACGTCGGCCAGATCTATGTCGCCGTCGACTTCGCTGTCGCTACTGTGCTGCTCCGCCGCCTGTCGACAGGAAAAATAAATAGTATATTATACAAATTGTAAATAAAAGACGGGCGTTAGCTTAAGGGCCAGTTTTTGTATTGAGAATTTCGCTAAGTAAATACTTAAATGTAGCGTTGTCTCTTCGAATTTCCCAGAAAAGAGCGTGACAGAACGTTACTCCTAATCTAACAGTAAAATTGGCGGCCTCATTGCCAAGGATATAGGCTGGCTGGAAGAAGTTTCTGTTGAAATAAGTTCGCCTTTGTTCGTCATTTTTATCACAGTATATGTTATTTAAGTTTTTGTCAATGTTTTTTTTTGTTGTTTGCAATCATGTGTATTAAACAATTAATTAATCAATCGAGTCACTCAGTCAGTCAGTTAGTCAGTCAATCAGTCAGTTAGTCACTCAGCCAGTCACTCAGTCAGTTAGTCACTCAGCCAGTCAATCAGTCAGTCAGTCAATCAGTCAGTTAGTCACTCAGCCAGTCACTCAGTCAGTCAGTCAGCCAGCCAGCCAGCCAGCCAGCCAGCCAGCCAGCCAGCCAGCCAGCCAGCCAGCCAGCCAGCCAGCCAGCCAGCCAGCCAGCCAGCCAGCCAGCCAGCCAGCCAGCCAGCCAGCCAATTGATGAAGCAAAGGCGATCCGCCAGGATCGCGGCAAGTGGCAGTCTCTGGTCTTTGCCCACCCCTCTGGGATACAGGCGGGAGTTTATGTATGTACGGTCACGGTCTAAAAATGTTTATCAGTTTTCAAATTAGATTCTTTAGCACACTGTGTGCAGTAAAGTCTAAAATGCTATATCTAGGTACGTATTACTTTTTAATAGTTGTAGCATCGATTCTAGCAAAAAGAGTATTCATGACGTTTTGATGATGAAACTCTTTTCTTCATTTAAAAGTCGACATAATTGAATTTTTTACAATGACATTTATCAAAACTAGGATTGAAATAATAGAAATTGATTGTAAAACCATGGCAACCTCGCTTGGGCGAATCTCTATTGCTTTTTCTATGCTCTATGCCTAATCAAATCACATAATATCATCGACCATGTGGCATAGATTTGTGCATACAATTACTTTTGATTGTTCGTACGTCACTTAAGCAGGTTCTAGCAGAATACCAGCGTCACTGGTTGTCCACTGACAACCTGGGACATATGCTGAGTCTAGAACCTTTTCTGGTACCATGACACACAGCTCCTCCACCAGCTAAGCTCACTTTGTCTGTATGCATTTAATAATAATATTGGCCTTTTTGCATCTACTTAATGAGATGATTTATACAGCGTCCAGTGGTATCTTCACTCACACTAGATGGGTGAAGGGACCACTCCGACGCTGTAGTGCCTGGGTCATGGTTTTATAGATGGTGTAGGCTTGCCCAGCACCTATACCATCCTGACAGCTTAGTCGGCCTAGCCTACAGGAAAGACTAGTCAATACGTGCGGAGCCAACCAAGCCGCGGGTTTCCTCACGATGTTTTCCTTCACCGTTATGCATTTACTTTATAAAATTACTGTAATTATTGGTATTTCTTACCTTAAGTGTGTTCTTTTACTGGCCATGTTATTATTTTTAAGTTATTATGTGTGTTGTGGTATTTGAATAAATGTTTTTCTATTCTACTTGCAGCCCCGAGTACCTACTTTGCAGTTAGGGGCACCCTGGCGTGGGTGGAATTTTTAGCCTCTAAATAGGTTTTTAAAGAAGTGAAAGACGTTTTGAAAGGTCGCGACAAGAGGAACTGGTCTCTGACTACCCCTCTAGGATGCAGGCATGAGCAAATCGCACCCTCAGAACGAAAGAGGCCTAAGTCAAAAAATAGTGAAATTGAGTTACAATGATAGAGAGACATAAAAAGGTATGCCGTGGACGGAAGATTCGCTATGCTCTTTTTTTACAATAAGTGCCTTTGTTTTATTATTCATCGGATAGAGTATACCTTTTTATGTCTCTCTATGCTTGTTAGGTACTCAATTTTTTGAGATTTTTTTGAGTATTTAAACTATTTTTTGACTTAGGCCTCTTTCGTTCTGAGGGTGCGAAATAATGTTAAACAGTTTTCTTCTTCATCTTCACTACTGGCGAGAATCTGTTATTAGCTTTAGAGATTAAGTCACATTGTTATGTTAAAAGTTTAAGCTGATGATTCTCCAAACTGAATGAATGAATAAATGAATGAATCGTTGGTCCCTTTGCTTAAGGGACATCACCTTAAGGTGGTGAACATATTCAGACCGCGAGTGTACGCATTGAGGAGTACTAGTGTTTGGACTGACCCGCCTGCGCGTCCTGACTCGGCGCCGGCGCGGGCGCTGCGGCTCGTCGGCCGAGGACTCGGCGGAGCTGGCGCCCGCGCCGGCCAGACCCAGCACCGCGTTGCGGAGGAGGTTGGACGCCACTGCAACAACACCATTCAATTCAATACGATACGATACGATACGGTACGGTACGGTACGGAACGGTACGGTACGGTACGTTATGGTACAGTACAGTACGGTACGATAAGATACGGTACGGTACGATAAGATACGGTACAGTACGGTACGGTACGCTAAGGTACGGTACGGTACGGTACAGTACGATACGATACATCCCCTATCTACTGACGACCTCTGTGGCGTAGCCCGGGACCTCTTGCCTACCATGCAAGAGGTCCCGGGTTCGAATCCCGGCAGGGAACAAAAAAAAAGTCCCAGGTCTTGGTTGTTTACATGTTTGTGATGTCGTTGTTTCTGGTTCCCACGACACAGGGTATCCTAGTGTGGGGCCAGAAGAAATGTATGTGCCTGTATGTAAATGTTATGTTATACAATACAATTAAATTCAATTTATTTCAACGTAAAGAAATTACATTCTGTTTACTGAATGTCAAAGTACAATGTAACATGAAAGTGAAAGCCGCCGCCTTCGGGCCGTAATGTAGTGGAGAAAAGGGCAGCGGGAAAAACAACTCCACTCTGACCATCTTTTCTCAAGTCCTCTTAAATCTAATACATTAGATACCACCTATACGCATAAGATTCCTTGATTGCCATTAATAACTTTAAATGCTAAGGCATTATTACGCATCGATCGATGTCAACCCCTATGCGCCCCCACTGCTGGGGCCAGTTCGCATCGCAGGAAGGTTAGGCCGTACTCCACCACGGAGGCCAATATGGGGCCAATGAAGAGTATAGGCCAACCATCCTGCGATGAGGGCCAAGTCCCGTGCCCCAGCAGTGGGGACATAAAGGGGTTGACATCGACAATTAAAATGTAAGATTTTTATTTTAAAAGTGTGTACTTCGATAAAAAGATAACGCAGTGGGTAAACGGTATTAAATCTATCGTCGACTTAGCGCCTATAACACATTCATTAGTAAAGTTGTACTCAGTATAGGGCTAACGAGATCTGTGTAATATGTCCATGAATATTTATTTATTTATTATTTAAAAAAAATAACTAAGGCTGTTCTTACGCTGTCTTGTTCATACGATCGAACAATTATTGTAATTTAGATTCAATATTAAAAACCTATTTAGAGGCTAAAAATTCCACCCATGCCGGGACTCGAACCCGCGACCCCTGGGTATCCGTGCCAGTGCTCTCCCAACTGAGCCGGGCGATTCACCGGCATCAGTGAAATTTCGAACCTCTTTACAATACTCTCTGTATTACGTAGGCAGCAACCAGAAGTCGCGGGTTAAAGTCCCGGCATGGGTGGATTTTTTAGCGTCTAAATAGGTTTTTAAATTTGTTCCTTAGCACGGGTTAGTGCATTAAAAATAAAAATAGTATAATCATGTGGGTACAGTAATATCGTTCCAATGTTAAACCTAACTGCAAAGTAGGTAGTCGGGGCTGTAAGTGATGCAAATTGCTTAAGCCAGATGTCGCTGCCTGTACGTAATACAGAGAATAGTGTAAAGAGGTTCGAAATTTCACTGATGCTGGTGAGTCGCCCATTGGCTCAATTGGTAGAGCGCTGGCACGGATAGCCAGAGGTTGCGGGTTCGAATCCCGGCATGGGTGAAATTTCTAGCCTCTAAATAGGTTTTTAAATAATAAATTTCTTCAAAGAAGCTCTGGTGATATCAACAGTGAATACTTACAGTCATCGTCATCGTTGGAGCCCGTGTCTGAGCCGTCATCATTCTCAGACCCCCCTGCCAGCTCCTCTTCATCTTCTTCGTCCTGAAATATAAAAACATGAGCTTATATTACAGTCAAATCAAATCAAAAAGGTTACAGAGACTGCGGCTTAGTGAACGTTACAAGTCAAACTTGATGTTCATTAATTTAATCGGCAGACTGTGAGGCACAGTGTTACAAAGTGACTCTTAGTGTCCAAGACTAGACTGTAAGAGACAGAGTGGTACAGACTGACTCATAGTGGCAAAGTCTAGACTGTAAGGGACAGTGTTACAAAGTGACTCGTAGTGTCCAAGACTAGACTGTAAGAGACAGAGTGGTACAGACTGACTCATAGTGGCAAAGTCTAGACTGTAAGGGACAGTGTTACAAAGTGACTCGTAGTGTCCAAGACTAGACTGTAAGAGACAGAGTGGTACAGACTGACTCATAGTGGCAAAGTCTAGACTGTAAGGGACAGTGTTACAAAGTGACTCGTAGTGTCCAAGACTAGACTGTAAGAGACAGAGTGGTACAGACTGACTCATAGTGGCAAAGTCTAGACTGTAAGGGACAGTGTTACAAAGTGACTCGTAGTGTCCAAGACTAGACTGTAAGAGACAGAGTGGTACAGACTGACTCATAGTGGCAAAGTCTAGACTGTAAGGGACAGTGTTACAAAGTGACTCTTAGTGTCCAAGACTAGACTGTAAGAGACAGAGTGGTACAGACTGACTCATAGTGGCAAAGTCTAGACTGTAAGGGACAGTGTTACAAAGTGACTCGTAGTGTCCAAGACTAGACTGTAAGGGACAGTTTTACGGAGTGACACATAGTGTATAAGACTAGACTGTAAGGAACAGAGTGTTATAGAGTGACTCATAGTGTCAAAGACTAGACTGTTAGGAACAGAGTGTTATAGAGTGACTCATAGTGTCAAAGACTAGACTGTTAGGAACAGACTGTTATAGAGTGACTCATAGTGTCCAAGACTAGACTGTTAGGCAGACAGCAATACCTAGCGGTACGAAGCAGTACAGAGTATTAAAGATTAACTCACAGCATCATCATCCAGCTCCCGGCGCCGCCCCACGTCGTATATCTTGACGCAGGACTCCTGCATGGCGTCCAGGTCACCCAGGTTCTCCACGAGGGAGATCTGGGTGCCCCGCGGGGACGCCGTCAGGGAGTAGATGTTGCGTTTCACGTCTATCGTCGCTGTTGGGGAGAGAGAGTAAGTGGTGAGAGTTTAAAAATAAAGTTCAGATAACATAAACTTAATGGAGTACAGAAATGGAGCGCAGTATTCTAGGTGTACAATGAATTGACAGGATTCGTAATACAATGCTGCGCTCCAGAAGAACCAAAATTGTCGATGTTGGAGCTGCAACCGCTAAGCTGAAGTGGAACTGGGCGGATCATCTAAGCCGTATGGGCCCAGAGAGGTGGGCAAAAATCGTCACTGACTGGGTTCCGCGCGACGGATATTGGCGGGACGACCTTGCAACCTTTCTGCCGGGCTGGCAGAAAGTGGCCATGAACAGGGAAAAATGGAAGACAAAAGGGGAGGCCTTTGCCCAGCGTGGGACACAATCGAGGCTACATAAAAAAAAACAAACTTATGCCGAAAAATTACTGGACGCGGCGAGCTGAAGACAGGGCGCTATGGCGCTCTTTAGGGGAGGGCTATGTCCAGCAGTGGACTAATATAGCCTGAAGAAGAAGAGACCTATGCATGTATCACTGAGGGTTAAATATGTGAGCGTGGGTGTGCGTGTATGTGTGTGTTTGTTTCACTGTAGTGTGTGCGCGCGCGTGTGAGTGTGTGTGTGTAAATATGACCGATTCTATTCCCCGCCTAAGACTTTCAACAAAAATTCAACTATAATAATTTAAATCACCGAAAACTCAATAATATAGAACACAAATAAGACATTTAAAAAAAACCCGACCACTAAGCATTCACTTCTAAACAGGCAAATTCACAATTGATTAATTGCGAAATATCAAAGCTGGTCTCGCCTTCTTCTTCAGGCTATATTAGTCCACTGCTGGACACAGCCGTCCCTTAATGAGCGCCATAGCGCAAGGTTGTGCCATCATTGGGGGGTAGTGCCCATAATCCTGGGCATGCGGGTTGGGGATCGCAGGTTGGTGGAATTGAACTGCAGGGGGCGCTGCTGCCCACCCCCCGGTTTGTATCCCTTAGTCGCCTTTTACGACACCCGCGGGAAGAATTTGGGTTGACAGCACTGGTCTCGCCTGCTTAGTAGTAAACGCGGAGCAGTCGGGTTGTTGGTTAGTTTTTAAATTCAATTCGCTCACCCATACCGCTGTAGTGAGTGAGTGAGTGCATGTTTAGTGCGTGTGTGTGTGTGTGTGTGTATGTGTGTGTGTGTATAAGTCTGTATGTGTATTCGCTCATCTATACTACTGTAACGAGTGAGTGTTGTATTTCAATGTGTGATTCGCATGAGAGGATGGATAGCCCAATAATTAGACACCGGGACTCGCTTTTGTGTAAACCAAAGTATAAGTTTGGAGTTGAACTTTAAAATTAAAATTTAGTTTTCAACTCCAAAATTTTTATATTATAAATTTAATTAAATATTTTATTTTGTAATTTATGTACGGCTTGTGATCTCACTAACACATTTAGTTTTAATACTGAGTGTCATTTTACTAATAACCCATGGATTGTTATTTATCCGAAATAAAAAAATACAATACATCAACGCTACTGTGACGAGTGAGCGAGTGTGTGTTTGTATATGTGTATTAGCTCACATATACTACTGTAACGAGTGAGTGTATATCTTTGTATGTGTGTATTCGCACATCAACATTACTTTAGCGAGTGAGCGAGTGTGTGTTTGTATATGTGTATTAGCTCACATATACTACTGTAAAGAGTGAGTGTATATCTTTGTATGTGTGTATTCGCACATCAACACTACTTTAGCGAGTGAGCGAGTGTGTGTTTGTATATGTATATTAGCTCACATACACTACTGTAACGAGTGAGTGTTATATTAGTTTGTGTGTATTTGCACATCCACCACTGCATCTGCACCACTGTAGCGAGTGAGTGTGTTTTTGTATATGTGTATTAGCTCACCTATACTACTGTAACGAGTGAGTGTATGTCTTTGTATTCGCACATCAACACTCCTGTAGCGAGTGAGTGTGTGTGTGAGTGTGTGTATGTGTATTAGCTCACCTATGCTGCTGTAGTCGTACGAGTCGAGGGTCTTGAAGCTGGTGCGGAACTTCTCCTCGCGCGTCCTCTCTTCCGTGTCCTGGTCGAGACACGCGGCGTATATCACAGAGCAGTTCGCGTTGAACATTACCTGAAGGGGCGAAGGAACTTTTAGGGAAAGGGTTTCTTAAACTAATAGTTTCGCCTGCCGCTATTTCATTTGCCAAACGATTGCGTCGGTCATCCTTATTGAAAGACTAAAGGCTGATTCAAATTAAAATTCAATTGAAATCATTTTATTTCAACGTAAAGAATTTACATACTATTTGCTGAATGTCAATGTACAATGTAAAATGTAAGCCGCCGCCTTCGGGCCGTATTGTAGTGGAGAAAAAGGCAGCGGAAAAAAAAACTCCACTCTGACCATCTTTTCTCAAATCTTCTTAAAACCAAATACTTCAGTTGCCATTATGTAAACCTAATAAGATTTCATGATTGCCATTAATAACCCTAAATGCCAAAGCATTAGTCAAATGTCAATTCAATTCAATTCTGTTTTATGGACTCAGTGCACTGATTGTCCAGTACAACTTCGCCAATATCACGTGTTAGACAAGACTATAGCCAATCACAAGCGAACAAGGCTCGGTCAGAATTTTGAGTCAATCAGAACTGTTTGTCTTTTTTTCCCCCTTATTATTATTGTAAAATTTTGAAAAAACTAAAGTTTGATATCATTGTCTGAAAGAAATTTACCTATAATATAAACAAGAGGGGTATTTGCCTGGGAGAGGATAAGTTTAAGATTAGTAGGTCGGATAATGTAATCAGGCAGGACATCCATAAGAGAAAACGGGAGATTGGGGCAACTGAAAAGCAGGTGTTCTGCGGAGCCGTCGTCGAAACCACACTCACAAAGGGAGTTGTCTCTCACTCGGATCTTAGCCAGGTGGACCGGTGTGCAGGCATGCCCTAAGCGTAAACGACAAATGGTTGAGGTCACGCGTTTGTCCAAATCACGAAACCTAAAAAACCATGGCTTCAACGGGATGACAGGCTGAATTTCGGCAAAATGTTTGCCTTTAATGGTTTGTGAGAACTCCCAGTCATTATCCCAGGATTTTTTCATCCGTGAGCCGGCCAAGGGGGCTAGTCAAATGTCTCAAATAGGGGAAAACATAAGTGCTGCGGCCAGACACACGAACAGCACTCGTTCACGAGCACAAAAATGGCGGTTTGACAGCTTATGTATGAAAATGATGTCAAACCGCCATTTTTATTCCTCAGATAAAAGTTATCTGACTGTTGACAGATCAGCCCTAAAACAGTTTTTTTTTCAGCGCTAAGTTTCGTTCTTCGCTGCCTCTTTCTCCACTAGACTGCGGCCCGAAGGCAGCGGCTTACATCTTACATTATACATTAATATTCAGCAAACATATATATATATTGACGGCCTCGGTGGCGCAGCGGTTTGGCACGCTGACTGTAAAACCGAAGGTCTCGGGTTCGATTCCCGGCCGGGTCAAACTAGGAAACGAACTTTTCTAGTTTGTCTCGGCTTTTGGATGTTATCTATGTATTTATTGTATTAAATCTATTGTCAAGTTAGCACATAATTATAACACAAGTCATTTAGTTGTACTTAGTATAGGGCTAACGAGATCTGTGTAATATGCCCATGAATATTTATTTATTTAATTTATATATATGATTGTGTGTTTGTATATGTATTTATTGCATTTCATATATAATCTAGATGTAATTAGTAAATTTTATAGTTTAATATTGCACTACCTGCTAATATTGTCTTCAAGACTTAGGTCATCTGGTAGGTAACGCTAATTAGCATTAAGCTCGCCTATGTGCAATTTTTTTATGCAATAAAGAATTTTAATAATAAAAATAAACAGAATGTCAATTTTTAATCTTGAAATAACCTTGACGACTTCTATGGCGTAGCGGTAGAGCGTCTGCCTACCATGCAAGAGGTTCCGGGTTCAAATCCCGGCTGGGGACCAAAAAAAAAGCCCAGGTCTTGGATGTTTACATGTTTGTGATGTCGTTGTTTCTGGTTCCCACAACACAGGTTATCCTAGTGTGGGGCCATAAGCAATGTATGTGCTTGTATGTAAATGTTATGTTAAATACTTTTTAAGTGTTAGAAACCTATTTAGAGGCTAACAACCTATTTAGATGCAACTTACTTCCGCCAGATGTCGTTGCCTGTACGTAATACAGAGAGTATTGTAAAGAGGTTCGAAATTTCACTGATGCCGGTGAGTCGCCCATTAGCTCAGTTGGAAAGAGCGCTGGCACGGATAGCCAGAGGTCGCGGGTTCGAGTCCCAGCATGGGTGGAATTTTTAACCTCTCAACAGGTTTTTAAAATTGTCCTTAGCACGGGTTAGTGCATTAAAAAGAATACAATGGATGGATACGTTTGAGAATAACTTACTTCCGATTTATCTAAAGTTGGCACTGTCCTAAGTAGATGAAACGTTCTTAGATCCCACACCTCCGTATTCGATATTACCTGAAAACGAAAAGGTTCAATATTAATTTGGCTATGGCAGTGTACCAACATATGCGAATTTTTAGTCGCAATACCACGCGCTAACGGTGAAGGAAAACATTGGACAATCCCGTACCTTATTTTAATTCGCCCCAGACAAACCCATACCTTACTTTACATCGCCCGAGTCGGGCAATCCCATATCTTATTTTAATTCGCCCCAGACAAACCCATACCTTACTTTACATCGCCCGAGTCGGGCAATCCCATATCTTA
This sequence comes from Yponomeuta sedellus, assembly GCA_934045075.1. Lineage (NCBI taxonomy): Eukaryota > Metazoa > Arthropoda > Insecta > Lepidoptera > Yponomeutidae > Yponomeuta > Yponomeuta sedellus. The sequence continues at coordinate 1,060,040 of OW203749.1, forward strand.
TTTTAATTCGCCCCAGACAAACCCATACTTTACTTTACATCGCCCGAGTCGGGCAATCCCATATCTTTTTTTAATTCGCCCCAGACAAACCCATACCTTACTTTATATCGCCCGAGTCGGGCAATCCCATATCTTATTTTAATTCGCCCCAGACAAACCCATACCTTACTTTACATCTCCCGAGTCGGGCAATCCCATATCTTATTTTAATTGATGGATGGACGGATGGATGAATGTGAGTACACCTGTAACGAGGCGTTACAACTACGCACACCCCGAGCCCTCGACGTCACAACGGCGCAAGAATGAGCGCCCCGCCAGCAAGCCCGACCGGCTCGGCACCTATATAAGGCCACGCGCTTCGCGGCAGCGGTGTCTGTCGTCCAGTGTTGTCAGATTGGGGGTTTTTTTTTCCCATTTAGGGGGAAAATATGGTATTTGGAGAAGTTTTGGGGAAATGACTTCTGTGAGGAAATGTTTGGGGAAGAAATTTCAACATTGGGGAAATTTGGGGTTGACTATTTCCGAACGAATACGGAACCAGGACCTCTGGAAGTGTTCCAATCAGATACCAGTCCAACTAGAAATCCTGGATAGGAAATGGCGCTGGATAGGACATACACTACGCCGCGACAGGAGATGCCTGACCAGACAAGCACTTACGTATACCCCTTTGGGCAGCCGAAAGAGGGGGCGGCCAAGGACCACCTGGAAAAGATCAATAGACCAAGAGGCCAAATCGATCGGCACTAGCTGGCCTGAATTGGAGGCTGCCGCTGACCACCGTCAGAAGTGGAAATCTGTGGTTGAGGCCCTATGCTCCGCTAGGAGTTAAAGGACCAAAGAAGAAGAAGAAGAAGAAGAAGATTTCCGAACGAAGTCTTGTCACCTACGTTTTGATCGCCCGACAAACACAGAATGCCTTTGGCGTAAGATTTTTCGTTAATCTGTGGATACAAATGAGATAAATTTATCATCAAAAGGACATGTATCCAGGGCCGTAAAAAAAGAATCGCAGTGCAGAAAAAAAAGATCAGTCGACCAACAGTCGACCATAGATCTCTAATTCGTTCGTCTGTGGTCGAAAACAAACCTCGCTATTTGTAATATACGAATCCTTCAGGGAGTATCAGTTTTCTGCCCAGAAACGGCAACAAGCCAAGTACCTACGGCCTGACATTCAAGACATCGCTGTTGCTTTTAAAAATGTAGTTGGAGGTGTGCAGAATATTGATTTCACCTTACAAGAGTATACTTCCTCTTCAACCGTGGAGCAAAATAGAATCAACCGATGAATTTTGGGGTGAAGTTTTATCATACAAAAATGCTTCCGGAGAATTAGCGTTTCCTCACACAGTAAAATTAGCCACGTCCATGTTGAGTTTGCCGTTTGCTAATGCGAGTGTAGAAAGAGCTTTCTCAATCATGATTGTGGTCAAAAACAAACTAAGAAACAGACTGCTGACCAAAACGACCGACCACATAATGAGAGTGAGATACGGAGTAGCAGCCCGTGGTGGATGTTCGCAATTTGAGCCGACTGCTAAAATGCCACAACTGTTTAATTTTGAGAACGGTTACTGCTGTGGCGTTGAAGTGGAATTATTAAATATATTTAAAAACCTATTTAGAGGCTAAAAATTTCACCCATGCCGGGATTCGAACGTGATTCGGGATTATTAAATATATTTTAATAATGTAATACTTTTAAGTTTTCAGTTTTAAATAAATTAAAGTAAGAATTATGGTGTATGAGGATACTTTATTCATTAATTAATAAGAGGCATTACATAGTCTGAAAATTCGCACAAAGCTTCGTCATAAAAACTATCACAATAAACAATAAAATAAAAAAATCAAACTTAATTAATCAAAAATACCGCCCCGGGACACACCCGACCCAAAAGTTCCCATGACGCTAGCAGCATTACCTCGTTGCACCGCCAGGGAGATCCTTTGCATCAGGTATGCCCCGGAACGAACGTCATACCCCCGACTCCTCAGGCGCCGACCGATCTCCCGAATAAAAAGTTTTGCCTAATCAGTTTTGGTGTATTTATTTGTAAATTACGACAAATTAAGTTTGGGGGATTTTCTAAAAAAAGGTATCATTTTGGGGATTTTTTTTTAATCTGGGGAAATTCGAGAAATCTCATCTGGCAACCCTGCTGTCGTCAGGCAGGCTTCATGTGCGGTCCGGGGGGCCTCGAGTCGTGCACGCGCCTGTGGTGCGAATAACTGGCGGCAGAACCCCGTGCTTAGGCGCGGGATCCCCAAGGCAGGGGTGCGGCCTACTTAAGGCGTGCAGCAGCCAGCCTTCGCGGATCCTGCCAGCCATAGCAGGCACGCAAGCGGGGGCTCCGGTTCAAGCACGCCACCCAGCGTACCGCCCCATCGTTGGGCTTTCAGAGACTCGCCCCTTTCAGGGCTCGGGTATTATCTCCCCAGGTTAATGTGCTAGGGTGTCAGGAATAGTGTATAGTTGTGATAAAACCAGTGAGGCATAAAGCCATTTAGATATTAGGAACTTAGGGCTAGATAAATAGTCGCTTCTAAGAACGAGTCTTAGCCAAAGCACTTGCTTAAGAATCGATTTGTCTATCATAGACAGTAATTTGGCACCCTCTAAGTCGTGAAACCGAGACTAATTCTTAGCATTGGCCTAAGAACATGCTTAGCTAAGCAAACGTCTACTTTGATACTTAGCTAAGTTAGCCTAAAGTAATGCTTAGGGAAGCTTGAGTACGGACTTGGGCTAAGCAACGACTATTTATCTCGCCCTCAGTGTGTTTAGGTTAAGACAAGCATGATTACTTAGTTAAATAAAGTATTCTCAGTATTTGTTAACTTGACCGTGCGTTTCTTTCCAATCAACCCCGGAGCTGATAATAAATAGCATACGCTTCCAGTAGGATTGATAGGTCCTTGAAGTAGTGCAGAGGAGTTGGTGTTTCAATCACACCAACCCCTTATACACCTGTTAACGTAAGATTTGGTGATTTTATTTTAAACATCAACAGCTAAATGTATAACCCATGTCTATGCTCACAACAAATATGGCTTAATCTAATTCGACCCGGACAATCCCGTTCCTTCCTTTACATCGCCCGAGTCGCATAATGCCATACCTTATTTTAATTCGCCCCAGACAATCTTATACATTATAAAATGCTTATAAAAACTTAAATGCTTATAAAAGCGGTGGTAGCTCAGTGGGTAGAACCATGGACTGGCAAGCGAGAGCCCCAGGTTCGATCCCGAGTGCGGGCATGTACCAATGACATTGTTTAATTTCAAAGTTACGTACATTTGCGAATTTGCATTCGCAATACCACACGCTAACTGTGAAGGAAAACATCGTGAGGAAACCCGCGGCTTGGTTGGCTCCGCACGTATTTACTAGTCTTTCCTGTGGGCTAGGCCGACTAAGCTGTCAGGATGGTATAGGTGCTGGGCAAGCCTACACCATCTATTAAAACCATGTCCCAGACACTACAGCGTCGGAGTGGTCCCTTCACCCATCTCGTGTGAGTGAAGATACCACTGGACGCTGTATAAATCATCTCATTAAGTAGATGCAAAAAGGCCTGTAGCCATAAAAACTTACTTATAAAAGATTTGGAAACATGCAAATTCGACAGAGTTCACCTCTGGTGTAATTATTGGACTTTTTTTGGGCTTCTATTAATGTCCCACTGCAGGGCACAGGCCTTCTCTCAGAGAGAGTATGTGCTTAATTACCACGCGTGGCCACAGCGGATTGGCAATTTCAAGCGCTGCGGTATTTGAACACCGCAGACACTCAGGTTTCCTCGCGATGCTTTCCTTCGCGATTAGCTGGAATACTCACTTCTAATCCGTTGGGATGAAAGACCCCGCTGTGCGTTTGGTTCAGTTTGTCGAACTTGTGTATCTCCTTGCCGGAGTTCACGTCCCAGAGAACGCCATCTGCAACGGAGTAATGTAATTGGGATAATCCTTACAAGTAACCTAATGTAATTGGCACAATCCTTACAAGTAATGTAATGTAATTGGGATAATCCTTACAAGTAACTTAATATAATTGGCACAATCCTTACAAGTAATCCTATGTAATTGGGATAATCCTTAGAAGTAAGAAAATGTAAATGGGATAATCCTTACAAGTAACCTAATGTAATTGGGATAATCCTTACAAGTAACCTAATGTAATTGGGATAATCCTTAAAAGTAATCTAATGTAAATGTGATAATCTCTACAATTAATGTAATACAATTGGAATAATATTTTAAAAAACCTAACCCATGCACTAGCACGGGTTAGTGCATTAAAAATAAAAATAGTAAAAGAATAAAGAAATTTTATTTACTGCAAAATGTTACAATTGTGTCCTGGCTCCCAAACTAGGATTCCCTGTGCTATGGGTAGCCAGGCTACTTCCGAATGGTTAAAACTTAATTGTACTGTAGGCACTTAATAAACTTACAAAACATTGCAAAACGTATTACTCAGACCGGATTTTTCAAAAGTCAGACAATAGTAATGTAATATTTTGTCTTTCTATGTCATTTTGCATCTGTGTCTCTATCTTAATGGCAGTCCCTCTGTCTCTGTGTCAATGTCTCTCTGTGTCTATCTCCCTGTCTCCCCATGTCTCCGTCTCCCCATCTCTCTCACTTGTCTCCCCATCTCTCCCATCTCCATGTCTCCGTCTCTCCATCCCTCCCCCTTTCTCCCCATCTCTCTCCCCCCCTGTCTCCCCATCTCTCTCACTTGTCTCCCCATCTCTCCCATCTCCATGTCTCCGTCTCTCCATCCCTCTCCCCTGTCTCCCCATCTCTCTCCCCCTTTCGCCCCATCTCTCCCCTCTCCCCCCGCACTTACCAGACAGTATGAGCTCGTCGCTCGGGTTGAAGGTGGCGCGGTTCTTGGCATACTGGTTGCTGATGGCTGGTGTGAGCGCGGCCAATTCTCTCCCGGTGCGAGTGTCGAATATGGTGGCGGTCTCTCCCTTGGTGCCGATGATCCGGTCATCGGTGAGCTTCGAGAACTCCACGTACTCTTCGTTGTCTAATTGGAACCTGGTGCGGTGCCCGAGTGGAGAAATTGAAGGGAAAAGTTCAAAGAAATGAAATTTATTTGTCTCCCAAAATTTTTTAACAGATTTCCTTAAAATTAGGGTATTTTATAATATTCATGTACAGTTAGATAGTTTTTTTTTTTTAAAGAGAACCTATAGAAGTTATAAGGCTGGCCACATGCCTTGTCACAGAGAAAATATGTTTCATTATGTAGCCAATACACTAGAGGCTACAGGCTTTCTCTCGGAGAATATGTTTCTTTATATAGCCTATACACTAGAGGCTACAGGCCTTCAACACTTTTATTTACTTTAAGGAAAATACTTTTATGTGCTCTTTAGTGCTGGGAATGACAAAATATAGGTGAGGCGGGGAACCGGACATAACAGAACGAAAGAATGAACGAATGAAACTCACAGCTGCTCAAACTCCTTTTGTAGGTTCCACATGGCCGACAGGGGGCGCCACGTGGTCGTTGTTGAGGCTAGGAGTAGTCGACCGTCTCTGCTAGCCTGGGGGCGGGCGGAAAAACGGAAAAACTGTGTTATAGCAGGGTCAATTTAAAAAAGGGACTGAATAAGATAAGATAACAATATTCTTTATTGTACACCAGGAAAAAACAAAACACTCTACTCGGTAGGTGTAATCAGCCTATATGGCCGTAAATCAACTGACCTGCATATGATAGATGTAAGATTCGTGGACTTGGTAGGAGCTCTCCTCGGCTCCGCTGAATAGGTTGAACACTCGTATGTCGCCGCTTGACGTCGCAGCCAGGAGCTGGTGCTGCGTCGGCTGTGGGGACAAGATAAGATTCTTTATCGTGAGAAAAGAAATAAAGAAAGAAAGAAAGAAAGAGAGAAAGAAAGAAAGAAAGAGAGAAAGAGAGAAAGAGAGAGAGAGAGAGAAAGAAAAATATATTTATTTGACGACACAATACTCAAAAACACAAAATCACGCAACATAATACAACAATCAGCAGAAAACACAAACGGGTGACGGTAGAAATACAAGTAGTTAACAGTTAACACAGAGACAAACTTACAAAAATCTAAATATCAAACAAAATATCGGGAAGTTTTAAGTATTGAGTCCCCAAAATGGGCCCGACTCAGCATAATGTTGCAACCGCGAGATCAGTTGCAACGCTGATTTTCAGTCGGGTCCATACTGCGAATATACATAGTGCTTTTATACGTCGTCGTCAGGCTATACTAGTCCACTGCTGGACATAGCCCTCCCCTAATGAGCGCCATAGCGCCCTGTCTTCAGCTTGCCGCATCCAGCATCTGCCTGCAGTTTTTCGCAGATCGTCATCCCGCCTGGTCGGAGGGCGTCCTACACTACGTTTGCCGATTCGCGGTCTCCACTCAAGAACACGTTTACTCCAACGGTTGTCGGTTCTTCGCGAGATACGGCCAGCCACTTCCGCTTGCTGATTCTCTGAGCTATGTCAATAATATAGCCTTAAGAAGAAGATAGTGCAATTGGCGGCCTTATTGCTAAAAGCAATTACTACAAGGTTACTTAGTTACACTTGAGATTCTCAAACTAAAATCATTAATTTGCAAATTCATATAGTGTCAAACAATTGCACAGATTATAACTGGAATAGCGACCGCACAGGACCAGTCCTATTTAAAGGACCTAGTAATGCTCTAGCGAAACCTTGAAGAAATGGATGTTTCTACCTAAAATATAATCCAGCTATTTCTGCCGACAAAACGCAATACTACAAAGACTCACATTGAATATAGTGTGCGTAAAATAAGCCTCTTCCTTCTGCATCCGCATCGACCGCACGAGAGCACAGCAGTCCTATTTAAAGGACGTAGTAATTCTCTTACCTAAAAAAACAGCTATTTCTGCCTACAAAACACAATACTACAGAGACTCACATGGAATATGGTGTGCGTGAAGTAGGCCTCCTCGTCCTGCATCCGCAGCGTCCGCACCCAGCTCGCGCCATTGCTAGAATAGCTAGCTGGAGCGAGCTACAAAACCTAGCTTATTGCAAGCAACAATTCCACTCACATGGAATATGGTGTGCGTGAAGTAAGCCTCCTCGTCCTGCATCCGCAGCGTTCACACCGGTGCAAACTGCAAGTGCACGAGCCGGCAGTCGGCCAACCTCACCCCTATATCTAGCTAGCTATTCTAGCTTTTTATATCTGGAAAGCCTATGAAAACAGCTAGAATAACTACAAAACCTAGTATACTACAAGCAGTTTCCACTCACATGGAATATGGTGTGTGTAAAATAAATCTCTTCATCCTGCATCCGCATGGCGTAAACTGCGAGTGAACATCAGTCGGCCCAGCTCACCCCTATATTTAGGTATGTAGCTATTCTAGCTTTTTATAACTGGAAAGCCTATGAAAACAGCTACAAAACCTAGTATACTACAAGCAAAAATTGCACTCACATGGAATATGTTGCACGAGCCGGCAGTCGACCCAGCCCATGCCAGCAGCTACAAAACCTAATATATATATAATACTACAAGCAAAAATTGCACTCCTCGAAGTAAGCCTCCTCGTCCTGCATTCGCAACGTCCGCACGGGCGCGAACTGCGAGTGCACGAGCCTGTAGTTGACCCAGCCCGCGCCATTGCTTAAAGCTAGAATAGCTAGAGAGAGCCAGATACGACATCTAGTATATTACAAGCAAAATCTCAACCCACATGGAATATGTTGTGCGTAAAATAAGCCACTTCATCTTGCATCCGCAGCGCCCTTCTCTGCAAAATGGTAGATTATTTTCTCTGTATAGACAACGTAATATCGGATACACTCACATGGAATATGGTGTGCGTGAAGTAGGCCTCCTCGTCCTGCATCCGCAGCGACCGTACAGGAGCACAGCAGTCCTATTAGAAGGACTTAGTAATGCTCTAGCGAAACCATTGATGTTCCTACCTAAAATATAATCCAGCTATTTCTGCCTACAAATCGCAATACAACAAAGACTTACATGGAAAATTGTGTGTGTGAAATAAGCCTCTTCGTCCTGCATCGCGAACTGCAATCGTACGAGCCGGTAATCGACCCAGCCCGTGCCAGCAGCTACAAAACCTAATATATATAATACTACAAGCAGTTTCCACTCACATGGAATATGGTGTGCGTGAAGTAGGCCTCCTCGTCCTGCATCCGCAGCGTCCGCACCGGCGCGAACTGCGAGTGCACGAGCCTGTAGTCGACCCAGCCCGCGCCATTCCTAAAAGCTAGAATAGCTGGCTAGAGCCAGCTACAAAACCTAGTATACTACAAAGAAAATCTCAACTCACGTGGAATATGGTGTGTGTAAAATAAGCCTCTTCGTTCTGCATCCGCAGTGACCGCACAGGAGCACAGCAGTCCTATTTAAAGGACCTAGTAATTCTCTATCGAAACCTTTAAGAAATTGATGTTCCTACCTAAAATATAATCCAGCTATTTCTGCCTACAAAACGCAATACTACAAAGACATGGAAAATTGTGTGTGTGAAATAAGCCTCTTCGTCCAGCATCGCGAACTGCAATCGTACGAGCCGGTAATCGACCCAGCCCGTGCCAGCAGCTACAAAATCTAATATATATAATGCTACAAGCAGTTTCCACTCACATGGAATATGGTGTGCGTAAAGTAGGCCTCCTCGTCCTGCATCCGCAGCGTCCGCACCCAGCTCGCGCCATTGCTAGAATAGCTAGCTGGAGCGAGCTACAAAACCTAGCTTATTGCAAGCAACAATTCCACTCACATGGAATATGGTGTGCGTGAAGTAGGCCTCCTCGTCCTGCATCCGCAGCGTCCGCACGGGCGCGAACTGCGAGTGCACGAGCCGGCAGTCGAGGCGGCCGCCGCCGCGCGCCGCGCCTAGCTCGCGGCGCGACAGGCGCGCGCACAGGTTCCACGCCGGCCCGGGGCCGAAGGCCGAGGTGGCGCGCGGGTCGGGGCACTTGTGCGGCCTGCCGGGGGGGGGGAGTGGCGGGGTTCAATTCAATTTGGCGCGCGGGCCGGCGGGAGAGAGGGGGGAGTGGCGGGTTTCAATTCAAATTGGCGCGCGGGTCGGCGGGAGAGAGAGGGGGGACTGTGGCGAGTTTCAATTCAATTTGGCGCGCGGGTCGGCGGGAGAGAGAGGAGAATGGGTCGAGTTTCAATTCAATTTGGCGCGCGGGTCGGCGGGAGAGAGAGGAGAATGGGTCGAGTTTCAATTCAATTTGGTGCGCGGGTCGGGGCACTTGTGCGGCCTGCCAGGAAAGAGGGGGGACTGTGGCGGGTTTCAATTCAAATTGGCGCGCAGGTCGGGGCACTTGTGCGGCCTGCCGGGGCGGGGGGGGGAGTGTGGCGGGGTTCAATTCAAATTGGCGCGCAGGTCGGGGCACTTGTGCGGCCTGCCGGGGAGGGGGGGAGTGTGGCGGATTTCAATTCAATTTGACGCGCGGGTCAGGGCATTTGAGTTGTGCCGCCTGCCGGCCAGAGTGGGGGGAGTGTGTCGAGTTTCAATTCAATTTGGCGCGCGGGTCGGGGCACTTGTGAGGCCTGCCAGGAGAGAGGGGGGAATGGCGGGTTTCAATTCAATTTGGCGCGCGGTTCGGCGGGAGAGAGGAGGGAGTGTGTCGAGTTTCAATTCAATTTGGCGCGCGGGTCGGCGGGAGAGAGAGGGGGGACTGTAGCGAGTTTCAATTCAATTTGGCGTGCGGGTAGGCGGGACAGAGAGGAGTGTGTCGAGTTTCAATTCAATTTGGCGCGCGGGTCGGCGAGAGAGAGAGGGGAATGTGTCGAGTTTCAATTCAATTTGGCGCGCGGGTCGGGGCACTTGAGTTGTGCGACTTGCCGGCGGGAGAGAGAGGGAGTGTCGGGTTTGCTTGTCAGCTTCTTCTTTAAATTAGAATATTACATTACACAACTAGGGTGGTAATACGAAGAAAGGCCTAGATCGCAGAAGTTTGCGGCCCGAGCTGCAAGCGAGGGACGTAAATATGCGATCGAGAGCTTTCTTTATTACCTCCCGTGTTGTGTACATCTTTTTATGTCTACACTTGGCCAGAAAGCGGCTTTTTCCGTACGCGCAGCATAAATAATTTTATACCACACCTGGCAATAAGTGGCACCTGGCGGCCTTTCTTTGTATTACCACCCTAGTTGTGTAATGTACTATTATCGCACAATAAGCATACTTGTTCAAGGGCGAAGCGTTCGTGGCCTAGGCCAACAGAATGATTGGAATCAATCACTCGGTTAAGCAACAACAGACGCGATCAGGTACAGGTTGGGTGACCGTCCCGCGACTACCGCTCGTGGCATTTTTCCAAGCGCTTCCGTGCTTCGCGAGGCACGTTAAGTCGTCGGTGCCGGCTGTCATGTAATGGCAGTCGTTAAGCCATGTCAGAGGCCTTATGGGCGGCTCGATAACTTCTGACAGTAAGGCCCGCCACTGTCTTACAATCCTCCACCAACGGACTTGGCCCCCGTGGTGGAGTATGCCTAACCTTCCTGCGATGCAGGAAGAGACCCGTGCCCCAGCAGTGGGGACATACAAGAGTTGATAACGAATGAATGAATGAACACTTGAAGGGAGATAATATTGATTAATTATCTCCCTTCCTCTTCTTCAGGCTATATTAGTCCACTGCTGGACATAGCCCTCCCCTAATGAGCGCCATAGCGCAAAGTTGTGCCATTATTGGGGGGTAATGCCCATAACTCCACGCTGGGCGTGCGAGTTGGGGATCGCAGTTCGGTGGAATTGTACTGCAGGGGGCGCTGAGTGCTTAGTGCGAGTTTGACAGATCCAATCGAAAAACTTTACTATCGCGTTAATCGAGCATTGAGTAGTGAGTATGAGTAAGTTAACCGTTCGAACTGGCAAAACGCTGTCACAGTACAACTCACACTCGCGTTTATTCGTGTTTTGGCTGGTAAACGTGTTCACTTCTCAACGTAAACCATTACAACTCGCACTCAGCAATTTTAATTTCCATACTTGTCGCTAGGTGGCGCTTCCTCGATGCCATAGAAATATGAGTTTACGTTAACGCGATCGAGTAGTTAAAAAACTCGCACTAAGCACACTGCAAATTGAAATTGTCTATTAGAGTACAAAGTACTCACTGGAACAAGTTGAACTGCGGACACGTGACCATGGGGTTCTTGCAGAGCGCGTGCTGGTTGTAGAGGTACTCGGTGATGATGCTGTGCAGGGTGACGCGGTGCGCGCGGGGGGGGGGCGGCTGCTTGCTGAGGGGGCGCTTCGGCTCGGCGGCGGGGGGCGGGGGCGTGGACGGGGTTTGTACCTTTCTGGGGGGTAAGGGAACTATGTTTTCATTTCTTATACTCGGAAAGTAGATAGATAGATAGAGACCACTTTACTGTCCATAAAAAGGGAAATCACACAGATATTTCTTAACCTAAGAGTACAGACTTTATACAAACTTTTCTTTTCACAAAAAGTAAAAAGAAAAAGGAAAGTAGTGTTGTTTTGATCTGATTATTGGGTGGAAAATGCTGCTTCCCTCCCTAGAGAGGGAAAAACTCATTCAAATTACTTCCCACCTGAGGGCCGGATTGAACTTTAAACTAAGGTCAATTACTCAGTTATGACAATGACCATTAGCTCAGTTGGATAGAACGCTGGCACGTATAGCCAGAGGTGGCGGGTTCGAGTCCCGGCACCTGCAGACCAGACCCTGCGTGAATAAATCCTAAGAAGTTGTCATTGGCGTTTTACATCCAAATCCAGAACCCTAGCCCGTAACACTATGTTATTGTTACGGCTAGGGTTCTCGATCTTGAGGTAAAACGCCAATGACAACTTCTTAGTATTTATTCACGCAGGGTCTGGTCTGCAGGTCTTCACGACACGAAGTCCACACGTAGATTCCAATCGCAGGTTCAATCGAAGTCCAATAGTATCGCTGAGGTCGTAGGCTATCGCTCATATCGCAGGTATGATCGCTCGAAGTTCACTCTTCGCTATTCCAAACGGAACTGACAGCGCGCCGCGGCGGCCGCTATTTATATCCGCCGGCCAGGGTTCTAGAACATTCCCGTAACTACGTACCTACACTCGGTACACGCGGCAAGGTCGCTCGAACAGTTACTCATTTAAAGAGTTTTGCACCTTACGCTAGTGGACATACGAGTCATTATTGCTTGCAGCGTTTATTGTTTACTAAAACGCAGCATGCGGCGACTATTCGATAGGCTCCTAGAAGGCTCTATTCTAGATGGTTCGGGATAGGACCGCGACAATAGCATCGACATACAGGCACACACATTGCTTCTGGCCCCACTCTAGGACACCCTATGTCGGGGGAGCCAGAAACAGCGACGTCACGAACATGTAAACATCCAAGACCTGGGGTTTTTTTTGTGCCCAGCCGGGGATCGAAAACGGGACCCCTTCGCATGGTAGGCAGATGCGCTATCGCCGCGCCACGGAGGTTGTCGTACATACATACATAACCTCATGCCTGTATCCCAGAGGCGTAGGCAGAGACCAAGGACTGCCACTGGCCACGATCCTGACAGATCACCAGAGATTTTCTTTTCCAATCCAATACCTTAGTTTAATTTGGCCGAGTTGAACAATCTAATGCCTTAGTTTGATTCGACCGTGTTGAACAATTCCATACCTTATTTTGATTCGCCTGCATTAGACAGTCTCATGTCTTATTATGATTCGTTTGAGTTGGACAATCCCATACCTTAGTTCAATTTGGCCGATTTGGACAATCCCATACCTTATTTTACTTTGCCCCGGACAATCCCATACCCTATTTTAACTCTCCTCAGACAATCCCATACCTTATTTTAATCACAGCGGGCAGAGGGCTGTTCTCGTCAACGCTCATATTAAGGCTCTGGTTGAGGGACGCGTTAAGGTTCCCCTTGAGGCTTTCAGCCTCGCGCGGATGAGGCGTGTCCAACTCGGGCGAATCATAATAGCTTATAGTATTATGATTCGCCCGAGTTGAACAATCCCATACCTTATTTTATTTTGCCCCGAACAATCCCATACCTTATTTTACTTCGCCCCGGGCAATCCATACCCTATTTTAACTCTCCCCAGACAATCCCATACCTTATTTTAATTCACCCCGGACAATCCCATACCTTATTTTACTTTGCCCCGAACAATCCCATACCTTATTTTACTTCGCCCCGGACAATCCCAAACCCTATTTTAACTCGCCCCAGACAATCCCATACCTTATTTTAATCACAGCGGGCAGAGGGTTGTTCTCGTCAACGCTCATATTAAGGCTCTGGTTGAGGGACGCGTTCAGACTCCCGTTGAGGCTTTCAGCCTCACGCGGCTGAGGCGTGCTGTTGGCTCGGGACACTGAGAGGCGCGACTGTGGGGAGAAACGAAAGTTAATAAACAAACTGACCAGGGACCGAGGCTCTAGAATCCATAGTTGTTCATCATTATCAATCCTTTATATCCCCACCGGGGGCACGAGTCTCTTCCATGGGGAAAGTATAGGCATGCATACGGGATACGTTAAGGCATGTCAGAGGCCTTACGGGCGGCTTGATAACTTCTGACAGTAAGGCCCGCCACTGTCTGACAATCCTCCACCAACACGGACTTGGCCTCCGTGGTGGAGTATGGCCTAACCTTCCTGCGATGCAGGAAGAGACCAGTGCCCCAAGAGTGGGGACTTACAAGGGTTGATATCGACACATCAAGAAGCTAAAATTATCTGTATTATTATAGGTAATACTGCTTAGTTTTAGAGATGAAAATAGTTGCAGACATTTTGTTAAATAAAGTCGATTGTTAGTTTCCAACAAGTAAGCCATACGCACCCGGTTGGGCGCGGCGGGGGTGTAGACGGGGGGCGGCGGCGGGGCGGGCGCGGGGGCCGCGGGCGGGGGGAGGCCCGCCTCCTTCTGCAACAACACAACGCAACGGCTCACTCACTGCACTTTGTGTTAAGGCGTTTCGGGTACTAACTAGCGCCGCCTGCCACTAGTAGGTGTGTTGCCTGCTCGCGTGTTACCTGCTCGTGTGTGTCACTTACACGTGTATGTCACCTGCTCGCGTGTGTCACCTGCTCGCGTGTGTCACCTGCTCGTGTGTGTTACCTGCTCGTGTGTGTTACCTGCTCATGTGTATCAGCTGCTCGTGTGTGTTACCTGCTCGTGTGTGTTACCTGTTCATGTGTATCACCTGCTCGTGTGTGTCACCTGCTCGTGTGTGTCACCTGCTCGTGTGTGTCACCTGCTCGTGTGTGTTACCTGCTCGCGTGTGTCACCTGCTCGTGTGTGTTACTTGCTCGTGTGTGTTACCTGCTCGCGTTTGTTATGTGCTCACGTGTGCTACCTGGTGGTGTGTGTTACCTGCTCGCCTTTGTTATGTGCTCACGTGTGCTACCTGGTGGTGTGTGTCACCTGCTCGCGTGTGTTGTGTGCTCGCGCGTGCTACCTGGTGGTGTGTGTCACCTGCTCGCATGTGTTACCTGGCGGTGTGTGTGTTACCTGCAGTGCGGCGGCGGCGCTGCCGAGCCCCCTGGCCGCCAGGTGCTCGGCTATGAGCTGCAGCAGCTGCCGCTCGTTGTAGTTGATGCGGGTCTGAGCCACCACGTTGGCCTGGCGCCGGGGGAAAGGAACAATAAGTATGTAAATAAAACACTTAGAACATTTTCGGAGCTTAATCGCGTAGTAATTTATTGCTGTTTTACCACGACGTTTCGACGACGTTACAATATTCTATGTGTACAAGTCGCGAAAGTTTAAAATATGTTATAAATAAAACAGTACCAACAGTAAACTTAACAAAATTGTAACAACAATAAGTTAATAAAAAACTTACAAGTGAGCGCTATATTACTAATCGTAATTGATAATTAGGATACACACACCCACATACATACATACATACATACATACATACATACATACACCGCAGACTACACCGCGTAAGTGGCTTAAATACCCCGCGTAAGTGGCTAGGATACACCGGGTAAGTGGCTAGAATACACCGGGTAAGTGGCTAAAATACCCCGCGTAAGTGGCTAGGATACACCGGGTAAGTGGCTAGTATACACCGAATCTATGGTGAACCTTCAACCGTAACAACTGTGACAACTATTTTGAGAACCTTCTGTCTAGAACCTAGGATCAACTACCTGAGATTTTAATCGCTTTTCGTGTGTACGCGTGAGTGTGTGTATGTATGTATGTATGTATGTATGTATGTATGTATGTATGTATGTATGTATGTATGTATGTATGTATGTATGTATGTATGTATGTATGTATGTATGTATGTATGTATGTATGTATGTATGTATGTATGTATGTATGTATGTATGTATGTATGTATGTATGTATGTATGTATGTATGTATGTATGTATGTATGTATGTATGTATGTATGTATGTATGTATGTACGTACGTACGTACGTACGTACATACATACATACATACATACACCCTCACACACACCCACATACATACATACATACATACATACACACACTCACGCGTACACACGAAAAGCGATTAAAATCTCAGGTAGTTGATCCTAGGTTCTAGACAGAAGGTTCTCAAAATAGTTGTCACAGTTGTTACGGTTGAAGGTTCACCATAGATTCGGTGTATACTAGCCACTTACCCGGTGTATCCTAGCCACTTACGCGGGGTATTTTAGCCACTTACGCGGTGTAGTCTAGCCACATACCTGGTGGATTTTAGCCACTTACCCGGTGTATTCTAGCCACTTACCCGGTGTATCCTAGCCACTTACGCGGGGTATTTTAGCCACTTACGCGGTGTAGTCTAGCCACATACCTGGTGGATTTTAGCCACTTACCCGGAGTATTTTAGCCACTTACCCGGTATATTCTAACTACTTACGCGGGATATTTTAGCCCCTTCCGCGGTGTAGTCTAGCCACTTTTCCGGTGAATTTTAGCCACTTACCCGGTGAATTTTAGCCACTTACCCGGTGTATTTTAGCCACTTACCCTATGAATATTAGCTAGCGAGGTCTCAAACTCGGCGCCCAAATGCTTGCTCTTCCCGCCGACCCGTTCCAATAGCTCCAATGCGTACTTTTGAAACATCACATGCTCCTGCCGCTTTTCTTGAAGGATCGGATCCCGCATCAAACCTGGTGGTGGGATTTTGAGCTTTATATTCATAGGCAGAGAGGTTTCAATTCTGTGCGTAACTCTGAGACTTCTGCAAGGGAAATTAGGGTTTAAAGTAGGCATATAGAGTGCGTTTCACGAAATAAGACCTTTTGATTCAGCAAATATAGTCCCTACTACATGGTCATGAGAACGTCTTGAAAGCCCATTGGCTCAATTGGTAGAGCGCTGGCACGGATAGCCAGAGGTTGCGGGTTCGAGTCCCGGCATGGGTGGAATTTTAAGCCTCTTAATAGGTTTTTAAGATTAACTCAATCACTCAACGTAAGGTTGTCTGGAAGAAATTGCTTTTAGTAATAAGGCCGCCAATTGTACTTTGTATCATTATGACATGTTTTATAACATGTGCTCTGGTGTACAATGAAGAATATTCTTGTTTTATCTTCTTATCTTATCACTCACTCTGTATCTGCGAGGTGGTGAACAGGGGCAGTTTGGATATGATCTGGCGCACGGTGGGGCAGCGAGCCAGCCCGGCTAGGGCGCGGCAGATCATATCTGCCAGATATCTGATCAGATATATGATCAGATCATGATATATGATCAGGCGGGTCAGTCTGCAGATACGATCTGATCATATCTGTCTTTTAAAAATATTATAAAACACTCACTCTGTATCTGCGAGGTGGTGAACAGGGGCAGTTTGGATATGATCTGGCGCACGGTGGGGCAGCGAGCCAGCCCGGCTAAGGCGCGGCAGATCATATCTGCCAGATATCTGATCAGATATATGATCAGATCATGATATATGATCAGGCGGGTCAGTCTGCAGATACGATCTGATCATATCTGTCTTTTAAAAATATTATAAAACACTCACTCTGTATCTGCGAGGTGGTGAACAGGGGCAGTTTGGATATGATCTGGCGCACGGTGGGGCAGCGAGCCAGCCCGGCTAAGGCGCGGCAGATCATATCTGCCAGATATCTGATCAGATATATGATCAGATCATGATATATGATCAGGCGGGTCAGTCTGCAGATACGATCTGATCATATCTGTCTTTTAAAAATATTATAAAACACTCACTCTGTATCTGCGAGGTGGTGAACAGGGGCAGTTTGGATATGATCTGGCGCACGGTGGGGCAGCGAGCCAGCCCGGCTAAGGCGCGGCAGATCATATCTGCCAGATATCTGATCAGATATATGATCAGATCATGATATATGATCAGGCGGGTCAGTCTGCAGATACGATCTGATCATATCTGTCTTTTAAAAATATTATAAAACACTCACTCTGTATCTGCGAGGTGGTGAACAGGGGCAGTTTGGATATGATCTGGCGCACGGTGGGGCAGCGAGCCAGCCCGGCTAAGGCGCGGCAGATCATATCTGCCAGATATCTGATCAGATATATGATCAGATCATGATATATGATCAGGCGGGTCAGTCTGCAGATACGATCTGATCATATCTGTCTTTTAAAAATATTATAAAACACTCACTCTGTATCTGCGAGGTGGTGAACAGGGGCAGTTTGGATATGATCTGGCGCACGGTGGGGCAGCGAGCCAGCCCGGCTAAGGCGCGGCAGATCATATCTGCCAGATATCTGATCAGATATATGATCAGATCATGATATATGATCAGGCGGGTCAGTCTGCAGATACGATCTGATCATATCTGTCTTTTAAAAATATTATAAAACACTCACTCTGTATCTGCGAGGTGGTGAACAGGGGCAGTTTGGATATGATCTGGCGCACGGTGGGGCAGCGAGCCAGCCCGGCTAAGGCGCGGCAGATCATATCTGCCAGATATCTGATCAGATATATGATCAGATCATGATATATGATCAGGCGGGTCAGTCTGCAGATACGATCTGATCATATCTGTCTTTTAAAAATATTATAAAACACTCACTCTGTATCTGCGAGGTGGTGAACAGGGGCAGTTTGGATATGATCTGGCGCACGGTGGGGCAGCGAGCCAGCCCGGCTAAGGCGCGGCAGATCATATCTGCCAGATATCTGATCAGATATATGATCAGATCATGATATATGATCAGGCGGGTCAGTCTGCAGATACGATCTGATCATATCTGTCTTTTAAAAATATTATAAAACACTCACTCTGTATCTGCGAGGTGGTGAACAGGGGCAGTTTGGATATGATCTGGCGCACGGTGGGGCAGCGAGCCAGCCCGGCTAAGGCGCGGCAGATCATATCTGCCAGATATCTGATCAGATATATGATCAGATCATGATATATGATCAGGCGGGTCAGTCTGCAGATACGATCTGATCATATCTGTCTTTTAAAAATATTATAAAACACTCACTCTGTATCTGCGAGGTGGTGAACAGGGGCAGTTTGGATATGATCTGGCGCACGGTGGGGCAGCGAGCCAGCCCGGCTAGGGCGCGGCAGATCATATCTGCCAGATATCTGATCAGATATATGATCAGATCATGATATATGATCAGGCGGGTCAGTCTGCAGATACGATCTGATCATATCTGTCTTTTAAAAATATTATAAAACACTCACTCTGTATCTGCGAGGTGGTGAACAGGGGCAGTTTGGATATGATCTGGCGCACGGTGGGGCAGCGCGCCAGCCCGGCTAGGGCGCGGCAGGCCAGCCCGCGCAGCCGGTCGGCGTCCGTGATCGGGGACTTCACCATCATCAGCGACAGCAGCACCTGCGCACAGCGGGGGAGTAGCAGGCAGGACCTCAGTGAACAGTGCGAGTGGGGAAATAGCGAGACCTCAGTGAGCAGTACGAGTGGGGAAATAGCGGGACCTCAGTGCACAGTGCGAGTGGGGAAATAGCGGGACCTCAGTGCACAGTGCGAGTGGGGAAATAGCGGGACCTCTGTGAACAGTGCGAGTGGGGAAATAGCGGGACCTAAGTGAACAGTACGAGTGGGAAATAGCGGGACCTAAGTAAACAGTAGGAATGGAGAAATAGCAGGACTTAAGTGAACAGTACGAATGGGGAAATAACGGGACCTAAATGAACAGTAGGAATAGACAAAATAAAAGGACCTAAGTGAACAGTTAAAATGGGGAAATAGCAGGACCTAAGGGAACAGGTGAACAGTTGGAATGGAGAAAAAGAAGGACCTAAGTGAACAGTAGGAATGGACAAATAGCATGACTTAAGTGAACAGTAGGCATGAAGAAATAGCAGCACCTGGGTGAACAGAGGATGGGATAAATAGCAGTTCCTGGGTAAACGAAAGGAATGAAAAAATAGCAGGACCTAAGTGAACAAAAGGCATTAGGAAATAGCAGGACCTGGTGAACAATTGGAATGGAGAAATAGCAGGACCTAAGTGAACAGTAGGAACGGAGGAATAGCAGGTCCTTCGTTCTTAAATTTTGTTCAGTTCACTAAAGCAGTTCACCACAATCCCGTTGTTAGTCCGCACGCACGCACATCCCAGACTTTCTGAATGATTTCCTCATAAGATTTGACCGCCATTTTCTTGGCCATCGATGCCCAATCCATTTCGTTCATTTCATTAATTGCTTTTACATACTTCCATTCATTCATTACGTTCATCACTCTCTTTTCGTTCATTTGAATTTCGTTCGATTTTACAACTTTTCTACATTTCATTCATCCTTCACATCGTTCCTTCGTTCATAAATTTAGTTCAGTTCACTAAAGCAGTCCAGTAACTCACCATAATTCCTTTGTTAGCTCTCACGCTCTCCCACACCTTCTGTATGACTTCTTCATACAATTTGACGGCCATTTTCTTCTTTGCCATCGAAGCACCAAGCCATTTCGTTCATTACATTAATTTATTTTATTAACATTCATTCATTTCGTTCATCAAATTCAATTGAATTTCGTTCGATTTCACGCATTTGTACATGTAATTTATCCCTTTAGTTCGCTCATACGTTTAGTTCACTAAAGCAGTCCAGTAACTCACCTTGATCCCATTATTAGTCCGTACGCCCTCCCAGACCTTCTGGATGCCTTCCTCATACAATTTGACAGCCATTTTCTTATGTGCCACCGAAGCACCAAGCCATTTCGTTCATTTAGTTCATTACATTAATTTCTTTTATTAACTAACATTCATTCATTTCGTTCATCAAGTTCAATTGAATTTCGTTCGATTTCACGCCTTTGTACATGTAATTTATCCCTCCAGTTCGTTCATACGTTTAGTTCAATTCAATTCAATTTAATTCAATGTAAAGAATTTACATTCTATTTGCTGAATGTCAAAGTAGGTACAATGTAACACGAAAGTGAAAGCCGCTGCCTTCGAGCCGTAGTGAGAAAAAGGCAGCGGGGAAAAAAACTCATATTTTCTCCAGTCCTCTTAAATATATATACATCAGATACACATACGTATGATAAGATTCCATGATTGCCATTAATGATTTTAAATTCCAAATAGGTCGTGAAAACATAACAGTTCACTAAAGCAGTCCAGTAACTCACCATAATTTCGTTGTTAGTTCTTCTTTGCCACCGAAGCACGAATCAATTTCGTTCATTTAGTTCATTAATTTCGTTCATCAAGTTCAATTGAATTTCGTTCGATTTCACGCCTTTGTACATGTAATTTATCCCACCAGTTCGTTCATACGTTTAGTTCACTAAAGCAGTCCAGTGACTCACCATAATCCCGTTGTTAGTTCTCACGCTCTCCCAGACCTTCTGTATGACTTCTTCATAGGATTTCACGGACGTTTTCTTCTTGGCCGAGCCACCGATGGAATGGCGTACCATCGAGGCCCCAGGCTGTGGACACAAAGTTCCTACATAACTTATTTGATTTTGTTGTTGAAATCTACCCTTGTATGTCCCCACTGCTGGGGCACGGGTCTCTTCCTGCATCGCAGGAAGGTTAGGCCACACTCCACCACGGGGGCCAAGTCCGGGTTGGTGGAGGATTGTCAGACAGTGGCGAGCCTTACTGTCAGAAGATATCGAGCCGCCCATAAGGCCTCTGACATGGCTCAACGACTGCCATTGCATGACAGCCGGCACCAACGACTTAACGTGCCTTGCGAAGCACTGAAGCGCTCGGGAGAATGCCACAAGCGGTAGTCACGGGACGGTCACCCATTCAGCACCTGACCTGCACCTGTCGTTGCTTAACCCTACATTGTTTTATCTTTAATTTAATAATACTAATAAATATTCATGGACATATTACACAGATCTCGTTAGCCCTATACTAAGTACAACTAAATGACTTGTGTTATAGGTGCTAACTCGACGATAGATTTAATACAATAATTACATAGATAACATCCAAGACCCGAGACAAACTAGAAAAGTTCGTTTCCTAGTTTGATCCGGCCGGGGATCGAACCCGAGACCTTCGATTTTACAGTCAGCGTGCCAAACTGCTGCGCCACCGAGGCCGTATTTATTAGGAACCATTAACAGCTTACCTTACACGCATGGAAAAAGAAAGCTAACGAAAAGTTTCGACAAATTAGCCATAATTAGAGCAAATAGTAGATGTGGAATAACATATCCTCCTAAGCCCTGGAGGTAACAGTTACTTCAAGTCTTTTAAAAGTACATAGATTTTGAAGAACTTTTCATTCTTGTTGTCCAAACAGTGATGAGGAACATATTGGACCTGGAACAGTAAGTTTTTCGGACTTCCTACTAAATCATTGGGTGTGAAAGTTATTCGTGATGTCCTATTTCTCGAACGCCAGGGCTTAGGAGGATAATACCAGATTATAAATAACAAGTCATGAAGCGATGCGTCACCAGCAGGTCAACTCACCCTATGCACGGGTGCGCACACGCAGTTGACAAGCACGTTGAGCGCCGCCTTCTGCACTTCAATAACAAGTCATGAAGCGATGCGTCACCAGCAGGTCAACTCACCCTGTGCACGGGTGCGCACACGCAGTTGACGAGCACGTTGAGCGCCGCCTTCTGCACTTCAATAACAAGTCATGAAGCGATGCGTCACCAGCAGGTCAACTCACCCTGTGCACGGGTGCGCACACGCAGTTGACGAGCACGTTGAGCGCCGCCTTCTGCACTTCCGGCTCCTGCACTATCTCGCCGTCGGCGGCGCCTGCGCACAACATAACGATGGCACTTTAACTACGTGGTCGATTTGACAACTCCAGAAATTTAGTATTTTCTAAGGTTAACACGAGCACTCTAGACACAAAAAAACTGTATTTACACGGATTTTACTCGTTTAATTATAAATTTTTTAGACTAGTGTATTAGTTCGAATGTAGCCTGATGGCGTTTCAAAATGAATACGATAAAATGTGCATTTAACCACGTCTAGTCGCTAAGCCATGCCAGAGGCCTTATGGGCGGCTCGATAACATCTGACAGTAAGGCCCGCCACTGTCTTACAATCCTCTACCAACCCGGACTTGGCCCCCGTGGTGGAGTATGGCCTAACCTCCTGCGATGCAGGAAGAGACCCGTGCCCCAGCAGTGGGGACATACAAGGGGCATTTATCATATGTATTTAACTTATGTTTTTCATAATCAATAACTAAATAAATAAATGAGTATGGAACTATATTTATTATGTGTATTTAACAATTTTTATCATGGGTATTTAATTATGTTTATCATGTGTATTTAACTATTTGTATCCTAGGTATTTAAGTATGTGTTTTAATTGTTTTTATCATGGGTATTTAATTATGTTTATCATGTGTATTTAACTATTTGTATCCTAGGTATTTAAGTATGTGTTTTAATTGTTTGTATCCTAGGTATTTAAGTATGTGTTTTAATTGTTTGTATCCTAGGTATTTAAGTATGTGTTTTAATTGTTTTTATCATGGGTATTTAATTATGTTTATCATGTGTATTTAATTATGTTTATCATGTGTATTTAACTATTTGTATCCTAGGTATTTAAGTATGTGTTTTAATTGTTTTTATCATGGGTATTTAATTATGTTTATCATGTGTATTTAACTATTTGTATCCTAGGTATTTAAGTATGTGTTTTAATTGTTTGTATCCTAGGTATTTAAGTATGTGTTTTAATTGTTTGTATCCTAGGTATTTAAGTATGTGTTTTAATTGTTTGTATCCTAGGTATTTAAGTATGTGTTTTAATTGTTTTTATCATGGGTATTTAATTATGTTTATCATGTGTATTTAATTATGTTTATCCTAGGTATTTAAGTATGTGTTTTAATTGTTTTTATCATGGGTATTTAATTATGTTTATCATGTGTATTTAATTATGTCTATCATGTGTATTTAACTATTTGTATCCTAGGTATTTAAGTATGTGTTTTAATTGTTTGTATCCTAGGTATTTAAGTATGTGTTTTAATTGTTTTTATCATGGGTATTTAATTATGTTTATCATGTGTATTTAATTATGTTTATCATGTGTATTTAACTATTTGTATCCTAGGTATTTAAGTATGTGTTTTAATTGTTTTTATCATGGGTATTTAATTATGTTTATCGTGTGTATTTAACTATTTTTATTACGGGTATTTACCTATGAATATATAATCGATTTAAAATTATGAAATGAAAGAATACTAAAATAATAAATATGGAATTGTAATTATGGAAAGGGTAGTTTACTGTATACAGTCTAAAATATACAAATAGATTTATTAGTACCTAAAAAAATAAATTACAACATTATTGGCTAGATAGATAGATTTTTACTGTACATAAAAATGGAAATTACACAAATTTCTTAACCTAAGAAATATTTTGAGATTAAATTAAATTGTACTTTATTGCACACGTAATATATAAAATTACAAATAACGCACATAAATGCGAGCTTATCTCTGCAAGCGATTACCTCCAGCAAACCTTGGAGAATAGGAAAAACATCAAAATAAAAAATAATACGAACTATAACAATTATTTGTTACCATCACGCTATGGATATTCTAGCGCCGCAGACAAACTACCTTCACCCCTTTCCCCACGCACTGACACACACACTGTGAATGCACCATAAGTTTGTGCGATATTCTTACTTTACACTCACACTCACAAGAAGGGCGAATGTCAGTTTTTCTCTCCCTTCCCACACAAACACACAGACTAACATATCGCACCCTCAGAACGAAAGAGGCCTAAGTCAAAAAATAGTTTAAATACTCAAAAAATTCTCAAAAAATTGAGTACCTAACAATCATAGAGAGACATAAAAAGGTATGCTCTATCCGATGAATAGTAAAACAAAGGCACTTATTGTAAAAAAAGAGCATAGCGAATCTTCCGTCCACGGCATACCTTTATATGACTCTATGATTGTAACTCAATTTCACTATTTTTTGACTTAGGCCTCTTTCGTTCTGAGAGTGCGATATACGTAAGCGAACACAGTAACACGCAAGCAAGCACTCACACACAGACTTATTAACACACACGCATGCACACACACACACACACTAACACACACACACACCCCAAACAAACCTTATACAAGAGCGACTAACAGGCAAAAAAGTCACCTAGTACGATGTTGACCCCGGTAGTCAGCTCCGCGTCTCTCATGTCAGTCTTTTCAGTAAGTAGCAGCTGCACACGCGGCGCCACGCAGCACACGGAGACCACGTCCAAGGCCGAGCGGACCGTCTCCGACCTGAAGGGCATAATCGTTATCAACCCTTGTATGTCCCCACTGCTGGGGCACGGGTCTCTTCCTGCATCGCAGGAAGGTTAGGCCTTACTCCACCACGGGGGCCAAGTCCGGGTTGGTGGAGGATTGTAAGACAGTGGCGGGCCTTACTGTCAGAAGTTATCAAGCCGCCCATAAGGCCTCTGACATGGCTTAACGACTGCCATTATATGACAGCCGGCACCAACGGCTTAACGTGCCTTGCGAAGCACGGAAGCGCTCGGAGAAATGCCACTAGCGGTAGTCACGGGACGCTCACCCATCCTGTACCTGACCGCGCCTGTTGTTGCTTAACCAAGTGATTGATTCCAATCACTCGGTTCGCCTAGGCCACGAGCGCAAGAAGGGCATAATATTCACAATAAATTAATGACAATAATAATTTAATATTATAAAATTCTGGAAATGAGACAACGGTGGGGCAGTTTGGACTAGGGAGTCGAAACCCGAAAGGACAGACTATTGTTAATTTCCTCGAGAAACACCAACTATATGCTTTAAATACATTTTTCAAAAAGCTCCCTTCGAGGAAATGGACTAGGGTCAGCCCCGGTGGTCGGACAAGAAATGAAATCGACTACATAATTAGTTCTCATAAGTCCAATATAACCGATGTCTCAGTTATCAATCATTTTTTAAAAACGCACTACCTGCTAAATCCGAGCTCTGATAACATTCGTTGCCCCGTTTACCATCGTCCGCTGTATCTGTACCAAGTCCGTAAGCAGTGTGGACACTCGCCTGCCGTTGAATCTCCAGCCCAACACACCGAGCTGGAGTGCCTCTCAACCATGCCCCATTCACCATCCTCCGCCCCCGACTACACTCCTCCCGTCTCCCCTTTCCTAGCACTATAACACAGCGAAAGCAATGTTTACACTTGCCTGCTGTTGAAGCTCCGCTCCGGCCCAACACCCCAAGCTGACGTGAAACTGCCCCATTCACCATCCTCCGCCCCCATCTACACTCCTCCCATCGCCCCTTCCCTAGCACTAAAATAGCTGTGTTCACACTCGCCTGCTGTTGAAGCTCCGCTCCGGCCCAACACCCCGAGCTGAAGTGCCTCTCATCTATTCCCCATTCACCATCCTCCGTCCCCATCTACACTCCTCCTGTCTCCCCTTTCCTACCACTATAATAACTGTGTTCACACTCGCATGCCGATGAAGCTCCACTCCGGCCCAACACCTCGAGCTAAATTAGATCTCATCCATTCACCTACCCCCGCCCCCATCTACACTCCTGCCGTCTCCCCTTTCCTACCACTATAATAACTGTGTTCACACTCGCCTGCCGTTGAAGCTCTTCAGCTCGGCGCCCTTCCTCCACACGTTGCCCCATTCACCATCCTCCGCGCCCATCTACACTCCTCTCATCTCCCCTTCCCTAGCAGTATAAAATCAGTGTTCACACTCGCCTACCATTGAATCTCCGGCCCAACACCCCGACCTAAAGTGCCTCTCAAGCATGCCCCATTCACCATCCTCCGCCCCCATCTACACTCCTCCCGTCGCCCCTATAAAATCAGTGTGGACACTCGCCTGCCGTTGAAGCTCCACTCGTAGGCGTATCCCACAACCTGCAGCAGCAGTCGCACGCAGCCCAGCTCTACCAGCTCGTCCACCGGCTGCCAGCGAGTCCACGCGGCGCTCTGGAGGAGCTCTATCTGGGCCTGGATCTCCTCGGGGGACGACTTGGACGCCTGCCGGGGGGGGAGGTTTGTTAGTGCGTCGGCCAACCATGCGAGAGGACCCCCGTTAAAGTTATTTTTCATCCCACCATCTCGGAAAGAGTATTTTTAATCTTCAATATCTGAGTGGAAAAGCCGTTTTTATTCTCTATAGAATAAAGTAAATTGAATTTAGAACATCGTGTGCACTAAGTTTGTGAATTAAAAAAAGTGTACCTATCTTGTGATTGTAAACGTTTTTTTTTTTTTCATTTAGTCATTTCCTCGCTGAGGTGGAATGAAAAGTTACGTGTTGCACTCGAGTGCAAAGATTTTTCACCTCGTGCTCTTTTGATTCCCTCGCTAACGCTCAGGATTCTAATTTTGAATCACTCGTTGCGCTCGTGATTCAATTTTAGAATCCTTGGCTTGCTCGGTCATCAAAATTGAACACGCGGTTAAAAAGCAACTTTGCACTCTTGTATAACAAATAACTAGGTATTATGCCACACCTGGCAATAAAGTAGCTTTTTCCGCACTCTGCGCGTACGCCGCTTTCTGGCCAAGTGTAGACATAAAAAGTTGTACACAACACGGGAGGTAATAAAGAAAGCACTCGATCGCATATTTACGTCCCTCGCTTGCAGCTCGGGCCGCAAACTTCTGCGATCTCGGCCTTTCTTTGTATTACCACCCTAGTTGTGTAATGTACTATTATTTTATTCTCTAGGAAGACTAACAGCTATTGCAGGTTTACAATACATAGATAAATAGGACACACTCAGCCAATTAAAAGTCTTCACAATCAGTTTTAGATAATCTCATTACGCACCATTAACGTAATGAGAAAATTACACTAAAAATATAAATACAAATAAGAAAGCAGTAATTAATCAATCAATCAATCAATCAATCAATGACGACCTCTGTGGCGTAGCGGTAGCGCGTCTGACCATGCAAGAGGTCCCGGGTGCAAACCCCGGCTGGGGGCACAAAAAAACCCCAGGTCTTGGATGTTTACATGTTTGTGACGTCGCTGTTTCTGGTTCCCACGACACAGGGTATCCTAGTGTGGGGCCAGAAGCAATGTATGTGCCTGGATGTAAATGTTAATGTTAAATCATGAAATCATATTAGGTCTGATGTACAGTCTGTTAGCTTTTAGAATATACCTCGGCTACTATCGGATAGAATCGGATATATTCGTAGAATATAGAAAAAGAATAAAAAGAATTTCATTGCCTCATCAAAAACAACTTAAACAAAGTGAGACTTAAAACTAGGTATTTTGGTATCACGTCGGGGTCACCACTTTGGCGCTCTTTAGGCCAATGATAGTCTATTTACGGAGTTGAATAAAAGAGTCATTTGGTGCACACACTAATAATAGTTATAAATCATAAGTTCACAGAAAAACTACAGTCTGAAATAAAAATAGTACAATCATGTGGGTACAGTGATATCATTCCGAGTGCTTAGTGCGAGTTTTTTAACTACTCGATCGTGTTAACGTAAACTCATATTTCTATGGCATCGAGGAAGCGCCACCTAGCGACAAGTATGGAAATTAAAATTGCTGAGTGCGAGTTGTAATGGTTTACGTTGAGAAGTAAACACGTTTACCAGCCAAAACACGAATAAACGCGAGTGCGAGTTGTACTGTGACAGCGTTTTGCCAGTTCGAACGGTTAACTTACTCATACTCACTACTCAATGCTCGATTAACGCGGTAGTAAAGTTATTCGATTGGATCTGTCAAACTCGCACTATGAAATTGAAATTGAAATTGAAAAATGTTTATTTATCACACACAGATTAGAGAACACATGAATACTATGGAAAAATAGTGACAATAATTGTGATAAAAAGGATAGGGCTCAGCAAGGTGCTGTGAGTGCATGCATCATCACAGCGCTGATTTTCAGCCCGTCCTTGTTCTCACTGAATTAAATAAAAGTTAGCGGATTTTAAAAAGAGAACACCGCAGTTGTAATCAAACAAAAATCTGTTAAGCATTATTTAGCTTCCACCCCATGAAAGGCACAAGGTGAATGAATATGAAGTGTACAACATGTAAATTATTACACTGAATGGTATGGTAGATTTCATAAATTAAAGATCTTATCAAACCACTCAAATATGACAAGAACTCTCAAATTAAATTTAGTCACACCTGTATTTCCTAGGTTTCACTTGACAGGACTGGTTCAGGTTAGTGGTTGTCCAAAAAATTAGGCTAAGCGGCAATCAGGAGAGATTTTTTTGTTTGTCTAAAAGTAATGTTTTTAATTTAATTTTAAACCTAACAGTTGTCATGAATTGCCTGAAAGGTGGCGGGAGATCGTTCCAAATCTTGGCTGCCGCAAATTTAAAACTACGCCTGTACCCAGTAGATCTGTGTCTTGGGATAACCATTAAATTTAATTCCCTTCGTCGCACATTACGGGTGAAAGTTTCATTAGCCCATATAAATTTTTTGTATAGATACCAGGGTCTCTGTTTATGCACTACCTTGTGTACTAGTGTGGCCAGGTACAGAGCAGGGAGAAGTATTACACTCGTGTGCTTTCGGTGAAAACCGAAGCCTACTCTAGAGGCCGAGGTATATTCTACAAGGTAACAGACTGTATTTAAAAACCTATTTATAGGCTAAAAATTCTACCCATACCGAGATTCGAACCCGCGACCTCTGGCTTTCTGAGCCAGCGCTCTTTCCAACTGAGCTACTCACCGGCATCAGTGAAATTTCGAACTTCTTTACAATATTATTTATTATTAATTTTTAACCTCTAAAAATAGGTTTTTAAATTGTCCTTAGCACGGGTTAGTGCATTAAAAAAAAAATATCTGTATTTAGTTTAAGATGACTTGAGAAAAGATGGACGGAGTAGAGTTTTTTTTTTCCCGCCGCCTTTTTCTCACTACAATACGGCCACTGTACATTGACATTCGCCAAACAGAATGTACATACAGGCACATACATTGCTTCTGGCCCCACTAGGATACCCTGTGTCGTGGGAATCAGAAACAACGACATCACAAACATGTAAACATCCAAGACCTGGGGTTTATTTTGTTGGAGTCTCCGACCAAGTTACCTTGTATGAGTGTCCGAGCAAGTTACCTTGTATGAGTGTCCGAGCAAGTTACCTTGTATGAGTCTCCGAGCAAGTAACCTTGTACGAGTCTCCGAGCAAGTAACCTTGTACGAGTCTCCAAGCAAGTTACCTTCTATGAGTCTCCGAGTTACCTTGTAAGAGTCTCCGAGTTACCTTGTAAGAGTCTCCGAGTTACCTTGTAAAAGTCTTCGAGTTACCTTGTAAGAGTCTCCGAGTTACCTTGTAAGAGTCTCCGAGTTACCTTGTAAGAGTCTCCGAGTTACCTTGTAAGAGTCCGAGTTACCTTGTAAGAGTCTCCGAGTTACCTTGTAAGAGTCTCCGAGTTACCTTGTAAGAGTCTCCGAGTTACCTTGTAAGAGTCTCCGAGTTACCTTGTAAGAGTCTCCGAGTTACCTTGTAAGAGTCTCCGAGTTACCTTGTAAGAGTCTCCGAGTTACCTTGTAAGAGTCCGAGTTACCTTGTAAGAGTCTCCGAGTTACCTTGTAAGAGTCTCCGAGTTACCTTGTAAGAGTCTCCGAGTTACCTTGTAAGAGTCTCCGAGTTACCTTGTAAGAGTCTCCGAGTTACCTTGTAAGAGTCTCCGAGTTACCTTGTAAGAGTCTCCGAGTTACCTTGTAAGAGTCTCCGAGATACCTTGTAAGAGTCTCCGAGTTACCTTGTAAGAGTCTCCGAGTTACCTTGTAAGAGTCTCCGAGTTACCTTGTAAGAGTCTCCGAGTTACCTTGTAAGAGTCTCCGAGTTACCTTGTAAGAGTCTCCGAGTTACCTTGTAAGAGTCCGAGTTACCTTGTAAGAGTCTCCGAGTTACCTTGTAAGAGTCTCCGAGTTACCTTGTAAGAGTCTCCGAGTTACCTTGTAAGAGTCTCCGAGTTACCTTGTAAGAGTCTCCGAGTTACCTTGTAAGAGTCTCCGAGTTACCTTGTAAGAGTCTCCGAGTTACCTTGTAAGAGTCTCCGAGTTACCTTGTAAGAGTCTCCGAGTTACCTTGTAAGAGTCTCCGAGTTACCTTGTAAGAGTCTCCGAGTTAACTTGTAAGAGTCTCCGAGTTACCTTGTAAGTCTCCGAGTTACCTTGTAAGAGTCTCCGAGTTACCTTGTAAGTCTCCGAGTTACCTTGTAAGAGTCTCCGAGTTACCTTGTAAGGCGGCGGCGCGGGCACGTTGTCTCCATTCTGCCTCGCCACTTGTGCCGCGCGCACGCGCAGGTGAGCCTCCAGGTACCTGCGACGTCAACCACTTTATTGTATTTTAAGCTGAGGACAATTTTTAAAAACCTATTTAGAGGCTAAAAATTCCACCCATGCCGGGATTCGAACCCGCGGCCTCTGGCTATCCGTGCCAGCGCTCTTTCCAACCGAGCTAATGGGCGACTCACCGGCATCAGTGAAATTTCGAACCTCTTTACAATACTCTCTGTATTACGTACAGGCAGCGACATCTGGCTGAAGTAATTTGCATCACTTGCAGCCCCGACTACCTACTTTGCAGTTAGGCTTTTACATCGGAATGATATCACTGTACCCACATGATTATACTCTTTTTTTTTTAATGCACTAACCCGTGCTAAGGACAATTTAAAAAACCTAATTGAGTCGCCCATTAGGTCAGTTGGAAAGAGCGCTGGCACGGATAGCCAGAGGTCGCGGGTTCGAATGCCGGCATGGGTGGAATTTTTAGCCTCTAAATAGGTTTTTAAAATTGTCCTTAACACGGGTTAGCGCATTAAAAAAAAAGAATATAGTCATGTGGGTACAGCGATATCGTTCCGATGTAAAACCTAACTGCAAAGTAGGTACTCGGGGCTGCAAGTGATGCAAATTACTTCAGCCAGATGTCGCTGCCTGTACGTAATACACAGAGTGTTGTAAAGAGGTTCGAAATTTCACTGATGCCGGTCAGTCGCCCATTAGCTCAGTTGGAAAGAGCGCTGGCACGGATAGCCAGAGGTCGCGGGTTCGAATCCCGGCACGGGTGGAATTTTTAGCTTCCAAATAAGTTTTCTTTCTTTACTTTTCCTCTCACATACAATGCCCTTCCAAATTGCAAATGTTTGTTTTATATCGTATTCTTTGTATTATAATATATTTCTTTGTTCTTTCTTTTCTTATTTGTCTGTATTATTTTAATATCGTGTTACAGTGCTACGCAAGAAATAAGTCTCGCGGATGTACCTGCACAGATGACCAAATTTTGGATGTGCGGCAAGTTGATCGACCAATCAGATAGTTTCATTTTATGGCAGGCCGCGCGCCTTGTTGCTATTGGTTGATTCAACGTCATCGATGCAGGTGACTATTAGTTTGGCATTATTAGCGAGAGCGAAATAGGTAGCGCTACTGCGGCAATCAATTCTGCACCTTAACCGTATCAGTTAAAGATCATGTTGAATGTACTTATAGCTTCGGGTACTTTCGTTACACTTCTTCCTAGTCTGCGCGAACGTAGATTCCCGAAGGGACTTTTATGATGTGCAGTACTGTACATTGTGTTATGTGTATTGTATCTTTGTGGCTTCAAATAAATGTCTCCCTCTCTTTCTCTATCTCACCTCCTGAGCGCGACGCAGACGTGTCTGACGATCTGCCTGGCGGCGCAGGTCTCATCCTCGGTGACCCGCGCCTCTTCCTCATCAGTGCCCAGGATCGGCAGCGTCGAGATCACGTTGTACAGCTTCCGGAGCCCATCCTGCCGCAATTGCGTGGTCATTTACTACACAGAAAGTTCATGTAAAACAATTGGTTTATAAACTTTATTTTTAACTTCAATTACTAATAATCAATATTGTTGAAGCGCTCGTGGCCTAGGCGAACCGAGTGATTGGAATCAATCACGTGGTTAAGCAACAACAGGCGCGGTCAGGTGCGGGATGGGTGAGCGTCCCGTCCCGCTAGTGGCATTTTTCCGTGCGCTTCCGTGCTTCGCAAGGCACGTTAAGCCGTTGGCGCCGGCTGTCATATAATGGCAGTCGTTAAGCCATGACAGAGGCCTTATGGGCGGCTTGATAACTTCTGACAGTAAGGCCCGCCACTGTCTTACAATCCTCCACCAACCCGGACTTAGCCCACGTGGTGGAGTATGGCCTAACCTTCCTGCGATGCAGGAAGAGACCCGTGCCCCAGCAGTGGGGACATACATGGGTTGATAACGATAACGAATATTGTTGACTTTATATAAAATGCCGGTGAGTCGCCCATTGGCTCGATTGGTAGAGCGCTGGCACGGATAGCCAGAGGTTGCGGGTTCGAATCCCGGCATGGGTGAAATTTTTAGCCTCTAAATAGGTTTTTAAATTTATATACTTAAAATAATTGATTTACCTATTTCGGAACGTAACTTCATAATTAACTTTTGTGATTTTTGCCGAGGGTAGTAAACTAACAGTTAATGCTTTCAAAAAAACACCTGTCACATCAGACATCCGAGACCACGGCACCTATAAAATTGCCGAAACGTCGGAATATTGTAAAAATATAATAAACAAGTAAAAGCCGTTTTAAAACAGTTTTAAAACAGACATACGGCTGTGTGGTGTCGGCCTAGAGGCGGTGTGGTGTCGGCCTAGAGGCTGAATGGTGTCGGCCTAGAGGCGGTGTGGTGTCGGCCTAGAGGCTGTGTGGTGTCGGCCTAGAGGCTGTGTGGTGTCGGCCTAGAGGCTGTGTGGTGTCGGACTAGAGGCGGTGTGGTGTCGGCCTAGAGGCGGTGTGGTGTCGGCCTAGAGGCTGTGTGGTGTCGGCCTAGAGGCTGTGTGGTGTCGGCCTAGAGGCTGTGTGGTGTCGGACTAGAGGCGGTGTGGTGTCGGCCTAGAGGCTGTGTGGTGTCGGCCTAGAGGCTGTGTGGTGTCGGCCTAGAGGCTGAATGGTGTCGGCCTAGAGGCGGTGTGGTGTCGGCCTAGAGGCTGTGTGGTGTCGGCCTAGAGGCTGTGTGGTGTCGGCCTAGAGGCTGTGTGGTGTCGGCCTAGAGGCTGAATGGTGTCGGCCTAGAGGCGGTGTGGTGTCGGCCTAGAGGCTGAATGGTGTCGGCCTAGAGGCGGTGTGGTGTCGGCCTAGAGGCTGAATGGTGTCGGCCTAGAGGCTAAATGGTGTCAGCCTAGAGGCTGAATGGTGTCGGCCTAGAGGCTGAAGGTGTCGGCCTAGAGGCTGAATGGTGCCGGCCTAGAGGCGGTATGGTGTGGGCCTAGAGGCTGAATGGTGTCGGCCTAGAGGCAGAATGGTGTCAGCCTAGAGGCTGAATGGTGTCGGCCTAGAGGCTGAAGGTGTCAACCTAGAGGCTGAATGTTGTCGGCCTAGAGGCGGTGTGGTGTCGGCCTAGAGGCTGAATGGTGTCGGCCTAGAGGCTGAATGGTGTCAGCCTAGAGGCTGAAGGTGTCGGCCTAGAGGCTGAATGGTGTCGGCCTAGAGGCTGTGTGGTGTCGGCCTAGAGAATAGCACCAACGTAATTCTTCCCGCTGGTGTCTTAAAAGGCGACTAAGGGACACAAACCGGGGGGTGGGCAGCAGCGCCCCTGCAGTACAATTCCACCGAACTGCGATCCCCAACCCGCATGCCCAGCGTGGGAATTATGGGCATTACCCCCTCTATTCATTACCCCTTCTATTACTCTTCACTTTACATACCAACTATTAGGCATGCATTTATTTGATTTTCTTTCTGTTTTGTAAGTATTCAATAATTTTTGTCTTTTTTTTTTATTTTCACAAACACGCGACTAACTCGCAACATGGTCTCGACAGAATATCAGCGTTGTGGTTAGATACCTCGGTGGCTGCTACAACACATGCTGAGTCGGGAACCATTTTAGGGGCTCAATACTTTAAAACTTTAAATAAATTACTTCTACTAGGTCTACATATTTTTCTGTGCTGTTCTATTCAATTGTTTTTTTTTTGTGTTTTGTTAAGATTTGCGTTTTGTATGTTTTTTGATACCGTTTGGTTTTGTTTTTGAAGTATTGTACCTTTAAATAAATTGTTTTTCTCTCTCTCTCTCTCTCTCTCTATGATAGCACAATGTGGCGCTTTTCAGGGGAGGGCTATGTCCAGCAGTGGACTAGTATAGCCTGACGACGATATTACACAGATCTTTGCTTCACAGATTAGCCCTATACTAAGTACAACTAAATGACTTGTGTTATAGGTGCTAATTCGACGATAGACTCAATACAATAAATACATAGATAACATCCAAGACCCGAGACAAAGTAGAAAAGTTCGTTTTCTAGTTTGACCCGGCCGGGGATCGAACCCGAGACCTCCGTTTTTCAGTCAGCGTGCCAAACCGCTGCGCCACCGGGAGATTGGGTGGGAATCTCCTAGAAACCAAAGTGTTCTCACCTGTTCAAAGATTGGGTAGGAATGTTCTAGAAAACAAAGTGTCCTAGCCTGTTATTGATTGCGTGGGAATCTTCTACAAAACAAAGTTTTAATTTCTTATACTCGGAGAGTAGTGTGGTTTTGATCTGATTATTGGGTGGAAAACTCAACTCATACTCGTAACTCATACAAATTACTTCCATCCTAAGGGCGGGAATGAACTTTAAAAATAGAACTACTATCAGTTGTGAAGAGTTTTTGTAATAAATAGGCTTTTAAAAAAAAAATAGAAAAAAATGCTGCGGCCATGTGAGTTTCTAAACAGCCAGTGTGAACTTAGCGCAAACTTCCTTGAGCGCAATAAGCCGCAACAATGAGGGCTTTTCAATGACAGCTGTGAGTTGATTGCATTAAAAAAAACTAGATGGCGCTGCAAGGAGAACAAATGTCATCCATCATACGTTTTATGTTTTATGCACAGATTATTATCTGTGATATGATAACCTAAACATCTCTTTGTAGGCTGTGATGTAAGCTAAACTTTAATTTGAAACTCTTGAAATTAGAAAGTCTTGTAGTATTTTTACTTTGTTCATTACATACGTACTGAATTGTGTCTTTACTCGTGGCTTGGTCACGTATTGTGCATTTTTGTAAAAACATAGGCACTCACCGTTTTCCTATAGATGAAGTACGTAAATTACATTTACTCTCGAATTTATCGGTCGAATGCAGAGCGATAAAATATGACTGGGTATCCAAGGACAAGAAAGAAGCAAAGACTTCAGAAACGTAACGACGTGGCAGCAACCACAGATAATGTACAGTGATGTCATGTCAATTTTGACATACTATATGACGTCAGCACCATCTATCGGTAACTTGCGGTACTGTTTTTTGTTTTTAATGACGCTTTGAAAAGCCCTCATTACGCGGTGAGTTCCATTTATAAAATTAAAAAAGTCTACTTAAATTGGCGGGTACTGTTATTGTATCTGTGACGGAATTAAAAAAAATAGGTAATAATCTTTAATGCTAAAAATTTGAATATTAAAAATGAGTTTTTATTTTCCTCATATTCGAAATGAAAAGTGGAGTGTTTAACACGGGTAAGAGAATCAATTCCTACTCGGACTAGTCTAAATTCCTCGGGAATTGATTCTTTCTACCCTCGCTAAGCAATCTACTATTCTCAACCTGATAAAGATGGGGTAGAAATCTTCCAGAAAATAAAAAAGCGTCCTAACCAGTTTAAAACCACAGCAGGAATCTTCTAGAAGACAAGTTATTTTCACCTTTTTTAAAAAACCTATTTAGAGGCTAAAAATTCCACCCATGCCGGGATTCGAACCCGCAACCTCTGGCTATCCGTGCCAGCGCTCAATTGGTAGAGCAATTGGTAGAACAATTTTTAAAATTGTCCTTAGCACGGGTTAGTGCATTAAAAATAAAAATAGTATAATTATTCTCACCTGTTTGTCGAACTCCTCTAGTATGACGCGGAACTGGAATGAGAGTCCGAAGAACATGGTGGCGTGGCAACGGCCGGAGTCGTGAGAACATTCCAGCAGCCACAGAGCGTACCTGGGGACCAATCAATAGAAACACAAATAATAGTGTAGTACGACCTCTGTCGCAGCGGTAGCGCATCTCCCTACCATGCAAGAGGTCCCGGGTTCGAACCCCGGCTGGGAACAAAAAAAAAACCCAGGTCTTGGATGTTTACATGTTTGTGATGTCGTTGTATCTGGTTCCCACGACACAGGGTGGGGCCAGAAGCAATGTATGTGCCTGTGTGTAAATGTTATGTCATACTATTTCCAACTTACAATTCAACTTTCATTTCAACCTTTCAATCACTAAGGTTAAGCAACAGCAAACGCGGTCAGGTGCTGGATGGGCGATCACCCCGTGACTACCGCTAGTGGCATTCTCCCGACCGCTTCCGTGCTTCGCAAGGCACGTTAAGCCGTTGGTGCCGGCTGTCATGTAATGGCAGTCGTTGAACCATGTCGGAGGCCTTATGGGCGGCTTGAAAACTTCTGACAGTAAGGCCCGCCACTGTCTTACAAAACCTCCACCAAGCCAGACTTGGCCCCCGTGGTGGAGTATAGCCCAACCTTCCTGCGACGCAGGAAGAGACCCGTGCCCCAGCAGTGGGGACATTCAAGTGTTGATACTGTCTTCAGTGTCGGGCCTTACTGTCAGAAGTTATCAAGCCGCCCATAAGGCCTCTGACATGGCTTTACGACTGCCATTATATGACAGCCGGCACCAACGGCTTAACGTGCCTTGCGAAGCACGGAAGCGCTCGGAAAAATGCCAGAAGCAGTAGTCAGGGGTCGGTCACCCGTCCTGCACCTGACCGCGCCTGTTGTTGCTTAACCAAGTGATTGATTCCAATCACTCGGTTCGACTAGGCCACGAGCGGCTTCCATTATTTTGCATGACGTTTTTCCATTTTTTATTTACGTTATTTTGGTTTATTTACATACGTTTTTAACCATGCCACGGGCTTACCGCCGCTCTAATAACATATACACTTACTAGCTTTTGTCCGCGACTCCAACCGCGTGGACTTTTTTTGCAACCCCGTTCACTCCCTTAAGCGTTAAATTTAAAAAAAAAACGGCGAAACACGTGTTCAATCAATTGCGTTGAAGAGTATTTATTTCAAGTTTCAAGAAAATTAGACAACATTCATTCATTGTACCTTCCATATAAATTTTGGCAACCCCGCCCCCTTAGGGGTTGAATTTCAAAAAATCCGGTCTTATTCATTGCCTACGTTATATATAGACCCTCTGTGCAAAATTTCAGCTTCTTAGGTCCAACGGCTTGGGCTGGCCGTTGATGAGTGAGTCAGTCAGAACTTATTTACGTAAATAAGGATAAAATGTAAAGTTATCTTTTAATGCACTAACCCGTGCTAAGGACAATTTTTAAAACCTATTTAAAGGCTAAAAATTCCACCCATCCCGGGATTCGAACCCGCGACCTCTGGCTATCCGTGGTAGCGCTCTTTCCAACTGAGCCAATGGGCGACTCACCGGCATCAGTGAAATTTCGAACCTATTTACACTATTCTCCGTATTACGTACAGGCAGCGACATCTGACTGAAGTAATTTGCATCACTTGCAGCCCCGAGTACCTACTTTGCAGTTAGGTTTTTACATCGGAATGATATCACTGTACCCGCATGATTATACTCTTTTTAATGCACTAACCCGTGCTAAGGACAATTACAAAAACTATTTTTTAGCCTCTAAATAGACTATATTATTATTTTTAATGCACTAACCCGTGCTAAGGACAAATTTAAATAGCCTATTATTTTATTTTATTTAATATTTTAGCCTCTAAATAGGTTCCTCTAAATAGGTTACCCAACCCGCATGCCCAGCGTGGGGATTATGGGCATTACTCCCTATAATAGCACAACGTGGCGCTTTAGGGGAGGGCTATGTCCAGCAGTGGACTAGCCTAGCAACGAAATAGGTTTTTAAAATTGTCCTTAGCACGGGTTAGTGCATTAAAAAAAAATAGTATAATAATGTGGGTATAGCGATATGTAAAAACCTAACTGCAAAGTAGGTACTCGGGGCTGTAAGTGATGCAATTTACTTCAACCAGATGTCGCTGCCTGTACGTAATACAGAGAATAGTGTAAAGAGGTTCGGAATTTCACTGATGCCGGTGAGTCGCCCATTAGCTCAGTTGGAAAGAGCGCTGGCACGGATAGCCAGAGGTCGCGGGTTCGAGTCCCGGCATGGGTGGAATTTTTAGCCTCTAAATAGGTTTTTAAAATTTAAATTGTATAATAAGTAAAACCACTGAGTCTACTGTATTAGGTACGTGGATAAATTGCCCGGCCGACTGCCGGCATCGGCGCAGGAGATTCCGAGAGGTGCGCGCTTCGGAAATCTTCGGGTGCAATCGTTTCGCATCCCTGTTTTACATTCCTGGAGTGGCACTACGGTATAAGTTGAAGGGAACCTATGGTTTCGCGATTTGGTTTTGCGGCGTCTAACAATAGGTTTTTAAAAACTTCCACCTTTTCCGAACTTCCGGCACATGCTGAGTCGGAGCCCATTTAAGTTTGCCACACCTACGTTGGTCACTCTTAACCCAGTACATTGCCCGGGTACATTGAAGAAAGAAAGAAAGAAAACATTTATTTAAATTGCCACGAATGCACAAACATAAAAAATACACAGTAATGGGGAAGATGAACATCAATTAGGAATTTAAAAACCTATTTAGAGGCTAAAATTTTTTTTTTAAATTTGTTCCTTAGCACGGGTTAGTGCATTAAAAATAAAAATAGTATAATCAATTTGGAAGTACAAAAAAACAGTAAAATCTTTTAACAAGCTATTGTGCCTCCGTGGCAAGAAAAAAATGTCACCAACTCAGCATGCATTGCTGGTGTGTGCTGCGAATAACACATCACCAGCAAAACTGATTTTCAGTTGGGACCGGTTTTTTTTTTGTTCCCCGCTACCCGGTACAATTTACAATAATAATAATAAGTACAATACATATTATGGACAATACAATAATAATTGCACATTATAAATATAGTAAAAATACTCGTACATACAAATAAATTAAATAAACATAACTAGCAGATATATAAATCCCACAATACCACATTGCCGTACTGTGTATGGCTAGTTGTCTGTGTGTTTCGCTTTTCATGTACCTATGCTACTGTTTTGTTTGTTTATGATTTCTTCGTGCTGTGACTTGTAACCAGATTCCTATGGCTTCACTTTGTATACGTGTGTGTGTCTTGTGTAAATAAATGATTTATCAATCAATCAATCAATCAAATTTAAATAGGTTTTTAAAATATGTAGGAGGATAGTATTGTCTATGGTTAACACGAGCAGTAGACATAATTAAAACTGTTTTTATACGGATTTATGCTCGTTTATTACATTTTTACAATTTTCCAACGTTTCGGCACTTTTTCAGGTGCCGTGGTCCCGGATGACCATCCGGGTCATCCCAGAGTCATCCGGGACCACGGCACCTGAAAAAGTGCCGAAACGTTGGAAAATTGTAAAAATGTAATAAACGAGCATAAATCCGTATAAAAACAGTTTTAATTATGTAGGAGGAGTTGCTCACTTGACCAGGTCCTGCAGAGTGCTCCGCGGCAGCTGGCAGACCCTCTCCATGGCGTCCTCGCAGTAAGCCAGGTAATACAGGCAGATGGAGACGCCGGTCGCCGCCACAGAGGGCCGGGGGACCTCCAGGAATTTCTGCGGGAAACCTGCGACTTTAGCTTCACCAAATAAATAAGAAAGAGAGAGAGAGAGAAAGAGAGAAAGACAGAAAGAGAGAAAGAAAGAAAGCAGTTGCCAGTCAGTATATTTGCAATTGTTTTGTATTTGTTGTTTTTCCAGTGTACAATAAAGAATATTCTTATCTTATCTTATATCCGCGGAAACATTATGACATATTTTACACTATAACGACTTGAAAACATGGTTAGCATATTTTCGGGGCTTAATCGCGTAGTAATGTTATGCTATTTTTACCTCGACATTTCGACGACGTTACAGTCATCGTGGTCACGAGAAGACTGATGGCTGGTACCCGTTCGTATGTTCGGCTGATGAGGTTTCAGACTACCCTCAAACACTGACAATGTTTGACAATAAGCCATCACAGTCGCAAACGTGGGATCCGGTCACCAAGAAGTGTTCGAGTCGAAAAAAGTCGCATGGCTTATCGTCCGACGTTAAGGCGCCGACAATCCTTGTATGTCCCCACTGTTGGGGCACGGGTCACTTTTTGCATCGCAGGAAGGTTAGGCCACACTCCACCACGGGGGCCAACCACCAACCCGGAATTGGCCCCCGTGGTGGAGTATGCAAGTGTGTGTGTATGTGTGTGTCTGCTCAGCCCTAAGACCGGAGTCTCGGGTTCGTGTTTCAGCCACTGAGCAGAGGATGTGTGAACGCCTGGCGTAGGCCGTTTTCAGTGACGCCTCTTTAGGCCCAAGTGGTAATTAATGCTACACTCTGTCTCTAAAGCAAAGGCCTACCCCAGGCCGTCTTCAGTACACCTGTAAGTCCTCACCTGCAGCCCGCCCATGTTGATGAAGTCAGTGGAGAAATTCTTAAGACCCGTACATAAGAAGTAATTAAACCTACAATCTCTCTCTTTCTAAGGCCTCGCCACGCCCGTATTCAGTACATCTGTAAGTTCTCACCTGCACCCATGTCGATGAAGTCAATGGATAACTTCATTGGGCACGCGTAGTTATTAAGCCTACGCTCTCTCTTTCTAAGAGAAGGCCTGGCCTGGGCAATGGAGACCTTCTTACCCGTGGCTCGCGTAGTAATTAAGCCTACGCTCTCTCTTTCTAAGAGAAGGCCTGGCCTGGGCAATGGAGACCTTCTTACCCGTGGCTCGCGTAGTTATTAAGCCTACGCTCTCTCTTTCTAAGAGAAGGCCTGGCCTGGGCAATGGAGACCTTCTTACCGGTGGCACGCGTAGTTATTAAGCCTCAACTATCTCTCTCTATCTCTCTCTCTCTCTCACTCTCTCTAAGAGAAGAACTACCCCAAATTTCAATATTTCTGTATTGCACCGACCTACCCGTCTCAAATTTCTTTCTTGTCTCCGTCTAGGGTTGCCTGGAGGAAATAGCTTCTAGTAATGAGGCCGCCATTTGTACTATTTTTTTTATATATTATTTATTAAGAATTTTATATATTATTATTTTTTTATATATTTTTATTAAGAAAACTAAATATTACAAATTAAGTAATTAAGCCTACGCTCTTTCTTTCTAAGAGAAGGCCTGTCCTGGGCAATGAAGACCTTACCGGTGGCACGCGTATTAAATAAGCCACAACTCTCACTTTCTCTCTAAGAGAAGGCCTACCCCAGGCCGTCTTCAGTACACCTGTAAGTCCTCACCTGCAGCCCGCCCATGTTGATGAAGTCAATAGATATCCTCCCTAGGCATGCTTAGTAATTAAACCTACACTCTCTTTCTAACAGAAGGCCACGCCAGGCCGTCTTCAGTACACCTGTAAGTCCTCACCTGCAGCCCGCCCATGTTGATGAAGTCAATGGAGAACTTCTTGTGGCAGAGCAGCGCCGCCAGGTACTTGAGCGCCTCGAAGGCCAGCCTGGAGTCCCGGGACTCGCGCACGTTCAGGTACCCCAGGATCAGGCTCAGCGCGTCCTGCTCGAACACGTGGCTCAGGAACTGCGGGCGAAAGCGGAATACAACGTAACATCATTACTGTACACACCAGATAATAACGATATATTTATTACAAAATAGTTATTTGTGGCACAAAAGTATGTGGCTCAGGAACTGCGAACATGCAAACGGGACATCCCGCTAATGGGACGTCCTGTGAGAAAAATTAAAGATTGCTCTGATAGGACATTACCGAATGGTACAATCTGAATGGGATATTGTGGTAATGAGTAATTTATAAATTTACGAACATTTTACGTAATACGACTTGTGGATTTGACTTTTACTGATGAAATGAAATGAAAAGGTTTTATTCAAAGTAGCGCAGAAACTGCGGCTTAATGAACGTTACAATTCAAACTAGGTGTCCATTTCAAAATCTAGATCATTGTGGAGAAAAAATGGACAAACAACTACAAACGTAGTCTTTTCAAAGTCCCTAATTAACATAGTTTACATAATTATTATAAAACATAAAACTCATGCAGTGTTTAAAAACCTATTTAGAGGCTAAAAATAGTACGGATAGCCAGAGGTTGCGGGTTCGAATCCCGGCATGGGTGAAATTTTTAGCCTCTAAATAGGTTTTTAAATTTGTTCCTTAGCACGGGTTAGTGCATTAAAAATAAAAATAGTGTAATCATGTGGGTACAGTGATATCGTTCCGATGTTAAAACCTAACTGCAAAGTAGGTAGTCGGGGCTGTAAGTAATGCAATTTGCTTAAGTCAGATGTCGCTGCCTGTACGTAATACAGAGAATATTGTAAAGAGGTTCGAAATTTCACTGATGCCGTGAGTCGCCCATTGGCTCAATTGGTAGAGCGCTGGTACGGATAGCCAGAGGTTGCGGGTTCGAATCCCGGCATGGGTGAAATTTTTAGCCTCTAAATAGGTTTTTAAATTTGTTCCTTAGCACGGGTTAGTGCATTAAAAATAAAAATAGTGTAATCATGCAGTGTACTAGCTTTAATTCCAGACATCATTGTCATCTAAATAATCCTTTATGTTATAGTAGCCCTTTTGGCACAAAGTGTGCTTAACATATTTTTTGAACCGCGTTTCAGGCAAGCTTAATATATCTTCAGGAATGTTGATATCCACCCTTGTATGTCCCCACTGCTGGGGCACGGGTCTCTTCCTGCATCGCAGGAAGGTTAGGCCACACTCCACCACGGGGGCCAAGTCCGGGTTGGTGGAGGATTGTAAGACAGTGGCGGGCCTAGAAGTTATCGAGCCGCCCGTAAGGCTTGATGTGTACCAGCATTTTATTTCCAACATTAATCACAATCACATTTCATTGAGATAAGCTCGCCTTTGTACATGTTGTTTCTTATGTAATGTCCTGTTAAATGTTTCGTGTGCAATATAGTATAATTAATTAATGAATAATTAATTTATTAATAATTAATTAATTAATAATTAATTACTTAATTAATTAATTAATTAATTAATTAATTAATTAATTAATTATACTATATTGCACACGAAACATTTAATTAATTAATTAATTAATTAATTAATTATATGTTTCGTGTGCAATATAGTATAATTAATTAATTAATTAATTATACTATATTGCACACGAAACATTTAACAGGACATTACATAAGAAACAACATTTAATTAATAATTATTTCATTAATAATTTAATTAATTAATTAATTAAGTGGTGAGCTTATCTCAATGAAATGTGATTGTGATTAATGTTTTTAATTAATTATTATTATTATTAATAGTTAGTAATTAATTAATTAATTATACTATATTGCACACGAATTAATTAATTAATTAATTAATTAATTAATCACTCACTCACGTGAACAGGAGCAGTTTGGATATGATCTGAGCCATTGAGGTTCATAAGGTTTAGAACACAAAAAGTACTTGGATGCTATATCTATAATCAGCCCACATCAACCCACTGCTGGGCATAGGCCTCCTTTTTATTGCGCCATTCCTCTAAGGCCTGTGCTAATCTGATCCATCCGACTTTATCTATATGAAACAATTAATTAATCTGTGTCCTATTTCCTGACTTGTTGTCCCATATAATAATAACGAAATAATTTATTGTGTATTTCATTCTTAAGAATTATAATCTATTGTGCTACCAATTTACCATACATTTATAAATTTCAACACTGCTTTAATGTAGACAGGTATTTTTGGTTCTCTATTACAAATGCTTGCGTTGATTGTTCGTACGTCACTTAAACAGGTTCTAGCAGAATACCAGCGTCACTGGTTGTCCACTGACAACCTGGGACTTATGCTGAGTCTAGAACCTTTTCTGGTACCATGACACACAGCTCCTCCACCAGCTAAGCTCACTTTGTCTGTATGCATTTACTTTATTAAATTACTGTAATTATTGGTATTTCTTACCTGAAGTGTGTTCTTTTACTGGCCATGTTATTATTTTTAAGTTTTTATGTGTGTTGTGGTATTTGAATAAATGTTTTTCTATTCTATTCCATCCCTTGGATGCTAATCAACTTTAATTTAAAAACACTCTGGGAGCAGAACATCTTTAATTTAAAAATACTGTATGTTACCAGAGCAGACCGTCTCCAATGCTAAATACATGCAATTTAAAAGGCCCTGAGAGAAAAACGACTAAAGTTATGCTTTTTTTGAACTAAAACTTTCGTAAGCACAACACATTGTAGACTTTTAGTCCGGATCTACTTACGGGTGTTGTTAC
Source organism: Yponomeuta sedellus (assembly GCA_934045075.1). NCBI lineage: Eukaryota > Metazoa > Arthropoda > Insecta > Lepidoptera > Yponomeutidae > Yponomeuta > Yponomeuta sedellus. The sequence goes on from OW203749.1 coordinate 1,104,863, forward strand.
ATCGGAAAAGTCCGACCAGGTTTCGCTCCGATTCGCAGAGCTTTAACACCCGTAAGTAGATCCGGAATAAAAGTCTACAAAGTTACGCTTGTTATTTGTCGTAGAAACGTGTTTAGAAACAGACAGGCGTAAGCCAGGTAAGTGGGTTATACTGACCTCTTGGTACTCCCCCATCGGCGTAAGGTACCTCAGTATTAGCATCTGCTTGGTGGCGTCGGTCGGGGGGTGGATCTGAATATTGCCTGCGAAAATAAATTAAATTATTTAAATTTATACTATTTTTATTTTTAATGCACTAACCCGTGCTAAGGACAATTTTAAAAACCTATTTAGAGGCTAAAATAAGTAAGTGATGCAATCTACTTAATAGTGTAGAGAGGTTCGAAATTTCACTGATGCCGTTGAGTCGCCCATTAGCTCAGTTGGAAAGAGCGCTGGCACGGATAGCCAGAGGTTGCGGGTTCGAATCCCGGCATGGGTGGAATTTTTAGCCTCTAAGTATGTTTTCATTTAAATTTATTTAGCGGTAGTCGAGTGGGTAGACTATATGAGAAAGGGACGATATGACACAGGGACGTTTTGAGAAAGGGACATTATTAAACTCATTATTAAACTCTAAACTGCATTTCGGAGACCATTGACCTTTTTAATAGTACTCTGAATGAATTTACAACAGCTGCACTTTATGTTACCATTGAACCTTCGCAGTGTATTTTTTTTATGAATGACACTTTATATTGAAGTGTATGAATGAATTAAATTAATATCTAGTTAAAAGACTCACCGATGACGTAGGTCTCCATTTCGGCCCAGCTGGAGTTTGATCCGGTCTCGTGCGGCGGGGCGGGGGCGAGCGCGGGGGCGGGCGGGCGCGGCGGGGGGGACATCATGCCCCACTGCTCGGGGGACGCCGCGCCGCTCGCTGGGGGACAGGGGGACACCGTCAGGGGGGGGCTAGCATCGGGACAGTGCCACTGCTCGGGGGGGCATGCGCTGGTTAGTGAAGGGAGCGGAAGCAAGGACATCATGCCCCACTGCTCGGGGGACGACGCGCCGCTCGCTGGGGGACAGGGGGACACCGTCAAGTGGGGGACACGCGCTGAGTGATGAGGTATGGGGTATGCGTTCAGAGGGGGACACGAGGGTGGGAGCGTAATGAGCTACTGCTCGGGGTACGCCGCGCCGCTCATTAGGGGACACGGGAGACGCTGTCAGACGGGAGACCTACTGGGGGACAGGGGACGCCCTCATATAGGGATGAGGGACGGGGGGATGCGTTCAGAGGGGGACACTACAGCACGGGGACATATTGTGCCACTGCTCGTGGGACAGAATGACACACTGTCAGAGGGGGGGCATGCGCTGATTAATGAAGGTAGGGGAAGCGAGGACATAATGCGCCACTGCTCGGGAGACGACGCGCCGCTCATTCGGGAACACAGGAGACACTGTTAGATGGGGGACGTATAAAGGGACCGCCGTCAGATGGGGGAAACGCGGTGATTGATGAGGGATGGGAGTATGCGCTCATAGAGGGACATAGATGGGGGACGTATAAAGGGACCGCCGTCAGATGGGGGAAACGCGGTGATTGATGAGGGATGGGAGTATGCGCTCATAGAGGGACAGTATGGCACGGGGACATATTGTGCCACTGCTTGGGGGCCGGCGCGCTCAGCTTGCTGGGGGGGACACGGTCAGATGGGGGACTTACTCAGGGGGGCGCGCTGTTTGGTTTACCGTCTATTCCAAATACTGTTAAGACTAATGTACCTTAAAAAACCTATTTTAGGCTAAAAATTCCACCACCCACCTTAAGTTGATGAAAAAACATTTTTTTTTTAATAAATGCATTTAGCTCACGTCTTGACTTGCGAGTGCTGTACCTATATACAGTAGATAAAGCACTTTAACACAGAAATAATTCTTTTATACTTACAAATACAACTCGAAGACAGATATAATAGGTAAATACTTACAGGTACACTTCGTAATAACGAAATAATAACTTACAGACATAATTCGTGAATACTAGAAGATTATAGTTCGTAAATACTTACAGATATAATTCGTAAATACTCACAGATATAGTTCTTGACAGGCGTCTCCGGGTCTTTACTGGTCTGAGGGGCGTCCGCCATCACTGCGTCGCCTCCCCCGCCCTCGTCTTTCTCACGATCTGTTGACAATTCATTCCGATAGTCAAGACCAGCCTTTATTTTTCACTACACCATCCCCGAGTGGTCCCTTCACCCATCTACTCGTAGTGTGAGTGAAGATGCCACTGGACGCTGCATAAATCCGCCAATGTTTTTTTTTCATTTTAAACTTTTAACGTATATAATGAATCACCAAAAGAAGCTTGCAATCCCCCTTAATGAACAATTCCAAACAAGACGTCTGAAACGACGACAAATATGGGACAACCTGTACACAGGTTGTCCCATATGTGTCGTTTGAACATATGGTGTCGTTTGTGTCGTCGATTGTTGAAGTCTGAATTTGGAAAAAGTATAATCAGCCCGAAAAAATAGTCGCCTCCTTCTTCTTATTCTTAGAATGTATTTGTAACAATTGTTCTTTGCTTTGAAGCAAAGGTTGACATGGTTGAAAGGTTGACAGGACGACATATGTGTCGTCGTTTCAGACGTCTTGTTTGGAGCTGTTCATTAAAGTTTACCCAACTTTATTTTTATATTATTGTCGCGGTCCTATCCCGAACCATCTAGAATAGAGCTTTCTGGAAGCCTATCGAATAGTCGCCGCATGCTGTGTTTTAGTAAACAATAATACGCTGCAAGCAATAGTGACTCGTATGTCCACTAGTATAAGGTTCAAATCTCTTTGACAAGGACTTTGATCTAGAGTCGTTGCCGCGTGCACCGAGTGTAGGTACGTACTTGAATGTTCTAGAACCCTTGCCGGCGGATATAAATAGCGGTCGCCGCGGCGCGCTGTCAGTTCCGTTTGGAAGAGCGAAGAGTGAACTTCGAGCGAACATACCTGCGATACGAGCGATAACCTACGACCTCAGCGATACTATTGGACTTCGATTAGACCTGCGATTGGAATCTACGTGTGGACTTCGTGTCGTGAAGACCTGCAGACCAGACCCTGCGTGAATAAATCCTAAGAAGTTGTCATTGGCGTTTTACATCCAAATCCAGAACCCTAGCCCGTAACAATATGAAACAGACGAGTTACTTAAACTAACACGACATGTATTTTATTCTTTTACATTCAAAGCAAAGAGCAATTGTTACAAATACATTCTAAGAATAAGAAGAAGGAGGCGACTATTTTTTCGGGCTGATTATACTTTTTCCAAATTCAGACTTCAACAATCCGATCTCAGGGTTAAATATGTCAATGTTTTTATTGATGTTCGTTATTTCATTATATGAGCGACACATTCTTGTTATGTGTCGCTCATATAATGAAATAACGAACATCAATAAAAACATTGACATTATTTAACCCTAGGATCGGATCGAACACATTCTTATTATGAGTCGCTCATATAAATTCCAACTCTGGAAGGGTGAGCCTAACACGCCCATAACCCTCACTCATAAGGACTGCTTACGGTCTGACGACCGAGTGAATGTCAACAAATAAGACAAAAAAAAACGTATATGAAGCGCTCGTGGCCTAAGTGTTGTACCAAACAATTGAGTTAAGCAACAACGACCAACGGGACTTGGCCCCCGTGGTGGAGTATGGCCTAGCCTTCCAGGAAGAGACCCCTGCCCCGGGCGTGGGGACATGCAAGGGTTGATAACGAAGCAACAACGGGTCCGGAGTACTGGATGGGTGACCGACCCGTGACTACCGCTAGTGGCATTTAACCGAGCGCTCCAGTGCTTCGCAAGGCACGTTAAGCCGTCGGTGCCGGCTGTCATGTAATGGCAGTCATTAAGCCACGTCAGAGGCCTTATGGGCGGCTCGATAACTTCTGACAGTAAGGCCCGACACTGTCTTGCAATCCTCCACCAACCCGCACTTGGCCGTGGTGGAGTATGGCCTAACCTTCCTGCAATGCAGGAAGAGACCAGTGCCCCAGCAGTGGGGACATACAAGAGTTCATATCGTTAGCACGTGGTATTCCTACTATAACTAAGTCGCGAAGAGACCTGTGCCCCGGCAGTGGGGCAGTTGATGTCAAGTCTTCTGTGTCAACAAACTCACCCTTCTTTTCGACCGAGGCCGGTCCGTTCGCTCTGACGTCATTCCTCTTCTTGTCAAAGCGCGCGAAGTGACGCGTCTGGCACGGCGGCGTCACGGTACTTTGACTCCCTTGCTGCAAGGAATAAGATATATAGATAGAATATTCTTTATTGCATGTACACCAAGGATAAACATAAGTGACTTATACAATAACAGTACAGTACAAGTGGCGGCCTTATAACTAAAAGTAATTTCTTCCAGACAACCACTGACTGAAAAGAAGAAACGGAAACTGAAATACGGGTAGTCGGCGCAACTAAACAATATTAGATAACATATTATTTTACAGTTGATACACATACATAAACGATACATAAATATGAAATAAATAAAAGCATTAAAGAGTTAAAATTACTTTGCTGAATTCCGCCAAAAATCCCACAAGCACCATGCGGTTAGCTAATGCACCGCCCTCCCTCACACTTTTTCAAGCAGAAGCAAGACACGAACACACCACCACCGACACCAATACTTGTGTGAGAAAACACGCGACGCGTTTCGCCTCTAACACGAGGCATCCTCAGGCTCCCAAATGCAAGTGAGCCATTGCACTTGGGTTTGCATTTGGGAGCCTGAGGAAAAAGTGGGAGGGAGGGCGGTGCATTAGCTAACCGCATGGTGCTTGTGGGATTTTTGGCGAAATTCAGCAAAGTAATTTTAACTTTTTAATGCTATTATGGATTTCCGCAAAGTAACGCCTGATTCTATACAAATAAATAAAAATAAACATGCACAAAAAAAAACATAGGACATGAACGAAAAATATACATAATACTAGAAAGGGATTTCACAAATACAAATAACAAACTTGCATTAAGGAAAAATAGTGGTTATGCACTCTGTTCTTAAATAAGGGTCATCTTTCGGTGTGGCGCGCTGTCTAATAAGGCCAATGATGTTGGCGATTGGCCTTTTTGCATCTACGTTATGAGATGATTTATATATATACAGCGTCCAGCGGTATCCTTTTGACGGCCTCGGTGGCGCAGCGTTTTGGCACGCTGACTGTAAAACCGAAGGTCTCGGGTTCGATGCCCGGCCAGGTCAAACCAGGAATCAAACTTTTCTGGTTTGTCTCGGGTCTTGGATGTTAACTATGTATTTATTGTATTAAATCTATCGTCGAGTTAGCACCTATAACACAAGTCATTTAGTTGTACTTAGTATAGGGCTAACGAGATCTGTGTAATATGTCCATGAATATTTATTTATTTATTTTTATTTATAAGGCCAATGATGATGGCGATTGGCCTTTTTGCATCTGCGTAATGAGATGATAAAAAATTGGCTCCCACGATACGGTGTTTCCTGGTGTGGGTGCCGCCAATTAGTTATACTGCAAATAAATATTTTTTATCTTTATCTTTTTTAATATATACGGTCGCGGTCTAAAAATGTTTATCAGTTTTCAAATTAGATTCTTTAGCACACTGTTTGCAGTAAAGTCTAAAATGCTATATCTAGGTACGTATTACTTTTTAATAGTTGTAGCATCGATTCTAACAAAAAGAGTATTCATGACGTTTTGATGATGAAACTCTTTTCTTTATTTAAAAGTTGACATAATTGAATTTTTTACAATGACATTTATCAAAAATACTAGGATTGAAATAATAGAAATTGATCGTAAAACCATGGCAACCTCGCTTGGGTGAATCTCTATTGCTTCTTCTATGCTCTATGCCTAATCAAATCACATAATATCATCGACCATGTGGCATAGATTTGTGCACGCAATTACCAACCTTAAGGTGGTAAACATTTTCAGACCGCGAGTGTACAGCGTCCAGTGGTATCCTCACTCACACTAGACGGGTGAAGAGACCACCCCGACGCTGTAGTGCCTGGGACACGGTTTTATAGACCAATACCTATATAATAAATAGATAAGAGAGCAGCGGTGGGCTGACGATGAAGATTAAGATAAGATAAGAGTATTCTTTATCGCACACCAGGAAAAAAACATACAAAAAATTATTACAAAGATACAGTACAATTGGCGGCCTTATTGCTCAGAGCAATTTCTTCCAGACAACCTTCGATTGAGAGTTGCCGGAGGAATAGTGAGACGGGTTGGTGCAAATATGAATATTAATATAATTTATACTTATACTTAAAAATTATACATTTACACAAACCATATATTGGGTGTTGTCATAAAAAAATCAAGTTAATTAATGTATTTATATTTGATTTGTTTTTTCGAGAAAAGATGTAAACTCAACGGTTGTCTATAGTGATCTCTTCCAGACAAAGGTTTTCTGAAAGAGATTATTATGATTATTATTATTCTAATTCTTTATTGCACTAATTACATGAGCAAATGTACAAGGGCGTGCTTAATGCAAGAAGCATTCTCTTCCAGCAAACTTTTGGTGTTGAAGAGACATAGGCATGGGGTAGTGCAGGAAAAGAAGGTGAAATACAATAACAAACTTACACAAACATAGGGAGATTACTTTTAGTGATAAGTCCGCCGTCTGTACTCTCAGGTTAAGAAATATCTGTGCAATTTCCTTTTTTATTTACAATAAAGTGTCCCCTATCTATCTAATTTGGAGTACCTCGGCTGAATATTTCGATTTGGGATGCTTTAATCGACATAAGATAAGAATATTCTTTATTGTATACCGGAAAATTGATACAGAACAGCAGACACAGAGGATAAGATACAATTGGCGGCCTTATCGCTAATAGCAATTTCTTCCAGGCAACCTCAAATCGGAGAATTTGCCATACTAAAAGGAAGGCCAATGAGACGAGATAAAGAATGTAAACAAACGGACCGTTACTGAGTTACATTGCGATAGTGAGCGATTATTATCACTGTCCTTGTCACACGTATGCGGTAATGGCGTCATTTGATCGACGACAGCTGTCGTTGCGTATTTCGTGGTACAGGAAAACTTTCAGTACGGCAGTTGTCAACATTTGGTGCCATCCGCCATTTTGTGAACTATAAATAGTTCATTCCTGTTTAGATTGCGTTCGAAGCGATACGAGGACCATTTTTATAGCCATATTGACAACATGATTGATAATGCTATGGATAGTTTTGTCATAAATCACCGACTGCTTCCGGTGAATCATGTTTGACTAATACAGACGACAGCGATTAGAATAGGGAATCCGAAATTTGTATAATTATAATTTATTCAAATAAAAATGTTTTGAACACCTGAAACTTTGTTCAAATTCTTTATCTCGTCTCATTGGCCTTCCTTTACACACAATTTAAACTCACATACATGCGGGTCCAAGACATTACCCTCCTTCAAGCCTCCGGCACAGCCAGTCAAGAATACCAGTAAATACTTACCTTCTCTTCGAGAGCCTTCTTTCTAAGTGTGTGCAGTCTTCTCAACATAAGTGGCACCAGCATGGCATTTTGATCCCTGTAACAACGGCAGAAGGGTTGTATTCAGATTTACCGTTTAAATCTGTATCAGTGAAGCCCATTAAGATTAAGAAGACGACCTCTGTGGCGTAGCGCGTCTGTCTACCATGCAAGGGGTCCCGGGTTCGAATCCCGGCTGGGGAAAAAAAGGCCAGGTCTTGGATGTTTAAGTTGAACGCAAGCATAGAGGCTACGTAAAAAAATACATATTTCAAAACCTATTTAGAGGCCAAAAACTCCACCCATGCCGGGACTCGAACCCGCGACCTCTGGCTATCCGTGCCAGCGCTCTTTCCAACTGAGCTAATGGGCGACTCACCGGCATCAGTGAAACTTCGAACCTCCTTACACTATTCTCTGTATTACGTACATGATTACGTACGAGTCGCCCATTAGCTCAGTTGGAAAGAGCGCTGGCACTGATAGCCAGAGGTCGCGGGTTCGAATTCCGGCATGGGTGGATTTTTTAGCCTCTAAATAGGTTTTTTAAAATTGCCCTTAGCACGGTTAGTGCATTAAAAATAAAAATAGTATAACTTTTTTCTTTTCCAAAAAAATATGAGGAAAATATTGGACCGGGAACAGTAAGATGTCCAGACTTCCAACCAAATCATTGGGTGTGAATTAAGAAAACTATTGACGTCCTATTTCTAGTACGCCAGGGCTTAGGAGGATAGAGGCTACGTAATAGTACATTACACAACTAGGGTGGTAATACAAAGAAAGGCCGAGATCGCAGAAGTTTGCGGCCCGAGCTGCAAGCGAGGGACGTAAATATGCGATCGAGAGCTTTCTTTATTACCTCCCGTGTTGTGTACATCTTTTTATGTCTACACTTGGCCAGAAAGCGGCCTTTTCCGTACGCGCAGCGTGCGGTAAAAGCCACTTTATTGCCAGGTGTGGCATAAAAAATATACATAGTGTCGCGGTCCTATCCCGAACCATCTAGAATAGAGCCTTCTGGAAGCCTATCGAATAGTCGCCGCATGCTGCGTTTTAGTAAACAATAAAACGCTGCAAGCAATAGTGACTCGTATGTCCACTAGTAGAAGGTTCAAATCTCTTTGACAAGGACTTTGTTCTAGAGTCGTTGCCGCGTGCACCGAGTGTAGGTACGTACTTGAATGTTCTAGAACCCTTGCCGGCGGATATAAATAGCGGTCGCCGCGGCGCGCTGTCAGTTCCGTTTGGAATAACGAAGAGTGAACTTCGAGCGAACATACCTGCGATACGAGCGATAACCTACGACCTCAGCGATACTATTGGACTTCGATTAGACCTGCGATTGGAATCTACGTGTGGACTTCGTGTCGTGAAGACCTGCAGACCAGACCCTGCGCGAATAAATCCTAAGAAGTTGTCATTGGCGTTTTACATCCAAATCCAGAACCCTAGCCCGTAACAATAGTATTTCAGTTAAAGTCTTCTTCAAAAGGTACCTGAAGTTGGTAGCTATCTCTTGGACCTCCATTGCGGCGGAGAGGAGTCCCGTGGCGTAACTCTGCAGCGGCTCCGCAGCGCCGCTGGCCCAACCGACCAGCCGGTGGATCAGCGCGTCATTATCCTGAGGAGAGGGTTCAACATTCTGTCATAATAATATAGCATTTTTTAAAACCTATTTAGAGGCCAAAAACTCCACCCATGCCGGGACTCGAACCCGCGACCTCTGGCTATCCTTGCCAGCGCTCTTTCCAACTGAGCTAAGCAGTTGGTGCCGCCTGCCATCTATCGACGGCAGCCGGCACCAACTGCTTAACGTGCCTTGCAAAGCACGGAATCGCTCAGAAAAATGCCACTGGAGTTAGTCATAGACGGTCACCCATACGTGCACTGAACGCGACCTATGTTGCTTAACCTTCGTGATCGTTTAAGATTACTCAGGCAGCCGGTGCTACGGGCGATTATTTAAGTAATCATATTGAATTGTAATTTTTTTTTTCATGGACATATTACACAGATCTCGTTAGCCCTATACTAAGTACAACTAAATGTTTATAGGTGCTAACTCGACGATAGATTTAATACAAAAAATACATAGATAACATCCAAGACCCGAGACAAACTAGAAAAGTTAGTTTGACACGGCCGGGGATCGAACCCGAGTTCTTCACCTTCCGAACACCTTCGGTTTTACAGACAGCGTGTCAAACCGCTGCGCCACCGAGGCCGTCATTGCCATTGTACTGCTGTTTGTTCTTTCCTTTCGATATCAACCCTTGTAGGTCCCCACTGCTGGGGCACGGGTCTCTTTCTGCATCGTCAGAAGGTTAGGCCATACACTTTTATTCCTTGAAATATAAAATATACGGCGCGTCAGCTTCGGTAGGGCGACCAAGATACTCGGCACTACAGTTGAACTCACCTGGAAGACTACACTCATCTCCAGCCCTGGCATCAGGTCCAGGGTAAGACGGCACGCAGCCACGTTAAGCTCGTCCACGTCACGTCCCGTGATGTTCTGACGCGAGTAGTACGTGTCTCGGACGTAGTCGTTCACCAACTGGAAATATAAAGGATTTTTTTAACGGTTTGATGATATCCACCCTTTGTATGGTGCCGTGTGGTGTCGGCCTAGAGAATAGCACCAGCCCAATTCTTCCCGCGGGTGTCGTAAAAGGCGACTAAGGTACACAGACCGGGGGGTGGGCAGCAGCGCCCCCTGCAGTCCAATTCCACCGAACTGCGATCCCCAACCCGCATGCCCAGCGTGGGGATTATGGGCATTACCCCCTATGATAGCACAACGTGGCGCTCTTTAGGGGAGGGCTATGTCTAGCAGTGGACTAGTATAGACGACGACGACCCTTTGTATGTCCCCACTGCTGGGGCACGGGTCTCTTCCTGCATCGCAGGAAGGTTAGGCCATACTCCACCACGGGGGCCAAGGCCGGGTTGGTGGAGGATTGTAAGACAGTGGCGGGCCTTACGGTCTTACGGCCTCGGCCGACATGTCTTACCGACTGCTTACATGACAGCCGGCACCGACGGCTTAGCGTGCCTAGCGAAGCACGGAAGCGCTCGGAAAAAATGCCACTATCGGTAGTCACGGGACGATCACCCATCCTGCACCTGACTGCGCCTGTTGTTGCTTAACCCAAGTGATTGATTCCAATTACTCGGTACCTTCTGAATCGCTAGTAGCCTAGTGGAACCGATTATAAAATTGTTCTTTTTTAACATGACCTCGAGTTCGTAAACAATAAAATTTTAGTTTCATGAAACGGGGCGCTAATAAAAACGTACCTTGGTCATGAAATTGTCCACCTCAATGATGACCTTGATTGCGTAAAAACGTACCAATCATGACCTTGATTGAGTAAAAACGTACCTTGGTCATAAAATTGTCAATATCAAACAAAGCCTTGATTGCATAAAAACGCACCCTGGTCATAAAACTGTCCATCTCAAAAATGACCTGGTTTGCGTAAAAACGGTGAAAACGTACCTTGGTCATAAAATTAACTCAAACATGAACTTTATTGCGTAGAAACTAACAACGGTGAAAACGTACCTTGGTCATAAAATTGTCCTTCTTGAACATGACCTTCAGCGCGTGCCCGAGCGCGCACTCGGGGTCCGTCCGCGAGGGATGCCTCTCGTCGAACGGGTCCGGGTCTTTCTTCATGAAGTTCTCCGTCTCCGACTCGATTATCTCGGCTAATCTGTGGAGCGGGGAAACGTTGGGGTGACACAAGCTTCAATCCAAATTCTTCCCGCGGGTGTCGTAAGAGGCGACTAAGGGACACAAACATTAATACTAATACTACTTTCACATTAATCTTATGGAATACTTACCATTTATGTTAAAAGAGTGCGATTAATTCGCCAACAAACTGCCACGCAGTTTGGCTAATAATTTATAAAATTTAAAACTCTGCGATAGAAACCTAAGTAATAAAATAAAAATAAAAAAACCGGGGGGTGGGAAGCAGCGCCCCGTGCAGTACAATTCCACCAAACTGCGATCCCCAACCCGCATGCCCAGCGTGGGGATTATGGGCATTACCCCCCAATGATGGCACAACCTTGCGCTGTGGCGCTCATTAGGGGAGGGCTATGTCCAGCAGTGGACTAATATAGCCTGAAGAAGAAGAGACAAGCTTCATCATCATTATCAACGCATTGTGTCCCCACGGAGGGCCACAGGTCTCTTTCCTGAGAAAGGTACAGGCCATACTCCACCACAGCAGCCAAGTCCGGATTAGAGGAGGCTTGCAAGACTAGTGGCTGGTTTTACTGTTGTAAGCTTTCAAACCACCCTAAGGCCTCTGACTTGGCTGACTGCCATCTATCGACGGCAGCCGGCACCAACTGCTTACCGTGCCTTGCGAAGCACGGAGCCGCTCGGAAAAATGCCACTAGCGTTAGTCAGAGACGGTCGCCCATCCATGCACTGAAAGCGCCTTCGTGATTGATTAAGATCACTCAGGCAGCCGGGGCTACGAGCGATTCCTTACTTATATTATTAGTTCTTAAATTGAGGGCGGTGGTAGCGGAGCGGTGTAGAACACTCAATCGGGAGGTCGTGGGTTCGAAACCCGGCATGTACCAATGACTTTGTTTTCTAAGTTATATACATTTGTGAAATTATAGTAGCAATACCACTCGCCGACGGTGAAGGAAAACATCGTAAGGAAACCCTAGTGTCTGAAGTGTTAACGTACCTCAGCGCTTGCTACGTACAACGGCCCAACTATGAGGCTAAGTGCGGAAATCTCAGGTCTAACTAACTAGTTCTTAAATTAAGTGACTCATGTTTCATATTCAGATTGTTTTTATAACTTTTAAGCAAGTATTAACCTGTCTATATGATGCAACAATGTCAATTGTTGTGTCATAAAAATGTGGTTATTGCCTCGATTTATATTTTTTTACAGTTTAAGAAATTTTACTTTTTTGCTACTTTTATTAATGAAAATTACATTGGTTTCATGAAAGCCACATTGACATGAATCTGCAAACTGCCTACAGTCTGAATAAATGTTACGATTCAACCTACGGTGTCCATTTCAAAACCTAGATAAATTTGGAGAAAAATGGGAAAAAAAAAACTCCAAACTTAGTCTTTTCAAAGTCCTAAACAAACAGCGTTTACATAATTATTATAAAACATGATAAAGGATGTATGTAATAACCTTTGCCAGCCTAAATCCTGGGAACGACTATTATATTTATTTTTAGTATTTACATTGTGTCTCTATCTACAGTTTTAAAGGAACTGATATTTTGCTGACTATATAATATTTTTCAGACAATAAGGCCCGTCACTGTCTTACAATCCTCCACCAACCAGACTTGGCCCCTGTGGTGGAGTATAGCCTAACCTTACTGCAATGCAGGTACAGACTCATTCCCTAGCAGTGGGGATATACAAGGGTTGATATTAATATGGATTGATATTTATCTCATAGATAATAGATATGCTAACTGGTAGTTGTTAGGATATTAGATTGTTTAAAGAAATCTCTTAAACTGTTTTATTGGTACCCCCAAATTATAATGAACCTATTTAGATACTAAAAATTCCACCCATGCCGGGAGTCGAACCCGCGACCTCTGGCTAACCATGCCAGAGGTCCCGGGTACGAATCCCGGCATGGGTGGAATTTTTAGCCTCTAAATAGGTTTTTAAAATTGTCCTTAGCACAGGTTACTGCAAGAATATAACCCCCAAATTGAAAATGATTTACCATTGTACAATCCAAGAGTCTTATTGCAACTGAGAAGTCTTGGACTTTGTATTTTATGTTATGTACATTTGTGAAGTTAGAATAGCAATACCAGTCACTAACGGTGAAAGAAAACATTGTGAAGTTAAAAGAAAATCACCAGTAGCTTTTCAGTATCAAAACCAGCTAATTCTCAGTTTTTATATATTTTTTTTATTTCTAATGCACTAACCTGTGCTAAGGACAATTTTTGAAACCTATTTAGAGGCTAAAAATTCCACCCATGCCGGGATTCGAACCCGCGACCTCTGGTTATCCGTGCCAGCGCTCTTTCCAACTGAGCTAATGGGTGACTCACCGGCATCAGTGAAATTTTGAACCTCTTTCTTTACACTATCCTCTGTATTACGTATGTCTCAGTTTTTGTTTACAATTTTAATTGACTTTCAAGGGTATCTCCGTTCGCTTTTTAGAATATAAGTGTGAAAGCGTAGATGCATTTAATTAGCCAACGGTGACTGACAGATTTGACTGCGACAAAAACACCTCAAAATATTAAAATAACAAGGGCAAGCCAAGGTTTCAGTTACGATAAGATTTTTGATGATAAACAACAAAGTATATGTTTACAACAAGAAAATCTGACAGCTGTTGCTTCAACTCTGAACCATCACACCGCGCCCTTAAGCAGCTGGCAGACTTATTAGCGATCACGAGCTTCGTCCTCTGGCTTGGACCGAGTCAGGGTCACCAGATTATCGGTAAAAATACCCGAAAACCGTTGTTTTCATTGAGCAATGTGACCAATTGACGTAGGTAGGAAATTAGCAGTGATACCTCGTGAGAGTTAGCAGGGGGTCGTAGTTTGGCGTCAGGTGCTGCTCCTCCCACTGCCGGAGCAACTCCGTGACCTCTTGAGCCGGCGCCGAGTCCATTTTTGCAGGAATCCACGGAGAACGGTTTTATAACCTCATCGGCAACAACTTTCACAGTGTTACGGAACTTAACGGTTTTGTCCGGGGTTTCACGGCTTCGCTTGTTGGGAAAATGCAAAGGTACGATTTTACAGACGGTTTGTTAATCATAAGAGAACAAAAGGATGGAAAAATTTCAATTCATTTGTGTTGTCCTATAACCGCGCACCCCACCACCATGACGGAATAGTGATGTACTAAATTAATAGTGAATTAAATTGAATGAGTGGTTTATGTGTTATGCTATTCATACAACTTATCGTCTCATACAAAAAGGAAGTTATGATTTTGCTTATAAATTGTGCTTTTCCCATTGAATGGAGATACTAATATTTATCTGAAAACTAGAAATCTATGAGTCGAATAACAAGTTGTGTCGAATTTGAATTTTCCATAAATCACTCATTTCACCCATTCACTTGGCGAAAGCTGGCAACACTAACTTAATCTGTGGTTTGCAGTCTTACCAACATTATGAAAAAAACCTAAAAAAAAGTATTGTCAAATTGGTTTGTTTTGTTTAGGTCGCGTGCCATGGAAGCGTCGTTAGGAATTTTTCGCGGTGAAAATTAAACAATTATTCTGTTCTGTTATATTTTCATACATTCCTACAACAATCGTGATCCGAATAACATTGCTGCTGGGAACTGGACGGCTTTTCTGTATGAAAACTAGTAAGGTTATCAACCCTATCGGTCAAGTTTTATCGAGTACTTACCTAGTGTTCACTCTACAAATTACAGTTCACTCTTCAGAAAATGGCTCAAAATGGGATTAGAGAATCCGAGACGTTCCGGGTCAGTTTAGGGAGTCACGACAGGAAACTCCGATACAGAGCATTGCTTGACGACCTCTCAAAACTTGGTAAGTTATGTTATGTTTATTCATGTATTGAAAACGGGTCTAATCGCGACTATTTATTTGGTGAAACGTATTTACTATTTCTAATTTCCTTGACTGACTTTCCATCGTAAGGTTTTCTGGAAGAAATTGCATTTAGCAATAAGGCCGCCAATACTATGTACTATGTATAGTTGCAATTATTTTGTATTTGTTGTTTTTCCTGTGTACAATAAAGAATAATCTTCTTCTTCAGGCTATATTATGTAGTCCAGTTAGTTAGACCTGAGATTTCCGCACTTAGCCTCATAGTTGGGCCATTGTACGTAGCAAGCCCTGAGGTACGCTAATACCTCAGACACTAGGGTTTCCTTACGATGTTTTCCTTCACCAGCGAGTAGTATTGCTACTATAATTTCACAAATGTACATAACTTAGAAAATAAAAAGTCATTGGTACATGCCGGGGTTTGAACCCACGACCTCCCGATTGTGAAGCCGGCGTTCTACACCGGCTACAGATCACACAAAATAGGTTAAATAGTAGTTGAGTTGTTGGGACCCGATTTCGCCACCAAAATCACCGACAGACCCTTGACCTTTGCAGTTATTATTGGTGTTTTGCAGATGAAGATGCGGCCAGTAACGACGAGCGCATGGAACGCACAGCTAATGCGGTCCGTGAGGCTGAGTCGCTGCTCAGCTCCGGTGGAGTGGAGGAGCATGTACGGCATCCAGGTAAGTTTGAGTGCCATCAAACGTCACAAGGCAAAATATCTTAGGTGCACTCTGGTGGAGGATAAATTAACGTTCATTAGCAAGTGCAGCGATTTGTTTTTGTTAGATAATAATGAATTTACAGTTAATAGTATTTATTTTCTCAATGAAGCACTTGTGGCAGAGAAGACAAACTGTATAAAGTTCTCTCTACCAAATGACTAAGCGGTTGACAGCAATGTTTTGTTGGGGAATGACAACTTAGACCTTGTAAATGAAACTGTATTTCTAGGTATCACAATTGATGCAAAGCTTCAATGGGGTCTTCATATAAAAAAATTTGCAAATAGGCTTAGTTCAGCAGCACATGCAGTTAAAAGAATTAGGGAACTAACTGACGTCGCAACTGCTAGGCTTGTTTATTTTAGTTACTTCCATAGTGTTATGTCCTATGGCATACTACTGTGGGTACGGGCTGCAGATATTGAGACCATCTTTGTCTTGCAGAAGAGAGCGATCAGATTCATTTATAAGCTAGGCAGTAGAGATTCGTTAAGAGATTTCTTTAAAGAAACTAACATCCTGACAGTTGCCAGTCAGTATATCTATGAAAACATTATGTACGTCAGGAAAAATATCAGTAACTTTAAAACTATGGGTAGCCAACACAATGTAAATACTAGAAATAAACATAAACTTTCGTTCCCACTATTTAGGCTGGCAAAGGTTAATACATCCTTCATGGGGCATTGTATACGCTTCTATAATGAAATCCCTGAAGATATATTAAGCTTGCCTGAATCGCGGTTCAAAAAATATGTTAAGAACACTTTGTGCCAAAAAGGCTACTATAACTTAAAGGATTATCTAGATGACAATGAGGTCTGGAATTAAAGCCAGTACAATGTATGAGTTCTATGTTTTATAATAATTATGTAAACTATGTTAATTAAAGAGTTTTTTTGTCCATTTTTTCTCCAAAATGATCTAGATTTTGAAATGGACACCTAGTTTGAATTGTAACGTTCATTAAGCCGCAGCTTCTGCGCTACTTTGAATAAACCTTTTCATTTCATTTATTTTTAATGCACTAACCCGTGCTAAGGACAATTTTAAAAACCTATTTAGAGGCTAAAAATTCAGGCCAGAGGTCGCAGGTTCGAATCCCGGCATGGGTGGAATTTTTAGCCTCTAAATAGGTTTTTAAAATCATTCAATTGAGTTAAGCAATAGTAAGCGCGGTCACATGCAGGATGGGTGATCATCCCGTGACGATCGCTAGTGACATTTTTCCGAGCAATTCTGTGGTTCAAGGCAAGGTCCGTTGGCTGTTGGTGCCAGCTGTTAAGAGCAGCTCGATAACTTCTGACAGTAAGCCCCGCCACTCCACCAACCCGGACTTGGCCCCTGTGGTGGAGTATGGCCTAACCTTCCTGCGATGCAGGAAGAGACCTGTGCCCTGCCACTGTCTTACAAACCTCCTCCAACAATATCCGATAAAGATAAAGATAAAGATATTCACACATTATCTTTATAAATTGTAGCCTATTTGTTATTCTGATATATAAGCTATGTTATTGTGAAGTTTAACCAAAATCAATTTAGTAGTTTTTATGTGAAAGACTAACAAACGTCCATCCATCCATTCATACTTACAAACTTTCGCGTTTTTTAATTTTAGTAGGATAGTAGGATAAATTTAATTAAAAATTACAATACGTACTTGTGGCTAATTATGGTAGTAGCCCATTCAAAGTATGAATACGGAATCTTCTTCTTCTTCAGGCTATATTAGTCCGCTGCTGGACATAGGCCTCCCCTAATGAGCGCCATAGCGCAAGGTTTTACCATCATTGGGGGGTAATGCCAATAATCCCCACGTTGGGCATGCGGGTTGGGATCGCACTTTGGTGGAATTGTACTGCAGGGGGCGCTGCTGCCCACCCCCCGGTTTGTGTCCCTTAGTCGCCTTTTACGACACCCGCGGGAAGAGTTTCGGTTGGTGCTATTCTCTAGGCCGACACCACTTATCCATTAAAACATATTATTTCGAGATGACAACAGGGCTCGATTCACGGGTGCGGAACAATTTTTGCTTTCAGGCGAAAGCTTCTTGGACTCAAAGGTGCTCCGAGCCACCAGCGACCTAGCCGTGCGCTGCTCTGAGGCTGTGAGCGGCAATGTCAACACGTACGATAGACACGAGCTTGCCTCGCACATTGTAAGTCTGGTATTTGACAGTTGATAAGTCATCAATCAAGAGACCCGCGCCCCGGCAGTGGGGACATACAAGGGTTGATATCGAAGTCATCAATCAATTAAAATTTGGTGCACATACTAGATGTATTACTCCATCATCAACCCATTATGTCCCCACCGACGGGCACGGGTCTCTTCCCTGAGGAAGGTATAGGCCATACTCCCCCACCAAATCCGGGTTGGTGGAGGCTTGCGAGACTAGTGGCTGGTCTCGACCTATTTGGAATTTAAAGTCATTAATGGCAATCATGGAATCTTATCATACGTATATGTGTATCTGATGTATATACGTTTAAGAGGACTTGAGAAGAGATGGTCAGAGTGGAGTTTTTTTCCCCGCTACCTTTTTCTCCACTACACTACGGCCCGATGGCAGCGGCTTTCACTTTCATGTTGCATTGTACTTTGACATTCAGCAAACAGAATGTAAATTCTTTACGTTGAAAAAATAAATTGAATTGAATTGAACCTCACTGCCAGAAGTTTTCAAGCCGCTCTAAGGCCTCTGACTTGGCTTAACGACTGCCATCTATCGACGGCAGCCGGCACCAACAGCTTAACGTGCCTTGCGAAGCACGGAACCGCTCGGAAAAATGCCACTAGCGTTAGTCACAGACGGTTTACCCATCTATGCAATGAACGCGCCCTGTGTTGCTTAACCATCGTGATCGTTTTATTACTATTGTCAGAATATGGTGAATGTTATGTAAACTATTCATGTTCCTAGTAAAAAAAAAATCAATCAAGCAATCAGTTAGTCAGTCATTCAGTCTGTCAGTCGGTCGGTGGGTCAGTCAATCGATATCAATACTTGTGTACTGCTGCTGCCACTGCTGGGACACGGGACTCTTCCTGCATCGCAGGAAGGTTAGGCCACCACGGGGGCCGAGTCCGGGTTGGTGGAGGATTGTAAGACACTGGCGGGCCTTACTGTCAGAAGTTATCGAGCCGCCCATAAGGCCTCTGACATGGCTTAACGACTGCCATCAGTCAAACGATTCATGAAATTAGCATGTACTCCTACACTGCTGGACATAAGCCTCTACGCCAAATCACTCTACGAGGTTCTTGGGCAACTCATTTGCGGTAAGGGCCGCCCAACTGTGGAATAATCTGCCGGTCTCAATAAGGCGCTCTCCTTCCCCAGCTGTCTTCAAAAGCAGAGTTCGTGATCTTTATTTATCAGTATAGTCGTTAAAATTTTGTCCTCTTGTGTGTAGGTTAGTACTCTCCTTGTCTTATGTAGAACTTTATTATAAGATATATATATGTATGTTTATAATAAATTATAAGTTTATATAAGTAACGGTATGTAAGTGTATTATTATTAAGTATAAGTATGTATCAATATTCAAATTTGCACTGGCTACCCGTCTTTCTAATTTCCTTCAGCAACTTTCCATCGTAAGGTTGTCTGGAAGAAATTGCTTTTAGCAATAAGGCCGCCAATTGTACTATGTATATTTGCAATTGTTTTGTATTTGTTGTTTTTCCAGTGTACAATAAAGAATATTCTTATCTTATCTTATCCTCTCCCCCTAAGGCACGCCACTTCTCTCAGTCCTCGGGAATCCTCATCAAGCCATTGCCAGCAATCTGCCTCAGATCGTCGGCCCAGCGAGCCGGGGGTGCCTTAGGCTGAGCGCATGCGGAGACGCAGGCGACGAAGCACAGCGCAGCGCAGATATAGTGAAGCATGAAACGTCATCATCGCTACGTACGCTGCGGCGCAGGCACGTGCGACGCAGACATGTGTCTGCCCTGCTCTGCGTCTCGTTGTAGTGCCGGCACAGTTTTCTGCGCGACGCGTGTTTACTAACAATTTCGTTGCAATGACAGAATATTTAATTGAATTAGCTCGCTGTGAACCTTGTTTGTTTGATACAAATTATCCAGATTATAAAAAAAAGACATTGAGAGAGTTATTACGGGTGAGAATTGCCAAGGAATGGAGCGAATAGTTGCGTCGCAGCATGCGGTGGGGGCATTGGTCTCCCCTGAACTGAACTGTGCTGCGCTGTGCCTGCATGTCCGTCATCGTCATCAGGCTATATTAGTCCACTGCTGGACATAGCCCTCCCCTAAAGAGCGCCACGTTGTGCTATCATAGGGGGTAATGCCCATAGTCCCCACGCTGCATGTCCAACGAGATTAACATCTCTAATAGAAACAACCTTGATCTCCACAGCGGGAGAACCCGGACTTCTGGTCTTTCCCGTTCCCGCGCGAGACTCCGCCCCTGGCTTTCCTCTTCGGCACTTTCGCCCCCACGCCGCCCGAGGAGCGGCCTAGGGCTCCGCGCCGGGCCCTGCTCAGACAGCAGGCCTCCGCAGCGCTTCGGGAGCCCGAGACTGTTGACAGGTGAGACTCTAAGGGCCAATACAATAGTTCGATAACAACCCTTGTACGTTCCCATTGCTGGGACGCGGGTTTCTTCCTCCAACGCAGAAAGGTTAGGCCATACTCCACCACGGGGACCAAGTCCAGGTTGGTGGAGGATTGTAAGGCAGCGGAGGGCCTTACTGTCACAGCCGCCTAAGGCGCACGGAAGTGCACGGAAAAAATGCCTAAAACTAGCGGCAGTCACGAGATGAACCCAATCCAGCACCTGACGCCTGCTGTTGCTTAACCCAAGTGCTTGATTCCAATCACTCGGCGCCCTCGGCCACGCGAGCGCTTCTTGAAGGACATTCGTGTCGATTATTTTCACAGGCTTGAGAAGACAGAAGAGGGCTCGGAGATGGTCAGCCGTGTCCACCGCTTCATCACCAAGACCTACCACAGGACTGGCAGCGAGCCTCTAAGCTACTTCCACCTGGTGCTGGATCCGGGAAGCTTCTCCCGCACCGTGGAGAACGTCTACTATGTCAGTTTCCTGGTGCGCGACGGGATGATTCAGATGGACGTCGGTGAGTCAAGATTTCTCAGGAATTTCTTAATTTAGAACAGGAGGTTTCTTAATTTCAACCGCTTCACGCACAATTTGGCTATAATAATGGCGATCGTTGGAAAGTACTGATGGTTTGTGTAATTCTATCCAGTGGTTTGATCCTGATTCAACCGTCTAAACGTCGAGTTAAAATAGCAATAAATTACTACGCGATTAAGCCCCGAAAATATTCTAACTATGTGTACAAGTCGCGAAAGTTTAAAATATCGTATTTATGTATGTTGTTTACAAACATTCACACCGTTACCCCCTTCAATCTTTTGTCCTCAGACGAGGACTGCGGGCTGCCGTTCCTGAAGCCGGTTCCCGCGGAGCAGCGCGAGAGCGACCAGCGTGATTTAGCCGACGAGAGACAGTTCATAGTGTCCATCGACATGACCCGCTGGAAGGTGGGTAAACTCGATATCCACCCTTGTATGTCCCCACTGCTGGGGCACGGGTCTCTTCCTGCATCGCAGGAAGGTTAGGCCATACTCCACCACGGGGCCTAAGTCCGGGTTGGTGGAGGATTGTAAGACAGTGGCGGGCCTTACTGTCAGAAGTTATCGAGCGGCCCATCAGGCCTCTGACATGGCTTAACGACTGCAATTTCAGGAAGCTGCACTTGATTTGTGCTAGCTTCAGTCTAAAGGCCTGCGCTCGGTCTAAAGGCAAGTAGGTAGTCGGGGCTGCAAGTGATGCAATTTGCTTAAGCCAGATGTCGCTGCCTGTATGTAATACAGAGAATATTGTAGAGGTTCGAAATTTCATTGATGCCGGTGATTCGCCCATTGGCTCAATTGGTAGAACGCTGGCACGGATAGCCAGAGGTTGCTGGTTCGAATCCCGGCATGGGTGAAATTTTTAGCCTCTAAAATAGGTTTTTAAATTTGTCCTTAGCACGGGTAAGTGCATTAAAAATAGTATGAATTCTTAGGATTTATTCTTGATGGTCTGGTCTGCAGGTCTTCACGACACGAAGTCCACACGTAGATTCCAATCGCAGGTCCAATCGAAGTCCAATAGTATCGCTGAGGTTGTAGGATATCGCTCGTATCGCAGGTATGTTCGCTCGAAGTTTACTCTTCGCTATTCCAAACGGAACTGACAGCGCGCCGCGGCGCCCGCTATTTATATCCGCCGGCCAGGGTTCTAGAACATTCCCGTACCTACGTACCTACACTCGGTACACGCGGCAACGTCGCTCGATCAGTTTTATGTCAAAGAGTTTTGAACCTTATCCTAGTGGACATACGAGTCATTATTGCTTGCAGCGTTTATTGTTTACTAAAACGCAGCATGCGGCGACTATTCGATAGGCTTCCAGAAGGCTCTATTCTAGATGGTTCGGGATAGGACCGTGACACTCTATACACGTATACATATACACGTATACGCACACACACACCCACACACACATAAACAGACGTCAAAAGACAAAATAACATAGTCCCCTGACTCCTGACTTGTGCGGAAAAGAGAAGGAAGACCAGCGATCCCTATTAAATCAACATCCGACCTTGACGAGCGAATTGGACCAAGTTACCACTATCAGTACTTCTCCAGCGATCCAACAAACATAGGAAATCAACTAAGACTCTATTCACTCTCAAAAATCCTAGCATGTTATACAGGAATCCCGTTATCTCTCTTATAAAATATCTTAAAGTTCACTTAGTTAAAAGATTAAACTTCCTACATTCAATGTACACACATACTTTCAAACACACACACACATACACATTCACCCACACTGTCGACACAATGATTACAAAACCATACCCTACAAACTATCACTGCTGCAAATACCGTAGCATGCTCTACTCTTTGGTCTTATATGACTGTCTTAATAGATTTCCATATATATGATCCATGACTAATTTAGATATAGAGTTAGCCGACGACATCGATAGTTATCTGACCATTGAGTGCCAGACGCATGACTCTAGAAAGCTGTAGCAAAGTACTAGAGGATGGCTACAACTTTACCATTATTTTATATAACATTCGAAGTATATACCGAAACTTCAATACATTTCTCGTTGCACTCAATCGACTCAAAACCATACCTGATGTCATTATCTTAACTGAGTGTTGGCTTACCGACTGTGACATTGGACAGATTTCGGGATTCACCTCACATAAAACAAGTAATAACTTAAACCGAGCCGGTGGGGTTGTGGCCTATGTCAAAGATATATGGAGCGCAACAGTCGAAGAGCCTCCTCTGAAACAAGCTGAATGCCTAAAAATTGAACTTAGCAATGGTTTTACGCTATTTGGTATTTACAGATCCCCTTCTTTCACTCAACCAATAATTTTTACTAAAAGTCTCTCCGTAATATTGTCAAAAATAAATAAAAATGACTCTGTCTTTATTCTGGGTGACATAAACTTAAATATCCTGGACCCTTACGATAATCATAGTTGCGAATATTGGTGTCTCCTCACAGAGATGGGTTTTATCCCAGCAATAACCAAGCCAACTAGACTCCAAAGTTGCCTCGATCACATATTTGCAAAAACAAAGTGCAATAGGATTATTGGATTAGTTAGCCACCTAGATATATCTGATCATGACATAGCTATTGTTGGCGTAACTTGCACAACAATGAAAAATAAGCACCCCAAAGATAGAACTGTCCTAAAAACTAATTACAATGCAGTACGCGACGAACTCGATAATGTCGACTGGTCTGTAGTAATAGAAACACAAGATGTTGACACCGCTGTCAGGAATTTTAACTCCATCCTTACAACGGCAATTAAAAATAATACTTCCCAGAAGCGTTTAAGTCGTGCTAAATACATAGAAAGACCATGGATAACACCTGGCTTACTGAAATGCATGGCGCACCGGGATAAACTTCACCTCGACCTTCGTAAACACCCAAAAGATGAAGCACGTAGACTTATATATAGCAGATACCGGAATTTTCTAACCAAATTAACACATAAGCTAAAACGGGAGCACGATACAAAACTACTAGAAAGCAACAAAAATAATACAAAGGGTTTATGGAAAGCCATAAAAAATATAGCTGAAAAATCTTCCAAAAACAACTCGGTCACTGAGCTTGCAAAAATTGTTAGAGATCCTCAGAGATCTGTTAATATTTGTAATGATTTCTTTGCTAATGTTGGTACTAACCTCGCAGAAAAAATACTTAAAAATCTTAAAACTACTGAGGACTTACTTGTTGTGGATGCAGAATTAAAACAAACATCCCAGCACTCACATAACTTTTATTGTACACCAACAGACGAAGTTGAGGTTGATAAACTTATAAACCAACTCAAGTTGGATAGTGCACCAGGCATAGATAGATGTACGGTCAAATTGATCAAAACTATCAAATGTAAAATAACGGCTCCATTAACCCACATATATAACCTCAGCCTTTGTGATGGCGTGTTTCCATCAGATTGGAGACTGGCTTTGGTGGTCCCTATATACAAAAGTGGACCTAAAATCAAACCTGAAAACTACAGGCCAATTTCACTTCTCACAATCTTCTCTAAAGTGCTCGAGAGGATTATGAACAAACGGTTAATACACTATCTGAATAAGAATAACCTCATCTCAAATCGGCAGTTCGGATTCAGACACGGAAGATCGACGGAGGACGCAATAGGCTTACTTGTGGAAGAGATATCAGCTGATCTTGATAGGGGGCAGAGATGCGTTGGGGTGTTCCTTGACCTTGCCAAAGCTTTTGATACCATTTCAGTGGCAATCTTATTGAAAAAACTCGAACTCCACGGTATTAGAGGCGTGCCGCTGGAATGGTTCAAAAGCTACCTCACTGAAAGGCGACAATGTGTGAGAGTCGGGGAGCATCTCAGCGCACAGCTTCCAGTTCGGTACGGTGTCCCACAGGGCAGTGTGCTAGGACCGACCCTTTTTGTCCTGTATATGAATGATATTCATGAAGCTGTGGCCGACTCTGGACTTATCTGCTATGCCGACGATACAGTGGCTGTTTTCCGAGGGAGCACATGGGCACAAGCATTTGAGAGGGCAGAAAGGGGAATGTCTACTCTAAAAACCTGGTTAGATAAAAACATCTTAACGCTTAATCTAAAAAAGACAAAGTACCTATGCTTTCACAAGACCGGTCATTCTGCACCAAAGGAACCACTGGTGCTCAGAATACATTCCTCATGTGATCGCTCTAAATGCACATGCGAGTCTATATCACGCTGTGATACAATTAGGTACCTCGGTATCGAGGTTGACGAGCAACTTACCTTCAAAAATCATGTCGCTCACTTGGCAAGTCGCGTCAAAAAAATAACCCATATAATGAGACTTTTGCATGACTCGGCTGACAGGAGTACTCTGCACTTGGTGTATTTGGCACTATGCGAGTCAATATTGGGGTATTGCATCACGATCTGGGGAAGCGCAGGGACTAGTGCGATGATGCTCGTAGAGCGAGCTCAACGGGCGGTATTAAAGATGATGCTAGGGAAACCACGACTTTACCGGACGGAAAGGCTTTATACAGAGGCTGGTGTCTTTACGGTACGACAGCTGTTTATCTACAAAAGCACAATAGTAAAGCATCGAGAGACCCTAAATTCACTTGAATACCAAAGCCGTAATGACAGACGTGTATTCAGAGTCAAGATCCCACCTGTAAACACCGCCTTTGCACAACGCATGCCCCGTTTCATGCATCCTTTTCTGTACAATCGGGTCAATAAAACCTGCAAAATTGAAAATTGCACCGTACGAGAAGCCAAAATCATTGTTCGTAAATGGCTGTTAACACTTTCGTATGCGGAAACCGAAGCTTTCCTAAAAATACACTCGTAATGCCAGGGTTACGCATACACACACATACGTACACACAACACACACACACACACATACGCACACACAACACGCACACACATACGTACACACAACACACACACACACGTTCATTTATTTTATTTGATTTATGTAACAAAACTTAAAATGTCTATTTTGCCTTTTTAATGAAAAACTTTCATTTGTAAATTAGTCTACGATGCAGCGACCTTTGTAAATTGATAATACGTACACTGTACACAATCGTAACCTAGGCCGCCACGATTCAGGCTCGACCTTGTGTGGTGGTCACTAGAAAACTCTTAGTTATAAGGTACTACAGATAATTCATAAGTTTCCATAGAATTTGTACCGTGTTTTTGTGAATAAAAGATTATTATTATTATTATTATTACTCCCCGTGTTTCTATTCAAATTATCTGTTAAGCAGTTGGTGCCGGCTGCCGACGATAGATGGCAGTCGTTAAGCCAAGTCAGAGGTCTTAGGACGGCTTGTAAACTTCTGACAGTAAGACCAGCCACTAGTCTTGCAAGCCTCCACCAATCCGGACTTGGCCCCCGTGGTGGAGTACGGCCTAACCCTCAGGGAAGAGACCCGTGCCCCCTGTGGGGGCTCCATCTAAAACAATGTCCCAGGCACTGCAGCGTCCGAGTGTTCATGTCACCCATCTAGTGTGAGTGAAGATGCCACTGGACGCTGTATAAATCCTCATTGCGTAGATGCAAATGCCAGTTTTTGTACATATGTTTTTTTTTGCACAATAACAATAGCAGTGGTATTTTCCGTTTCATTGTATCCTTGTTATAGATCGTCTTTTGCCTTGTCGCAGGACCTAACCAAGGCGTTGAAGATAAAACAACCGATGATGGTGCTGAAGCGGTCCTGAGCGGTATTATTACGCGTAAAACTTGTAAATATTGTTTTGTGATAAATGTTTTTGTAACTATTGAGATTTAGTTAACCGGAGTGTGAAAATGGCGACGTAAAATAAAAACAATCTATGCTGTAATAATAAGACATACATGATTATATTCTTTTTGTTTCACTTACCCGTGCTAAAGACAATTTAAAAACCTATTTAGAGGCTAAAAATTCCACCCAGCCGGCACTCGAACCCGCGACCTCTGGCTAACCGTGCCAGCGCTCTCCCAACTGAGCTAATGGGCGACTTGCCTTGGATTGGGTGTGTATCATATTAATATAAACTTAATCCATATTTTAATTCGGTCTAACCAGAGTACAGCAATATTTAACGTAGGTATACTAACATCGTCATCATCAACCCATTATGTCCCCACCGAGGGGCACGGGTCTCTTCCCTGAGGAAGGTATAGGCCATACTCCACCACGGGGGCCAAGTCCGGATTGGTGGAGTCTTGCAAGACTAGTGGCTGGTCTTAATGTCAGAAATTTTTAAAGCCTCTGACTTGGCTTAACGACTGCCATCTATCGACGGCAGCCGGCACCAACTGCTTAACCTACCTTGCGAAGCAAGGGACCGCTGGGAAAAATGCCACTAGCGTCAGTCATAGACGGTCACCCATCCACGCGCTGAACGCGCCCTATGTCGCTTAACCGTCGTGATCGTTCCAGATCACTGAGCCGAGGCTATGAGCCACGTTCTAGGCAGTATGTTCTAAAACTAGTTATCACAGAAATTATGATTTTTTTTATGTTTCTTCTTCTTCAGGCTATATTAGTCCATTAGGACATAGCCCTCCCCTAATGAGCGCCATAGCGCAAGGTTGTGCGATCATTGGGGGGCAATGCCCATAATCCCCCGTAATAATATTGAATGTTTACTTTTTGAAAAAAAAGCGTATTATAAAACGATTTTCGATGTAAAACCTAACTGCAAAGTAGGTACTCGGGGCTGCAAGTGATGCAAATTACTTCAGCCAGAGAATGTTGTAAAGAGATTCGAAATTTCACTGATGCCGGTGAGTCGCCCATTGGCTCAGTTGGAAAGAGCGCTGGCACGGATAGCCAGAGGTCGCGGGTTCGAATCCCGGCATGGGTGGAACTTTTAGCCTCTAAATAGGTTTTTAAAATATTATAAAACAAGTTATTATTTCTATTCAGTTTTATTCCAGATGTAAGATCAGTCACCTATTTTTAAAAGAACAAGATTCCTCTAAAGCCCTCCTCAGAAGCAGTTTAAATAATCTGTGTGGTTACGTTTTTGCCTCTTCTACCAACCGCCTCTAAGGAGTCACTTATAGTAACCTATTTAGAGGCTAAAAATTTCACCCATGCCGGGATTCGAACCCGCAACCTCTGGCTATCCGTACCAGCGCTCTAACAATTGAGCCAATGGGCGACTCACGGCATCAGTGAAATTTCGAACCGCGACATCTGACTTAAGCAAATTGCATTACTTGAAATTTTTAGCCTCTAAATAGGTTTTTAAATTTGTTCCTTAGCACGGGTTAGTGCATTAAAAATAAAAATAGTGTAGTCACTTATAGGTTTTTTATAAAGTTTTTTGTAGAGAAAAAAAACACAAATCGATTTCCACAAATGCATTTTAATAGTCCGTGGTAAAAATAGAATAGTCTTATGTATAAGCACACGGTCCTTAGAACACTACTCAGCTGTAGTACTGACGGGAAAGATCTTTTAAACCAGTGGTTCAAACCTATGTCCTGCGAGCGGTGGTAGCGGAGCGGTGTAGAACGCCGGCTTCTCAATCGGGAGGTCGTGGGTTCGAACCCCGGCATGTACCAATGACTTTCTTTTCTAAGTTATGTACATTTGTGAAATTATAGTAGCAATACTACTCGCTGACGGTGAAGGAAAACATCGTAAGGAAACCCTAGTGTCTGAGGTGTTAGCGTACCTCAGCGCTTGCTACGTACAATGGCCCAACTATGAGGCTAAGTGCGGAAATCTCAGGTCTAACTAACTAACCTATGTCCTGCAGTGGACGTCAAACGGCTGGTGCTGGTGATGGATGATGATGATTGGCCTTTTTGCATCTACGTAATGAGATGATTTATACAGCGTCCAGCGGTATCCTCACTCACACTAGATGGGTGAAGGGACCACCCTGACGCTGTAGTGCCTGGGACATGGTTTTATAGATTGTGTAGGCTTGCTCAGCACCTATACCATCCTGACAGCTTAGTCGGCCTAGCCCACAGGAAAGACTAGTCAATACGTGCGGAGCCAACCAATGATGGATGACTCATTTGCACCACACCGCAGACTGTAACGCTCGCGGAGCACCTGGCACTGGCTGAAAATCAGCGCTGAAGGCTTGCCCATCAGCATATGCTGAGTCAGTTGCCGTTTATAGCGGCAGTGACACGCCGTGACCTTTAGTGTTCTTTTATTTTAATGTTATTTAGTACAGTCTATTTATTCTTACTTGTCCAATTTAGTAAACAAGATTTTAACCTTAAAATTGAGATTAGATGCCTAAACTAGACATTTTCTCGCAAATTGATGAACTATGTTTATAAAATTGGCAGCGTGTTATCTAAACAAGTGTTCCAAGTTACTTTATTTATGGAAATATGGCAGTTTTGGACTAAAAAGTTACAGTTTACGGGTAGAATCTTGTTTACTAAATTGGACAAGTAAGAATAAATAGACTGTAATGTGTTTTTCTCAAACATGCTCGGAAATGTTTGTGTTATTACCAATAAAGCCACAAAGTTTCTCTTTTATGGCTCCCGCCTCACTTTACTGGCCTAAGCCAGTAAAGTAAGTATGAAAATCCATTACCGTCCGCTGCTCTAACTTTTTAAATTTACTTACTAAAATTAAACTGACCAAGGAAAAATTACATACAGCCAACCACCTACTAAGTTCTGTAAGCATACTTGCAAGATTAAAAAAAAAGCAATCTATGGTATTGGTTTTTGTGCGGTTAAACATGGTGCTCAAATATGTTAGTGTATTTAAAAAATAAAAAAGGCGGCAAACTAACTATTATTTCTTAATTACCTAGTAATTATTTTAATATTAATATTTCCTCGCATTGTTTGAGAAAAGCATTATACAATCCTCGGCCGGAACAGGGATTGCAGGACTCGTTCTAGACGGCCTCGTCTACGACTCGGCCGTCTGTCCCAAACTCGTCCAGCAATCCCTTACCTCTGCAGTAATGTACTATTAAGTTTGCTTTGTTATTGTGGCGTGTGTACTGTGGCTATAATAAATGTTTTATCTTCTTCTTCATTTCATTATTATGTCACAATAATGACTTCGCGGGCCATTTGGAGGGTCTCCAGGGACCACCAGTGGTCCGCGACCACCGGTTAAGAACCACTGATTTAAACCGTCTCTGAGGAGTGTTTTAGAGGACGCGCGTTTCTATAGATAAGACAATAACGGCCTTATTAACAAATAAGTTATACACTCTGAATAACTATTTGACGTATATCAATTTAAACTGGTTTAAGGCTGAATTTTCAACAGTCAGATAACTTTTATCTGAGGAATAAAAATGGCGGTTTGACAGCTTATGTATCAAAATCATGTCAAACCGCCATTTTTACTCCTCATATAAAAGTTATCTGACTATTGAAAAATCAGCCCTAAATGAAAAATCAGCCCTCAATCTCATTCAGCGTACAAATAACCAGCTTGTCAGACCTCGCATAACGGCTGTATACACAGCTCATAACCTTTATTAGTAAGGCCGTACGTGTTTATTAAAATCTAGGCTTTTATTCAAACACAACAACACTAATTAATGTCTCAAAGTAATATACAATTTACATTAATTATACTATTTTTATCATTATAATTTATTATACTACTAATTATACTAAGGACAATTTTAAAAACCTATTTAGAGGCTAAAAATTCCACCCATTGGATTCGAACCCGCGACGTCTGGCTATCCGTGCCAGCGCTCTATCCAACTGAGCTAATGGGCGACTCACCGGCATCAGTGAAATTTCGAACCTCTTTACACTATTCTCTGTATTACTTAAGCCAGATGTCGCTGCCTGTACGTAATACAGAGAATAGTGTAAAGAGGTTCGAAATTTCACTGATGCCGGTGAGTCGCCCATTAGCTCAGTTGGATAGAGCGCTGGCACGGATAGCCAGAGATCGCGGGTTCGAATCCAATGGGTGGAATTTTTAGCCTCTAAATAGGTCTTTAAAAAACTGACATTAATTTCACAATACAATCTTACATATTTAATGGAACAGGTATGTTGGTGTCATTTGTTACATTTGTGTATTTACAAAATAAAATATCGACAATAATGTTGTTCTCTATGTTAAAGGATTATTTATATTATTGTAACTAGGGCTCGGATAAATATGTGCTAAAGAATAAAAAAAATGTACATATAACATGGATCTAAAAAACGGAGATATGGAAGAATATGGGCTAAAAAACGCAACTAATACCAAACACAAAACATTTTTACTCTAATATTATTGTTTGAAAAATGAAAATGAACGAAATTAAATTGCTATATTCTTTTTTAATGCGCTAACCCGTGCTGAGAACAATTTTAAAAACCTATTTAGAGGCTAAAAATTTGCAAGGGTGGATTTTTTAGCCTCTAAATAGGTTTTTGAAATTAAATTGTTTAGTTACAGTTTAGTCTACCTCTTTATTCGAGCTGTTGCAGTATACAACAATATGTTTCTTCAAATTTTCAAAATTGAAGCTCCTTCTGTTTGGTCGGAAAAACGCTTTATATCGGCTGAACGACCTTTCTACGTCACAGGAAGTAACAGGCGCAAACTTAAATTTGCACAACTCTGTAAGTGAATATGCTTCCTCTGGATTGGCGCTCGATGTTCCACAAAGAATATCGTTGATTTTTTGGAGTGTAGTAAATCCTTTATTTTTTTCAAGGACAAACTTTATTTTCGTTTTCACCACTTCAGCAACAGGGCCATTTATCTTTTCAATCGACGAAATTATTTTAATAATGTTTTTAAATGGGGCGCGCAACGACTGTTTTCTCGCGGCGCTATAAAAACAGACATTCTGCTGTTTTTTCAGTTGAAGTAAGTACTAAAGACAGGAAATATGGAATAATGTAATTCAATTCTAAAAATATGGTCTTAACCATAAAATATGGATTTTAAAAACCTAATTTTCCACTTCAGAAAATCATGTTTGATGTAAAACACTAAATAACTAATGCAAATGATTCAAATAAGAAATATGTACTTACATATTTATCCGAGCCCTAATTACAACTGTTTTCTATAAGCGATTCGTAGATAGGTAGGTAGTCCTACTGATGACTTCAAAATTGGCAGTTCTAATATTCCATAATGATTCGCGACTCATATATTAACCGGTCAAAATAGCTGTGCACCTCGCTAGAAGGCAATACATTTAATATTTGACAGTTGTACTGATGAACTGCAGATATATTTAGTTATATATTAAGCGGGTCTAATCGCGATTATTTATTAGGCGTTTGACTGGTAGAAAATGCTTACGGCATTAAGTTCGCCGCATTGTACAATTTTATGGTGCAATAAAGTATTAATAATTATAATAATAAAACGTTCCTTATGTTCCTTATGAATAATCGCGATTAGACAAGCTTAATATATAACTAAGCAAAGATAACAAACTGTATTTTAATGTTCCCAAATGTTCAGTGCTGTCATTCAGTCGAGCGCGCACTCCGAGTCATCATCCGTACCACATGGAGGGAGAGCTGCTTAAGCGCGTAACGGAGGTCAGGGATCTGGGCGTACGTTTCACATCTGATTTGAGATTCAGGGAACATATTGTAGACGTGTGTAAAAAGGCTTTCCGTAATCTCGGATTCGTACTAAGACAGTCAAGCAGCTTTACTAATACCCAAGCTTTGCGTGCTTTGTTCGAAGCGCACGTAAAAAGTCATCTGGAGTTTAATTCAGCTGTCTGGGCACCGACGGAAAACAAATACAAAATTATGTTGGAACGTATACAGAATAAATTCACCCGGTTTCTGTATCTGAAACTGTACGGAGTATATCCAGGATTTCCCTTGTTGTATCCCACATTGTTTGTCCTCGGCATGGTGGGATATAATAAACTGGAAAAGAGGAGGGATGTGGCCCTTGTCACCTATTTATTTAAAGTGGTGCGCGGCATGTTGCACAACCCTACAGTTCTGCAGGAGTTGCGACTATCTGTGCCCGACGAGTGCGTGTCGCGGCGGCGGCGTGTGGCGCTGCTGGCAGTGCCGCGCGCGCGCACCAACTTGCTGCGGGATGCGCCGCTCACGCGCGCGCTTCGTACTCTTAACGGAGTGGCTGATTCAGTGGACGTATTTTCCTGCACGCTGAGCGAGTTCACAAGGGCCGCAATGTTTTTCTGTGATAACACTATGTAGCATATTTTAGATAATAATCATTGAAAAAAGCGATTAGTGTTACTGATTGTTATTTTTATTTGTAGTGTATTTATTCAAAATAGGTGGTTAAATATTGTAAGGTTATCTTCACTAACGAATTGGGCTCCCTGTAATGTTAGTTGTAAGAGGAAAATTAAATAAATAAAAAAAAAAAAAACTAAATATATCTGCAGTTCATCAGTACAACTTTCAAATATTAAACTTATTGCCTTCTAGCGAGGTGCACAGATATTGTGACCGTGTTATACTCACGCCTGTCCCGGAAGGGTCAGCAGAGAACAGGGTTTATCTTGA
This sequence comes from Yponomeuta sedellus, assembly GCA_934045075.1. Lineage (NCBI taxonomy): Eukaryota > Metazoa > Arthropoda > Insecta > Lepidoptera > Yponomeutidae > Yponomeuta > Yponomeuta sedellus. Next base: position 1,138,325 of record OW203749.1, read on the forward strand.
CACGATCCTGACAAGCCTCCTTCATTTTATCGTCAATTTAAAACTAACGGGTTATAATTATAATATAATACATTTCCCTAATACAAAAAAAAAAGTCATTACCCTGCGCAGACGAGGGACTTTTGTTCCCGAGGGACAAAAGTCCCTAAATCGTAAAAATGTCCTCCGAGTACTTGTCGCGGACTCAACGCCTACGGTGTGCGGTCATTTTTGTCCCCCGAAATTGAGCGAAGCGTACGCTATGGAAGCAAATATTCTGAGATTACATTGTGTAGCAATTTAAATGAAGTTGAAAAAAGAAAAGGCGTTTTAAAAGAAAACAGCGAACTTTTGTCCAGTCCGGTCTCTTGGTGTCCTGGGTAATTTGAGGGACTTTTTGTACGGGGTACTTGTAGTCCTTAGTGTGCGTTATTCTATACAATTTATAAGAGAAGACGGACAAAAAAGTACCCGGGGGATAGTCCCTAGTCTGCGCAGGCCTAAAAAATAAGATGTCAGGAATATACAGGGCGTGTCGCGGTGTTAACTAACGACACCAATGGGAAACAAATCATATCTTGGAGACTTTTAGTCCGGATCTACTTACGGGTGTTGTTATATCGTAAGAGTCCGACCACGTTTCGCTCCGATTCGCAGAGCGTAATCATGGTGAGCAGAGACGGAGCTCGCGTCGTCGGTTGCTCGTCTCACACTCAGTAGATCCGGACTAAGGCTGACATTCAGAGACGAAAACTAAGCTAAGATCGGTCTCAGAAATGTCAAAATATAAATATTTAGTACGTGATTTTGACATTTCTAAGACCAGTCTTTGCTTAGTTTTCGTCTCTGAATGTCAGCCTAAAAGTCTACAGTGTGTCGTGCTTACGAAAGTTTTAGTTAAAAAATCATATCTTGTTATATAATGCGTTTTTCTCAAATAGATAGGGCTAAGTAGAAGCGCTCGTGGCCTAGGCAAAGCGAGTGATTGGAATCAATCACTTGAGTTAAGCAACAACAGGCGTGGTAAGGTGCAGGATGCGTGACCGTCCCGTTACTACCGCTAGTGGCATTTTTCCGACCGATTTTTAAACTAAAATATAGAAAAAAACTACATAGATACAAACATAAACATACAGCTCAATTATATTCTTTTTAATGCACTAAACCGTGCCAAGGACAATTTTAAAAACCTATTTAGAGGCTAAATCCACCCATGCCGGGACTGGAACCCGCGACCTCTGGCTTTCCGTGCCAGCGCTCTTTCCAACTGAGCAACTTAGCCTCTAAATAGGTTTTTTTAATTTGATATAAAAATGGTGCGAAGAGGTTTGCACCGTTACATCCTTAGCACGGGTTAGTGCATTAAAAATAATATAATACAGCTCAATGTTATGACAAACGGGCTACTATATTTTTATAAGGTTTACCTTTTCCAAAGATGCGTCGTATAAGAGAAAATATGTTCTTTTCCATTGGTAGCGCTAGATCACCGCGTAGCGTCTTACGATACAGATCTCACAGTCAAATTTAAAACTATTGTATAAGTACATACATTTATTACATTAGCATTTCTTAATAATTCGCGACACCCATACATAGACATAATTTTTTGAACTAAAACTTTCGTAAGCACAACACATTGTAGACTTTTAGTCCGGATTTACTTACGGGTGTTGTTATATCGGAAGAGTCCGACCAGGTTTCGCTCCGATTCGCAGAGCTTAATCATGGTGAGCAGAGACGGAGCTCGCGTCGTCGGTTGCTTGTCTCACACTGGCAGGTAGTAATACTACTACCTGCTCTGTGTAAAACCTATCTTTACTATTGTAGACTTTTGGTCCGGATTTACTTACGGGTGTTGTTATATCGGAAAAGTCCGACCAGTTTTCGCTCCGATTCGCAGAGCTTAATCATGGTGAGCAGAGACGGAGCTCGCGTCGTCGGTTGCTTGTCTCACACTGGCAGGTAGTAATACTACTACCTGCTCTGTGTAAAACCTATCTTTACTATTGTAGACTTTTGGTCCGGATTTACTTACGGGTGTTGTTATATCGGAAAAGTCCGACCAGTTTTCGCTCCGATTCGCAGAGCTTAATCATGGCGAGCAGAGACGGAGCTCGCGTCGTCGGTTGCTTGTCTCACACTGACAATATATGACTCGATATAACAACACCCGTAAGTAAATCCGGACTAAAAGTCTACAATAGACATAATTTATTGGTAATATTCACTACAAGTCAAGACTCCGTACATAATTAATAACAATCCTATGTAGAAATAACAATCAAATGTCAAAAAGAAAATATTACACGTCAATATCATAATAATTATGCAATCTGTCAGGTCAATCAATTATAGACAAAATAATAATTAACAAATAATAATAGTTATACATTAAGCGGGTAACAAATAATAATAGTTATACATTAAGCGGGTCTAATCGCGATTATATATTAGGTAAAACATACCTTATTTCCCGACGTTTCGGCAGCGTTACAGTTGCCGCGGTCTCGGGTAGACCAAAGTGGCGACGTTGCCGAAGCGTTTTGAAATAAGGTAAACGTAATTACCTTATTTCCCGACGTTTCGGCAGCGTTACAGTTGCCGTCCGATAAATAATCGCGATTAGTCCTGTTTAGTATATAAACGTATATTATTTATATATTCTTACATTTACATTTTTAGAAACCTATTTAGAGGCAAAAAATTCCACCAATGCCGGGACTCGAACCCGCGACCTCTGGCTATCCGTGCCAGCGCTCTTTCCAACTGAGCTAATGGGCGTCTCACCGGCATCAGTGAAATTTCGAACCTCTTTACAATACTCTCTGTACTACGTACAGGCAGCGACATCTGGCTGAAGTAATTTGCATCACTTGCAGCCCCGAGTACCTATTTTGCAGTTAGGTTTTACATCGGAATGATACCTGTACCCACATGATTATATTACATTCACATTTACATTGCATATACATTACATTACATAAGTACATCAAAATAATAATAATAGGTCGTCTAGTACATTGCATAAAACGACATACATACATAACCTCTCGCCTGTATCCCAGAAGGGTAGGCAGAGACAAGCGACTGCCACTTGCCACGATCCTGACAGATCACCTTCGCTTCATCAACGTACATAAGTCGTTGAATGCATGCACGCCGGTTCCGGGTGCTTTTGATCATCCCCTTTGCTAATACATACCCTATTTCGTTATCAACCCTTGTGTGTCCCCACTGCTGGGGCACGGGTCTCTTCCTGCATCGCAGGAAGGTTAGGCCGTACTCCACCACGGGGGCCGAGTCCGGGTTGGTGGAGGATTGTAAGACAGCGGCGGGCCTTACTGTCAGAAGTTATCAACTTATCACTTGCTTAACACAAAAGCAAAAACAGGCGCGGTGCTGGATGGGTGACCGTCCGGTGACTACCGCTGGTGGCATTTTTTCGAGCGCTTCCGTGCTTCGCAAGGCACTTTAAGCCGTCGGTGCCGGCTGTCATGTAACGCCAGTCGTTAAGCCATGTCAGAGGCCTTATGGGCGGCTCGATGACTGCTGACAGTAAGGCCCGCCATTGTCCTAATCAATCGCCAAGGCCTTATAGGAGGCTTCTAACTTCTGAAAGTAAGACCCGCCACTGTGTTACAATCCTCCACCAACCCGGACTTGGCCCCCGTGGTGGAGTATGGCCTAACCTTCCTGCGATGCAGGAAGAGACCTGTGCCCCAGCAGTGGGGACATACAAGGGTTGATACCGAAAGTCTGATGCGCTGTCAAGAGTACAAATGCCTCGGTGTCACTTACGACTATTTAGATTCGGCCTCGATAGCTTTTTGCGCTTTTAACTTGGAGATCTCCTTTCCTAGTGTGTCCATATTTTCCTGAAACAAAAAAAAGCTATGACAATTTCTTACTAATCATCTTCTATAATATAAAAATGAATCGCTGAATGTGTTGGTAAGCGCAAATCTCGAGAGCAGCTGAACCGATTTCGCTAATTTTTTTTTTACAATATTCCTTGACGTACGAGGATGGTTCATACGGAGAGAAAAATAAAAAAAATAAGAATCGCCTTTTAGGCGCTACGAAATTCGCTGGGTCAGCTAGTCTATAATATAAAAATGAATCGCCGAATGTGTGGGTAAGCGCAAATCTAGAGAGCAGCTGAACCGATTTCGCTAATTTTTTTTTTACAATATTCCTTGACGTACGAGGATGGTTCATACGGAGAGAAAAATAAAAAAAAAATAAGAATCGACTTTTAGGCGCTACGTAATTCGCTGGGTCAGCTAGTCTATAATATAAAAATGAATCGCCGAATGTGTGGGTAAGCGCAAATCTCGAGAGCAGCTGAAGCGATTTCGCTGATTTTAATTTTTTTTACTAATTATTTTTTATGCCACACCTGGCAATAAAGTGGATTTTTCCGCACGCTGCGCGTACGTAAAAAGCCGCTTTCTGGCCAAGTGTAGACCCAAAAAGATGTAGGTACTAACACAACACGGGAGGTAATAAAGAAAACTCTCGATCGCATATTTACGTCCCTCGCTTGCAGCTCGGGCCGCAAACTTCTGCGATCTCGACCTTTCTTTGTATTACCACCCTAGTTGTGAAATGTACTATTACAATATTCCTTGAAGTACGAGGATGGTTCTTACGGAGAGAAAAACAAATTAAAGAATCGACTGTTAGGCGGTACGAAGTTCGGAGTTAACATCAACATAACATTTTACATACTGGCACATACATTGCTTCAGGCCCATCCACCTTCAGACGGACGGACGGACGGACGGACGGACGGACGGACGGACGGACGGACGGACGGACGGACGGACGGACGGACGGACGGACGGACGGACGGACGGACGGACGGACGGACGGACGGACGGACGGACGGACTGACAGACAGACAGACAGACAGACAGACAGACAGACAGACAGACAGACAGACAGACAGACAGACAGACAGACAGACAGACAGACAGACAGACAGACAGACAGACAGACAGACAGACAGACAGACAGACAGACAGACAGACAGACAGACAGACAGACAGACAGACAGACAGACAGACAGACAGACAGACAGACAGACAGACAGACAGACAGACAGACAGACAGACAGACAGACAGACAGACAGACAGACAGACAGACAGACAGACAGACAGACAGACAGACAGACAGACAGACAGACAGACAGACAGACAGACAGACAGACAGACAGACAGACAGACAGACAGACAGACAGACAGACAGACAGACAGACAGACAGACAGACAGACAGACAGACAGACAGACAGACAGACAGACAGACAGACAGACAGACAGACAGACAGACAGACAGACAGACAGACAGACAGACAGACAGACAGACAGACAGACAGACAGACAGACAGACAGACAGACAGACAGACAGACAGACAGACAGACAGACAGACAGACAGACAGACAGACAGACAGACAGACAGACAGACAGACAGACAGACAGACAGACAGACAGACAGACAGACAGACAGACAGACAGACAGACAGACAGACAGACAGACAGACAGACAGACAGACAGACAGACAGACAGACAGACAGACAGACAGACAGACAGACAGACAGACAGACAGACAGACAGACAGACAGACAGACAGACAGACAGACAGACAGACAGACAGACAGACAGACAGACAGACAGACAGACAGACAGACAGACAGACAGACAGACAGACAGACAGACAGACAGACAGACAGACAGACAGACAGACAGACAGACAGACAGACAGACAGACAGACAGACAGACAGACAGACAGACAGACAGACAGACAGACAGACAGACAGACAGACAGACAGACAGACAGACAGACAGACAGACAGACAGACAGACAGACAGACAGACAGACAGACAGACAGACAGACAGACAGACAGACAGACAGACAGACAGACAGACAGACAGACAGACAGACAGACAGACAGACAGACAGACACTTACACTTCCACACACATTCGTAAAAGTACAAAAACAAAACAGGGACCCAGTCTGTCCACAAATCGCTTCTATTGCACCATATTGTACCACTGCTATTCTCCAACTAACTTGTGGATGGAGACAAAAAATTTTGTATTGTATTTGTTTTGTATTGTTCCTTTTATTTTTAAGTGCCTACCCACCTTCAGAGTGATGTTCTTAAGCAGGGTGTCTTCCAGAACGGCCTGGAGACGCTTGTTCATCTCGAGGGAGAGCTCGAGGGTCATCCCGGAGGCGTCCCCGCCCCACACAGCCGCCATGGCTCCTCCGCCAAGCCTGGCTATGTCTCGCTGCGAAACAGATAAAATTATTATCAAATGAAATTAAATGAAAAGGTTTCATTCAAAGTAGCGCAGATACTGCGGCTTAATTAACGTTACAAGTCAAACTAGGTGTCCATTTCAAAATCTAGATAATTTTGGAGACAAATGGACAAAAAAACTCCAAACTTAGTCTTTTCAAATTCCTTAGTTAACGGAGTTTACATAAAATTTACAAAACTCGTGAATTTTACATGCTTGAATTCCAGACATCATTGTCCTCTAAATAATCCTTAATATTATAGTAGCTCTTTTGGCACAAAGTGTACTTTACACATTTTTTGAACCGCGCTTCAGTCAAACTTAATATATCTTCAGGGATTTTATTGTAGAACCGTATTATTATTACTCATCATCATCAACCCATTATGTCCCCACTGCTGGGGCACGGGTCTCTTCGCGAAGGAAGGTATAGGCCATACTCCACCACGGGGGCCAAGTCCGGATTGGTGGAGGCTTGCAAGACTAGTGGCTGGTCTTACTGCCAGAAGCTTTCTTACAAAAGTCCTAAATAACAACCTATTTTCTCAAAACAAAGAATAAAATTAATTAGATAATATATATTATTTTCTAAGGTTAACACGAGCAGTAGACATAATTAAAACTATAATATTTTTATTTTTAATGCACTAACCCGTGCTAAGGTTTGTTCCTTAGCACGGGTTAGTGCATTAAAAATAAAAATAGTATAATCATGTGGGTACAGTGATATCGTTCCGATGTTAAAACCTAACTGCAAAGTAGGTAGTCGGGGCTGTAAGTAATGCAATTTGCTTAAGTCAGATGTCGCTGCCTGTACGTAATACAGAGAATAGTGTAAAGAGGTTCGAAATTTCACTGATGCTGTGAGTCGCCCATTGGCTCAATTGGTAGAGCGCTGGCACGGATAGCCAGAGGTTGCGGGTTCGAATCCCGGCATGGGTGAAATTTTTAGCCTCTAAATAGGTTTTTAAATATTTAAAACTGTTTTTATACGGATTTATGCTCGTCTATTACATTTTTTACAATTTTCCAACGTTTCGGCACTTTTTCAGGTGCCGTGGTCCCGGATGACGGAGGTGACAGGTGTCTTTTAGAAATCATTAACGGTTAGTTTACTACCCTCGGCAAAAATTACAAAAGTTAATTATGAAGTTACGTTCCAAAATAGACAAACCAATTATTTTTTTTTTATATAAAGTCAACAATATTGATTATTAGTAATTGAAGTTAAAATTAAATTTATAAACTAATTACTTTATGTGAACTTAAAGATACTGATCATTAATTGAAATTAAATTTATTTTTATTATTTATTCTACAGTCACACTTCTAGCAAGGGGGTCTCATGCACTTAAGCACTGGTTCCCATGCTACCGGTATGTTCCAACCACGATCTCTATTAAACGAGCATAAATCCGTATAAAAGCAGTTTTAATTAATTAGATAATATCTAAATAAAAATACATAGATATAGATAAATATAAATATAGCTCAATGTTACGATAGAGATAGATAATGCCCCACGGTGGGGACATGGGTTGACGCTGATGAACGATTCGGTCTCAGATTAGGATATCAAATAAACATGACAGCAGTTGTGACTACTATACCTCAGCTCTCTTGGCGCTGCATGCCGCTCACACCGGCTGCCGGCAGAATACCAGCGCTGAAGTTCTTCCTGAACTTTCAGCACATGCTGAGTCGGAGCCCATTCACATTTGCCACACTCACGTCGATCACTCTCAGTCCAGTATAGCCAAGGTACACTACAGTACCGTGTATGCCTATCTTCTGTGTGTTTTTGCTTTTTATGTATGCTAGATAGATAGATAGATAAATCATTTATTTTTGCTTAAAGACACACACACATAAAGCATCACATAAAAATAATTACATAAAATAGTTTAAGTACAAATACAGCTTTATCTTAAATACTAACTCATATGCATCGAGTTCTACGGCATTTTAGGCCGTATGCGGGTGTGCCACATAAGCTCAAAAAGGCCGTATCTCAGTATAATGGTACCTACTTTAAATAAGTAGATATTCTACTGATTTTCAGCTACAGCCAAAGTGCTACTTTTTTGTTATATGCTTTGTTCGTGTTGTGACTTGTATTTGGTTTTGTCTTGCTTGCTTGGTATATGTTTTATCATTTATATAATAAATGTTTTATCTATCTATCTATCTATCTATCTATCTATCTATCTATCTATCTATCTATCTATCTATCTATCTATCTATCTATCTATCTATCTATCTATCTATCTATCTATCTATCTATCTATCTATCTATCTATCTATCTATCTATCTATCTATCTATCTATCTATCTATCTATCTATCTATCTATCTATCTATCTATCTATCTATCTATCTATCTATCTATCTATCTATCTATCTATCTATCTATCTATCTATCTATCTATCTATCTATCTATCTATCTATCTATCTATCTATCTATCTATCTATCTATCTATCTATCTATCTATCTATCTATCTATCTATCTATCTATCTATCTATCTATCTATCTATCTATCTATCTATCTATCTATCTATCTATCTATCTATCTATCTATCTATCTATCTATCTATCTATCTATCTATCTATCTATCTATCTATCTATCTATCTATCTATCTATCTATCTAAATATATATTACCTTGGTTAATTTCCTTTTCTTCACACGCAGCGGGAAAAACAAAATATTTGTGTTAAGATTTTTAACGGAATTTCAATCTTATTTTCAGTTTAAATAATCTGTGGTGAAAAAGCTTTTACCATAGACGAAACTATTTGAGAAGTGTTTTAGAGGAATCCTGTTTTTTCTAAACATCTACCGTATTTTATCCCAATTTCAACAATTGCTTCTCAACTCCCCAGTCGGTTGCTCGACATACTCCTCCAGGCAAACCGCTATTATCTGCCTATTCACTATCAGAATCTGACGACTGAATCTAACGTCTCGTTCCGACGATCTTAGACAGATTGTTGAGTGGCTGGCTGAGGACGGCCCAGGACAGAAGAAAGTGCCGTGCCGCAAGCCTGTGTCTAGTAGCAACGAGTATGGTTTGATTGATTGATCAGTTGCTTGGCATACTTCACTAGGTAAGCCACTATTATCTCTCATATAACCACTATATTAACATTAACTATCAGAATAGAGCAGTAGTCTTCGCATTTGCCAACCTACAAACTCACCAACGTACCTTGTGCTGGTCGCGGTCTCCTGAAGCCAGCGCCCCAGCCGGGGTGCGATGCCGCAGAGCCCTGGACTTGTTCCGCAGCTCCTCAATCAGTTGCTTGGTCTACTACTCCGAGCAAACCGCTATCTGAATCCTTCTGTTATAATGTTAAATACTTCTGTTGTATTCTGATAGTGATTAGGCAGATAATAGTATCTGCTTATCAACTATCAGAATAGACCAGTAGTCTCTGCATTTGCAAACCTGCAAACTCACCAACGTACCTTATGCTGATCGCTGTCTCCCGAAGCCAGTGCCCCAGCCGGAGTGCTGCAGAGCAGATGCCGCAGAGCTCTGAACTTGTTCTTAAAAGCTCCTCAGTCAGTTGCTTGACATAATACTCCAGGCAAACCGATATCATCTGCCTATTCACTATCAGAATCTGACGACTGAATCTAAAGTATTGTTACGGGCTAGGGTTCTGGATTTGGGTGTAAAACGCCAATGACAACTTCTTAGGATTTATTCACGCAGGGTCTGGTCTGCAGGTCTTCACGACACGAAGTCCACACGTAGATTCCAATCGCAGGTTCAATCGAAGTCCAATAGTATCGCTGAGGTCGTAGGTTATCGCTCGTATCGCAGGTATGTTCGCTCGAAGTTTACTCTTCGCTATTCCAAACGGAACTGACAGCGCGCCGCGGCGGCCGCTATTTATATCCGCCGGCCAGGGTTCTAGAACATTCCCGTAACTACGTACCTACACTCGGTACACGCGGCAAGGTCGCTCGAACAGTTACTCATTTAAAGAGTTTTGCACCTTACGATAGTGGACATACGAGTCATTATTGCTTGCAGCGTTTATTGTTTACTAAAACGCAGCATGCGGCGACTATTCTAGATGGTTCGGGATAGGACCGCGACACTGCTCCCCTCTTAGAGATGCTCGTCCCGAGCATCTTCATTACTGCCGTGATAAGGAGCTAAGCGGTCGATGTGAACCACTTTTTGTGCACCTCTTGGCTGCCGTTGAATTCGGTACGTCACGTCATTTAACCGAGTTACCACTTTGTACGGTCCCTCCCATCTTGTCTGCAATTTCGGAGATTTTCCTTTTCGTCGAGTTACATTGTGAAGCCAGACTAGTGCCCCTTCTTCGAAGCCGCTTGTATTTGCTCGGCGGTCATACCTAGTCTTCATTTTTTCACTCGACTCCAATCCGTTTTCCCGTACTATGGCATGAATCTCTCGCATTTTCTCACGTAACTCGGAAATGTAGTCGTGTAGAGAACGTGAGTCGTCAGGAGGGCCTCCAGTCAGCAGATCTACTGGTATTCTCAGTTCTCGGCCAAAATTTACACGCGCCGGGGTTACCTTCGTGCTTTCATGTTCTGCCGTTCTGTAGGCCAGAAGAAATGGCGGTATGTATTTGTCCCAGTCTGTCTGGTGCCTGTCAACGACTTTTGCTAAATGTCTCTCAAGTGTTTGGTTAAATCTTTCTACCATGCCGTCAGATTGAGGATGATATGGGGTGGTCCTAGTCTTATGCATTCCCAATATTTTGCAGAGTTCTTGAAATACTTGAGACTCAAAGTTCCTGCCTTGGTCGGAGTGTATTTCCAAGGGCACACCAAACCGGCAGACTACTTCCTCAAACAACTTGGAGGCAACAGTCGTGGCTTCTTGATTGGGTATGGCGAATACCTCTGGCCATTTAGTGAAGTAATCCATAACTACCATGAAATACTTATTTCCTGATTCCGTTACTGGGAACGGTCCAGCCACATCAACTGCAATGCGTTCCCATGGCGCACCAACGTTATAAAGTTGCAGATTTCCTCGGCTTCTAGTTGGTGGGCCTTTCACCGCGGCGCAAGTAGCACACTTGCGGCACCAATCTTGCACATCTTCTCGACAATGGAGCCAGTAAAACCTTTCTCGAATCTTTGTTAAAGTCCTTTTTACGCCCAAATGTCCACCTGACACGCCGTCATGTACTTCACGAAGGACATCTTGTACCTTATCTCTTGGGACAACTATCTGAAGATGGAACTCTCTGCCGTTAGGTTTCTCCCATTTTCGGTAAAGTATTCCGTTCCGAAGAATAAAACTGTCCCATTGAGCCCAGTATGCCTTGGTGACAGCACTAGTAGGAGCCACTTCGCACCATCTTGGCTTGTCCTCGCCTCGTTTCTTCCATGCGACAATGAGCCGTACATCTTCGTCATCTTCCTGTGCTTCTTTCATCGCCTCATCTTCCCAAGATCTCGATGGACTCATTCTTGTCAATCTCAATGGCAGTTCCTTTGTCTCTTGTTTGGCACAGTGCTTGCAGTCTTCCGGACACGGCCTTCTTGACAGTGCGTCAGCATTTCCATGCGCCTTTCCGCTGCGGTGTTCAATAATAAAGTCATACTCCTGCAGTTGTTCGATCCATCGAGCAACTTGCCCCTCTGGATTTTTAAATTGTAACAGCCACTTCAGGGCGGCGTGGTCAGTGCGAAGCGTAAACCGCACGCCAAGGAGATATTTGCTGAAGTGCTGTACGGTCTTTACCACAGCCAAGAGCTCCCTTCTTGTCACACAATAGTTCCTTTCAGGTTTTGATAGCGATTTACTGAAATATGCCATCACAACCTCTCTGTCGCCCTGTTTCTGCGATAACACTCCTCCGATCGCTGTGTTACTGGCGTCAGTGTCAACAATGAATTGGCCGCTAGGCTGTGGAAATCCCAAGATTGGGGTCTCGCAAAGACATTTTCTTAATTTTTGAAATGAACTCTCACATGTGTCATCCCAATGAAATGACTGCTTGTCTTCAGTCAGTCTGTGTAAAGGCTTGGCAATTTCAGAGAACCCCTTAACAAACCGTCTATAATATGAGCATAGCCCTAAAAATGCTCGCACTTCAGTCTTGTCTTTGGGAGTAGGCCATTTTTGCACTGCTTCGATTTTGGCTGGATCGGTCTGTATGCCTTCGCTGGTTATCACATGGCCGAGATAACTAACCTTGTTCTTAAATAAACTGCATTTCTTCGGATTTAACTTTAAGTTTGCTCCCATTATCTTCTTAAAAACTTGCTCTAGATTTTGTAAGTGGTCCTCAAAATCTTTACCCATGATTATGACGTCATCCAAGTAGACAAGGCAGGCTTCCCCAACTAATCCGGCCAGTACGCACTCCATAAGTCGTTCGAATGTAGCTGGCGCGTTGCACAATCCAAAAGGCATCACGTTAAATTGCCATAAACCTTTGCCAGTTGAAAAGGCTGTCTTCTCTTTATCCTTCGGATCAATTTCCACTTGCCAATAGCCCGATTTCAGATCTAATGTCGAGAACCATTTCATACCACTCAATGTGTCCAGGGTATCGTCTATTCGTGGCAGTGGATAACTATCCTTCTTGGTCACATCGTTAAGCCGTCGATAGTCTACACAGAACCTTGTGCTACCATCTTTCTTCTTTACCAACACTACGGGAGAACACCATGGGCTAGCAGAAGGTTCTATAATCTTGTTTCTCTTCATGTCTTCCAACATGTCTTGTACTTCCTTTTCTTTAGCAATCGGTATGCGTCTTGCTCGCTGACGAATAGGTCGCTCCTGTCCGGTGTCGATTTTGTGCTGAACTAACGATGTTCTTCCAGGATTTCCTTCGTCAGAGAAGATATCCCTAAAGCGCAGTAGCAACCTCTTAGCTTTCATGCTTTGCGAATAGCTCAGATTACTCTTAGAATCCTCAAGGAGCTTAGTGACTATAATTTCACTCCTGGTATTGGATGTTTTTGAGCTTGGAGATGATTGGCAGCTTCTCATCCAAACGGCTTCCTCGCACCTTCCAATAACGTCACCTTTGCTAAGGGTAATCTCACGATCGCCTATATTCACAACCCTCACTACAGCGGTCTTGCCTCCATAGACGAGAGTTCTTGCTGTCAGCAATTTCTGACTGGCTGCACTGTCTCGTGTATCTTCAATCAGCACACACCTATTCCGCTGATTCTTCTGACTCGGAGGCAGCTTCACCTTTACTTCAGTTTGTGCTCGTCCAGGTATTACGATTTTCCTCAGGCACGTGACATTTCCATCGGGACCGCCAAGTATGAAGTTCTCCTCATCACCACATTTAAAGACACCGTTAGTGACATCGATGTGACAGTTGTGTTTCTTCATAAAGTCTAGGCCCAGAATGCAATCATCCATAATTTCGGCTACGATCACGTCGTGAATATATGACGCCTCCCCAACCCATATCGTAACCGATCTTTCACCCAGGACGGGTATCTGCTGGCCAGAAGCGGAGAGAAGTCTGCATAAACTGGTGCCTTTGCGTCTCCCTACAGCTTTCACCAGGTCTGGTCTCACTATTGTTCTAGAGGCTCCTGTATCTAGGGTAATTTTGCACTCTACTTTGTTCACTGCACCGCGTATTAGTAGACTGTTCCCATTCCATGCTTGTGAGATCTTGGTTACTGGGGCTACCTCCGCTCCAGCCAGTACCCGCCCCGCAGTCCTGGCTTTTACTCGTTTCCCTGATTCACGGTGAAGGGCGCAGCGTCATGCTTCTTTACGAATTCTTCAAAACGCTGCTCCATATTGTTGAGACGCGCATCCAGTCTGTCATCTGTTTTGGTTGCTTGCCTCTCCTTCTTAGGACACGTGAACTGCAGATGCCCTCTTTCCCCACACTTGTAACACATGGGCCCGGAGTTCTTCTTGGGCGGTGTCTTGATCTCTTTAACCTCCTCCGTAACTTCTCGAAGTTTATAACCTTGCCGGATATCATGACGCACAGCTTCTACTTCCAGGGCATGTGCCAGAGCTTCTTTTAATGAAGAATGGTGGCGAAGCTTTACTGCAGCCCTAATTTCAAGATCCTTGATTCCGTCGACGAAAGCTTGCAAAATATTCGTGTCCACCATCTTACTATCAGCAGAAGGGTACGCCTTTCGAACCAGCTTCTCAATTTCCAACGCCCATTGTTGAAGTCCTTCACCCAGGCGCTGAGTCCGGTCGCGTAGCTGAGCACGAAAAACGTGTTCCAGGTGTCGTTCCCCATATCTAGCCTCAAGTGCCTCCAGCAAGTCTTTGAACTCGCTGCCTGAGGTGGGCAGTGCCTCCAGGACAGATAAAGCCGAACCTCTGAGCGCGACGGTGAGGGCTGTTAGGCTCTGTTCGTCCGTCCACCCGTTTGAAGCAGCGACAGTCTGGAACTGCTGGCGGTAGGCGACCCAAGATGTAGTACCATCGTACGGAGGCACCTTCACTTTAGGCCCGTGGTTTATGCTGACAACTCCGCTCGATGTAACTCCAGCAGCTTTAATACGCCGAACTTCCTGCTCTAGTCCAGTGAGGCCGGTTTTCACATTTTTTAGGTCATCCTCTAATTCGGAAACCCGTTCGTTCACTACCTCTACATCTTCATGTAGCTTAGCGACCGTATCACTGAACTTTGTAACGGCAGAAAGGATCACCTGTTGATCTGCCTTCTGTTCTTCTCGCAGGCCTCTCTGTTCTTCTTGCAGGCACTGCATCTGCTTGCTCTGTTCTTCTCGCAGGCCTCTCTGTTCTTCTTGCAGGCACTGCATCTGCTTGCTCTGTTCTTCTCGCAGGCCTCTCTGTTCTTCTTGCAGGCACTGCATCTGCTTGCTCTGTTCTTCTCGCATGCCCTTCAACATTGCCATCAGGCACGACATATCCAAAACCTCCATTGTACGTGACTGAGGTTTAATGTCTTCGGTGGGCGTGGCCAGTTGGGCGTGGCTACGAGGCGGAGCCTGTTGGTCGGTTGGTGAAACCTGGTGGTCAAGGCCGGTGGGCGGAGCCTGGTGCACGGGGGCGGTGGGCGTGGCCTGGTGGGCGTGGCCAGTAGGCGGAGCCGCTGAGCAGGTATGCTGTGTCTCCACTACGCGCGTGGCCTGGTGGGCGGGGCCAGGGGGCGTGGCTTGGTCGGTGGGCGTGGCCTGGTGGGCGGGGCCAGTGGGCGTGTCCCTATGGCCAGTGGGCGTGGCCTGAGGGGCAGTGGGCGTGGCCTCCGCAGCACCTCTGGACCTGGTCTTCACTCCAGGAGTATCCTCTCTCGGAGTCAGTGGCATCTCCAAATCCCCAATTCTGACACCAAATGTTACGGGCTAGGGTTCTGGATTTGGGTGTAAAACGCCAATGACAACTTCTTAGGATTTATTCACGCAGGGTCTGGTCTGCAGGTCTTCACGACACGAAGTCCACACGTAGATTCCAATCGCAGGTTCAATCGAAGTCCAATAGTATCGCTGAGGTCGTAGGTTATCGCTCGTATCGCAGGTATGTTCGCTCGAAGTTTACTCTTCGCTATTCCAAACGGAACTGACAGCGCGCCGCGGCGGCCGCTATTTATATCCGCCGGCCAGGGTTCTAGAACATAACTACGTACCTACACTCGGTACACGCGGCAAGGTCGCTCGAACAGTTACTCATTTAAAGAGTTTTGCACCTTACGATAGTGGACATACGAGTCATTATTGCTTGCAGCGTTTATTGTTTACTAAAACGCAGCATGCGGCGACTATTCTAGATGGTTCGGGATAGGACCGCGACAGTATCTTTCCGACGACCTGAAGCAAATTGCTGACAGTGGCTGAGGACGGCCGAGGACAGAAGGAAGCGATTGATTGATCAGCTCCTCAGTCAGTTGCTTAGCCTACTCCTCCAAGCAAACCCTTATTATCTGCCTATCAACTATCAGAATAGACCAGTAGTCTGCATTTGTCAACCTGCAAACACACCAACGTACCTTATGCTGGTCGCTGTCTCCCGAAGCCAGCGCCCCAGCCGGGGTGCTGCAGAGCAGATGCCGCAGGGCCCTGGACTTGTTCCGCAGCTCGTCAGTCAGTTGCTTGGCATACTACTCCAAGCAAACCGCTATTATCTGCCTATCAGAGACCAGTCTATGGTCTCTGCATTTGTCAACCTGCAAGCTCACCAACGTACCTTATGCTGGTCGCTGTCTCCCGAAGCCAGCGCCCCAGCCGGGGTGCTGCAGAGGAGATGCCGCAGTGCTCTGGACTTGTTCCGCAGCTCGTCAGTCAGCTGCTTGGCGTGCTCCTCAAGGAAGTCGCATCGCTCGGCTCGCCTCGCCGCCGCTCGCTGGAGCGACACTATTCGCTCGATCAAGGCTTGGCGGTCGGCTGAACGCACCTAGAGGTTTGTTAGAAGATAATTAGCTTTATATAAATTTCGTTCAATTAATCAATCAAGAAGCGCTCGTGGCCTAGTCGAACCGAGTGATTGGAATCAATCACTTGGTTAAGCAACAACAGGCGCGGTCAGGTACGGGATGGGTGAGCGTCCCGTGACTACCGCTAGTGGCATTTTTCCGAGCGCTTCCGTGCTTCGCAAGGCACGTTAAGCCGTTGGTGCCGGCTGTCATGTAATGGCTGTCGTTAAGCCATGTCCGAGGCCTTATGGGCGGCTCGATAACTTGTGACAGTAAGGCCCGCCACTGTCTTAGAATCCTCCACCAACCCGGACTTGGCCCCCGTGGTGGAGTATGGCCTAACCTTCCTGCGATGCAGGAAGAGACCCGTGCCCCAGCAGTGGGGACATACAGGATTCCAATAGCATCGATAAGTATGAGGGGGAGGGGGGTATTGGATATTGCCCCCGCCTTTTTTAATTTTTTTTAATGAATAAAAAATCATATTATTTATGATTTTTTGTGAATTGATTGTTTATCTAATTGGATTAAATTTGCATAGTTTGTTTAAATTAATGTCGATTTTCTTCTTTTTTGATGTGTTATTTTTATTTAACCTGCTTTATTAGGTGGAGAACCTGTAAGGGCGCAGTCAATAATGAAATAAGAAAATACAATATGCTTATTGCGCAGAGGTGACGAAAGTTTGGAAAAATTGGTAGTGGTTGGAAACACCGAGGGCAAAAGATCGCGCGTTCGCTCACCAACAAGGTGGACGGATCAAGTTAAAGATTCGTCGACCTCCAAATTTTACACGGTTGTAAGAGACGCGTTGGACAGATCCCGATGGAGGCAAATCATCCGCTCCAGATGCAACCCTGAGGCTGACCACGATCCTCAGACATGAGGGACCGACCCCAGAGAGAGAGAAGTACAATAAAAAAATAATATAATACAGATCTAAAATTATCTCGAGAACATCTAACTTAAGTTATAACTTTAAAAACCAATAGAGGCTAAAAATTCCACGGATATGGCACGGATAGCCAGAGGTCGCGGGTTCGAATCCTTTGCATGGGTGGAATTTTTAGCCTCTAAATAGGTTTTTAAAATTGTCCTTAGCACGGGTTAGTGCATTAAAAATAAAAATAGTATAATTAGGTTATAACTTTAAAAATACACCAAAATCTACGAAAAATAGTGAAATCAAAATGTCCGCTAACCATGCAAGAGAACGCATTGAAAAAGCTCGTACGTTTGATCTGTGAAACGGGAAAATATTAACTTAAAAAAACCTAAGTCTGTGGAATACGTCTAAATGCCGGGCACAAGTTTTCTCTAAGAGAGAGAGAGGGCTTAAACACAACGCGTGCCCACCGCGGATAAGGCTAGGCGCGTACGGGTTACTTTTGTCACCGTGACTCTTTCGTCACTCCGTAGATATGTATGGAGATGCGCGAAATGTCACCCAGCTTTAAAAACCTATTTAGAGGCTAAAAATTTCACCCATGCCGGGATCCGAACCCGCAACCTCTGGCTATCCGTGCCAGCGCTCTACCAATTGAGCCAATGGGCGACTCACCGGCTTCAGTGAAATTTCGAACCTCTTTACACTATTCTCTGTATTACGTACAGGCAGCGACATCTGGCTTAAGCAAATTGCATCACTTACAGCCCCGACTACCTACTCCCAGCTGTCACGTCGTAACATACGCGCATCTCCATACATATCCACGGTCTTGATAAGAGTGACGAAACAGTCACAGTGACAAAAGTAACCCGGGCGCGCGTAGCCTTAGGCAACTACCAGCTTGACACCAGTAGATGATGGTCACAATAAAAGTAGGAATGAATTTATTTTACACGCGCATTCCAAGACGACGTGAATGTAAACGTGTTCTTGAGTGGAGACCGCGACTCGGCAAACGTAGTGTAGGACACTCTCCGGCCAGGTGGGATGACGATCCGCGAAAAACTGCCGGCAGATGCTGGATGCGGCGAGCTGAAGACAGGGCGCTATGGCGCTCATTAGGGGAGGGATATGTCCAGCAGTGGACTAATATAGCCTGAAGAAGCCCATAATCCCCACGCTGGGCATGCGGGTTGGGGATCGCATGCTGCCCACCCCCCGGTTTGTGTCCCTTAGTCGCCTTTTACGACACCCGCGGGAAGAGTTTGGGTTGGTGCTATTCTCTAGGCCGACACCACACAGCATACGAGAACATTTAATTGTACATAAAAATGGAAATTTCACAGATGTTTAAGATGTTGTATAGAATCAGGCGTTACTTTGCGGAAATCCATAATAGCATTAAAAAGTTAAAATTACTTTGCTGAATTCCGCCAAAAATCCCACAAGCACCATGCGGCTAGCTAATGCACCGCCCTCCCTCACACTTTTATAAGCAGAAGCAAGACACGAACACACCACCACCAACACCAATACTTGTGTGAGAAAACACGCGACGCGTTTCGCCTCTAACACGAGGCATGCAAGCATCTATGTAAGATGCAAGCATCTTGCATTTGGCAGCCTGAGGATGCCTCGTGTTAGAGGCGAAACGCGTCACGTGTTTTCTCACACAAGTATTGGTGTTGGTGGTGGTGTGTTCGTGTCTTGCTTCTGCTTGAAAAAGTGGGAGGGAGGGCGGTGCATTAGCTAGCCGCATGGTGCTTGTGGGATTTTTGGCGGAATTCAGCAAAGTAATTTTAACTTTTTAATACAGATGTTTAAGTAAATACTTAACTCAGTTCCTACATTAATATTGTAACCATAATTTACTCGTGCTAAACACCATCACCATTCAGTTGGGCTCAAATATAGTTAAAATAATAGTCAGCGGTGGTAGCTCAGTGGGTAGAACAATGGACTCGCAAGCAAGAGCCCCAGGTTCGATCCCCAGTGCGGGCATGTACCATTGACTTTGTTTAATTTCAAAGTTACGTTCATTTGCGAATTTGTAGTCGCAATACCAGGTGCTGGGCATGCCTACACCATCTATAAAACCATGTCCCAGGCACTACAACATCCGAGTGGTCCCTTCACCCATCGAGTGTGAGTGAAGATGCCACTGGACGCTGCATAAATCCTCATTACGTAGATGCAAAAGGTCAATAGTTACCGGCGTTGGATGCTCGTTGTCTTTAACATTTTCCTGATAGCGTGTGGAAGGTTAAAAACTATATTATTAGACAATCTAGTCAATCTAGCTTTGAGACAATCTAGTTTTTTATACTATAGTCGATATACGTCCCACGCCGGCTGTCATGTAATGGCAGTCGTTAAGCCGTGTCAGAGGCCTTACGGGCGGCTCGATAACTTCTGACAGTAATGGCCGCCACGGTCTTACAATCCTCCACCAACCCGGACTTGGTCCCCGTGGAGTAAGGCCCAACCCTCCTGCGACGCAGGAAGAGACCCGTGCCCCAGCAGTGGGGACGTACAAGGGTTGCTATCGATGTTGCGTACGAGAAATAGGTGATGTGTGGACTTACGTGTATGTCGGGCAAAGCGTCGCTGCTGTTCCCATTCGGCACCCGCTCCTCTTTGTCAACTGGGGCACTGCTTTCTGCACTGCTGGCCGAGCTGACCGATCCTGAGGATAGGAATGTCTAATGTTGAATTTTCATTTTTTATTTAATGTTAACACGAGCACTAGACATAATAAAAACTATATTCTTTTTATGCACTAACCCGTGCTAAGGACAATTTTAAAAAAACCTATTTAGTGGCTAAAAATTCCACCCATGCCGGGATTCGAACCCGCGACCTCTGGCTATCCGTGCCAGCGCTCTTCCAACTGAGCTAATGGGCGACTCACCGGCATTAGTGAAATTTCGAACCTCTTTACAATACTCTCTGTATTACGTACAGGCAGCGACATCTGGCTGAAGTAATTTTGCATCACTTGCAGCCCCGAGTACCTACTTTGCAGTTAGGTTTTTACATCAGAATGATATCGCTGTACCCACATGATTATATTCTTTTTATTGCACTAACCCGTACTAAGGACAATTTAAAAAATCTATTTACCTATTTTTAGCCTCCAAATAGGTTTTTTTTTACAATAAAAACTGTTTTTACACGGATTTTACTCGTTTATTTCACATTTTTAACATTTTCCAACGTTTCGGCACTCTTTCAAGTGCCGTGGTCACGGATGACTGAGGTGACAGGCGTCTTTTTGAAAGCATTAAATGTTAGTTTACTTCCCTCGGCAAAAATTACAAAAGTTAATTATAAAGTTACGTTCTAAAATAGGCAAACCAATTATTTTATATAAAGTCAACAATATTGATTATTAGTAATTGAAGTTAAAATTAAATCTATAAACCAATTATTTTACTCAACTCAAAAAATATTGATTATTAGTTAATTGAAAGTAAAGAGATAAGATAAGAATATTCTTTATTGTACACAGGAAAAACAACAAATACAAAACAATTGCAAATATACATAGTACAATCCTTATTGCTAAAAGCAATTTCTTCCAGACAACCTTACGATGGAAAGTTGCTGAAGGAAATTAGAAAGACGGGTAACCAGTGCAAATTAACTCTACAGTCACACTTCTAACAAGGGGGTCTCATGCACTTAAGCACTGGTTCCCTTGCTGCCGGTATGTTCCAACCACGATCCCAATTGAAATTTGGATGCCGGCGGATCTCTATTGCCTCGCGTATCATTCTAGGGAAGAAACGGTCTTCTCGGGCTAGAAATTTAACTTTATCGAAATGTGTGAAGTGTTGTAGTAGGCGTGTAGCCTCATTATTACAATAACTTGCACTTTATCTTTAGCCAGCACTTAACATAGAATATAAGCAAATGCACAATGTTATTTAAGTTCACTTCATACAATACACGAGGACTCACTACAACTAAGATGTGATTTCTATTCTCCCACCTACGTCCATCTCCTGATACCACAGTGTAACGTGTTACTGTCTTTATTCCCATGGGAAAATCGATAAGCCGCGGGTCACAGCTGTTGCCCAGCTGCACTATAACTTTTAACATACCAGCCCTCGTTTCTCGCTCGTCGGTATGGGGTACCTTCGCCTCCAGCTGCTCGCAGCGCTTCAGGGAGCGTTGCAACTCCCGATTCAGCTCCTGGAAACAACAGTCCAGCTGTGAATATTGGCGAGAATGGCGACATTAAGAAATATATTTAAAACACTTTTTTAAAAACCTATTTAGAGGCTAAAAATTTCACCCATGCCGGGATTCGAACCCGCAACCTCTGGCTATCCGTGCCAGCGCTCTACCAATTGAGCCAATGGGCGACTCACGGCATCAGTGAAATTTCGAACCTCTTTACACTATTCTCTGTATTACGTACAGAGAATTGCCTGTACGTAATACAGAGAATAGTGTAAAGAGGTTCGAAATTTGGTTGCGGGTTCGAATCTCTAAATAGGTTTTTAAATTTGTTCCTTAGCACGGGTTAGTGCATTAAAAATAAAAATTGTGTTAACACTTTTTACCTATGTTCATGAATAAACTATTCTGATTCTGATTCTTCTGAATGATTCAAAGACAAAATGCTTTTTTTACTAGATGTGTGAAGGGACCACTCGGACGATATGCAGTGCCTGGGACATTGTTTTAGATGGTGTAGACTGGATTGTGTTGTAATTCGAAGGTAATTATAGTCTGTGTAAAACTCATGTTCTATTTAGGTTAGGAGAACATCTAAACATTTGTGAAATCGTGATTGTGTAATGTAGGCATTAGCATTAGAAAATAAAAACTTTGTGAAAACCTATTTAGAGGCTAAAAATTCCACGCATGCCGAGTATTGTAAAGAGGTACGAAATTTCACTGATGCCGGCGAGTCGCCCATTAGCTCAGTTGGAAAGAGCGCTGGCACGGATAGCCAGAGGTCGCGGGTTCGAATCCCGGCATGGGTGGATTTTTTAGCCTCTACATAGGTTTTTAAAATTGTCCTTAGCACGGGTTAGTGCATTAAAAAAAAGAGTATAAAAACTTTGTGATTTATAAATTAATGTGTTGTTCTTTATACCAATGGGGATTTATAAACTTCTTGTTCACAAATCCCCATTGCCAATACTAAGATACGCCAATGGGGATTTGAGAACAAAAAGTTCACAAATCCCCATACATGGGGATTTTCAATGGGGATTAGTGGAACAACCCAAATGTAAAACGATTATTTCCGATCAAACGGTGATCCCCGGCCGGGTCAAACTAGGAAACGAACTTCTCTAGTCGGTCTCTGGTCTTGGATGTTATCTATGTATTTATTGTATTAAATCTATCGTCGAGTTAGCACCTGTAACAAAAGTCATTTAGTTGTACTTTATTAAGCTTGCCTGAATCGCGGTTCAAAAAATATGTTAAGCACACTTTGTGCCAAAAGGGCTACTATAACATAAAGGATTATTTAGATGACAATGAGGTCTGGAATTAAAGCCAGTACAATGTATGAGTTCTATGTTTTATAATAATTACGTAAACTATGTTAATTAAGGACTTTTGAAAAGACTAAGTTAGGAGTTTTTTTGTCCATTTTTTCTCCAAAATGATCTAGATTTTGAAATGGACACCTAGTTTGAATTGTAACGTTCATTAAGCCGCAGTTTCTGTGCTACTTTGAATAAAACCTTTTCATTTCATTTCATGTCCATGAATATTTATTTATTTAGAAAGTCTAGTCGAGAACAAAGTCAGTTAGTGCTAACTTCACTGTTAACGATAATTTAGCTTCTGAACAAGGTCAGTTACTTATGTAGGTTAGGAAAAATATCAGTAACTTTAAAACTGCAGGTAGCCAACACAATGTGAATACTAGAAATAAACATAAACTTTCGTTCCCAAGATTTAGGCTGGCAAAGGTTAATACATACTTCATGAGGCATTGTATACGCTTCTATAATAAAATCCCTGAAGATATATTAACCTTTCCTGAAACGCGGTTCAAAAAATGTGTAAATGTGATAATTTTCGCTTCTGAACAAAGTCAGCTGTGCTTTGGACAACGTCAGTTATTGCTAACTTCCCAGATTTTTAACAAAGTCAGTTAGTGCTAACTTCACAGCTTTTGAACAAAGTCAGTTAATGCTAACTTCACAGCTGTTGAACAAAGTCAGTGCTAATTTCACAGCTTTTGAATAAAGTCAGTGCTAACTTCCCAGATTTTTAACAAAGTCAGTTAGTGCTAACTTCACAGCTTTTGAACAAAGTCAATTAATGCTAACTTCACAGCTGTTGAACAAAGTCAGTGCTAATTTCACAGCTTTTGAATAAAGTCAGTTAGTGCTAACTTCCCAGATTCTGAACAAAATCAGTCAGTGATAACTTCTGAAAATAATAATTGTTATTATTATTATAACTTTACAGCTTTTGAACAGTCTGTTAGAGCTAACTTCACAGCCTCTGAACAAAGCCAGTTTCTGCTAACTTCACATTTTTTCAGTATTAAAACGTTTTATTCAAAAGGGTTCTATACAGGTTGTAACAAAATCTCCATAACAATAAATACCTTTATGGCACTCGAGTGTTTCTTCTTGAGAACCCCGTTCTCCCCCTTCTCCCACTCCAGCTGTTTGTTCACCGCTGCCAGCTCTTCTGTTAGTTCTGCCACCTGGTCGCAAGTTAAGAAATATAACAATAATAATACAAGAGAGAGGCTAAAATTCCGCCCGTACCGGGACTCAAACCCTCGGCCTCTGACTAACCGTACCAAGATCGGTGACTGTATTACGTACAGGTGAGTCGCCCATTAGCTCAGTTAGGAGAGCGCTGGCACGGATAGTCAGAAGTCGCGGGTTCGAGTACCGGCATGGGTGTACGGCATATCAATAAAACAAATTCTACTGAAGACTTGGCTGTATGGGCATGTTGGAATGGGTGAAGAAAAAAAAAACTCTGCTTATATTATTTTACGGTTGGCGCCATTTTCCAAATATTTTTTCTCTATTAAATTGCTTATTTTTTTCGCAACTGTATTAAAATAGTCGTTCAGTACACGTGCGGAGCCGTCATTGCAACTTGTTCCGACTGTCAACCCTCGCCTTCGGCTGCGCCTCGGCTCGGGTAGACATTTGTCGGAACTCTTTGCAATGACAGCCTTTCCGCACTTGTAATGAAATATACTATATTATTATTATCTATTTTATTTACAGACATGGTGGAATTTTAGCCTCTAAATAGGTCACCATCCTGCTCTCTATAATACTCTCACCTTCCTGGCCAGCATCCTGCTCTCTATAACACTCTCACCTTCCTGGCCAGCTTCCCGCTCTCTATAACACTCTCACCTTCCTGGCCAGCATCCCGCTCTCTATAACACTCTCACCTTCCTGGCCAGCATCCTGCACTCTATAACACTCTCACCTTCCTGGCCAGCATCCTGCTCTCTATAACACTCACCTTCCTGGCCAGCATCCTGCTCTCTATAACACTCACCTTCCTGGCCAGCATCCTGCTCTCTATAACACTCACCTTCCTGGCCAGCATCCTGCTCTCTATAACACTCACCTTCCTGGCCAGCATCCTGCTCTCCCCGCTGCGCCGCGCCGCCTCCCCCGCGAGCGCTGCGCGCGCGCCGCTTAGCTCCCCCTCCAGCGCTGTGAGGCGCGCGCGCAAAGCCGCGTTGTCAGCTGACAGCGCCTGCGCCTGCGGTTTTTACGTTTTTAGTAAAATATCGTCGTCGTCAGGCTATACTAGTCCTCTGCCGGACATAGCCTTCCCCTAAAGCGCGCCACGTTGTGCTATCATAGGGGGTAATGCGCACAATCCCCACGCTGAGCATGCGGGTTGGGGATCGCAGTTCGGTGGAATTGTACTGCAGGGGGCGCTGCTGCCCACCCCCCGGTTTGTGTCCCTTAGTCGCCTTTTACGACACCCGTTCGAACTGGCAAAACGCTGTCACAGTACAAATCCCACTCGCGTTTTGGCTGGTAAACGTGTTCACTTCTCAACGTAAACCATTACAACTCGCACTCAGCAAGTGAAGTGAACACGTTTACCAGCCAAAACACGAATAAACGTGAGTGCGAGTTGCACTGTGACAGCGTTTTGCCAGTTCGAACGGTTAACTTACTCATACTCACTACTCAATGCTCGATTAACGCGGTAGTAAAGTTATTCGATTGGATCTGTCAAACTCGCACTAAGCACTCAGTGGGTTAGCGAGTGAGTGAATGACTGTGTGAACAAGTCAACGAGCGAGTGAGTGAGTTAAAATGGTAAGCGCTGACCTCCTGCCGCGCGGCGGTATCCGAGGCGGCGGCGCGCGCGTGCCTCGCCGTGAGCGCGGCGGCGTGCCTCAGCGCGGCAGCCTCGCGCGCCGCGCACGTGTCGCGCGCGGCCGCCGCGCGGGCCGCCGCCGTCTCCGCCAGGGAGCGCGCCTCCCTCTCTCTGCGGGGGAGAGGGCTAAGGTTGGGTCGGGTCTTCCTTTGTTGGAGAGTGAACCCTTCACTCAGAATGAACGAACTAACAAAGGAAGGAACGAATAAGGAAATGAACGAACAAAGGAAGGGACGAACAAACAAATGAACGAATAAAGAAACGTACGAATAAAGAAATGAAAAGGTTTTATTCAAAGTAGCGCAGATACTGCGGCTTAATGAACGTTACAAGTCAAACTAGGTGTCCATTTCAAAATGTGGATCATTTTGGAGAAAAATGTACAAAAAAACTCCAAACTTAGTCTTTTCAAATTCCTTAATTAACAGAATTTACACAGATTCTACAAAACTCGTCAAAACTAGTGAATGAACAAACAAAGGAAGGGACGAACAAACGAATGAACGAACAATGAAACGAACTTATAAAAAAATAGCAAAGAACGAACGAATAAAGAAATGAACGAACTGTTAGGACAGCGGTCCTGCGGTCCTTTTTAAAACAAGACTCATTTACTGCTAATACAAAGACTTATTGACTGCACAACACACGGATTGCAAAACTGAATTAACATATATGTCGGACGGCGTATAAAATCAAATTCGCTTGCCTCAGCATTAACTTCCTTTTACTAGGATTGATTATAACAGACCGAATAAAGAAATGAGCGAAGGAACGAATGAAATAGTAATAATTCTTTTTATTGCACTAACCTGTGCTCAGGACAATTTTAAAAACCTAATTAGAGAAACCTG
Organism: Yponomeuta sedellus; assembly: GCA_934045075.1. Lineage (NCBI taxonomy): Eukaryota > Metazoa > Arthropoda > Insecta > Lepidoptera > Yponomeutidae > Yponomeuta > Yponomeuta sedellus. The sequence continues at coordinate 1,165,105 of OW203749.1, forward strand.
TTTACAATATTCTCTGTAAATAATACAGAGAATATTGTAATATTCTCTGTAAATAATACAGAGAATATTGTAAAGAGGTTCGAAATTTCGCTGATGTCGCCGACACTTACCCATTAGCTCAGTTGGGAGAGCGCTGTTACGGTTAGCCAGGGATCGCGGGTTCGAGTCCCGCAGGCAGAATTTTTAGCCTCTAAATAGGTTTCTAATAATAATAACTAATAACTTCCACGCAACACAATCACTTGACCCCTGGGGCATTATTACGTAAGTGTCCACTGAGTTGAGTGACGTGGATTTTTACTTTTTTTAAGCCACTTTGGCTGTCAAATGCATACATTTTTTGACACTTAGGAGTTGTCTAAATGCTTTACTCGATAGAGTGGAGTGCTATGTAATGGGAGGGCTGGTACCGAACGAATAAAGGAACGAACGAGTAACGAAATGAACGACAAGAAATAATCCAACGGAATAAGGCTGGGCGCACGCTGAGACGCAGGCGACGCAGCGCAGTGCAGCACAATTCAGTACAGGGTAGGAAAGTTTAGCCAGACATAGGCCACCACCGCATGCTGCGACGCAACTATTCGCTCCATTCCTTGGCAATTCTCATCCATAGTAGCTCTTTTGAATAGCCTGGATTCAAAAGATGTTCCTACATAGGCTGTGATGATAGTTGTAAAATCTTTCTTTTTAAGAATACCTACCTAGTTAAACTTTAATATTAGACCTAAGCAATCAAATGTGTATACATCTGAAAAGGTAGAACTGGTGACCTGAGTATGAGCAACTAGAACCGCTAACTGTAACCCATGTTTTAACACAATAAATTAATTTCATTTTCATTTCATTTCAAATTTCTGGATTTTGAATGATTTGTATCATACAAGCAAGGTTCACAGCGAACTAATTCAATTAAATATTCTTTCAATGCAACAAAATTGTTAGTCGCGCGTCGCGCAGAAATCAGTGCAGTGCCGGCACAAATCTGTGCCGGCACTGCAACGTGATGCAGAGCAGGGAAGACGCATGTCTGCGTCGCACGTGCCTGCGCCGCACCGTACGTAGCGATGATGACGTTTCATGCTTCACCTACGCTGCGCTGCGCTGCGTCGCCTGCGTCTCAGCATGCGCCCAGCCTAACAGCCCGCGGCTCACCTCTCCAGCTGTGCGGCGAGCGAGTCAGCCAGCGCCGCGCGAGCCCCCAGCGCCGCTAAGGACGCCGCCTCCTCCTCCAGACTCTGGTTGCTCGCTCGCAGCTGCTGCACCTGCAAGCAGATGACATAGACATGTTATAGACAGACAGACAGACAGACAGACAGACAGACAGACAGACAGACAGACAGACAGACAGACAGACAGACAGACAGACAGACAGACAGACAGACAGACAGACAGACAGACAGACAGACAGACAGACAGACAGACAGACAGACAGACAGACAGACAGACAGACAGACAGACAGACAGACAGACAGACAGACAGACAGACAGACAGACAGACAGACAGACAGACAGACAGACAGACAGACAGACAGACAGACAGACAGACAGACAGACAGACAGACAGACAGACAGACAGACAGACAGACAGACAGACAGACAGACAGACAGACAGACAGACAGACAGACAGACAGACAGACAGACAGACAGACAGACAGACAGACAGACAGACAGACAGACAGACAGACAGACAGACAGACAGACAGACAGACAGACAGACAGACAGACAGACAGACAGACAGACAGACAGACAGACAGACAGACAGACAGACAGACAGACAGACAGACAGACAGACAGACAGACAGACAGACAGACAGACAGACAGACAGACAGACAGACAGACAGACAGACAGACAGACAGACAGACAGACAGACAGACAGACAGACAGACAGACAGACAGACAGACAGACAGACAGACAGACAGACAGACAGACAGACAGACAGACAGACAGACAGACAGACAGACAGACAGACAGACAGACAGACAGACAGACAGACAGACAGACAGACAGACAGACAGACAGACAGACAGACAGACAGACAGACAGACAGACAGACAGACAGACAGACAGACAGACAGACAGACAGACAGACAGACAGACAGACAGACAGACAGACAGACAGACAGACAGACAGACAGACAGACAGACAGACAGACAGACAGACAGACAGACAGACAGACAGACAGACAGACAGACAGACAGACAGACAGACAGACAGACAGACAGACAGACAGACAGACAGACAGACAGACAGACAGACAGACAGACAGACAGACAGACAGACAGACAGACAGACAGACAGACAGACAGACAGACAGACAGACAGACAGACAGACAGACAGACAGACAGACAGACAGACAGACAGACAGACAGACAGACAGACAGACAGACAGACAGACAGACAGACAGACAGACAGACAGACAGACAGACAGACAGACAGACAGACAGACAGACAGACAGACAGACAGACAGACAGACAGACAGACAGACAGACAGACAGACAGACAGACAGACAGACAGACAGACAGACAGACAGACAGACAGACAGACAGACAGACAGACAGACAGACAGACAGACAGACAGACAGACAGACAGACAGACAGACAGACAGACAGACAGACAGACAGACAGACAGACAGACAGACAGACAGACAGACAGACAGACAGACAGACAGACAGACAGACAGACAGACAGACAGACAGACAGACAGACAGACAGACAGACAGACAGACAGACAGACAGACAGACAGACAGACAGACAGACAGACAGACAGACAGACAGACAGACAGACAGACAGACAGACAGACAGACAGACAGACAGACAGACAGACAGACAGACAGACAGACAGACAGACAGACAGACAGACAGACAGACAGACAGACAGACAGACAGACAGACAGACAGACAGACAGACAGACAGACAGACAGACAGACAGACAGACAGACAGACAGACAGACAGACAGACAGACAGACAGACAGACAGACAGACAGACAGACAGACAGACAGACAGACAGACAGACAGACAGACAGACAGACAGACAGACAGACAGACAGACAGACAGACAGACAGACAGACAGACAGACAGACAGACAGACAGACAGACAGACAGACAGACAGACAGACAGACAGACAGACAGACAGACAGACAGACAGACAGACAGACAGACAGACAGACAGACAGACAGACAGACAGACAGACAGACAGACAGACAGACAGACAGACAGACAGACAGACAGACAGACAGACAGACAGACAGACAGACAGACAGACAGACAGACAGACAGACAGACAGACAGACAGACAGACAGACAGACAGACAGACAGACAGACAGACAGACAGACAGACAGACAGACAGACAGACAGACAGACAGACAGACAGACAGACAGACAGACAGACAGACAGACAGACAGACAGACAGACAGACAGACAGACAGACAGACAGACAGACAGACAGACAGACAGACAGACAGACAGACAGACAGACAGACAGACAGACAGACAGACAGACAGACAGACAGACAGACAGACAGACAGACAGACAGACAGACAGACAGACAGACAGACAGACAGACAGACAGACAGACAGACAGACAGACAGACAGACAGACAGACAGACAGACAGACAGACAGACAGACAGACAGACAGACAGACAGACAGACAGACAGACAGACAGACAGACAGACAGACAGACAGACAGACAGACAGACAGACAGACAGACAGACAGACAGACAGACAGACAGACAGACAGACAGACAGACAGACAGACAGACAGACAGACAGACAGACAGACAGACAGACAGACAGACAGACAGACAGACAGACAGACAGACAGACAGACAGACAGACAGACAGACAGACAGACAGACAGACAGACAGACAGACAGACAGACAGACAGACAGACAGACAGAGCAGCTGAACCGATTTCTCTAATTCTTTTTTTTTTAGAATATTCCTTGAAGTACGAGAAGCGCTCGTGGCCTAGTAGAACCGAGTAATTGGAATCAATCACTTGGTTAAGCAACAACAGGTGCGGTCAGGTGCGGGATGGGTGAGCGTCCCGTGACTACCGCTAGTGGCATTTTTCCGAGCGCTTCCGTGCTTCGCAAGGCACGTTAAGCCGTTGGTGCCGGCTGTCATACATATAATGGCAGTCGTTAAGCCATGTCAGAGGCCTTATGGGCGGCTTGATAACTTCTGACAGTAAGGCCCGTCTTGCAATCCTCCACCAACCCGGACTTGGCCCCCGTGGTGGAGTATGGCCTAACCTTCCTGCGATGCAGGAAGAGACCCGTGCCCCAGCAGCGGGGACATACAAGGGTTGATAACGATGATAACGAGGATGGTTCTTACGGAGGAAAATAAAAAAAATAAAGAATCGACTGTTAGCCGGTACGAGGTTCGCTGGGTCAGCTAGTTGTAGATAAAAATGGAAATTACACAAATATTTCTTAACCCAAGAGGTAAGAAATATTTAACCCAAGAAACATTTAGATATAGTCTGTTAGCTTTTAGAATATACCTCGGGCTCCAGAGTAGGCTTCGGTTTTAGCCAATTTTCGCCGGTTTTCGTACTGATGATCGAATTCTGATTTCGAAATTAAGTGTCACATTGGTTCCGATATTTCTATTACACGGATACATCCGAATCTAACCGGTAGTAGCCGAGGTATATTCTAAAAGCTAACAGACTATACTGGCTCTGGAACCAGAAACAGCGCCATCACAAACATGTAAACATCCAAGACCTGGGGGTTTTTGTCCCCAGCCGGGGATAGAACCCGGGACCTCTCGCATGGTGGGCAGTTGCGCCACCGCTGCGCCACAGAGGTCGTCAATATTTTCGATGTCGACCCATGTATGTCCCCACTGCTGGGGCACGGGTCTCTTCCTGCATCGCAGGAAGGGTAGGCCATACTCCACCACAGGGTGTACATACAATAAAGAATATTATATCTGTCTACGTACTTATTTAAGTTAAGTTTAAGTTAATGTATCTTAAACTATACCCTATGTTTATTTGAAGTTTATTATTGTATTTAATTTTTTTTCTGCATTACCCTTTGCGAGTCTCTTAAAAACCAAAGGCTTGCTGGAAGAGAATGCTTCTTGTAATAAGCACGCCCTTGTACATATACTCATGTAATTAGTTCAATAAAGTATTAAAATAATAAATAAATACTTATAGTGAAAACGCAACTTTAAATAAACGAAACTAAAATATTAGTCAGTTTAATACTGGACAATGCCCATCATTCAGGACTCTGTCAACTCAGTTTCAACTTCTTACCTCAGCAGTGGTGCGAGCGAGAGCGCCGCACGCCTCGTCCCTTTCCCTCTCACAGGCTCCCAGCTGCTGTGACAGTGACGTCACCTTTCGGTCCAACTCTGTGTTCTCGTGTCTACAGAGTATGAGCGCCGCTTGGGTCTCCTTCAGCTCGGATTCTGATGAGGACAATGTTTGACATACTTTATGAATGTAATGAGTGTAAGTATAGTTTTGTAGTATGGGTGGTATCAACCCTTTGTAGGTCCCCACTGCTGGGGCACTGGTCTCTTGCGATGCAGGAAGTTTAGGCCATAATCCACCACGGGGGCCATGTCCGGCTTGGTGGAGGATTGTAAGACAGTAGCGGGCCTTACTGTCAGAAGTTGTCGAGATAAGGCCTCTGACATGGCTTAACGACTGCGATTACATGACAGTTGGCATCAACGGCTTAAGGCGCCTTTCGAAGCAGGGAAGCGCTCGAAAAAAATGCCACTAACGGTAGTAACGGGAAGGTCACCCATCCAGTACCTGACCGCGCTTTTGTTGCAGAATCCTAGTGATTAATTGCAATCACTCGGTTCCACTAGGCTACAAGCGCTTCCTGGTATACTTGCACTCATTACATTCGATTCAACTTTTACTACAGACTTGCCTTATCTTACTTTCCTATCCTGGTGTATCCAGTTCTGGTATATATTCCAGTGTATCCAGTATAAGCGATCTTTCGAAAGCAAAGCCTACTGACAACGGCTCTTTAAATCGTTAAAAATATCACCAACTTACGATTCATAGACAGAATATTCGTTATTGTACACAAAAATAATGTACAGAAATAATACTGTGTGGTGTCGGCCTAGAGAATAAGCACCAACCCAATTCTTCCCGCGGGTGTTGTAAAAGACGACTAAGGGACACAAACCGGGGGGTGGGCAGCACCGCCAAACTGCGATCCCCAACCCGCATGCCCAGCGTGGGGATTATGGGCATTACCCCCTATGATAGCACAACGTGGCGCTCTTTAGGGGAGGGCTATGTCCAGCAGTGGACTAGTGTAGCCTGACGACGACGACGACACAGAAATAATAGAAAAATAATGTTTGACATAGTTTATGAATGTAATAAGTGTAAGTATACTTTTGTGGTCCAGCCTCGCCTCAAAAAATGTGTCAAGCATTACTGTATGCAGAAAAGCCTATTATAACATAGACATACTTTATGAATGTAATAAGTGTAAGTATATTAGCATTAAAAAGTGAAAATTGCTTTGATAAATTCCGTTAATTTTTTTGGCGGAATTTAGCAAAGTAATTTTCACTTTTTAATGCTTTTATGGATTTCCGCACAGTAACGCCTGATTCTATACAATGTAAGTAAAGCTAGAGGTTGCGGGTTCGAATCCCGGCATGGGTGGAATTTTTAGCCTCTAAATTGATTTTTAAAATTGTCCTTAGCACGGGTTAGTGCATTAAAAAAAATAGCATTATGTAAGTATACTTTTTTCTTTTTAATGGCTTTTCACGAAAAAACAAAATGGCGGACGCTATGAAAACTAGCGTCCGCCATTTTGTTTTTTCCCCCCTTACCATTTAGACCCAGTGACACTCCCGGCATTGGCTCTGATCATAAATTCGGATGATACGATGAAATATTCGGATGACACAAAACGTGAACTCACCGAGCTGCTTCGCCCTGGCGGAGTCGGCTGCGCAGGCGCCGGCGCTCTCTTTGGCCGCCTCCAGCTCCGTCACCCGCTGCTGTAGGCTCTCAGCACGCTCAGCGCTCGACTGTCAACAGGTAAAAAAACAATGGAGCAGGAGGGGGAGCAATGCGATTGTGGAGCCTCATCGCAATCCATGGTGCACCTGCTCCAATGTCCATTGTGCCCTCACACCTGCACTCTGGAGGACCTAACAGAGGCCAACGCTGCTGCAATTGCAGTGGGCAACTATTGGGAAGGAAAAATATAATCTGGTCGAATCGCTGACACGAAAAGAAGAAGGAAAAAAACGTAAAGTAATATTATTATTGTTAAATTATCTGACGAGTTTATTAACTTAACAATAAACCAGTCTAAACTATAATTTAATACATTAAGTCCTAAAGTAACTTCATACTAACGGTGCATGTTGTGACTGCCTGTAAGTGAGGTAACACTTAGTTTATTTCTAGTTATGGTCTATTGTAAATGTATTGGTGTATATCTTGTTGGTAGTCCTAATAATGTCTCTCTCTCTCTCTCTCTCTCTCTAATAAACAAAAATAAGAAAAAAAATAAGAAACGATATTGTCGTCGAAATGCCCAGCACCTGAAGATCTATCGATCGCCTTAGAAGTAAGACTTAAACTATGACGTCACACAGAGCTCCTAACACACTCTAGGCGTTTATTTTCTTATCTTAATCTTATGATCAGTTAAACATAATAGCATTAAGTCACCCGCTGCTGCAGGCTCTCCACACGCTCAGCGCTCGACTGTCGACAGGGAAAAAAACCGATATTGTCATCGAAATAACACAGCACCTGAGGATCTATCGATCGCCTTAGAAGACTTAAACTATGACGTCACACAGAGCTCCTAATACATTCTAAGCGTTTATTTGCTTATCTTTGGCCAGGTTTTCACGGTCTTAGTACGCTCGGACCGAGTGCGCCATCCGAGTAAAGTAATGCTTCTGATTGGACGGTTTTTCGTGACTACACCAAAGTAGCCAATCAGAAGCATTAGTTTACTCGGATGGCGCACTCGGTCCGAGCGCACTAGGACCGTAAAAACTTGGCTGATCTTATGATCAGTTCAACGTAATAGCATTTCTATCAACGGCCTCGGTGGCGCAGCGTTTTGGCACGCTGACTGTAAAACCCAAGGTCTCGGGTTCGATCCCCGGCCGGCTCAAACTAGGCAACGAACTCTTCTAGTTTGTCTCGGGTCTTGGATGTCATCTATGTATTTATTGTATTAAATCTATCGTCGAGTTAGCACCTATAACACAAGTCATTTAGTTGTACTTAGTATAGGGCTAACGAGATCTGTGTAATATGTCTATGAATATTTATTTATTTATTTATTTAACAATGCTAAAATAGGATAAGTAAATTGTTATACTTCTCTGAAATAAATCAATTTCAATTTATTTTTTTAATCACATATTCCACCTTGTAGGTCCCCACTGCTGGGGCACGGGTCTCTGGGGGCCAAGTCCTGATTGGTGGAGGATTGTAAGACAGTGGCGGGTCTTACTGTAAGAAGTTATCAAGCCGCACATAAGATATGGCTTAACGACTGCCATTATGTGACAGTCGGTAGCTTTACGTGCCTTACGAAGCACGGAAGCGCTCGGAAAAAAATCACCTAGCGGCAGTCACGAGACTGTCACCCACCCTGCACCTGACCGCGCCTGTTGTTTATGAAGTGGTGATCCCTAAGGCAGCCCCGGCTGCCTTAGGGATCTTAAACGATCACGAAGGTTAAGCAACACAGGGTGCGTTCAGTGTTTGAAAGGATGACCGTCTATGAACCTGTGTTATAGGTGCTAACTAACGCTACTGCCATTTTTCCGAGCGGTACCGTGCTTAGCAAGGCACGTTAAGCCGTTGGTGCCGGCTGCCTTCGATAGATGGCAGTCGTTAAGCCAAATCCGAGGCCTTCTGAAGACTTCTGACAGTAAGACCAGCCACTAGCTTGCAAGCCTCCACCAATCGGGACTTGGCCCCCGTGGTGGAGTATCGCCTATACCTTCTTCAGGGAAGAGACCCGTGGCCCTCGGTGGGGCCATAATGAGTTGATGATAAAACTAACTAACATGCGAGGTTTTGTTTGTACCGCGACGAAAGCATATTTTGGAAATTATAATAAATTATAAATAAAAAATATGTCGGGAAACGGATTATTTGGGAAAAAGTAGTGACTCGAACTGATGTTTTGGGAACGGATGTTTAGGGAACGGTGTTTTGGGAACGGATGTTTTGGGAACGGTGTTTTGGGAACGGATGTTTTGGGAATGGTGATTTGGGAACGGTGTTTTGGGTAGGGTGTTTTGGGAACGGTGTTTTGGGAACGGTGTTTTGGGAACGGGTGTTTTGGGAACGGATGTTTAGGAAAAGGGCGTTTTGGGCAACGGATACGCACGTTCCGAAAGGATATATTCAAGATCCCTCACCTTGTAGGCTTCAAGTTCGGTCCTCAGCCGGTTCTGAGTCCACTTGAGCCGGCCCTCCAACTCCTTGACGTCATCACGGCTCTTGGCCAGCTCCCTTTCGCAGGAGAGCAGCTCGTGGCACTGCCGGAAGAGATCATGAAGTTGTGAAGAAATTAAATTAAATGTAAGCATTAAAATGTGAAAATTACTTTGCTAAATTCCGCCAAAAATCCCACAAGCACAATGCGGTCTTGCATTTGTGAGCCTGAGGATGCTTCGTGTTAGAGGCGAAACGCGTCGCGTGTTTTCTCACACAAGTATTGGTGTCGGTGGTGGTGTGTTCGTGTCTTGCTTCTGCTTGAAAAAGTGGGAGGGAGGGAGGTGCATTAACTAACCGCATGGTGCTTGTGGGATTTTTGGCGGAATTTAGCAAAGTAATTTTCACATTTTAATGCTTTTATGGACTTCCGCAAAGTAACGCCTGATTCTATACAATATTATTATTAATAAACTAGCTGACTCAGCGAAATTCGTACCGCCAAACAGTCGATTCTTAATTTTTTTTTCTCTCCGTAAGAACCATCCTCGTACTTCAAGGAATATTCTAACAAAAGAATGAGCGAAATCGGTTCAGCTGCTCTCGACATTTTCGCTTATCAGCACATTCAGGGATTCATTTTTATATTATAGATAAAAAAAATATATTGGCCTTTTTACATCTACTTAATGAGATGATTTATACAGCGTCCAGTGGTATCTTCACTCACACTAGATGGGTGAAGGGACCACTCCGACGCTGTAGTGCCTGGGACATGGTTTTATAGATGGTGTAGGCTTGCCCAGCACCTATACCATCCTGACAGCTTAGTCGGCCTAGCCCACAGGAAAGACTAGTCAATACGTGCGGAGCCAACCAAGCCGCGGGTTTCCTCACGATGTTTTCCTTCACCGTTAGCGTGTGGTATTGCGACTACAAATTCGCCAATGTACGTAACTATGAAATTAAACAAAGTCATTGGTACATGCCCGCACTCGGGATCGAACCTGGGGCTCTCCCTTCCAGTCCATGGTTCTACCCACTGAGCTACCACCACTTATAGATAATCTCAACTATAAACCAGGGTTAAATATAATTACTAATTAAGTCCTCAAGCAAATTTATACTAACGGTGCATGTTGTGACTGCCTGTAAGTGAGGTAACACCTAGTTTATTTATAGTTATGGTCTATTGTGAATGTATTGGTGTGTATCTTGTTGGTAGTCCTAATAAATAAAATGAATGAAATGAAAAGGTCTTATTTAAAGTTAGTGCAGAAACTGCGGCTCAATGAACGTTACAAGTCAAACTAGCATTACAGCGATATCATTCCAATGTAAAACCTAACTGCAAAGTAAGGTACTCGAGGCTGCAGGTGATGCAAATTACTTCAGCCAGATGTCGCTGCCTGTACGTAATACAGAGAATATTGTATTACGTACAGAGGTCGCGGGTTCGAATCCCGGCATGGGTGGAATTTTTAGCCTCTAATTAGGTTTTCAAACTAGGTCTCCATTTCAAAATCTAGATCCACACCTCATCTCTCGGTATCAATTTACTTTTTAAGCATTTCCAGAAATAAGCTGTCTCTACATATTACCTACAATAGTTACCTTGTCATCGCACAGCTGGCAAATCGGCTGTTTTTTAGTGTGTGCAGACTTAAATTGCCACAAACTAGCTCCAATTCGTGCGCAACTGCGCGCTTTTTTTGCGTCGCGGCCTTGGCTGCGCGCCCAGCCACCCCAAGGCACGCCTCATCTCGGTATAAATTTACTTTTTAAAGTATTTCCAGAAATAAGCTGAATCTTTAAATTACCTACAATAGTTACCTTGTATCGTACAGCTGGCAAATCCGCTGCTTTTCGAGTTTGCCGCTCGCCAGCTCCAATTCGTGCGCATCTGCACGCATTTTTGCGTCGCGGCCTTGGCTGCGCGCCACGCCTCATCTCTCGGTATCAATTTACTTTTTAAAGCATTTCTAGAAATCAGCTGTCTCTATACATTACCTACAATAGTTACCTTGTCATCGTACAGCTGGCAAATCGGCTGTTTTATAGTGTATGCAGACTTAAATTGCCACAAACTACTTAGCTCCAATTCGTGCGCAACTGCACGCTTTTTTGCGTCGCAGCTTTGGCTGCGCGCCACGCCTCATCTCTCGTATCAATTTACTTTTTAAAGCATTTCCAGAAATAAGCTGTCTCTACATATTACCTACAATAGTTACCTTGTCATCGTACAGCTGGCAAATCGGCTGTTTTATAGTGTATGCAGACTTAAATTGCCACAAACTAGTTCCAATTCGTGCGCAACTGCGCGCTTTTTTGCGTCGCAGCTTTGGCTGCGCGCCACGCCTCATCTCTCGTATCAATTTACTTTTTAAAGCATTTCCAGAAATAAGCTGTCTCTACATATTACCTACAATAGTTACCTTGTCATCGTACAGCTGGCAAATCGGCTGTTTTTTAGTGTATGCAGACTTAAATTGCCACAAACTAGCTCCAATTCGTGCGCAATTGCGCGCTTTTTGGCGTCGCGGCCTTGGCTGCGCGCCCAGCCACCCAAGGCACGCCTCATCTCGGTATAAATTTACTTTTTAAAGTATTTCCAGAAATAAGCTGAATCTTTAAATTACCTACAATAGTTACCTTGTATCGTACAGCTGGCAAATCCGCTGCTTTTCGAGTTTGCCGCTCGCCAGCTCCAATTCGTGCGCATCTGCACGCATTTTTGCGTCGCGGCCTTGGCTGCGCGCCACGCCTCATCTCTCGGTATCAATTTACTGTTTAAAGCATTTCCAGAAATAAGCTGTCTCTACATATTACCTACAATAGTTACCTTGTCATCGTACAGCTGGCAAATCGGCTGTTTTTTAGTGTATGCAGACTTAAATTGCCACAAACTAGCTCCAATTCGTGCGCAATTGCGCGCTTTTTGGCGTCGCGGCCTTGGCTGCGCGCCCAGCCACCCAAGGCACGCCTCATCTCGGTATAAATTTACTTTTTAAAGTATTTCCAGAAATAAGCTGAATCTTTAAATTACCTACAATAGTTACCTTGTCATCGTACAGCTGGCAAATCCGCTGCTTTTCGAGTTTGCCGCTCGCCAGCTCCAATTCGTGCGCATCTGCACGCATTTTTGCGTCGCGGCCTTGGCTGCGCGCCACGCCTCATCTCTCGGTATCAATTTACTGTTTAAAGCATTTCCAGAAATAAGCTGTCTCTACATATTACCTACAATAGTTACCTTGTCATCGTACAGCTGGCAAATCGGCTGTTTTTAGGGTTCCGTACCTCAAAAGGAAAAAACGGAACCCTTATAGGATCACTTTGTTGTCCGTCTGTCCGTCCGTCCGTCCGTCTGTCAAGACCCTTTTTCTCAGGAACGCGTGGAGGTATGAAGCTGAAATTTATATCAATTACTCAAGTCTACTGTCCCTTGAACCTGTGAAAAAATCAAACTTCTAAGCCAACGCAATCAAAAGATACAGCCGTTTATGGCGCAAATTTTCGACACTTGCAAGGGAATCAAAACCTACAGGGTGCTTCCCGTGAACTCAGAATCTTGAAATTTGGTACGAAGCAACGTCTTATAGCATAGATAAAGGAAAAATTACGAAAACCATAAATTTTTAGTTACATCACATAATATTTTTTTTTTTAATAATTTTAAACTTACTACCCATTTCCTCATAAACGCGTAGAGGTATTAAATTGAAATTCATACCAAATACTCAGGTCTATAATACAGGTTTGTACGGAACCCTCGGTGCGCGAGTCTGACTCGCACTTGGCCGGTTTTTTTTAGTGTATGCAGACTTAAATTGCCACAAACTAGCTCCAATTCGTGCGCAATTGCGCGCTTTTTGGCGTCGCGGCCTTGGCTGCGCGCCCAGCCACCCAAGGCACGCCTCATCTCGGTATAAATTTACTTTTTAAAGTATTTCCAGAAATAAGCTGAATCTTTAAATTACCTACAATAGTTACCTTGTATCGTACAGCTGGCAAATCCGCTGCTTTTCGAGTTTGCCGCTCGCCAGCTCCAATTCGTGCGCATCTGCACGCATTTTTGCGTCGCGGCCTTGGCTGCGCGCCACGCCTCATCTCTCGGTATCAATTTACTGTTTAAAGCATTTCCAGAAATAAGCTGTCTCTACATATTACCTACAATAGTTACCTTGTATCGTACAGCTGGCAAATCCGCTGCTTTTCGAGTTTGCCGCTCGCCAGCTCCAATTCGTGCGCATCTGCACGCATTTTTGCGTCGCGGCCTTGGCTGCGCGCCACGCCTCATCTCTCGGTATCAATTTACTGTTTAAAGCATTTCCAGAAATAAGCTGTCTCTACATATTACCTACAATAGTTACCTTGTCATCGTACAGCTGGCAAATCGGCTGTTTTTTAGTGTATGCAGACTTAAATTGCCACAAACTAGCTCCAATTCGTGCGCAATTGCGCGCTTTTTGGCGTCGCGGCCTTGGCTGCGCGCCCAGCCACCCAAGGCACGCCTCATCTCGGTATAAATTTACTTTTTAAAGTATTTCCAGAAATAAGCTGAATCTTTAAATTACCTACAATAGTTACCTTGTCATCGTACAGCTGGCAAATCCGCTGCTTTTCGAGTTTGCCGCTCGCCAGCTCCAATTCGTGCGCATCTGCACGCATTTTTGCGTCGCGGCCTTGGCTGCGCGCCACGCCTCATCTCTCGGTATCAATTTACTGTTTAAAGCATTTCCAGAAATAAGCTGTCTCTACATATTACCTACAATAGTTACCTTGTCATCGTACAGCTGGCAAATCGGCTGTTTTTAGGGTTCCGTACCTCAAAAGGAAAAAACGGAACCCTTATAGGATCACTTTGTTGTCCGTCTGTCCGTCCGTCCGTCCGTCTGTCAAGACCCTTTTTCTCAGGAACGCGTGGAGGTATGAAGCTGAAATTTATATCAATTACTCAAGTCTACTGTCCCTTGAACCTGTGAAAAAATCAAACTTCTAAGCCAACGCAATCAAAAGATACAGCCGTTTATGGCGCAAATTTTCGACACTTGCAAGGGAATCAAAACCTACAGGGTGCTTCCCGTGAACTCAGAATCTTGAAATTTGGTACGAAGCAACGTCTTATAGCATAGATAAAGGAAAAATTACGAAAACCATAAATTTTTAGTTACATCACATAATATTTTTTTTTTTAATAATTTTAAACTTACTACCCATTTCCTCATAAACGCGTAGAGGTATTAAATTGAAATTCATACCAAATACTCAGGTCTATAATACAGGTTTGTACGGAACCCTCGGTGCGCGAGTCTGACTCGCACTTGGCCGGTTTTTTTTAGTGTATGCAGACTTAAATTGCCACAAACTAGCTCCAATTCGTGCGCAATTGCGCGCTTTTTGGCGTCGCGGCCTTGGCTGCGCGCCCAGCCACCCAAGGCACGCCTCATCTCGGTATAAATTTACTTTTTAAAGTATTTCCAGAAATAAGCTGAATCTTTAAATTACCTACAATAGTTACCTTGTATCGTACAGCTGGCAAATCCGCTGCTTTTCGAGTTTGCCGCTCGCCAGCTCCAATTCGTGCGCATCTGCACGCATTTTTGCGTCGCGGCCTTGGCTGCGCGCCACGCCTCATCTCTCGGTATCAATTTACTTTTTAAAGCATTTCTAGAAATCAGCTGTCTCTATACATTACCTACAATAGTTACCTTGTCATCGTACAGCTGGCAAATCGGCTGTTTTATAGTGTATGCAGACTTAAATTGCCACAAACTACTTAGCTCCAATTCGTGCGCAACTGCACGCTTTTTTGCGTCGCAGCTTTGGCTGCGCGCCACGCCTCATCTCTCGTATCAATTTACTTTTTAAAGCATTTCCAGAAATAAGCTGTCTCTACATATTACCTACAATAGTTACCTTGTCATCGTACAGCTGGCAAATCCGCTGCTTTTCGAGTTTGCCGCTCGCCAGCTCCAATTCGTGCGCATCTGCACGCATTTTTGCGTCGCGGCCTTGGCTGCGCGCCACGCCTCATCTCTCGGTATCAATTTACTGTTTAAAGCATTTCCAGAAATAAGCTGTCTCTACATATTACCTACAATAGTTACCTTGTCATCGTACAGCTGGCAAATCCGCTGCTTTTCGAGTTTGCCGCTCGCCAGCTCCAATTCGTGCGCATCTGCACGCATTTTTGCGTCGCGGCCTTGGCTGCGCGCCACGCCTCATCTCTCGGTATCAATTTACTGTTTAAAGCATTTCCAGAAATAAGCTGTCTCTACATATTACCTACAATAGTTACCTTGTCATCGTACAGCTGGCAAATCCGCTGCTTTTCGAGTTTGCCGCTCGCCAGCTCCAATTCGTGCGCATCTGCACGCATTTTTGCGTCGCGGCCTTGGCTGCGCGCCACGCCTCATCTCTCGGTATCAATTTACTGTTAAAAGCATTTCCAGAAATAAGCTGTCTCTACATATTACCTACAATAGTTACCTTGTTATCGTACAGCTGGCAAATCCGCTGCTTCTCGGCGTGCGCGGACTTGAGTTTGCCGCTCGCCAGCTCCAGTTCGTGAGCGGCTGCGCGCTCTTTCAGCGTCGCGGCCTCGGCTGCGCGCCTCGCCTCTATGATGAGCCGCTCGCCGCCAGCGTAGCGCATCACGGCCGCGTCTTTCTCGCGCTGGGCCTGCTCGACACTCCGGCGCATCTGCGGGGCGGCGTTTTTATCAACGCACAAAGCGGCTGTACTGTAATCACACACACACATATGCACACACACATGCGCACACACACACTCACACATTTTCCTTCTGTAGGGGCTGATACTGCTGACGTAATGTAAACATAGTTGAGGGGGCTAGCGATTGCCCGCCAGTCGCTCGTGTGGGTCTCACCTAGTAACACTACTGTATGTGCATATATCTTGTATGAACTTTCCGTGTTTTCCTATTATACTTATGTAGCTGAATTCGGACTTTCATTCATTGAGATAGTCACTCCCTAAACTTCCTTTCTAAACCCCGACGTTACTCTTGAGTAACATTGGTAAATTTCACCCGTGCCTAGTTTGATGTTTGATTTTACCACAGATTTAAAATAATGTTGGACAGTTACTTTAACCTCTGTTGAACTTCAGTTTATAAGTATAATTACTTTATAAGGAAATTTAGGTTTTTTGTAAATAATAAATGCGTTATGGAAGAGGATTTTAAAAACCTTTTGTCATGATAAGATAAGATAAGAATATTCTTTATTGTACACCAGAGCACATATTGTAAAACATGTAAAGATACAAAGTACAATTCATGCCTATTGTTTTCTTACCAAGTCCATCTTCGCCTCAAAGTCCTTGAAGGTCTCGTCTTTTTCCTGCATCTCATCAGCCTGCTGCCTTACTCTGTCGCGCAGTACCATCACCTCCTTTCTCTGTTCCGCCAACAATTGTTCTAAAGTTTCCACTTGGAGTCTGCAAACGTCCTTCTTGGCATCACAGTCAGGTACTTCGCCTTCTTCTGTAGTTTTATGAGGTATTTCTTCATTACTGTCTTGTTTATCAACACCATTTTCTTTGATAATGCTCGGTGAGTCTTCCTCAAAAATCTCATTGATGATTTTTGTGTTTAAAACCGGTTTTGATACGGGCTTCTGTGTGGCAACTCTGTGAGATATGTTATAGGCATTTTTTAAGCTACCGCTGACTGTTGAGAATATACCGTGAACGTTTTTGTATATGCTTCCCAGGTCTTGGTTTAGGAGCTCTTTGGATAAACGAGGGTATCGGACATCTAGGTTGGCAGGAACGGTGTCAGTGAGGATTTTCTGAGTCGCCGAGACTTTGGTTTTCTGATTCGTAAACTCTGAAAGGATTTTTTCAGCATTCAAATCGTTTTTACCTGAATTTGAAGTTGTTTCATTAGGTTGTGTCGTAGATGATACATTTTCAGCACTTTTACTGAACGCTGCTTTGTTTAATGTAGCTTTATTTATTTTTACCGCATTTAGGTCCTCATTAAGACTCATAGTGGATTTTGTAAGAGCTTTTGGGCAGTTCTCAATAACTTCATTTTCTACCGAACAACTACCTGGTGTATCACTCAATATACTTTTCTGTACGTTTTCTTGACTTACACTAATAGTTTTACTGATGTGGTCAGTAGCTTTCACATTGGTGTCTTTAGAAATATCTTCCACACTGGATTCTTCACTAATTTTGTCGTTGATGTCATTTCTATAAGCATTATTGGGTGTTAAATCTTCTAAATTCGCGTCCTTGTCAAAGCTTTTGTCTTCTTCTTCAGGGAACAAAGAGCGAGAGTTTGATAAAGTGTCGGAGTTAGAGTTTTCAGTGGCATACTCTACTGGTCTTTTCACTGCAGTTTCACAATCGTTTTCCACCATCAAATCGACATCTGAAGGCTTGATTACTGAAGCTGAGCAAGCCTCAAGCTTATCCAAGCCTGAATCACTAGTTATTTTACTTTTATCGCCGACTTCTTTCACTGACGATTCGACGTCGACAGTTTTCGTAAGAGCGGACGTTCCTTCACCTTCCACGGACATTTTAGCCTTACTACAGGCTTAGTAAGGTGTTAAATGTATCCTATATGTTATTGGCTTCATTAACTACATCGAGGAAATCAATAAACGCGATTATTTACTTAAAGAAATACACTAAAATCTGAAATAAACACTTCTTTGATTTTTTTGACGTTTGACGGATGGCACAGAGACGGATGGTTGACAGTAGTTTCGATCAGCCATCCATATATAGGTTCTACAGTGCGTTCACATTAACTTGACGCGTGAGAGAATTGGTAACAAGGACCTTACATATGAATTAGCTTTTGGACCTAATCGGAAGATGGTTAAACAAGCCCTCAATCCTTTTATTTTCCCCAAGTAATGGGAATGATTTCTTATTTAACAAGTAAAAATCTCAGTGTTACCAATTCTCTCACGCGTCAAGTTAACGTGAACGCACAATATAGACGTGCAAGATCTCTGACTTATTGTACACCATAACAACAGTAGAACACAAAAAAAACAAAATAATTTTGTAGTACGTAATTACAAAACCAAAGAAAAAATTCAGTTGATCCATTTTCGTCTCAGTGTTGCAAGAGTATTGCAATTCTTTTCATGAAAAAATACTTGGAATTGAAACGCTACAAATGCTGAAATGGGGCTGAAAAAAAAACCTTTCAATAGCTTATTGCCAGACGAAAAATAATTCTACAATGTTGGGATATATCAGTGAATAAATTAGTTGCGTGTCGTTTGGTCGTCTCGAAGGCAATAAAGATTAGAAGCACAACACTAGAACCATTTGTGTAGTTAAGCCCATTACACAATGAAAAAAATAAGGTATAAGAGATAAGGAACAAGGAATAAGGAATAGCGGAATCCAGCGATGGCAGCACCGTTAATCAATTCATAATTCAAAAATAAGGAATAATAAATAAGAAATAAGAATAAAATTTCCGTCACGGTGGGAATTTGTTTCTTATTTCTTATAGCCAGCCAATCGCAGGGAATTCACTCACTTCACAGGGGCACTCGTGCTTCGCGCACACACCAGCTGCAGGTATTCAACCGCTGTGATTGGTTGAATATTGTAGCCTATCGCCTATTGTGTTTTGATTTCTGTGCTATTCCTTATTCCTTGTTCCTTATTCCTTAACTCTTATACCTTATTTTTTTCATTGTGTAATGGGCTTTACTTTAAAAAAATGTCAACTATCTTGATAGGTCAAGGATTTAAGTGTTTATATACTCTGTGTGTAATGGGTAAAACCATAGGGTAAAACTTTCTTGTGATAGGTACGTCTTCGTATCGAAATACATACTTTACATCAATCTGAAATTTAATATCATTTTTCGAAATTCTAGTAAAATGTAAATATTTTTATTTATATAATGTATACTTCAATAAAAAGACTACCAAAAATTACTTACATTTATTTAATTATACCTAAGTAAGCTAAAAAGTTCTATGAATGAACCTCAATTTTAGAACCTCTCGTATAGGTACACAGCGAAAAATGCTGTTTTTACGAAGGCTCCACAAAAACAGCATTTTTCGCTTAGTAGGTATATCTACGAGAGGTTCTAAAATTGAGGTTCATTTATAGAACTTTTTAGGTGGTAATTATATAAATGTAGGTAATTTTGGCATTCGGTGTGATTTTTAACCGACTTCAAAAAAGGAGGAGCTCATCAATTCGACGCGTACATTATTTAATGAATCAGTCAATGTTATTTCTATTATTTAATAAAACTAAATAATTTCTACTCTTTTTTCATTTTTTTTGTCTTACTCTTTCATTTTGATTACTAGCGCACACAATCGAGAAGGGATACCTACCCATTCCTAGCATGGCTCGCTCCTTTGTGCAACTTGGATTTTCTATTATATGCCTCTATGAGTTTCCATGTTTTGGCACCTTACGTGACAGACAGCAAACATTGGCTAAATGTCTTAGTATTACACCCGGTTTCTGGTACACTAACGACCCATTAATCTACTGTTAACAGCTGTCAGTTGGCCAAAGTGCATACAGAAAAAAAAACATTTGGCAGCAGCTGTTAACTGTAGATTAACAGATTGTTAGTGTACAAGAAACTGGGGGTATATTATTGTGGGATTCCAGCTTTAGAAAAATCTCCTGGCTTTCATAAACCAGCCCATCCCGACTGAACACGTATAGCGATCTCCCTATCCGAAAGACCAAAAGATGCTCACGGTAGACGTATTCGTCATGTTCACAACCAAGAAGTTATGCTTGATCTAAACCTTACATACTTATATTCGAGCCAAAAACACTAAAGAGAACCATCGGGCACCGCCGCAGTCGGGTAAAAAGAAGTTTAAGCTTTCATCTACGTAAAGATGCAAAATTAAGTTGCTTTGCTTGCAGCGGTTGGCTCTCGGTAGGATTCGGCTTCAGCTCAGTTTTCAGCACTTACTTCACCTCACGAAAGGTCTAGCATCCGACTCTAACATCGATAACAATCCTTGTATGTCTCCACTGCTGGGGCATGGGTCTCTTCCTGCATCGCAGGAAGGTTAGGCCATACTCCACCACAGAGCCAAGTCCGGGCTGGTGGAGTATTGTAAGACAGTGGCGGGCCTTACGGTCAGAAGTTATCAAGCCGCTCATAAGGCCTCTGACATGGCTTAACGACTCATTAAATGACAGCTGGAACCAACGGTCTCCGCGCATTGCGCAGCACGGAAAAATGCAACCAGCGGTAGTCACGAGACGGTCACCAATCCTGTACCTGACCGCGCTTGTTGCTTAACTCAAGTGATTGATTTCAATCACTCGGGTTCGGACATACAAAGAGTTGATATCGAACGATATAAAATTACTATTTTTAGTTGATTTATTTTAAGAAAGTGCACTATCATTACAGGAAGTAAATGATTCAAGAGTTAAACTAACAACAATTAACAAACACAAACAATTCTGAATACCTACCTAATAGAAATTTCATTAACTGTATTGTTTATAAAACTTCTATTAAGTAGTTTAGAGCCTGTTTACGAGGGATGGAAAATGTGAAGGTGATATACTTAGAAATAAAAGTAAAAGCGGGAATTTGTGTAAACGGTGCCTTGCCTCCATTGTGTGCAGCCGAAACATCTCCAAAAAGCTAGATTGGCTATTCATAATCGCGTGCTGGTCCCAACATTTATGTATGGTAGCGAGACTTGGGTGTGGAAAAAGAAGCAAGAAAGTAGAATTAATGCAGTTGAAATGAGGTCCTTGAGAAGTATGTGTAGTGTTACTTTAAATGACAGGATACGCAATAGTCTTAATAGAATTGAGAAAGGAATGTTGCGTTGGTTTGGACATGTGGAGAGGATGAAGGAAGAAAGATTGACGAAACAAATATATATTGCGAATGTGAGTGGAAGGGCTGGTAAGGGACGTCCCAGACGGAGTTACATCGACTAAATAGGGGATATATTAGCAAAGGGAAAGATAAAAAGTACCCGGAACCGGCGTGCGTGCATGCAACGACTTATGAACGTTGATGAAGCGAAGGTGATCTGTCAGGATCGTGGCAAGTGGCAGTCCCTGGTCTCGGCCTACCCCTCTGGGATACAGGCGTGAGGTTATGTATGTATTAGGTAGTCAGATTATAAACAGCATATATAAAATAAATATTCATGGACATGTTACAGAGATACTAAGTACAACTACTTGTGTTACAGATGCTAACTCTACGATAGATGTAATACAATCAATACCCAAGACCCGAGCCAAACAAGAAAAGTTCGCTTCCTAGTTTGACCTGGTCGAGGATCGAACCAGAGACCTTCGGTTTTACAGTCAGCGTGCTAAACAGCTGCGCCACCGAGTTCATCAAAATTATAACAAACTACCTATTCAATAATATTATAATTTAATATTATGTTATTTATTAGACCTGGAAAGCAGGTAAAAACCCTTCCTTTTACGGAACCCTACACTGCGCATAGCTCGACACACACGTGGCTAGTTTTTTAAATTATTATGTGCCTAAACACAATAATCTAATAATAATAATAAATATTCTTGGACATATTACACAGATCTCGTTAGCCCCCTATACTAAGTACAACTAAATTTAATGACTTGTGTTATAGGTGCTAACTCGACGATAGATTTAATACAATCTTCTTCTTTCGTGTCGAAAGCGCCGCCCTCCTCTCAGACATCCCGCTCCCAAAACCGCGCCACCGCGAGCGCGCCGGGTGATGCCTCCATGAGATCCCGCAAACTGCACTGTGGAGCTTCAGGGCAGACACAAAGATGCATTGTTGTTTGTGCAGCTCCACATCGGCACAGGATGTCAGCATCTTCGGGCAGGATCCCCCATCTTTTTAGGTTATCTCTGGATCGAGCAACACCAGCGCGCAGACGGTTCAGCGATCTCCATACTCCCCACTGCTCATGCCCTCCAGGTGGTATTGACTCCACCGGCTTTATATCAGTCAGGAAGGTGTTTTGTCTGCTCCCTCCACCTACGCAGTCGAAGTTCTGCCGGTGCTTCCCCGTCAAGTGGCTTAAAAGTAGTGAAACTTTTCCGGGACTTTAGCCGCTTTTTCGTTGGACATGGCTATGCATTGGATGGCGGTCATCATTTGCTTGTCTCCACCGTTCAGTAGCAGCGGCAGCCTCTCTACGAATTGCTGGTGGCGCTATTCCGGCAAGCAAATGTAGCTTGGCGGTCGGAGTCGGTCTCAAGCAGCCCGTGATCAGACGGCAAGTCTCGTTAAGGGCCACGTCGACATGACCAGTATGCGCAGAGTTACTCCAGACAAGGCTAGCGTACTACGCGGCCGAGTAGCTGAGTGCCAAAGCAGTAGTCCGTAATACATGTGGATGGGCACCCCACGTGCTTAATACAATAAATACATAGATAACGTCCAAGACCCGAGACAAACTAGAAAAGTTCGTCTCCTAGTTTGACCCGGCCGGGGATCGAACCCGAGACCTTCGTGTGTTACAGTCAGCGTGCCAAACCGCTGCGCCACCGAGGCCGTCAAAAACCAATAATCTACAGATTGTAATCTCTGAATGCACTTTAATTACACAACAGGGGGCATTCGGAGATTGCAATAATCTACAATAATCCATGCACTTAAGTCTTTAGAATACAGCGATAAAAATAATCTACCCAATTAATCTACCAAGTAGCTTTAGGTTTAACGATGAAGGTATTAATGATTCAAAACTAATCACTTTTGTTTAATCTCTCCAGTTTTGCTGCAGTAGCTAAATATTGCTATGGTTAAAGGTAGGTTAAGCGGTGGTAGCTCAGTGGGTAGAACCATGGACTGGCAAGTGAGAGCCCCAGGTTCGATCCCGAGTGCGGGCATGTACCAATGACTTTGTTTAATTTCAAAGTTACGTCGCAATACCACACGCTAACGGTGAGGGAACGCATCGTGAGGAAACCCGCGGTTTTAGTGGCTTCGCACATATTGATTAGTCTTTCCTGTGGGCTAGGCCGACTAAACTGTCAGGATGGTATAGGTGCTGGGAAAGCCTACACCATCTATAAAACCATGTCCCACGCACAACGGCGTCGGAGTGGTCCCTTCACCCTGAGGTCTGCTAGAGGTCTGAGTGCTTAGTGCGAGTTTGACAGATCCAATCGAATAACTTTACTACCGCGTTAATCGAGCATTGAGTAGTGAGTATGAGTAAGTTAACCGTTCGAACTGGGAAAACGCTGTCACAGTACAACTCGCACTCGCGTTTATTCGTGTTTTGGCTGGTAAAGGTGTTCACTTCTCAACGTAAACCATTACAACTCGCACTCAGCAGTTTTAATTTCCATACTTGTCGCTAGGTGGCGCTTCCTCGATGCCATAGAAATATGAGTTTACGTTAACGCGATCGAGTAGTTAAAAAACTCGCACTAAGCACTCTGGACTGACTTGTGAAGGGTTTGGAGCACGGAAACACTATCTTCACATATTAAATAATATTATTATAATTAGTACGTAATTTGGTTGCAACGGTAACACAGAGAAGAGCAAAGAGTATATAACCTAAAGAAGAGGAAAAATTACAATGTTGTCACAGCTACAAAAAATGTGAAGGTCTATGCTTTGTTGGGTTGCCAACAATAGTCAGTAGGTTTATGTATATATATTTGTATCGTTATCAACCCTTGTGTGTCCCCACTGCTGGGGCACGGGTCTCTTCCTGCATCGCAGGAAGGTTAGGCCATACTCCACCACGGGGGCCAACTCCGGGTTGGTGGAGGATTGTGAGACAGTGGCGGGCCTCACTGTCAGAAGTTATCAAGCCGCCCATAAGGCCTCTGACATGGCTTAACGACTGCCATTATATGACATCCGGCACCAACGGCTTAGCGTGCCTTGCGAAGCACGGAAGCGCTCGGGAAAATGCCACTAGCGGTAGTCCCGGGATGCTCACCCATACCGTACCTGACCGCGCCTGTTGTTGCTTAACTAAGTGATTGATTCCAAGCACTCGGTTCACCTAGGCCACGAGCGCTTCTATTTGTATGTAAGTATATTATTAAATACCATCTATTAAACCATGTCCCAGGCACTACAGCGTCGGAGTGGTCCCTTCACCCATCTAGTGTGAGTGAAGATACCACTGGACGCTGTATAAATCATCTCATTGAGTAGATGCAACAAGGCCAATATATATATAATTATATATATATTATATATATATATATAAAAAAATTAAGGTTGTGGGAAGAGATCGCTCTTAGCGATAAGACCGCCAATTGTATAACATTACTTAGATTTAAGAATCATGGTTGTAATATTTTTCTGGTTGTCCAATAAAGTGTTCTCTATCTATCTATCTAATATCTCATTGGAAGAAAGCTTTTAGCAATAAGGCCGCCAATTGTACTCTGTATCTTTACATGTTTTTGTTGGGGTTGAGGAGCAGTGGACTGTAGGTGGATTTAAAACTCACAGGGTCTGATTTGCCTCAGTTTAATGCACACACGGTGAACACACGAAAAATTATTACTGATTATTACAGTGATGTCCTTAGCTATTAAGCGCCACGTAGAAGACGAATTAAAAAGTTAGAGAGCAACAGTGTTGCTATATTTAGTTTTGCCAACAGTTTTATAATAATAAATAATATTCTTATCTTATTATTAATTATTTATGCACTTATAAATATTGCTCCCTTTTTCCCCGTTATCTCATTTGGGACCGTCCATAAATTACGTCACACGTTAAGGGGGAGGGAGGGGGTCGACGAAGTGTGACATTGTGTGACAGGGGGGTGGGAGATGTCCTAAATTTTGTGACGTCACTTTTCCAAATCCACGTATTAAAACACGAGCTTTGCACTATTAACGAAATACTCAAAACATTTGCAACTTTTGATATAAATCTAATTAAGGAACTGCTGTCTTTAGTAGGAACAATAATTTAAAATTTGTAAAATATGTGACATCACACTAGGGAGGGGGGGAGTCTCACAAATGTGACCAGCTGTGACAGGGACGGGGGAGGGGTAAAAAAATGACCAAATTCGTGTGACGTAATTTATGGATGGCCCCTTTTGAACACCCTCTGCTAAGGTTGGCTGGAAGAGGTCAACTCTTAGAGATAAGTTCGCCTTTTTAACAATGTTATGTGATAATATCTTGTCTTGTCATTAAATCATTAAAGGCGAAAGTTTGTCAGTGTGTATGTTTGTTTCTTCTTCACGTCCAAACGGCTGGAGCGATAACATAACATTTACATACAGGCACATACATTGCTTCTGGCCCCACACTAGGATACCCTGTGTCGCGGGAACCAGAAACAACGACATCACAAACATGTAAACGTCCAAGACCTGGGGTTATTTTGTCCCCAGCCGGCATTCGAACCCGGGACCTCTTGCATGGTAGGCAGATGCGCTACCGCTACGCCACAGAGGTCGTCAGCGATTTTAATAAAATTTGATATGGATTTATAATACAAACACAAATGGTTTATTGACATGGAAGATAATGTTCATACTGTTACATAGGTATAGTCTTAGTAGCTTATGCAAATATAAAACAAAAACGTCAATAGAATCAGCCCATCGTAATAACACTTGGTATAAGATCTCATTTTTAACAACCTATTTAGAGGCTAAAAATTTCACCCATGCCGGGATTCGAACCCGCAACCTCTGGCTATCCGTACCAGCGCTCTACCAATTGAGTGTATGTTTGTTACTTCTTCACGTCTAAGCGGCTTGGGCGATTTTAGTAAAATTTGTTATGGAGTTAGCTGACACCCTGAATTAACACATAGGTTTCGTTTTATAGCGGAAAACATCTTATTCCCATCAAAGTCGATAAACTGCGGGTAAAACCGCGGGGCACAGCTATTATCGACAGAATATCATTGTTGTAGGCAGATACCGCGGTGGCTCCTAAAACACATGCTGAGTAGGGAACCATTTCAGGGGCACAATCCTTTAAAAAAAATATAGCTATTATTATCTAACCATGTTTAATTTGCATGCCTTCTTTTATTTCATTTTAAAATGTCTATTCGCCCATTATTTGTTTTTTTCTATTTTATTACTTGCTTTCTTTTTCCTCTGTTTGTTCATAATGTGTTGTAAACTTTATGTATAATTATATATATATATATATATATATATATAAGATATATATATATATATATATATATATATATATATATATATATATATATATATATATATATATATATATATTAGATATATATATATATCTTGTTGTGTTTTGTGAATTTGTTACTGTTTTGTTATGTTTTTAGTATTGTGCCGTTGAATAAATTATTTTTTTCTCTCTCTCAATAAAAGTAGGAACTAAGTTAAGTACTTTAAAAGTCTCACACCCGTGTTCTGAGACGTTCCTCGAAGTTTTCCTCCACTCCACTCTTGCTCAACCGAGGAATACAGTATTTTAAAACGGGTATTAAACTTCCTCCAATCTATGGTGAACAGGCAATTACATCACATACTTACATAGGAATTCACTAAGTCTGAGGCCCTATTGCTCGCGATAGTTGATAAGCCAGTTGAAATAATAACAGAAGGATTTTGTTGCCATAGAGGTATAGATTGTTCTGGAATAGAAACCACGAATAATATCTAAGATAATTGTTTATTTGGACACAAATGAATTAAAGTTCACAATATTATTGTGCCTCCTCACTCCTGAGGCCACTGAATCTGAATATTTACAATAATAACTATTTATTGTAAACATTATCGCTGATCGCTGGTGAGAGCGCTGAATTTCTGGATATTATGTAATAAGTTCCGGTTCCTGTCGTCACAACGATATACATACTTTTAAATAAAACCTCTAGCATAGGAGTAAATCATTAGTTATTCAATCAATATTAATTTATGACTTTAGTTAATTATAATTTATCATAATAATTCATAAATTATTTAACAGCTATTACTTTAATAATAGGATGAGTTAGTAAAACTCATCGTTTACACACTTTGAGTAGAAAAAACTGCAATAGACGGAAAAAATCATGATGATGAAGACAATGTACTCATCATATCATCATTAAGGAATGCCTAAGAAATAGAAATGAATGGATTTGAAATAACACGCGCAAATGTTCAGAAATAAGTGAATATTATATGCGTAAGTAATTAATTAGTTTCAGAACAACTTGTAGCCGGTAAACTTTTATTTTGAAATTAGAACAGTTGGCCAAATGCAAATTGCTCCGTTATTATCGTTGGGCGCCAGTGAAACGATGGATCTTTACAAAATAAATAATAAACTCTGGAACGACTTCAGGTGTAGGTAGTTTTATTTGTAGATTTAGTATAATATTTTAATAAAACAGAAAACTGGATAAAACCGGATAAACGGATAAGGGTAAAGTAGTAGACATGAAAAATGAGGGAAATCGAAGAATGTGTGACGTAATTTAAATGATAGATAGAAAAAGAAATAAAAATGGTGTGAAGAGGTTTGCACCGCTACAAATGTTTCTTTTAATTGATAGATTTCAGTTGTCACCACTGTGGAGGGATAATATAAAACCATGGGGATGTACGAATTACCTTCTTAATATTGTTGGGTTGACCTAATAAAAAATAACCACTATCTGCGTGTTGGTATTTTCTTAGCTACCTCGACCTACTGTACTCCTGCTGCCCCTGTTGTTACACTTCAGAAGTTAGACGAAGAACAAGATGCTCGGCCCGTCTCTCCATGGATTGGGAAAAAGGGTAAATAATACAATATGACACGACTACAGACGAAGAAGCTGCTCAAAATGATGATGTTTTTTTTCAGAACGAGGAGACGAAATGGAACGACGCAAAACAAAGAGTAAATCATCTGAACGCTCTGAAGTCATTCCTAAATTTGATCCTAAAACCAGATTTTCACGATCTTAGTGCGCTCGGTCCGAGTGCGCCATCCGAGTAAACTAATGCTTCGGATTGGCTATTCTGGTATTGCACGAAGAACCGTCCAATCAGAAGCATTAGTTTACTCGGATGGCGCACTCTGTCCGAGCGTATTAAGACCGTGAAAATCTGGCCTAAGAAGAAAACCACTATTGTGAAGGGCTGGCTTAATATAATTGGGCTGCTCGGTGAAATGCACCACTCGGGCGAGCAAGACCGTGTCTTAGTCAAATTCGTCTGCGAGGAGCTGCTCGAGATTGGTATGATGACTTGACTACTATAAATAAATATATAAAGGTACTGCACTGTGTTGTTATGCAAGGCATCATCTAAGCCGGTTTGCGATTACTTAAATCGTAAACGCATCCAACATCATTCAAGATAAGACTTCCGATTGCGATAGCGCTTTGTTGTGTAGATCCCCTGCATAATTTCTCGCCTAATAATCTCCTTCATGAAACAATTCAAAAACAATTAATCGATCACCAACTAATCCCGTTCGACTGGACAATCCCAAGAACTGATAATATTCAGAATAAATACCCGATGAATTCACACTGCAGGCATCATTTGCAGTTGTAACGAGCAATCATGAAGGTCGCCATCGCTTTCGTCGGTCTACTGTCCCTTGCGCTTGCGCAGCCCGCGCAGATCCAGCCCAGGGACACCTGCGAGCTGCAAGGACACCTCCGGGACATCTTGAACCTGGTCAACCAGGATGATGTCGCCGCCGTCCTCTACAGCTACCTGGACGATCCCGATGTGCAGCAGATCTTCAGATTCATCTTCAGCGAACAGTTCAAGGACCTGTACCTGGCTATCGCTGACACGCCCGAAATTTCTGGTGTAAGTAGCCTTTTGTGTTCATGAAGCGGAAAAGGTTTATCAGGATTAATATACTTTGTTTAAGAGATCCGATCAGCAACGTATTAGGGAACGCAATGGCTCCCCGCCGCTAGCGTGCAACGTGAAGCCACTTTCAAACCCCACTCGGTTTCACTTTTCTTTTTAAGTCTATCCTTCAATATCTTTACTATGTTCTTCATTATCAATTTAATGTTAACATGCCCACAATCAATAATTCTAACAATGACATGGTGGCTCATGCAACTGTTATTATTTGGTACTTTGGTCGGTAATAGGTAATAAAATTAGATATAATAACGGATTTATACGGTATAAATCAATCATCGTATCCCTTTGGTAAACTGCATATCATATGGTAATCTTTCTTAAAAGCTCTTTGTAATGTCTACTTTTTTGTGCACAATAGTGTTCTCTATGAGTCTACCCAGCAGCTTACGAGTACTTTCGTGCAAAGTTGCGTATCACAAAATATGTAAAACTTTCCAATTAAGGTCTTGTCCTGGTCTCAAGCAATTATACCCTACCCTGTACAAAGTTAACCCAAGACATCACTTTATTGCAATTACAAGACTAACTTTATTGTAAAACATGGCTCCCAAACTAGGATTCCCTGTGCTTTGGGTAGCCAGGCTACTTCCAATTTTATTTTACAGTAATGAAAATAATTATAAACTAAATTTTACTAATTTTACACTAAACTAAACCTAACTATTGGAGCTGAACACTGCGAACAACTCTTCTAACGCCGTTTTCCCCCCACAGTTCGGCCTCTGGCTCGACTCTCAGTGCGTGAACGTGCGCGGCGTTCTCAACTGGATCCGTAACTACCTGGACCTTCCTCCCGTCCCATGGCGCGGGGCCTCCAGAAACGGAGTCATCAACTTCTGGGAGGATCTGAAGGGCGTCGTGCCCCTGGCCGCCATCCGCGACCTTGGCGTTGAGAAGTACGCATCTTCCCCCGTGTTCGCTGACTTCATCGACACCGTTCGCGGTGACCAAGCCCAGGCGCTCTTCAGGCAGCTGCAGGAGAACGAGACCTACCAATACGCCGTGGCTCAGCTGGCCGCTAACGGCATCAACATCGACGTGATCAGGGAGGTGCTCGCTGCCCTGCTCGGCTGGTAATGCGTTGCTAACGTTATGATTAAACGCTGATCTTTCAATAATTTGGTTTTTTTTATATATATTTTCCCAGCAGTGCAAGATGTAACTTGACATAATCAATTAATTTATTTATTCAGACAACTCGGCTTCAATAGTGTTAGTAAAACATTTGTTCAAAAACTATATTAATATCAATACATAAAATTTATATTAATGTTATTTTTCACAATTGAAATATACTTAATAAAAATTCGATTGATAAATAAAACAAAATCACATAGTATCATTGGTATCAATCTGCCTATAGTACACTTGCTTACGAATTGATTCAGACTTCGATATCAACTCTTGTATGTCCCCGCTGCTGTGGCACGGGTCTCTTCCTGCATCGCAGGAAGGTTAGGCCTTATTCCACCACGGGGTTGGCCCCCGTGGTAAGTGGAGGGTTGAGACAGTGGTGGGTCTTTCAGAAGTTATCAAGCCACACATAAGGCCTTTGACATGGCTTAACGATTGTCATTAGTTGACCGGCCACAGCCGGCACCAACGGCTTAACTTAAAAACAATTAAGTCTGAACCAAATCATTTCATATTGTAGACTTTTAGTCCGGATCTACTTACGGGTGTTGTTATATCGGAAGAGTCCGACCAGGTTTCGCTCCGATCCGCTGAGCTTACTCATGGTGAGCAGAGACGGAGCTCGGGTCGTCGGTTGCTCGTCTCACAACACCCGATATAACAACACCCGTAAGTAGATCCGGACTAAAAGTCTACAATGTGTGTGCTTGCGAAAGTTTTAGTTCATTTGATATTGTTTATCCTACTTAACCGATCAATAAATAAAAAAAAATAAGACCACATCAAATAAATCAACCTTACAGACTCTTTAAAAACTGTATTAACTGTTACTATATAATTATTTAGGTACGTAATTCCTGATGGACAACTTGAGCATATAACTTTGACTTCATATGAACGATTTTGAGTCTTATTGACGAAAGACACGGCAAGTGAATTCTTCGGGTTTTAGTGAAATTAACAAAGCATAAAAAATTGCTAGGCAACTTCTTGTTTACACCTAAAAGGCAGATGTTAACAACCTTTTCTAGAAATAATTTTAACACAACACAACATTTACATACAAGCACATACATCGCTTCTGGCCCCACACTAGGATACCCTGTGTCGTGGGAACCAGAAACAACGACATCACAAACATGTAAACATCCAAGACCTGGGTTTTTTTTTGTTCCCAGCCGGGATTCGAACCCGGGACCTCTTGCATGGTAGGCAGACGCGCTACCGCTACGCCACAGAGGTCGTCAATATTTCACACAAATGATAATCGTTCCTCCTACTAATGTAAAATGCTTATTTATGTTTATTTGTTTATGATTTTATAGTGAAAGGCTTAACCGATTTGAATATGACCTAAGACAACACTGAAATATGAAATATGACACACAGATTTAACAAACATCTACGCGAGCCATGCCGCATGATTTTCCTTATAGAATTAAGCGCGCTTAAGCAAAAAACATACAAACTCTTCAACTTTATAATATTAATAAGTACCTATCGATGCTACAATAAATATGAGGAGATTGGAACCTACTGCAAATATTGCAATAAAAGAAAGTTCTTTGTAAGTATATATTTTTATTCATATGTTCACACTATTCGTCACTGTCACTGACCAAAGAGGAGGATGAATTTGTGTCTCCGGAGACTTGAATTATAAATTCATCAATGACATTATCCATTAAACCATCAAATTCGGCGTTTTCTTCTATTCTTTAATTACGTGTTCAACACAACGTTGCAATGCTGCTGGACTAATTTTACTTATTGCCTCATCTTTAAAACATTATTTAGTTCGGCCATTTAAAAAGTTTTATGTTTGGCAGCAACATGGCCTTTTACTTGCCCCCATATGATTTCTATCGGATTTAATTCACAATGATATGGGGGCAATCTATATTTTTGTCTTGTGCTGTTTGTCACACATATCGCTCATTTGGCAGAATATTGACGCAAATGTCCTTTTTCAAATTTTACAGGAGAGACCGTTGTTTCATTCAGAAGTGTTAGAACTTTGTCAAAATGCCACAACGAGAAATTATCAAAAAAGTACATTTGCGTCATTATTCTGCCAAATGAGCGATATATGCTACATATACTTATGCCATATACACGTATTGACAAACGACTCAACTTCACTTGTTGGCATAAACTAAATTTCCCAAAATGTTTGTCACACCTGAATTTCGTCCATGTTTGTTTTTCTGTAGGGCTGTCGCATAAAATGAATGTCGAATTTTTTAAACTTTTTTGAAATGACAAGGTAATATGCATGTTATTTGAGTGATTCTAGTTAAATATGCTGCAACAGGAATTGTTAATAAAAACTTAGCAAGTAAAAGGCTATAATCATGTAAACTATTGGTTTTTTTTATCTTTATTTATTTCGGGACTTTTTATAGTGGGACAATGTCAGCCTCATCGTACTCTTCTGAGAGATATTAGTTAAACACTGGGTTTAGGTACACGTTTACACTGGGAACAATGGAAACACGGTTACGCATTGTGACTTATTGCATTGAATTCTAAGTAAGATTGTATAAGAGGTCGCGGGTTCTAATCCCGGCATGGGTGGAATTTTTAGCCTCTCAATAATTTTTAAACTGTCCTTAGCACGGGTTAGTGCATTAAAAAAAATCATGTGGGTACAGCGGTTTCATTCCGATGTAAAAGCTAACTGCAAAGTAGGTACTCGGGGCAGCAAGTGATGCAAATTACTTCAGCCGGCTGTCGCTGCCTGTACGTAATAAAGAGAATATTGTAAAGAGGTTCGAAATTTCGCTGATGCTGGTGAGTCGCCCATTAGCTCAGTTGGAAAGAACGCTGGCACGGATTCACGGGTTCGAATCCCGGCATGGGTGGAATTTTTAGCCTTAAAATTAAGTAGGTTTTCAAGTTTGTATACTTAAAATTCAATGCTTATTGCATTGAATTTTAAAGTTCAATGCTTATTGTTTTGTACAATAATTGTTAACTTTATTAGAAAAAGTTTGTAGTAGTATATTTAAAAAATGAGCTGGTATCACTACAGTCTTTGACTTGACAGCTGACATTGATTGACATTTGACATACAAAAAAACTACTGTGCGTGCTGCCATCACATCACATCATCAACAAACGTCTATTCTGTTTTACCATCGATTTTTCCAAGATTTCGACCTTTTTGTGAAAAAGGGAGCCGTGAAACCTTGCGAATTGCCTCCAGTTTCAACTAGTTTCACCGGAAAACAGCCTCAAAATGCCCGTACGTACACCACTGTTTTCCATGCCTGAGTAAACTTGAAAATTCCGTAACATTTAGGTTGCAATTTCGCAATGCATTAGTTGCCAAGGGTATGCTTTTGTAGTAAAAGCCGCCGCCCCCAACAACCCACCAACCAAGGTTTTACAGAACAGTTTCGCCTCTATTATATTATATCTCCTAATGCTTATTTTAGCTCTACTGTTGCGAAATGTTCATTGCCATTGTGATTCATAATTACACTACATCTTTTTACTTCCTGGCCAGAATTTATGTTCGAGTCTTATTTTGTTGAAGGCTTACGCCTTATTTACAGAAACAAATTAATTCACCGTCAGGATGGTATAGGTGCTGGGTTAGATAAAACCATGTAGGTACCAGGCACTACAGCATCCGAGTGGTCTCTTCACCCATCTAGTGTGAGTGAAGATGCCACTGGACGCTGTATTAATCATCTCATTACTTAGATGCAAAGCCCACTGCTTTTATGGCCTTATAGAAACACAATTCCTTAAATCACTCACTAATATTTTCTGGTGGAGTACAATGGGCCAACTATTAGGCTAATCCCTGGTTTCTGGTATACTAACAATCAGTTAATCTATTGTGAACAGCTGTCAAATGATTTTTCGTATGCACTTTGGTTAACTGACAGCTGTTAACAGTAGATTAACAGTTTGTTAGTGTACCAGAAACCTAGTCTAGAGAAACTAACTAAAAACTTTCCTGTTGACAAGCTTTAATTGCTAATTTCACTGTTAAGTTAGGGTAACTTACACCAAATCACAGGCTCAGTAAGTCAGGTTGGAATTTACATTATCTGCTGTTTAGTTAAGGGTTTTTGAGGGGCGGAGTAGGGGAGGGCAGTGGTGAAAGCCCCCCCCCCTCTAATAGTTTTTGAGTAAAAAAAAATTGAGTTTTTAATTTTCAATGATTTTATTTCTATTTTAGAAACCTTATTCTAGCAAAAATTTATAATAATACACTGTAATCTAATCACATATCGTTATAAACAAAAACCTGAAATAAAATAAGAAAATTAATTACAAGTTTTTTTTTTTAATTTTATCACCGTCAACCTAACAAATTATTTCATCCCACCATCTCGGAAAGAGTATTTTTAATCTTCATTATCTGAGTGGAAAAGCCGTTTTTATTCTCTAGAGGATAAAGTAAATTAAATTTAGAACATCGTGTGCACCAAGTTTGTGAATTAAAAAAATATTACGCTCAA